>CM051235.1:411219670-411891035 GCA_027917425.1 Gastrophryne carolinensis
GTATCCACTTGCTAATGGCAGATCTGGCTGGTGCCAAACCCTTCTTAGGCCCATGGGGCACAACAAAAAAGGAATCCTTCCTACGAAAAGGAGACGTGATAATCAAGTAGTACTTAACACAGCGTACTACATCCAAACAATGCAAAACCCTCTCTTTGTCATTCTTAGGATTAGGACACAAGGAGGGAAGAACAATATCTTGATTCAAATGAAAAGCAGAAACAACCTTAGGAAGAAAGTCTGGCTTGAACCGAAAGACCACTTTATCCTGATGCCTCTCAAAGTAAGGCGCCTGGATAGTTAAGGCCGCCAACTCTGAGACACGCCGGACAGAAGTGATAGCTACCAAGAAGACAATCTTCTGAGTCAGAGTAGACAAAGCAATATCTTGCAAAGGCTCAAAAGGAGGAGCCTGAAGAGCAGAAAGAACCAAATTCAAATCCCAAACAGGGAGTAATGGTTTCCTGGGAGGCCGCACATGCGTAACCCCCTGGAAAAAAGTCTTAACTAAAGGTTTAAGTGCAACACGAAGAAGAAGTAGAAGTGTCGCAATAGTCCCCCCACCCGCACGGGTGAGGGCAGCCCCTCATTGCTGAGTGAGCTTATCAGCAGGTTTGGGCTTGGTGCCCCAGGACTGAGTGGGCCGGCCATGGCCCCTCCCCCGAGTCCAACCTGCGCCACTGGTAGCGGGAAAGGACGCACCCCTGCCCGCTCTGAATCCTCGAAAGGAAGGCCTACCGGAACTTGCCCCCCTAAAGGGGCCACGGGGCCTCTTGCGTTGTGGCATCTTACCACCCTTTGCGACAGAATCAATTTTCTCCCCGAACAGACGCAACCCCAAAAAGGGGAGAGCTGTGAGCACCTTTTTGGAAGCCGTGTCCGCTGACCACTGACGCAGCCATACTGACCTGCGAATAGCCACCAGCATAGCTGCTGCCTTGCTACTCATAGTCAGCGCATCGTCCTGAGCAGCCAGGACATAAGCCACAAAAGATTCACACTGCTTAAGCGCAGTGAACTGTTTGCAAGCGGGATTAAGATCCTCATATAGCCCCTGAATTAAGGACTTAATTGCCAATAGAAGAAGGGCTGAAGCACATACCGGGCGCAACGCTGACCCGGAATAGATAAAACCATGTCGAGCGTATTGGTCAATCCGACGATCTTCCCCATCTTTATGGACAGTGGTCTCAGCAGATTGTACCATAGCCGAGCTGGAGAGCCCTAGTACAGGGGTATCGACGTCAGGAGGGACAGACCAAAGCTTCACCAATTCTGGTGGAAAAGGATAACGCTTTTCCCAACTGGAAGGAATTCCAGATAACCGCGTGGGATGTTCCCATTCCTTAAGAACCACCCTCTCAAAGTGGTGTTGTCTGGGAAAAACCAAACGCGGCTGAGGCTCTTTAAACAACTGACCCTGTGGCGGGGCGGCCGCCTCAGGCGTATCTAAACTCAAAATTTTAAACATTTGAGCCAGAATGGAGGGGGTGTCAAAAACAACCCCCTCTGACCAATCGCCAATCTCATCAGCCACAAGCTGACCTGTCGGCTCATGTGACTCCGACGGGAATTCATCCTCGTCCGGGGATCCATCGGACCATTCCACATGTTCACAAAACTGGTCCTGTGGAGCCGAAGGTACCGGAGTCAGGTGCCTTCGTTTCGCAGCGGCCTTTAACGCTGCTTTAACGGGCATTACTTTCCGGGGGCTGAGCTGTGCTGCCGCCTCGGAATGCAAATCCCCACTTTTGACAGTGTCATGTGGGGTCCGGAATAGGGAGGGAGAGGTAGGAGATGATGAAGGATGCGATGGACCCGCAGCCGAAGCAACGGACTGGCGCGCAATAGTCTGTTTTGCACAAGGGATGCAAATAAAGACATCATCAGCTGGGAGTGGAACCCCACAACCTACGCACCCCCCGAACGGCTCAGCAGAACCGTTTCCGGAAATTACGGAAGCCTCCATATGGTGATTTATGGTACTCGCAATACTGGGACTTTTAAGGCATAAGCCAACCCGGGATGCCCCTTTATCAGTAATGTCCCGGAAGGGAGGATTTTTTATTTTTTTTTAATTTTTTTTAAGTTAAGGTCCCCTTTAATAAACTATATATATATATTTATATATAGTCTATGTATATATACTTTAAATAGATATCCCAATAATTAGCCAGGCACATAGAGCCGGAGGGCCACCATAAGCAGGGATCCCAGGATCTGCAAGGAAAAGAAAAACCATCAGATCCTCACATGTGTATAAAAAACATATAAGCATGGCACCAAAGTGCCTTTAAATAAGAGCCAAATCACGCCACCTTAATACAAAGTGATTCCCCACTATATCACTGCAAGGAAATGCATTCCCCACTTAACGGCCCCAACGGGTGGGGCCGCTTACCTGGTCAGCGAAGGCAGCAGCCGGAGCAAGACTGCAGCCAGCAGCCAGCACGGAAGACTGAGTGCGGCCAGTAAACCCTGGGCCCGCCGCAAGACGCCGCATGACGTCGGCGCCGCGTCAGCGGGACCGGCCCCCCCCTATGCCGATCAGCTGGAAATCACTCTCAGCTGGCCCACTACACGTGCGCCCAGGCGGCGGAGGGGGGAGGATAAAGACCGCATGGCGCAGCCTAAAGAAAACATAAAAATGCCAGGCGGGGAAAAGGGGAGAGGGGAGGGGGTAGGGGGCCATAAAGCAACAGTCTGCAAAGAAAAGTGGCCAGCCCCTACCCAGCGCAGCCTGCCCTTCAAGCAGACCAAAACCAAAAGTATACACATGCTGAATACAGTGAATGCATAATCATGAACACACACACATGTTGAAATGAAGTGATACAAGTGAAACACACATACTTAAAGCACACCCTCACCCCCCCCATAGTGAAGGGAGAAGGGACCGTAACGGGAGAGAAAGGGGCTACGGGGACCCTCGGGACAGGGGCATCCAATTTCCGGATCACCATGCCGGATAGCCGCATTGCCCCACGCATGAGGTCGAGCGGTAGGAGATAAGCTCCTAGGCACTTAAAGTGCCATCTCCCATTTGCCCGGTGAGCAGCCTAGGCTGGGAGGCTTCCATTCCACCATAAAGGTATACAAACTCAAACCGGGCAGAAATAGACCAAAAGGGGGGTGGCGGGGTAAGAATACCCCGGCCTACCTGTAAGCAGGAGACTTCCATCTTCTGACTTGTCAGCAAGCAGAGAGAAAAAATACTGGTGATTGAAGGGAGGTACCAGGTATATATAGGCCGGAAGGGGGCTCGTTACAAGACTTCCTCTCTGCACTACGTCACCTGGCGGTGGATTAACCCATTAATAGATGAATATTTAAGAAGTGAAGCGGGGTGTGTGGCACACCAAGAATAAGATCCACCTCCGGAGTCCCCCACTTGTGACAAATGGACTGGAATACCTTGGAACTGAGAGACCATTCTCCTCGTTGAGAGGATCTCCTGCTCAGGGAATCTGCCTTCGTGTTCTCCACTCCCGGGATGTAAATGGCTGAGATGCATGGGACATTGCTCTCTGCTGCGAGTCCCTCCTTGGTGATTGATGTAAGCGACCAATCAGACTTGAACTGGCAATCCCTGCAATAGAAGAGTCAAGCGAGACAGAATCAACCAAATGGTCCGTAGCTCCAAAACGTTGATAGGGGTATGAGCCTCCCGAGGCCCCCATAACCACTGGAACTGATGTTCCCTCCAGAAGCCCCCAGCCCGACAGGCTGGCGTCCGTGGTGACCGTTTCCAACAAGGGGTCAGAAAGGATCTGCCCTTCAACAGATTGCTTGACACTAGCCACCATCCCTAGCCAGATAGATGGACGAGGATTGGAAAGCAGAAGCCGAACCAAATCCTGGAACAGAAGAATCTTGGGCTGAGAAAGGAACACCCTGGCCTGAAAGGCATCCAGAGTCATGCCCGGAAACTTCCCTGGACGGGGAGAGGGAGGACTTGGAATGGTTGATCACCCAACCGAACCTCTCCAGCGTGGATACCAACACTCTGGTGTCTAGCTCCGCTTGGCAGAGAGAGGAAGCCAAAATGAGAAGGTCGTCCAGGTATGGTTCAATGCGAATGCCCTGGACTCTGAGGAGGGCCATCACCCCCGCCAATACCTTGGTAAACACCCTCGGAGGCGAGGTAAGCCCGAATGGAAGGGCCACAAACTGAAAATGCTGATCTTCCACCACGAACCTGAGGAATCTCTGGTGTGACAGGAAGATAGGTACATGCAGATAAGCATCTCTGATGTCTATGGACGTCATGAAGTCCCCCTGACGAAGAGAATCGATGGCTGACAGCAAGGTTTCCATGCGAAACTTCCTGAAGCGGATACACCGATTGAGGAGCTTCAGATCCAAAATGGGTCGAACGGAGCCGTCCTTCTTGGGCACCGTGAATAGATTGGAATAGAATACCAAGTCCCTTTCTGTGGGGGCACTGGGCAAATGACAGCCATGTCCAGCAGATAACTTACTGCCGGCCAGTGGATCCGAAGGCACTCAAGACCTGAAGAATCTGGGAGGAGGCCGGATCTCGAATTCCAGCTTGTAACCGGAAGACACCACTTCCAGAATCCATTTGTCTGAGACCTCCTGGTCCCAGACCTGGAAGAAGTGCCGTAGCCGTCCCCCCACCCGCAAGGGTGAGGGTGCCCCCTCATTGCTGAGCTGGCTTTAGCAGCGGGCTTGGGTTTGGAACTCCAATTGTGACCTGGACGGGCACGACCTCTGCCTCTACTCCAGGAATCACCTTTGAGGGTAGAGAAGGCCAAAACTCTGCCAGTTCTGGCACCACGAAAGGAAGGGTTAAAGGAGGCCACCCCTGAAAGAGACGACGTTGCCTCTTACACTGAGGTAACTTCCCTCCTTTCGTGACAGAATCTAATCTTTCTCCAAAGAGCCGCAATCCAAAGGGAAGTGCTGTAAGCGACTTTTTGGCCACAAAATCAGCCGCCCATTGGCGCAACCATACCGACCGCCGAATAGCTACAAGCAAGGCCGAGGTTCTACCACACATGACCATGGTGTCATCCAAGGTGGCAAGCACAAAGGACATGAACAATTAAACACGGCTTAAGGGCAGCAAACTCATCACTAGCCGGGTCAAGCCTGGAGGTACTCAACAGACCTGGTAGCCACTGCCAAAAGCGCCGAAGCACAAACAGGCCGCAAGGCTGAACTGACACTAGCAAACGCGTGGCAAGCCATCTGATCAATGCGTTTATCCTCACCATCTTTGAGAGTGGTGGAGTCAGGAGAATGCAAAATAGAAGTATTGGATAACCCGAGCACCGGGGCATCCACCTCGGGAGGGGACGACTATCGTTTTACCACGTCCAAAGGAAAGGGATACTTTTTATCCCAACCTTGAGGAATACCTGGAAGCCAAGTAGGCTTCTCCCATTCCTTAAGAATAATGCCATCAAAATGCTTTTGATTTGGGAACTCCAGGCGCGGCTTGGAAGTCCAAAAGAATTCCCCCCTCAGGAGGAGAAATTGCTAGAACCTCAAAAAGGTGAGCCAAGACCTTTGGGGTATCCACAGCATTCCCCTGCCCTTGCTCAGTATCAGCAACAACAAACTGCTGATTGTCAGAACCCTCAGAATCCTCAAATAATTCCCCCTCTTCTAGCGGGGAATAATCAGACCAGTCAAGGAAATCATAATCATCAAACTCAAAGGCCGGCGCAGCTGGAGACAAATGCTTTCGCTTAGCCGAGGGCTTTCTGGCAACAGAGCCAGAAATAAATTTCTCAATATTAGCCAGGCACACACATCAGATTGCGACTCCCCACCTGTGACAACATCACTAGGGGTACGGATAAGGCAGGGTGGGGAAGGAGATGAGGCCGGGACCACGGACCCAGACGCCTGGGCGACTGCTGCGTTATGGCCCGCTGAGCACAAGGTATGCAAACAAGTACATTATCCCCCGCAAGGGATGCCCCACAACCCACACACTGCCGGGGTTGCCCCGAGGGGAGCCCAAGCCCGGTGTCCTGAGAAGCCTCCATAAGGTGATTTTAATGTAGTCGCAATGACCAGAGAGATTTACGCTATTAAGCTACCCGGGATGCCCCTTCAGGTCCCAAGTGGGAGGATTTTTTTTTTTTTAATTTTTGTTTTGGGAACCCTAAATTAAACTCTAAGGGACCCTAGGACCAGGAGAACTCACTCTTTAAATTTAAAAAGAAGGGATCCCACCTAGAAGACATGAGAACAGACATAAGTGTCAACATGCACATCACCCACCATATAAGTTAAAAATGGTGAAATAAATAAAATGCACTCACCGCAGCAAAGCAGCGACCGTCAACCCTCACAGCAGCAAGGGAATGAGAGGGAGGGCAGCAAAGCAGGCAGCGAGGCCGGAAAGAGTGCTTGAGAGAAGCCGGCCTCGAGAGGGGGGTGGACGAGCCACAACGAGCACCTGTTTAAAAGTGAAACCGGCCCAGCAACAACGGCAGCAAAAAAACACATACAAACACACACACACAATCCACACACCTTTTCCCCCAAATAAAGTAAAACAACCCACAGGAGAAAAGCCCCCCCCCCCCAAGGGGCACAGAGGGACATGGTAGGGGGGAGAACCCACACCAATAGGTGAAAGGGTAAGAGGGACGGGGCATCCCAAGCCGGGATCACCAACCCGGACACCGCCTACCCCTTTGTATGGGGTCTCACGGGGGAGCAAGCTCCCATATACACCATAAGGTGCAGCCTACCATTGCCTGGACCTTCAGCCTAGGCTGGGAGGCATACTGCTATAGTTTAAATTAAAAAAGGTTCAGGCAGCAATAGAAACAAAAGGCCGAGGGGTTACCCCGGCTACCTGCAAGGAGGAGACAACCATCTTCTGACTTGCTCGCCGACTGCAGAGACGAAAGACTGGGGAATGGTGGGAGGTCCCAGGTATTTATGGGCCAGGAGGGGCTCCTTTTTTTCATGTCATCTCTGCAAGATCTCCCTCTACAGGACAGTTACCCAAGTGTCATGAATATTCGGAAGCGGGGTATGTGACATACTTTCGATTTCATTTCTTCAGGAACACACAAAAAAGTGGTCCAACTCCGTCCCTTGGAGCTCATGAGTGAGCCTGGCAATCCACACTGGTCCTGCAGTGGTCTCTGACCACATCAGGACATGCTCATGACTCATAAAGTTGTGCCATGACCTTCCCTTGTTCCTTTCCCCTGGGGCACCACGATCGGGGGTGGTCCTCTGTGTGAAATCCCCCAGATTGATGAGCGCAACTCAACTCTTCATGGTCCTATGATGCATGCGTGGCTGCTCATCCAATCAGCGCGCTCGACACCAGCGACGTCCTGCCGTCTAAGTAGCATCTAAGGCCAGCGGCTCAGAGCATGCTGGTGGCCACATCCCCCACTTTCCTCCAACAGGGGGTGTGCTATTCCCAAATGCCTGGCGCAGGCACGCGCCCTGTTGAGGCATAGCGGGGATGCCACCGCGGCTCGCGCATGCGCTGTGGGACTGGGAAGTAAGGTAAGTATATGGGGCGACCTGGGGGGTTTCACACTGCAAGGCATCCTGATTTTGGATGACCCGGGGAGTGGGAATCGATGGGCCTGGGAATCTTATAGATTCCCAGGCTGATCGTGCTGGGTTTTGGTCCACTTTAAAGAGGACCAAAACCCACCCTGAAGTCTATGAGACTCCCGCTGTGTCAAACCCCCCAGGATGCCCGAAAACTCACCTTTGTACCGGGCAAAAGGCACATGTGCGGGCAGCGTCAGAATTCCTACTATCCCTTTAGCAGGGTGTGTGCCCGCGCCAGGCATAGCTGAATGGCCGTTGCGTGCACGCTCCCTGTTAGAGGGCAGCGGGGGATGCGGCCGCCTCATGCTTTAGATGAGCTCCTGGACTAATGGGCTCGAGCTGACATGAACGAGCCGATCCGCGTATGCATCGTCGGACCGGGAAGAGGTGAGTTTGTTCGGGCAACCTGGGAGGTTTCACATAGCGAGGCACTGACCAAAACCCCGGATAGTTAAAATCCTGGGTTTTGGTGCCCTTTGAGGAGTTGCAGTGATAATGATGTCATTGACAAATATGGTTATATTCAAGACAGTAGCAGAATTGGATGATTCATAGACTTCTATGGGCTGTGCTGCACTTGTTGCTCTGCATTTCACATTTGCATGTACCAAAACGCTGTAATCAATGTTTTTTAGTAAACAAAAAAGAGAAAAGATTCTATTCCTTAAACATTTCTGGAGCGAAGCCGCAGTAATCCGGGACGTCTGATCCAGAGAATTCTCATTTACAAGCAGGAGGCTTCTGGCTCAGTCTCCGCTTTTAACTGGCTTTATTAAAACCCTTTCAAGCAAGACACAGTGAGATTGGCTACGCTCTCTGGTGATCTGTAAGCAGATCAGGTCCCCAGCAAGCTGAAGAGACCAAGGCCCATCCTCTGATATCCTTTGCCTCCAGGAACATTCTACCCAGAGGCAGGGCTGTATTTACAGTTCATGCTGCCCTAGGCACTTTTATTGCTCCCCCATTTATCCTGATATGCATACTTACCTAAATATACCCCCTCCCCTATTTTGCAGCTGTGGTGCTTTCCCTGGATAGAAGCCTATTCATGCAGATTTGGCTGCTTGGGCAGTGATTGAGAGAGAAAAGTTACAGGCCCCGGCTTCAGGAATGAGCCAGACAGGTATATTTTTAATCGCTTTTAGGCTGTTCTAACTTGGGTGGTGTTGGCAAGATACTCATTAAGCTGTAATAACATCTGAATGTAGAAAAAATAGTTAAAAAGGGTGGAAAAAAGAACAAGTAAGAGGAATATGTAGAAAAAGTGAAATGAGATGTAGAAAGGAAGGGAAGGTAAAACGAGTGAAAGGCATAGAGAATGTGCATAATAAAAAATGTGCAAAAAAGAGAGCGAGAGACATTTGCTGATCCATCTAAGAGCTTTGTTTGTGAAGGGGTGTGTGAATATTATCTCCTGGCATCCCCTTACACATCTCTGTGCACCTGGCAAACCTGATTGGCTTCTGACGGTCATGTGGGGCCAGGGCATGCAGGAATAATAAGAGGCCTGGTTATAACTGGGGTATACGTGGCATCCCACATCGGTATGCCTCCCCACTCAGGAACACACTAGACACATTTGAGTACTTTATGTTCACACTGGTACAGCTGGGGCTTGTAGTTGCCTAAGCCATAGAGAGGAAGAGCCTCTACATCATAAAAAACAACACC
Organism: Gastrophryne carolinensis; assembly: GCA_027917425.1. Taxonomy (NCBI): domain Eukaryota; kingdom Metazoa; phylum Chordata; class Amphibia; order Anura; family Microhylidae; genus Gastrophryne; species Gastrophryne carolinensis. The sequence continues at coordinate 411,228,908 of CM051235.1, forward strand.
CCTCGGTGTGCACATGCGTGCGGAGCGGATGGCAGCGGGAAATCGTGCTCCGCAAGTTCCCGCATCCCCGGCCCCCTGTAGTCCACAGCAGCTGGCGAAACTCACCTCAACAGCTTAGGGCAGACCCCAGGACTTTGCCCACCAAATTTGGAGTGGATCCTAGAGGGTTCCCTGAAACGCGCTGGGCAGCAACAGGCGGAGGTGTGCAGCCGCCGCTATCTTGAAAACGGCCGTTCCTCCAGCATAACGGCTGTACCCTGAGCAGCAAGCCTGTGCCTTCCCTGGAGCGTCTCCTCACCTTTAGGGCGCCCTTATAAGCCCTTTGGAGGAACCCCTAAACTCCCCAGCGTGTCGCCTCAGGTCCAAAGCTGAGAGAGGTCTGGCCACAGGAAGTTCCCCCTGCATCCTGCTGCAGCTCAGGGTGGATGTTTTATTCCACTCCTCTCATAGCCCTCCACCCAAGAATTCAAACCTGAGCTTACTTGGCAGCTCCCACTAACGGCAAGTACCTTCAGTTCTTTACTCTTTTTTCCTCATCTAATACTGCTTACTATTGGGTGCCTACCACCTGGTCATGGGGCCCTATTATAGAAGAAGATAGATAGAAGATATATCGCTCCCATTTGTAACCTGGTGTGCTCGGGATCCCCGCTGCCCCCCCCCCCCGTATAGTGCGGTCTTCATCCTCTGGCCTGGGTGCCTATTCAAACTACTAACAGGGCCCCAAGGTGGGGTGTCTCCCGCTACCCGCGGCATTGCTAAGCGGCCTCACCAAACCTCAGCAGCATATACAGCCGCGTGTCACACTTAAGATGGAAGTCTCCTCACCCTCCCAGATCGACCCTCAGGTCCCCTCTGATTTACTGCCAGAGGATGAGTCCTGGATGGACGACTCCCTGCATGATTCGCCGTCTAAATCCCAGCCGCCACCGTTCGACCGCTACGAGGCTATGCTTGAAAAGGCCCTTGAGCGCTGGGCCCTAAACATCACATCCCAGATTACCATTAACCTCTCAGCGGAAATCAAAGAACTGGGCCAAAGAGTTGATGATCTCGAGCAACAACATACGGCACACAACTCAGAGCTGTCCTCTATTGGAACGGATCTAGAGGCCTCGAGAGAGGAAAATCTCACCCTGCACCACAAGCTTGAGGACATGGAGAACCTCTCCCGCAGAGCTAATATCAGAATCAGAGGTATCCCTGAAACAGTCCTCGACTTGCCATCCGCAGTTACCGCCCTTTTTTAAGAAGCTTACCCCGGCTATTCCAATCGAGAGACTGGAGCTCGACAGGATACATCGTGCCTTACAGAAGAAGAAAGCAGCAGAAAAGGGTTCTACATGCCAGCGCACTCCTAGCTCCCTATCTCGTCGGGTTCCGCCGGGGTAGGAAGCCTTTGATTCTGACCCTTGGTTGAGGGTCAGTCAATCCACCAGTTTAAACCGGAACTTCCTTTTTGGAGTCCCTCAGTTGTGAAAGCATTTCCCTGTGGGGTTGAGGTTTCCTCTACCCCACTGGGAAATCTCGCTTCGGAAGGTATTTTCTCCTTCCCCTGTATTTGTATTAAAATGTTTTCTCTAGATTTTCTTTATCTTTTCACTCTTTCTGCTTTCCTTACCCTCTTCTCCTGGGTGTCCCTCTCCTCTACTGTAACGGTGTCCATACGGGCTAAGAATGGCAGTTAAACTTGTCTCACTCATCGTACAAGGTCTGAATGCCCCCCCCAGAAAAGAGTTAAGGCCTTCCGCCAGATGAGGGCCTTGCAAGCCGATATTGTCTGCATCCAGGAGACCCACTTTACCAAGAAGAATACTCCTAAATTTCTTAGCGCCAATTACTCCCTCTTCTACACGGCCTCTGCTGATACCAAGCAGAGAGGGGTTCTCATCGCTTTTAAGCACTCTATCCCCTTCTCCTCGGAGCAGACAATACAGGACCCTCAAGGTCGCTTCCTCATTGTGGTAGGCACGATCCAGGATCAACCAGTGACAATTGCCATGTATTATGCCCCCAAACAGAACCCCCAATTCAAACCAAATTTTGCAACCAACTTTAGACCGTCATACTGTTGACCGTCCTTTTGACGGGAGCAGGGAAGGCTCCTCAGGAAAAGCATTTTGCTCCCTTCTAAATCAGTATAATTTAGTTGATGTGTGGAGGGAATTGCACCCCTCTAGGAGGGACTACACTCATCCAAGTGGTACCATCTCAGCAATAAATCAAACACTCCGCTTGCCAGAAGACTTAGGGGAGTCACGCACAGAGCTAAACCATTTTGTTTTAAGACCTTGAACGGCACACTTTCAAGTAATCCAGCGAAGGTGGTAGCAACTTTCAGTAAACACCTTAAAGATCTTTACAAACCCAAGACCTCACTAGATGGGCGTCTTGCAGAGAAATTGCTAGGCCAACTCCAACTCCCCTCCCTTCCTCTAGCGGCCAAGGTCTCATTAGACAAGTCGAGCTATCTGAGGTCCTGGAAGCCATTAACTCTTTGAAGATAGGAAAACAGCCGGGCCCAGATGGTTTCACAGCTCTTTACTATAAAAAACTCTCTCAGGTACTCTCCCCGCGCTTGGCCCGCACAATCAACTGTTTGGGAGAGTGACTCATGAAGTACGTATGCGCTCACTGCGGCCGTCTGCATGATACCCAAGCCCAATACTGACTCTACTCTCTGGTCCAATTTTAGGCCCATTTCCTTATTGAACATAGATGTTAAATTCTGGCGGTACGACTTAACATGTTTATGGCGTCCCTAATTTCTAAAAAGCAAGCTGGATTTATCCCCCAGGAGCCAGGTGGGGGACAATATCTGCAAGGCTATCAACCTGATCCACGATGCCAGGAAAGAGGGGCGCCAGGCCATGTTATTGACCTTGGATATCCGTAAAGCTTTCAATACTGTTGCTTGGGACTACCTTCAGAAAATGGGGCCTGGACCCCTCTTTTACGGCATGGATCGCCTCGCTATACTCCAGTCCGGGAGCATTTATTAAATATTCAGGATATTCCTCTAACCGATTAACCCTTGGCAGGGGCACCAGACAAGGTTGTCCCCTTTCCCCTCTACTATTTGCCCTCGCTATTGAGCCCCTCTCCAAACTACTCCGGGCTAACACCAACATTACAGGAATGACAATAGGTGCCTATGATCACAAGATCTCCCTATTCGCCGCCGATATTCTGATGCTTGTATCTAACCCTATTACATCTCTCCCGAACCTCTTTCGAACCCTGGATTACTTCTCCAGGATCTCTGGTTTGCAAATCAACACCTCAAAGTCCCGAGCTCTCAACATCTCTCTCCCAGAGTGAACACTGACCTCACTCAAATCTTCCTTTGATTTCTTTTGGCAAGAGCATCGCATCAAATATTTAGATGTTCAACTGACTGCTAATTACAACTCCCTCTATGCTGCTAACTACCCCACCATGGCTAAGGACCTCTGGTCCCTAATATCCTCCTGGGCAAGGCTCCATCTCTCATGGCTGGGTAGGGTAACGGCTGTAAAAATGACGTGGTTACCCAAACTACTTTACTTTTTCCGAGTTCTACCGATACCAATCCCGGGTTCCTTCTTAAAGGGCCTCCAAGCGACCTTGAATTCCTTCATCTGGGGTAAGCAAAAACCACGGGTTAACCGCGCGACACTATACAGACCCAAGCAGCAGGGGGGACTTGGGGTTCCCAATTTAGCACGCTACTACTCTGCCTGCTCAAATGTCGGCCGTCCATGCGGGGGCGGATAGACCGCTGTGGGTTCACATTGACCAAGCCAGCTGTTTCCCAATATAAATTATGGCTGCCCCCTGCAGCTTCTAAAGACATTGATAATCCAACCCTGAATCACTCCCTCAAAATATGGAGGGCAAACAAACTGAAAGGGCTCCTCCTCTCCCCCCAAACTCCCTTGCTGTCTATATTGGGTAACCCCGAATTCCTCCCGGCCTTTCAGGAACCGTTGGTCTTCACCTGGTGGACGGCACAAAATTTATTACAGATTAAAGACTTTTTAACCCATAGGGGTATGCTATCCTTCCCTGAGCTCCAGGCCCTTAGAGTATTCCGAGCAAACAGTTTCTTCGCTTCTCGCAAATTACTCACTATGTCAGCAATAAAATCAGACCGGGGTTTAGACCTAGACCCTCTACGACATTCGAGTCTATATGTGGGACGCAACCGCTTGGGAAGGGGACGGTATCTGCAGTATACAGATTATTGAGTGAGCCTGAAGGGGCTTCTCTCCCAGCCTACACCACTAGGTGGGCGAGTGATCTTGGAGTAGACCTATCGGTCAGGGATTGGAGATCAGCGTGAAGGAACTCATTTTCTAGGTTTCTCCACACAGGTGCCCAAGAAGTTAACACCAAAGTTCTTCTCCACTGGTATCTGGTGCCAGACACATAGGTTCTGTCCTTCTTACTCGCCGGAATGTTTCAAAACTGTCGTAGTCAAGGAAAATATATCCATATCTGGTGGGATTGTCGGTTAGTTAAACAGTTCTGGGCCAAGGTCTTTTACATTATTGAGAAGGCAACTGGCCCTCCTTATTCGTAAACCCCCTGGCTGTACCAGAACGCAGTTCGAGCTCATAACGCATATCCTTACAGCCGCTAAACTGACCATTGCGCAATCATGGAAGAGTAGGTCCATTCCCAGTGAAAGCTTGATACCTCGCATCAACGAGATAATGTTCTTCGAAAGGATGGCAGCCTCGATGCAAGGTGACCTTACTCCCTTCCTTGCTACCTGGGATGGTTGGATCACTCATTTTCAGCCCAAAAACTTTGACCGCCGCCTTCTTACAACTTAGCCTCCCAACATCCCCGTTTGTGAACGGTTGGAGTTCGGACACCCACCCTCCCTCCGTTTCCCCCTTTTTCCCTTCCTATCCTTCTCTCTTCCCTACCCCACCTATTCTCTCCTTTCACTCTGCCTCATACCTTCTAACCTATTGTCTTAATTCATTTACATTGAATGCTATATGTAAGCGGTCATCAGCGCTTTGTTGTGTACCAGTTTACATTCATTTGGATGTTTTTCCTTGCTTCGGTTATATGAAAGTACTGCAACTTGCTATTTGATGTACTATCTTTATACTTCAATTAAAACATTGTTTAAAAAAAAACCCTCTGCAGCTCTGGGGTAACTAAAAGCCCCAGCTGCCCCCAGGCCCAGTTGCTTCCCCTTAAGTGCCCTGGAGAATGACGCCCAGCAGCCCTAGGAGGAGCAACAAGGCCCAGCTGCCCTAGGAGCAGCAACAAGGCCCAACTGCTTCCCCTCCAGCACCCCGGTGAACAACAGCTGCTTCCCCTGGAGGAACTACAAGGGCCAGCTGCTTGCCCAGGAGGAACTACAAGGCCCAGCTGCTTGCCCTGGAGGAACTACAAGGCCCAGCTGCTTCTCCTGGAGGAACAAGGCCCAGCTGCTTGCCCTGGAGGAACTACAAGGCCCAGCTGCTTCCCTTGGAGGAACTGCAAGGCCCAGCTGCTTCCCCCTGGAGTACCTACAAGGCCCAGCTGCTTCCCCTGGAGGAACTACAAGGCCCAGCTGCTTCCCTTGAAGAAACTACAAGGCCCAGCTACTTCCCCTGGAGGAACTACAAGGCCCAGCTCCTTCCCCTGGAGGAACTACAAGACCCAGCTGCTTCCCCTGGAGGAACTACAAGGCCCAGTTGCTTCCCTTCCCCAGCCCTGGGGAACTACAAGCCCCAGCCTACTATAGTGTAACTACAAGGCCCAGCTGATCCCAAGGTACCAACGACCCAGCTGCTATTACTCCCCCAACCCTGGGGAACTACATGGCCCAGCTGCTCACCAGCTATAGGCCTGGAGAACTGCAAGCTCCAGCTTGGCAGACGCTCCCCTGCCACAAAAAATCAGCAGCACCTACTTGAGTTTAGTGCAGACAGATTGAAAGACAGAGAGACCAGCAATCAAACAGAGGCTGAGAGAGCTGATAATGCCCTTCCTGGCTAGGCTCTCTTCCTTCTGAGTCTTAGGTTACATCACTGCCCCCCCAGTGGTGAAAAGACGAAACTGCAATCTGTATGCAGCCTCTGTGAAACGACCAGCCCTGTTCACATTAACTTTACCATTTAAAAGTGCGCCCCCTAGCGGTCATGCGCCCCCTAGGCATGTGCCTACAGATGCCTAATGGTAAATACGGCCTTTCCCAGAGGCTACCTACTCTCAGCATGTATCACAGGCAGGCTATACCTTTCATTGTTGGGGGTCATCAGAAAGCACCTATTAAATCAGGTGGATATGTGCAGATACCTGTATGACCAATAAGAATTTATTTTGAGGTGTATAGGCTGCATAGATAAGTAGGATCCCCCATCTGCCTTTCACTTGTGTCCTTTCACATGAATGTCCTTCATGTTCAATTAGCACTGGTGGGGGCCAACTTGTTTTGATTTAATTTCCCTGGTTTTGGTGCAAGCTCTAGATTTGTGTTGTCTTTCTGTGCTTGTAGTTCATCACACCTACTGTCAGAGCAGGCTAAGAGGTGCGCACCTCTGGGCCTCCACCATTTTCTATGTCAAGGGGGCCTGTACCACTGATGACCACTGAGGTCATCAGGAGGCCGAGACAGCATTAGTAAACACCAGACTCATTGCAGACAGGAAGGGGCTCCTGGTTAAGGCCCCAGAAACGCTGCCATTACACATCAGCAAGATCAGTCCGGACAGCAATGACTGGGCCCGGAACATCGACAGTGGGGCCTGTCTTGCTTAGCCCAAGCAAGGAGTGTGCAGAGCGCCAAAAATGCAGACTCAATGGGGTGGAACCTCATGCTTGCTCTCCCGCCACCATAGAGGGAGCACTGTAAATAAGATACTAGAATCTCTTCAGCCAGAGAGACTAGGCCCACACGGTTGCAAGGATTAGAGCTAAGGACAACCGCCGAGTCCAACTGGGGTAGAAAAGAGAAGAGGGGCGTTTAGGGCAACATGAGTCTCCAGATTGGCAAAGACTGAGTGACAGACAGCAGGTGGCACCATTGCAGACATGTTCAGAGGAGGGCGACACTGGACTATTACTTTAAAGAAAAATAACTATCCGGAGCCTCCACCACACATAACTTTTTTAAATAATGCCCATAAATTCAACCTTGGTCTCATCAGACCATAACATGTTTTCCTACATGCGTTTGGCAGAATTAATGTAGGTTTAGCATAACATAGCTGGGTTTGGATGTTTTTCTTTGTAAGAAAAGGCTTCCATCTTGCCACCTTACCCCACAGTCCAGACATATGAAAGAATACGGGAGATTGTTGTAACATGCTGTAAAATACTAGTTCATGCCAAATTCTTGCATCTCCTTTAATGTTGCTGAAGGTCGTTTGGCAGCTTCCTGAACCAATTTTCTTCTTGTTTTGTCATTTAATTTTCAGAGATGTCCAGTTTGTCACTGTTGTATAGCATGGATTTTCAATAAAACGTATATTTAAGGAGGAAGACCTTTTCTATTGTTACTGTGAGAACACTACCCCCCCCCCCAATAACGCCAATATCCAAAAGGCAGTATTTAAAACACCAACATCCTGCTGAAATCCTACCCTGCTTCCACCTGCTCTTCACTGGGCTTAGCCGTACTCACCTACCTGTCCGCTCTTCAAAACTTGTGCACCTCACATACGCGAGATCTGAGAGGTGGTGCAGTGTATGTCAGGAAGCTGAAGGTTTCCAAGATGGTGCTGCCCATTTGGAGACAGATCAGTCGTTGGCAGATCAGATTTGGACACAGATCAGGCGGTGGCAGATCAGGTTTGGACACAGATAAGTCGGTAGCAGATCAGATTTGGAGACAGATCACTCGTCAGCAGACCCAAGACTTGGGCACAGATTAGGTCAGAATTGTACAGAGACTGTACAATAAATTACATGGTGAGGTGTTCATCCATCGAAGAAACCACAGCATTGTTTCTGTTGTCCATTTCTCCCCAGCACTGAAAGCACAGTGTGCTGGCCTTGTAGAAGTTGTTTTCTCATTGGTCACACCGGCTAACCAACCCCTCCCCTCTTACAGGGCTGTGATGGGCTACATTTAGCAGACATACATCAAGGACCAGAGAACACAGGGACATGCTAACACTACCGTTGTGGGGGGAAGGGGGGTTAAAAAATTATAACTTTCACCTATCAGCTGCCAGGAGGAAGAACACACAAAGGGAAGGCTTTACTGTGTGGCAGAGGCAGCAGCACTAACATGTTCTTCTGTCTATACGAACTTGACTCACATGTGACCAATGACACGACGACTGGCGCCATCTTTAACCATTCAAAATGGTAACCCCCCTCCCTACCTGTACTCAGGCCCCCCTTTGGCGCCTCCCTGATCTGTTGCACCCGGGCACATGCCCCCCAGATACTCCCATGCTTGTGAGAGTCGCAGTCCAGGGTGGCATTTGTACATAAATGAATAGTAGTAAGTTGTTGTACCGTGTTAGCCATCGATGTAAGCAGAAAATCCAAGGTTAAGGTAATACCATTTATTGGCTAACTCATTTAGATTGAAAATGCAAGCTTTCGAAGCTGTTCAAGCTTCTTCTTCAGGCATAATACAGATCTGTAACTTAGACACACATTTATACAAAAAACTACAAAGGAGTGACAATTGTTTTTACACTGACACACATGAAAAATAGCTAAGTCGTAAAATCGTATACTGTGAGATAAGGATCAGGGGGATTATAATAATTAATGATGGGCTGATAAGAATGAGAGGGGGAGAGAAAGTGTGTGGATTTTTTATTGCTCTCACACCAGGCCAGACAGTCTGTTTAATATCAGACCTTGTGATGAGTCTTGTCTGTTCAATCCATGTCATAATGACACATAAAATTATTGTCCCTGTTTAGTCCATCGATTTAAAGATTTGGATGCATTTGCACTCCCATTCCAATCTCTCCTTTTGTGAGCGGAAACCCCCCTTGAGCACTGTGAGTTTGAGGTCACATAGTCCATGGCCTGGTCTGCAGAAATGGGCTGCAACAGGCACATCAGTTTTATTATTTTTGATTGTGAACCTGTGCATTCAGTCGCTTTCTTAGCGCTTGTCCTGTCTGCCCGATGTAACATGCTGAGGGGCACTGCACACACAAGATCAGGTATTATCATTAGGGGATTTGCATGTAAAATGACCCTGTATTTTGTAATCATGTTGCATACCTGGTGTCTTTATTCTGTCAGTGGTGTCGATGTGTGCGCAGGTTTCACACCTTTTCTGCAGGCAAGGCCATGTCCCATTTTGTGCTGGGTCACTTAGGGCCTACATAAGTGAATGGAAGCTATTCACATGATTGAACAATAGGCTTATATAGGCAGTCACAAACTGAGCAGTTGGTTATGTATTAGAGTTAATTGTTTGATGGCCTGGGCATAGAAGCTACTTTTAATCTGGTGGCCCTTGATCTCAAGGACCTGTAATGCCAGCAGACGGGAGGAGGGCAAACAAATTATGCTGGGGGTTAAATCTGCCATTCATTATGTTTCTGGCTGATGCAAGCTTGTCTAAGGAGCCAAGGCCATTGACATATGTTTGGTGTGGGCCCAGCTAAGGGAATAGCAGGGTTGTGTTGCGGCTCGCACATGCGGCGCCGGACTGGGGAGAAGGTGAGTATACTAGGCAACCTGGGGGGTTTCACACAGCGGGGCATCCTGATTCTGATGCCCTGGGGGGAGGGAATCAAGCAGCCATAGAATCTTATAGATACCATGGATGATGACCGTGGGTTTTGGTCCACTTTAAGCTTCACCTACCTTTATCCACGTTACTCCCCTTTTCCTACCTCCAAACTCACCCATGCCCACCTATACCTGTCTCACCGTTGCTTACCTCTACCCAGCTCAACTCAAGATTCTTAAGTTTTCTCTCCCCACCATACCTCTACCTGCCTTACCTTCTGCCCACATCACCACTGCTCATCTTCCTGTCTCACCTCCACCCACTTGTGCTTAGCTATTACGGCCTCACCTCTGCTCACCCCACCTCTTCCCACCTTCCCTATGCTCACCTTTGCATTGCATATTAGCATATACAGGCTAAAGCTTACATGCAATAAAATGTTTTTTTGCAGTTTACATTTTATTGTGGCCCCTTAAAGAGGATCAAAGGTATAAGATTCCCGGGCCAATCGATTCCCCCCAGGGCATCCAAAATCGCGCATGTGCCATAGGACCCGGAAGAAGTGAGTTGCCTTAGGCGATCTGGGGGGTTTCACGCAGCAGGGCACCCCCGATCTGGGTGCCCCCGGGGAAAGGACGAAACCCAGGATAGTCAAAATCCTGGCTTTTGGTCCACTTTAAAGTGGACCAAAAAAGGTTGTGCACCCCAGGTGTAAAGCATTGGGCTCAGCACACAGCCCTGAGTGATTCCTGTATTTATAGCTTATATGCAGGATGTGTGTTATCTCATATTTCCAACCCACAAATTTAAAATGCAGCCATGATGCTCAAAAACTGGTTACCCAGACCCGGTGCGACCATGCCCCCGTAGCGTCAGCGCCACTAGGCGCGAAAAACAAAAAACTCTCGAAGCTCCAATAGCTGGAACTGCACCAGCCTACATAGCACGGAACGCCACATCCTTCTCCTCCCTACATGCCTTGCACCCTGGATACAGCCGATGCTGCAGCCCCAGACAGGTCCGCCACCGCAGAAGTGAGTCTCCTGGCCTTTCCAGAGACCCCCTTTACTATATGAGGTCTGGGCTCCCTGCATACAGCCAGCTTGTACACCTGCGCCCCAATCCACCCCTGCAAAAGGATTAGGAGATCAGAACCAAATAAAAGGAGGTAGGATAGGTTAGTCCATCCAGCAGGCCACCAGGCAAAAACCTGCAGCTGGGTATCCCTTAAAGTTTACCAACAGTCTATTGTTTGTTTTTTTTTTCATTTTACATTTAAAAAAACAAAAAATACAATTCTGTGATTACTCACCTGTAGAATTGGTATTATACGTATACAACACATCCTGTTCCAGAAGATATTCCTTACTCTTGGGTAATACATCCAGTAGATGGCGCTGGACTGCAGAGACAGAAAAGTGGCTCCTCCCGGCCCCATATATACCAGGGACCTCCCACAAATTCCCCGGTATTGAAAAGCAGTTAAAATGAAACCGGGAGAACTATAACCATTATATAAAAAATTGAACAAACAATCACCATAAAGAGGTAACTAAAAATAATGATAACAAGGGTGGGGTGGAACAGGACGTGCTGTATACGTATAATACTAATTCTACAGGTGAGTAATCACAGAATTGTATTATTCTAAGTATACAGCACGTCCTGTTCCAGAAGATATTCCTTACACATGGGACATCCAACAGCAGTGTCCATAAGGTAGGGTGGGATCCCCAAAAGCAACAGCAGACAGTTTAAACCACTGCCGCCTGCAGAACTTTGCGACCAAAAGCAGCATCAGCTAAGGCCTTAACATCAACCTTGTAAAACTTAGTTTATGAACAGAAGACCAAGTGGCGGCCTTGCAAACTTGTTCAACAGATGCTTGGTGCTGAAAAGCCCAAAAGGTACCAATAGCACGAGTAGAATGAGCAGTAAGGCGGAAGGGAGGCTCCTTTCCCTTAGCAGAGTAGGCCTGTATCACAGCCTGACGGATCCACTGTCCGATAGTGGACTTAGCTGGAGCCAGACCCTTCTTAGGTCCAGACGGAAGCACAAAAAGAGCATCAGTCTTCCTGAAGGGTTCAGTAGCCACCAAATAGAACTTCAGAGTCCTAACCACATCCAAAGAGTGTAAAACCCTCTCCTTAGAGTTACTAGGATTAGGACACAGAGAAGGCAAAACAATGTCCTAATTGAGATGAAAGGCAGAAACAACCTAAGGCAGAAAATCTGGCTTAAAACGAAACACCACCTTGTCCTGGTGTCTCTCAAAATAAGGAGGTTTGATGGAAAGCGCCGCCAACTCAGAAACATGCCTAACAGAAGTGATAGCCACCAAAAAGACTACCTTAAGCGTAAGAATGGACAAAGGGGTCCCCTGCAAGGGCTCGAAGGGAGACCCCTGCAGGGCAGATAAGACCAAGTTCAAGTCCCAGACTGGTAACATAGGCTTACGTGGGGGACGCATGTGAGTAACCCCCTGGAGGAAGGTCTTGACCAGGGGATGCTGAGCAAAGGATCTTTGGAAAAAAAATGGCCAAGGCAGAAACATGACCTTTCAGAGTACTGAGCTGAAGACCCAGATCCAAACCATGTTGCAGAAACTCCAGAATCCTAGGAATAGAAAACACACGACAGGGAAGCGAGTTAGACTCACACCAGTCAATGTAAGTACGCCAAACCCCATAGCAGATGGAAGAAGAGGACCTCTTCCTAGCCCTGATCATAGTATTAACAACCGAGGCAGGCAGCCCCTTTTCCATCAAGATGGAGGTTTCAGCAGCCAGGCCGTCAAAGCCAGCGTTTGTAAATTGGGGTGACGTAGGTGCCCCTGAGTGAGCAGATCTGGAACCCGGGGAAGGGCGTACTGATCTACTGCCAGCTGCACGATGTCTGCGAACCACACTCTTCTTGGCCAACAGGGGGCCACCAGTATGACTGGCACCCTTTCCTGACCTATCTTGCGCAGCACTCTGCCCAGCAGGGGAAACGGGGGAAACACATAAAGGAGCAGAAAACTAGTCCAAGACATTGCCAAGGCATCCATGGCCAAGGCCAGAGGATCCTGGGACAGAGAGACAAAGACTGGAAGCTTGTGATTGTGACGGGACGCAAACAGATCCACATCCGGTTGACCCCAGCGGTGGCACAGGGAGCAAAACACCCTGCTGCTGAGGGACCATTCTCCCAGACGAGAGGCCCCCCCTGCTCAGGGAGTCTGCCTCCAGATTCTCTACCCCCGGAACGTACACAGCTGAGATGCAGGGAACATTCACCTCCACCCAGGACAGTATCAGGGACACTTCCTTGAGGGTCTCTCCCTGATGATTGATGTAGGCAACCGCTGTCTGGTTGTCCGAGCAGACCTGAACAGCCCGACCCCGCAGGTGTGGGGTTAAGTGGGCGAGAACCAACCTGATCGCCCTCAACTCCAGAATGTTGATAGGGGTATGGGCCTCCTGAGGGACCCACTGACCCTGGAATTTCAGGGACTTCCAAAAGCTCCCCCAACCTGTCAGACTGGCATCTATGGTGACAGTCTCCCAACAAGGGGCCCGAAACGATCTGCCCCCCAGCAGGTTCCTTGAGTCCAGCCACCACGATAGAGACCGCCTGACCACAGGGGACAGGACAAACACCTGATCCAAGGACACGGGTCCCGATCCCATACTGACAAGAGGTGAAGCTGAAGAGGCCTCATGTGAAACTGAGCATATGGAACCACCTCGAAGCAGGACACCATCAGGCCCACCAGCTGCATTCCCTGCCTGATGGACGGATGAGGACAAGACAGAAGGGTCTGTGCTTGCTCTTGAAGACTCTCCACCTTCTGCTGAGGAAGAAAGATCTTGACCTGAGATGAATCCAGAATCATGCCCAGAAAAGACTTCACCATGGAAGGAGACAGGAAAGATTTGGGGTGGTTGATTACCCAGCCGAATGACTCCAGTGTGGGCACCACCCGCTGAGTATCCAGCTCTGCCTGTTGGAAGGACTGAGAAGCAATAAGCATGTCGTCTCCAAGTAGTGAAGAATGCGAATGCCCTGAGATCTCAGCAGAGCCATCACTCCTGCCAGCACCTTGGTGAATACCCTGGGAGCCGAGGTGAGACCGAAGGGCAAGGCCACAAATTAATAGTGCTGATCCTCCAGAGCGAACCTGAGGAATCTCTGATGACCTGGAAAAATAGGTATGTGAAGGTAAGCATCCTTGATGTCTACAGAGGTCATGAAATCCCTTGGGCGTAGGGAATTCACAGCGGAGCGCAGAATCTCCATGAGAAAGTGTCTGAATCTGACAAATTTGTTGAGGCGTTTTAAATCCAGGATGGGTCTGATGGACCCATCCTTTTTGGGAACAATGAAAAGATTGGAATAATAGCCTTTGCCCCTTTCCCTCAAGGGCACCTGGCAGATGACTCCCAATTCCAGAAGGCCTTGGACAGCCAGGGACAGACCCTGAGCTGACAGGGGGTTTTGAGCTAACCGGGATTTGATGAATCTTGGGGGTGGCCAGGCTGCAAATTCCATCTTGTAACTGGAGAACACTACCTCCTGAATCCACCGGTCTGAAACATGACGCCTCCAGACATGAGCCAAGAGCTGAAGCCGTCCCCCCACCCGGATGGGTGAGGGCGCCCCTTCATGCCTGAGGGGGCTTGGGGGAGGACTTAGGTTAGGGACCCCAGGAGGGGCCAGGGCGGCCACGTCCTCTGCCCCTGCCCCAAAAATCTCCGCGGGCTCCAGCAAAGGAAGCTCCCCGTCCAATTCTGGAGCCACGGGAGGAAGGAAGAAAGGCACCTGAACCTCGAAAGGACCGGGGCTGTCTTCTACGCTGAAGTAACTTGCCTCCCTTAGCAAACCAGACGTTCACCAAAGAGGCGCAGCCCCTTGAAGGGAAAACCAGTGAGAGCCTTCTTAGCAGCGTTGGCGCAGCCAGACCGAGCGGCGTTTCGCCACCAACAAGGCAGATGCCCTGCCACACATTCTAAATGGTATCATCCAAGGCAGAGAGAACATATGCAACAAATTCCTCACAACGCAGAAGAGCTCTATACTCTTCACTACCTGCATCATCAGGGGCCCCATCTAAGAGACCCCTGAGCAGGCTTTTAATAGCAACAGCCGTAATGGCAGGGGCACAGACCGGATGCAGCACGGTCCCCACACAGGCAAAGGCATGGCAAGCCAGCTGATCTATGCGCCTGTCCTCCCCATCCCTCAGTGTAGTAGCATCAGGGGAATGCATGACGGATGTGTTGGGCAACCCCAGAACTGGTGCATCCACCTCGGGAGGACATGACCACCGTTTAACCATCTCAGCAGGAAAGGGATACCGCTTATCCCAACTCTTTGGCACCCTGGGAAGCCGGCTAGGCCGTTCCTACTCTTTGAGCACCAGATTATTAAAGTGAGTTTGTTCAGGAAACTCCAAGCGTGGTTTAACAGTATGAAACAGCTCCCCCTGCTGCCGCGGAGCCACGGCAGGAGGAGAGATACAGAGTGCTTCAAAAATGTGAGCTAAAAGCCTGTCAGTATCATCTGAAGTCCCATGGGTCAGACCCAGAATCGGCACCATACATCCTAGATTGTTCCTCAGATGATTCTGAATCAGAAAATAATTCCCCATCTTCCAGGGGGGTATAACCTGAAATTTCAAAAAATTCCTCAGCCTCCATAGGAAGGAGGGAAACACCAGGTGATAAATGCAGCTTCTTAGCAGAAGCCTTATGCGGGCCAGAGCCAGCAATATGTCTCTCAATGCTGGCCACCCGTGCAGCCAAATCAGGTTGAGACTCCCCACAGGTATGCACCTCACTAGGAGCCAGATGTAAGCGTGGGGGGTAGGCGAAGCCAGAGGGAGCGCAGGCCCAGCCACCGGTAACCCAGACTGCAGCGCAAGCATCTGCTGGGCGCAGGGTACACACACCCTGACATCGTCACTTATAGGGGATACCCCACACGCCATACACAGCCGGGCTTGTCCCGAAGGAACCCCAAGCACATTATCCTGAGAAGCCTCCATATGGTGATTATTGTGGCACAATAGGCCAATTGGGATTGACACCAATAAAGCTACCCGGGATGCCCCAATAGCCCGCTAGGGAAGTGGGAGATATACAAATACAATAGCCCTCCAATAAGGAGTTAACGCTAAAAGGGGATAGGCCCGGGAGAAACCACAAAAAAGTTTGACTCGCCTGTAAGACATAAAGCAAAGAACCCGTAAGCATAATACAATGAAATATAAAGAAAAGCCAGCCCGCAGGGGCACTTACGGACCACGATAGGGAGACGCCAGACACGCAGCACAGGAGCTCCAAAATGGCGCCCGCATATACCTGGAGGGGAGGGCCGCGGAGAAGTGATGCGGAAAACGTCATCCGCAAGGCCCACCCCCCCGAAGAGCGCGAAAACGCGCCCCCATGACAAGGCCAGCCAATGACGGCGCAGCAGCGCCTGAGGTGATGTCGCCGCCGTCTGCGGAGCAGAGTACAAGCGTGCGGCGGCAATAATGAAAACCAGTGCAACCAAGGCAAAACATGATACACATAGTAAATACATACACCCCCCCCCCCCCCCCCCCGAGATCTACCCTGGGGGAGCAACGGGGAAGCAGCGGACGACCTAAGAGGAGCCTAACTGAGGGGACAGGGGGGCGAAGGGCAAACGGCCGCGGGAGGGGCATCCTATAAGGCTCGCCACGGGCCTGTACTGCCTACCCTTTGGTGGGGGACTGCGATAGGAGCAGCGCTCCTTAGCACCTGGCAGCGGTGCTGCCTACCATCACCCGACCAGCGCAGCCTAAGCTGGGAGGCAGTGAAAAGGAACGGGTGGGAACAGTCCTACAGGAGCGCAGGCTAATAAGCCCCGCTTACCTGCGAGTAGAAAGAGCCATCTTCTAGTCATCGCAGCCCAGACTGCAGAGATGAACTGGGGAATTTGTGGGAGGTCCCTGGTACATATGGGGCCGGGAGGAGCCACTTTTCTGTCTCTGCAGTCCAGCGCCATCTACTGGATGTATTACCCAAGAGTAAGGAATATCTTCTGGAACAGGACGTGCTGTATACTTAGAATAAAAAGTTATCAATAAGCACGCTGCCTACTTATTAATGACCAGCTTCTGGACATTTCGCTCAAGATAAAAAGGTGTGGCCCCTCCTGGTCTACATATACTTCCAGCTACCCTTCTTCATCTGGTTTCATTCTTGCAGTTGGACTGGACAGTGAAGATGCTGCACCTGGCATACATCTTGCTACACCCGGAAGCATAGGACATCTCACTCCCATACCTCCATCTTGTTACACCCGGGAGCATAGGACATCTCACTCCCGCACCTCCATCTTATTACACATGGTGCCCATCATCACCATATATCCTGTTAAGACGCTATCTGCTTGTCTGAATCCAGGAGGCAGATTAAGGGCTCATTTGAAAAAGCAAGATCAGGGAAGGTCTTGAAGCTGACAGGCTTCCTAAAAAATCCTGAAGACAATAATAAATGGAAAAAATAAATAAAATCTCTGCCATATCTTCACAGTCCAGTCCAACTGCAAGAATGAAACCAGATGGGAAAGAGCAGCTGGAAGTATATGTAGATGAGTAGGGGGCACACCTTTTTATCTTGCAGTTCCGCCCTTCGTTTGAGAAATAACCCATTCATATCTGGAGTGGAATATGAGAGAAACATTGGTAACACATCAATGTATTTCTAACCTATCCGGGATTCTAATCATGCAAAAATAAAACATCCATGCTGGCACCTTTACTGCTTTACCCGGAGTTTCCCAGTTTGGGAGTATCTTCATCCAGGCAGGAACGAAGCTATATGAGCTGACTTCTTTCTTTGTCACAGTTTTTTGTTCTTCTTTCCACTTTTTGATGACCGTATTTATGGTTGTATACAGGGCCAGATTAAGTGAGGTGGAAGCCCCAGATACAGTATTCCTTTAAAAAAAATAGTACAGCCAAGTAACTGATCAGTGGTTGTCTGGCACCCGCGGATATCAAATCAAGTCTCTTGTGCCACCCTTGTGTGGGTGCGTGCTGCTCGGGATCTACTGCTTTGCTATTCTGGGTGGGGGGAGTAGTGTAGTCGCCCACCTGGTCCGGCAGAAAACAGTTCTCTGCATTGAGCTGCAAGCGGCTGTGCTTGGTGACTTATGTGCAGTGAGTGGCCACAGCGACTTTGCTGCTCCAGACTCTCTAGCCTGGCCTGTGGTGGCTTTGGCTGCTGATAGCTTCTATGACGGCCCCATGACCCATCAGACCAAGGACTGAAAAGCGTCCTGGACCAGACCATAATCCAAAAGGTTGTTGGAGACCTCCTTTGCAGGGCAAGTGGTGTAGGCCCCCTTGCGCCCCCCTCATAATCCAGCCATGGTTATATATCTAATGCCTCAGAAAGGTTGTTGTACCCTTCTCCTGATACCTTGCAACACTGAGGTCCTTTCAATCTATTGTAAGTGGTTTATAGAGAATCATGATGGAAGTTGTGTACTGTCCACTATTTAAAGTGGATTTCTACTATCCTGGGATTTGGTCCTCCTTTTCTATTAATTAAAATCCCATGATCGCTGTTAAAGCTTCCCTAACTGGCAATCTATGTGCAGCACACATCCAGTAATGATCTCTCTTTGTATAACTTGCCTCTTTTAACCATGACAGCAACAAGGGATAAGTGTGAAGACAGCCTACTGAACACCGGATATACCTACCAAGCCAGCTCATGACATTTGACTTCCTTCATGAGCTACACGCTCCCGACGCTAAAAGTAGGAAGTAATAATGTGACACAACAGTGTATGCATACATATTTATATTTAGTGTGTGCTTTGTGGAAATTCCAGATGTGACCAGCAGATGGCAGCAAAATTCAACACCACTATAGCTAAACATTCCATATAAAATAGAAACTTGCAATACATGTGATAAGTATATTATATACAGTAGTATATATATATATATATATATATATATATACACACACAATATCTCGTGGTCTTTCATTACCCACAGTGCAAATTAGGTCTTCGTCTGGTTATTAAAACGGACCAAAACCCATGTAATCCAGCTCTGGAGTCTAAAAGTTACCAGGCCTGGGTTTTGGGATTCCCCGCTATGTGAGGGCCTAGTACTCACCTTGACCTGGTGATCCCATGGTGCATGCATGGGACCTCTCCTGCATAGCCATGACACATCTAGCCAGAAGGAACAGCCCGGGGAAGATGCTTCATTCAGTTAGACAGGAATTTATATGCATGGCAAAGAACGCTGTTTGGAGGAGAGATCCTGCATGTGGCATCTTTAAACATGGATATATAACAGGAAGTAATAGAATTGATATAAAAATATTGACAGCAAAATTCTATATAGGTCTGCTCTCCTAACAACTTGGAAGCTCAACTAGGGAGGATGGACTGCAAGACTCCAGGGCTCGCTGACTACCTACCTCCAAGGGCATCCCTATTTAGGATGCCCTTCTGTGTAAAATCCCCTGGGATCGACACTACACTTATATTGGCTGCAATCCCATGGCACATGTGTGGGCTTCAGTTCAACCCCCGGTATCTCATGGCTAAGGTGCACTTTGGTGCTAAGCCATTCTCATAGGCTGGAGGCAGGAGCACTCCACAGGAAGACTATGGATATTAATATGCACAGCATACAGCGCTGACAGAACAAAGGTCCACACATGTGCCATGGTATCACTCGAAAGGTGAGCTTTTAGGACAATGGGTGTCTATTCTCTGTTGAAGTGACTAGAGCTGCGCACTCTAAATACTGTGTTAGAAGGTGGGGGCAAAGCCTCGACCGTCTATTGACTTGCAAATAGTGGGAACAGGCTCTGAAGTAATCAGGGGTGTGTGCATGCCACAGACACAAGAGATGTTATCAGGGATGGGTTTTGATGTGCTGGAGTAGGAGGAGTCTTAAAGTGCACCTATACTCAGAGGGAAGTATATGTAGTCACCTTCTATCCCCAGCCCAGTGCCCCAAAACAGCTTGTGTGTTTTTTTTTTTTTTTTGCCATGGCCCAATATTTATATCAACACGAACTGGATGCATATTGCTCCCTGGCGACGATGCAATCAGAGTACACACAGCTCAGCAATAGGGAGCACTTCAACCCAACGGTCATTATTTGACAGTTTGGTTGTAACTGAATTAATTAGCATATGGCATGCCATTCACTATATTACTACTTCCTGTTTTTTCCTGGTGTTTTTATGGATATTGGGCAAAGGACGAGGTAAAAAAAAAAACAAACAAAAAAAAAACAAAAAAAAACACAACACCACAGTTTTGGGGCATAGGGCTGGGGATGGGTTTAGGTGCCACCGGCCTAGAGTCTATAAGTCTCTAGGGCTGGTGGGCCCCCATTTTGTGGGGCATCCCAATTTGGGTGATGTGTGATAAAGCAAGAATCGCTGTAAAACTCCCACCTTTTCTGGCGATCCAACAGTGACATCCACAAGAGAGGGAAAAAATACAATTCTGCGAGTACTCACCTGTAGAATTGTTTTTGGTAGTGTCCTGTTCAGGTCGCTCCATTTCTGACATGTGGTATTCGCCACTAGGTGGCGCACAGTTACTGCAAGACAAAAAAGCAGCGACTCCTCCCCGCCCCCTATAAAAGGCAGGTGTCTCAATAGAATCCCCAGTGGTTAAACAGCAGTAAAAAAGGAGACAGGCCAGGAGGCCAAAAAACCATGTTACATCACATAACTTCAGCATGTACTCTCTCAACAAAAACTCAAGAACGAAGTTCAAAATAATACCATTTTGTGATTACTCACCTGGAAAATGGGTATTATAAGTATGTCACACACCCCGCTTCCACTATTCATGACATATGGGGTTATGGTCCAGTAGAGGGCGAACTTCTGCAGAGATGAAAGCAAAAAATAAGCCCCTCCCAGTCCATAAATACCTGGGACCTCCCACACATTCCCCAGTATATGACAGCAGTAAGGGGACCAGGAAGAGACAATAAAACATTCTTAACAATAAAAGGTTCACCATATAAAGGATCCAGAATACCAAAGGGCGGGATGAAGCGGGGTGTGTGACATACTTATAATACCCATTTTACAGGTGAGTAATCACAAAATGGTATTATTCCAAGTATGTCACACACCCCACTTCCACTATTCATGACATATGGGACATCCAATAGCAGTGTCCGTCATGGGTGGGGATCCAAATACAGCAAAAAATGCACCAAATTAAACCACTGCAGCTTGCAGAACCTTGCGGCCAAAAACAGCATCCGCTGAGGCCCGCACATCAACCTTATAAAACTTGGAAAAAGTATGAACGGAAGACCAAGTAGCAGCCTTACAAACTTGTTCAACAGAAGCCTGGTGCTGAAAGGCCCAGGAAGCCCCAACAGCACGAGTAGAATGAGCAGTGATCCTAAAAGGAGGAACCCTCCCCTTAGCGGAATAGGCCCCAACAACGGCCTGACGTATCCATTTACTAATGGCGCCAAACCTTTCCTGGGCCCGGAGGGCACCACGAACAAGGCGTCTGTCTTACGAAAAGGAGAAGTAGCAACCAAATAGTACTTCACACAAATGCACCACCAAAGAGTGCAAAACCCTCTCCTTGTCATTGCTAGGCTTAGGACACAAGGAAGGGAGAACGACATCCTGATTGAGATGGAAAGCAGAAACCACCTTAGGAAGGAAATCTGGTATAAATTGAAAAACCACCTTGTCCTGGTGTCTCTCAAAGTAAGGGGACTGAATGGACAGAGCCGCCAACTCAGAGACACGCCGAACAGAGGTAATAGCCACCAAAAAGGCAACCTTTTGAGTGAGCACAGAAAGTACCACATCCTGCACCGGCTCAAAAGGAGGCCCCTGGAGGGCCGAAAGAACCAAATTTAGGTCCCAAAAGGGAACCAAAGGCTTTCTAGGGGCCCGAACATGAGTGACCCCTTGGAAAAAAGTCTTGATCAGATGATGCAAAGCAAAGGACCTTTGAAAAAAGACAGCCAGGTCAGAAACATGACCCTTCAAGTACTGAGCTGGAACCCCAGATCCAGGCCGTGTTGTAGAAACTCCAAAATCCTAGGAATCGAAAACACCCTGCAAGGTAAGGCCCTAGCCTCACAAAAGTCTTAAAGGGGCCACAGCACTCAAACCAGTTAGCTTGCTGACCAGCCTACAATCTGTCTCTAAACTAGGTTAAAAACAGGGGGCTCGGTCACACACATCTGCAGAAGCATGCTTAAGCTGCACCACCAGCGCCAAGGTGCCCCTGTGAGGTGCAGTCCTAACTCTAGCCTCACACCAGTCAATATAGGACAGACAAGTCCTATAGTAAATGTTAGAGGAAGACCTCTAGCTCAAATCAAGGTCTGAATAACCGCCTCAGACAAACCTTCCTCCCTCAAGATGAAGGTTTCAGCAGCCACGGCGTCAAAGCAAGCGTTTGTAAATTGGGGTAACGTAGTTGACCCTGAGAGATCAGATCCGGAAACAGGGGCAGCCTGTACTGATCTACCGCCAGTCTTACTACGTCTGCGTACCAAACCTGACTTGGCCACCTTGGGGCCACCAGAATTGCTGGTGCCCCCTCTAGAGCCAGCTTGCGCACTACCTTGCCTACCATGGAGAAAGGGGGAAACAGGTACAGAAAACCCAGATCCCTCCAGGCAAGGGACAAGGCATCCACTGCCAGGGCCAGAGGATCCTGAGACAGAGATACAAAGGATGGAAGCTTGTGATTGTGCCGAGAGGCAAAGAGATCCACCTCCGGAGTCCCCCACTTGTGACACAGGGCCCGAAAAACCCTGTGGTAGAGCGACCATTCCCCTCGGCAAGAAAACCCCCTGCTCAGGGAGTCCGCCTCCGTGTTCTCCACTCCCGGAATGTACACTGCCGAGATGCAAGGAACATTGCTCTCCGCCCATGTTAGAATCAGAGAGACTTCCCTGAGGGCACTCCTGCTGCGAGTCCCTCCCTGGTGATTGATGTAAGCTACCGCAGTTCAATTGTCTGATCGAACCTGAACCGGTAAGCCCTGGAGGAGAAGTGTCAGAACCAAACGGATAGCTCTGAGCTCCAAGACATTGATGGGGGTGTGAGCCTCCTGAGGACCCCACCTCTTGAACTGATGATCCTTCCAGAAACCTCCCCAGCCCGACAGGCTGGCATCCATGGTAACCGTCTCCCAACAAGGGGCCAGAAAAGATCTGCCCCTCATCAGATTGCTTGGTTCCAGCCACCACTGAAGGGACTGCCGAACCCTGGGAGACATTGAGGATTGGTCAGGAGAATACGAATCAGATCCTGAACCCTCAGCACCTTTGGCTGAGGTAGAAACACGTTGGCCTGACTGGTATCCAGAATCATGCCCAGAAAAAGAGATCTCCCGTGATGGGGAGAGAGAAGATTTGAGGTGGTTGATCACCCATCCGAACCTTTCCAGCATCGTCACCACCATCCTTGTGTCCAGCCCCGCCTGGCATAGGGAAAAGGCTGTAATGAGCAGGTCGTCCAGATACGGCACAATGCGATTGCCCTGGGCTCTGAGCAGGGCCATTATGCCCGCCAGAACCTTGGTAAACACCCTCGGTGCCGAGGTCAGCCCGAGCGGGAGAGCCACAAACTGAAAATGCTGATCTCCCACCACAAACCTGAGAAATCTCTGGTGCGCTGGGAAGATCGGTATATGGAGATAAGCATCCTTGATGTCTATGGACGTCATGAAGTCCCCTTGACGAAGGGAACTGATGGCTGAGCGCAGACACTCCATGCGGAACTTCTTGGTTCTGATAAACCTGTTGAGAAGCTTCAAATCCAAATGGGTCTTATTGAACCATCCTTTTTGGGAACCGTGAAGAGGTTGGAATAGTAGCCCCCGGCCTCTCTCTGAGAAAGGCACTGGGCATATGACCTCCATGTCCAGGAGATTCCTCACAGCCAACAGGAGCCCCTGCGCAGCCCGGGGATTCGAGGGCACCCGAGACCTTAGAAATCTGGGAGGAGGCCGGGACTCGAACTCCAGTTTGTACCCGGATGATACCACTTCCAAAATCCACTTGTCTGTGACCTCCTGGGCTCAGACCTGGAAGAAGAGCCGCAGCCGTCCCCCACCCGTAGGGGTGAGGGCGCCTCCTCATTGCTGAGCTGGCTTGGCAGCGGGCTTGGAACCTCAGGTAGAGGCTGGACGGGCACGTCCTCTGCCTCTGTTCCAGGAATCACCTCTGAAGCTAGAGTAGGCAACTCTGCCCACTCTGGCACCGTGAAAGGAAGGATTGAAGGAGCTTGCCCCCCGAAAGGAGTGACGCTGCTTCTTACGCTGAGGTAGCTTTCCACCCTTCGCCACAGAATCCAATTTGTCTCCAAACAGCCGCATACCCAGGAAGGGCAGAGCTGTAAGTGATTTCTTGGCCACCCACTGGCATAGCCAGACCGATCGGCGCATGGCCACCAGCAGAGCCGAAGTTCTACTACACATGGTAATAGTGTCGTCCATAGCCGACAAAACAAAATTCATGAACATTTCACACCTCTTAAGGGCTGTGAATTCAACGCTGGCCGGGTTGAGCTGGGACCCATTTAACATGTCCCTAATCTCAGACCTGGTAGCCACAGCCACGAGTGCCGATGCACAGACAGGCCGTAAGGCTGAACCCACACTGGCAAAGGCATGGCATGCCATCAGATTAATGCGCTTGTCCTCGCCATCTTTAAGGGTAGTGGCGTCCGGAGTGTGTACAACAGAGGTGTTGGACAATCCTAGGACGGGCACATCGACCTCGGGAGGGGAAGACCAGCGCTTCACCGTGTCCACCGGAAAGGGATACCACCTATCCCATCCCTGAGGAACGCCGGGAAGACGACTCGGCTTCTCCCATTCTCTAAGAATCATGTTATCAAAATGATCCTGATTTGGAAACTCCAAGCGGGGCTTAGAGGACCCAAGGAATTCCCCCTTCTTAGGAGGGGCCTCCACTGGCAGGGCAATATCCAGGACCTCTAAGAGATGGGCCAGGACTTTTGGGGGTATCCACAGCATCCCCCAGCGCCTGCCCGGCATCAGAATCAAATAACTGCAGTTCTTCAGTCTCAGATTCAGCAAACAATTCCCCCTCCTCAAGCGGGGAATAATCAGACCAGTCAAGAGAGTCATAATCATCAAATTCAAGTACCGGCGCAGCCGGTGACAGATGCCTTTTCTTAGCAGGGGCCTTTCTGCCCACTGAGCTAGAAATAATGTTCTCGATGTTGGCCAGCCTAGCACATACATCAGAGTGCGACTCCCCGCTAATGACGATATCACTAGGGGTGCGGATAATGCGGGGCGAGGTAGGAGATGAGACTGGCGGCACTGACCCAGACGCCTGGGATCCCGACTGCCGCGTTATGGCCTGTTGCGCACATGGTATGCAAATCAGTACATTCTCCCCCGTAAGGGATACCCCACAACCCACACATAGCCGGGATTGTCCCGAAGGGAGCCCGGTATCCTGTGGAGCCTCCATATGGTGATTTTAAGGTAGTCACAATGACCAGAGGGAATTACGCTGATAAGCAACCAGGGATGCCCCTTTAAGTCCCACGTGGGAGGATTTGTAGGTGCCCAATTTACTGCTAGGGACCCTAGGACCGGGAGAACCCCCTTTTTTGGCAAGGCACCGGGAGTCCTCACAATAGAAGTAGGCCCATAAGCACATGCACGCACACTATACATACTGTGTATATTATATATATATATTATATATATATTCAACATATAAAACTAGATATAAATATAAGAAGCAAATGCAAAGGGAGCCAGCGCTGCCCCCATGCAAAGACTGGGGCACAAGTACACGGGGGGAGCCCATAAGGGCACTCACACACTCCAAAAATGGCATCCAGCCCAGTCAGCAGTCTGAGAGGAAGAGAGAGAGAGAGAAGAAGGGGCAGGCCAGCGCGGATCGCGCACCGCGTCTGGCCCCGCCCCCCCCTCACAACCAGCAACGCGGTTCCCAGCCGGAGGCTGGGCTCTGCAATGGCGCCAAGGCAGGAGGGGCGGGCCACGGCAACGCGCGAGCGCCCGGCCCCGCCCCCTCACCAACGCAGCCTGAGGGGAAGAAGCTCCCCTCAGCAGATTTGCTCAGAAAAGAGAAATGGCGTCCTGTAACGTGTAGCACCGCAAGCACACATAACACACACACGTGAAAGGAAGGAGGATAAAGCACATTCTCCCCCCCCATGGAGGGTTAACAGAGGGGCCCGGAAGGGGGGAAATCCCACACCATGGGTGTAAGGGACATAGCAATAGGGACAGGGCATCCCAAACCGGGATCACCAACCCGGATACCGCCTACTCCCTTGTATGGGGTCTCATGGGGGAGCATGGCTCCCTAAGCACCTATTAACGTGATGCCTACCCTTACCCGGACCTGCAGCCAAGGCTGGGAGGCTGGTATTGGGCTTAATGTAAAAGGTCCGGGCAGAAATAGGGCAAGAATGGCCGGGTGTAAGCCCGGCTTACCTGCAAGGAAGAGCAGCATACATCTTCTGACTTGCTCGCCGTCCTGCAGAGAAGGAACTGGGAATGTGTGGGAGGTCCCAGGTATTTATGGACCGGGAGGGGCTTATTTTTTGCTTTCATCTCTGCAGAAGTTCGCCCTCTATTGGACCATAACCCCATATGTCATGAATAGTGGAAGCGGGGTGTGTGACATACCTGGAATAAAATGGTAATCACCATAAAGGCAAGATGAGATAACAAAAAACAAGGGTGGGATGGAGTGACCTGAACAGGACACTACCAGAAACAATTCTACAGGTGAGTACTCACAGAATTTTATTTTTCCCAGTGTCCTGTTCAGGTCGCTCCATTTCTGACATGTGGGACATCCAAAAGCAGTGTCCAAAAGAAGGGTGGAATCCCCAGAGAGCAACAGCATGTAGTTCATGACACTACCGCCTGAAGCACCAGACGGGTAAAAAAAAAAAAACAGCATCAGCTGAGGCCCTAACATCAACCCTGTAAAACTTGTAAAAGTATGAACAGAAGACCAAGTAGCGGCCTTACAGACCTGTTCAACCGATGCCTGGTGCTGAAAAGACCAAGAGGCACTAACAGCTCTGGTAGAGTGAGCTGTGTTCCGAAAAAGGGGTTGTTTCCCCTTGGCAGAGTACGCTTGTACCACCGCCTGTCTGATCCACTTGCTGAGAGTGGATTTGGCTGGAAGCAGACCCTTCCTAGGCCCGTCAGGCAGAACAAAAAAAGAATCAGACTTCCTGAAGAATTCAGTAACAACTAGGTAGTACTTGCTGGGTACTGACCACATCCAAGGCATGGAGGGTCCTCACCTTAGAAAAAGAAGGCACGGGACACAAAGAAGCCAAAACAATGTCCTCGTTGAGGTGAAAGAAGAAACAACCTTAGGTAAAAAAATCAGGTTTAAAGCGAAAAAACCACCTTATCCTGATGCCGCCCAAAGTAAGGAAGCTTCATACAAAGCGCCGCCAGCTCTGAACGCGATGCACCGAAGTGACAGCCACCAAAAAGACCACCTTTAGAGTAAGAGTGGATAAAGCAGCATTGCACAAGGGCTCAAAGGGAGGACCCTGGAGAGCAGAAGGCACCAAGTACAAATCCCACACCGGTAAAATAGGCTTACACGGTGGACGAAGATGAGTAACTCCTTGGAAAAAAGTCAAGATAAGTCTATGACTGGCGCAGGATCTTTGGAAAAAAATATCCAAGGCCAAAACCTGACCCTTGAGGGTACTCAGCTGGAGACCCGAGTCCAATCCATGTGGTAAGAGCTCCAAAAACCTTGAAAAAGGAGAATGTGCGACAGGGGAGACTCTTGGACTCACACGGGCAATGTAAGCGTGCCAAAACTCTGTAATAAATCATGGAAGAGGAATTCTTCCAAGCCTGAAACATGGTACGCACGACCAAGACAGGCAGCCCTCTCTCCATCAAGATGGAGGTTTCAGCAGCCAAGCCGTCAAGCCAGCGTTTGTAAATTGGGGTGGCGCAGCAGCCCCAGAGTGAAAAGCCCTGGATCGTCGAGCATGAAGTAGCAATCCACAGACCTCTGAACTACATCCGCGAACCAAACCCCGCCTCGGCCAACAAGGAGCCACCAGGTTGGTAGGCACCCCCTCCTGGGCTATCTTGCGCAGTCCTAGACCCAGGCGCGGAATGGAGGAGAGGCGTAAAAGAGTAGGAACTCCATCCAAAGACTTGCCGGAGCATCCGTGGCGAAGGACAGAGTATCTCTTGACAGGGAGACGAACCTTGAAAGCTTGTGATTGTGTCAGGTCCACGTCTGGCTGACCCCAGCGGCGACACAGAGCGCGAAAGATCTTGTTGCTGAGAGACCATTCCCCCAGACGAGAAGTCCCCCTGCTCAGGGAGTCTGCCTCCTAATTCTCCACCCCGGGGATGTAAACCGCCGAGATGCAGGGAAGACTCTTCTCCGCCCAGTCAGGATCCGGGTCGCCTCCTTGAGGACACGCTTGCTCCAAGATCCGACTGGAATTAAGGTTGTAGGAATTGATCGCATACACCCACATATAAGAGGGGGCAATATGGAAAAACTTACGCTCCAGAGGGAGGTGAGATGGATTCGTTACTTTAAGGCCCACCACCCCCCTGGCTTAAATGAATCCCTAAGCTTTGTCCCCTTTTTGTGAATTTTTGCTATTAAGGACTTTGAGCTTAGGAGGGCTTCTTTAACCATACCCGATACTAACTTTTATTTTTATAATGTTCCCTGTTTTACTTATGCATTTCTTGTTGTAATAGGATGTACATTCAAGCCATTTTTATGTGTACAGTACTGATAAGGTTTGTTTAAAACTATATGTGAACCCTGCTGGTTTCTAATTGTACTTTCTATCAGGATTGGGTGAATGCTCCTAGGTTTTTCTGTTGCATGGGTAGATATGATATTATTCTCTGACGATAAATCCCCTCTTTCTTAATGCCGACATGCTTATCAATTCTCCATAAACATAGGTATATAGCACAAGTTAGTTATATTATTGGGATGGTAGCCACTCCCCTTTAGGTCCTATGCCTTTAATCTGAGCAGCCCCTTTTTCTTATGAAAATTACAAAATTTTACAAATTTGTCTTTATATCATGTAGCGGATTATGTTCCCTTCCATATTGGCAGTGACCCATGACATCTAACAAATATATTTATATAACAATATATGATAATCCTCCATTTTGGAGGAGCCCAGATAGGACACAGATCTAATTTGAGTGGCCAGGTGCCATTGTTTCCCCCTTCAGGCGGGTGGGGGCGCGACTATTGCCGGGTAAGATGTGCATGCTATCCACCTCCAGTGTACATGCCGACACTGATGCACCCGCCCCCGGCGCGCTCCCCCACCGTGCGTGCGCGCCAGATGATAGGGGGAATTGGGGGCGTTTTCCCTTTGTTACAGCTACAGCAAGACGGCACGCTCGTGTGGCCGCACGCTGTTAAGGACCACGCCCCCGTTGTGCACCCCGCCCCGCTCAGTCGCGTATTTGTATGCGACGGTTTCCATCTAGAGCGACGGGATGCACACATGTGGCAGGCGCTCCACACAGGGGTAATGATCCAGCCTGCTGTACCATCCTCTGGGCTGGCCCCTGACATGGACGTCTCCTCGACCGGCACCTGGGCTTGAATGACTCTAACACCTTATATCATCACATAGGTATGTTACCATAACAGTAAGATTGGCGTATTTCTTTTACTTATTGCTCTCAGACCACTGACACTTGGCGTATGACTGGCTCTTATCATGCCATTTATGCATGTACAAAATCCTATATGGTGATGGGCCTGGCTGCCTATGCATGTGGTTGACCCTATTGGGTGATGAGCTTCTTTTGATTTGCTGCCTTTAGGGCAGCGCATTGATTATTACAGATATCTGATCTATGGCATCTGCACCCATTCTTTCTGTCTAGATATAATGACTTTTGCACTTGCTGGTGATACAAATATGGGGTGTTTTCAGTCTCTCAAGCACCATCCTTTTCCTATGGATATTTGGTGAAGCATGTTTTTTATGCACCATGGGCCTGTAGCTCACCTATTAAGAGCTTTTTGTAAGATGCCCATTTATTAATAAAACTTGCATGGCCACTTTTGTCTTTTCTCTCCAGCCCATATTTTCCCTGCATTTAACAGGGTATCTTCATCTTCCCATCCTATTGGGACATTAAGCCATGTGGAAGACATCAGTTAGGGGAACATATAATAATTTTTTCTCCACTATTGTGCAATCAGACAACGAGCATCTATCCAATCTGAGTCAGGTAAATCTATTATGTCCATACATTTGATCCTCATATGATATCTAAATGTGATAATACTGACGTTATTGATTGATATTGTTTTAGTTCCATGTGATGTATTAGTACCTATATCAACCAGAAAGGGTACTGAGGAAGCCGCTCTTGGCGAAACTAGTTTACCCGGTTAGTTAAGGACTACATCAAAAGTGTACTGACTCTCTGTATAATTGCACATGGATGTTTTAAGAGTCAAAGCATCGATACTAATCAGAACAGATTGGAGTAAAAACTCTCAACCCTGTTCCTGTCAAGGAACGGGACAATCACACCAGATGGCAGAAGGCTCTGAATGACCATCCGTAGGCCCTGTGCCGTCAAGCATCCCGGGAGATCCGACACAGAAAAATCTAGAGGGCGGCCAAACTGCCGGCTCTAATTGTAATCGGAGGAACCACCTCCTGAATCCACCGATCCGAGACGTGAGCAGATAGCAGAATCCGTCCCCCCACCCGGAAGGGTGAGGATGCCCCCTCATGCCAGAGAGGACATGGCAGGGGGTTTGGATTTAGTTCCCCAGGAGAGCTTGGGTCGGCGGCAAGATCTACCTCGATCCAGGAATCGCTGCGGCCTCTGAAAATGAAAAGCCTCTTCCTCCACAAGGAGCGATAGGCAGAAGAAACCCGCAGGACCGCTCAGGCTTCCGTCGCTGAGGGAGTCTGCCACCTTGGCAGAAGGACCAGACGCCCCCCGAATAAACTGAACCCCAGGAAGGGGATGCAAGAGAGCGACCACTTGGCCGCAGCGTCAGCCGACCCCTGCCGCAGCAGAGCGAGCGATGAGGCGCAACAAGTAGTGCTGAAAACCTGACACCAGCCGGAACCATCGGCCATGACAGAGACAACAAGGCACGAATCCACACAGGCTTTGAGATACTTATACTCCTCCGCCCGCATGCGAGACTTGGCAAAATCAACGAGGCGTCTCACCCTCTTCCTGATGGCAAGAGACAATGGCTGCGGCACACACAGGGTGAAGCAAGCCCGGCAAGGAGAATATGACATGCCAGTGGTCCATGCACCTGTCAGCAGGATCGCGCAAGGAAACAGTACAGGGTGAGGCATAACCGCGGCGTTAAGAAACCCCGACACGGGAGAATCAAGTCAGGGAGGCGAGGTCAGAGACGGACCGGCTCCACCAAGGAGATACCGCCTGTCCTAGCCCTTGATGGGAAATATTAGACCTTTCCCCATCCATAGACCATTGGAAAAACAGGCCTGCTCAGGGAAGCAACCTCTGTCTCTCAGGCCAGAGTAAATCACCCGCTTCCTCCTTGCCGCTTAAGAGGGACAATAAACACGACTCCCACCGAAGGGTAATTCTAGAATCGCCAGGGCCCATCCTCCTGAGGAGGAGCAATGCTCGCTGCCATAGCCGGCCGAATGATCCCAATGGAAAGGAATCCTGAGGTAATGGCCTTAATCCATGGAACCCATGGAGACCTCCAGCATGAACATCCCGTCATCAACAACCAGAGTAACCGGGCTCGAAGTGCCGCCTCTTACTCTTGGCCTTCCCAGGGCCGTACAGGCAAGCACCGGAAAGGCTCAAGCCCAGCCACCCGGTATGCCAGAACAGTTCGGGGTCCCAGCTGGCTTCACCCTTGGCAGAGGGCAGAAAGCAAAGTGGGGGTGCTGGCGAGGTCGCAGGCGATAAGGGGCCAGGGGCAGATACGCCCGCCCTGTCATGTTCCCAAATACGCACCCAGCACAAGAGAAACCAACCGTGCCAAGTCCGCCCCGGGAGGGCGGTACCGTACATGGGGCAGAGCCTCACCCGTCAGATAGGGTCCATAGCTCACTATCCCCAGAAGCCTCCATATGGTGATTAGCAGACCATTCAGCAGGTTACAGAGCACTAATGGCCCAAACCGCTGGCCCCTCCTGTATAGTCCCTCTTCCGGTGATCCCTCCTACTAAAAAAGGGGGGATGGGGAAAGGGAGGGGGTGGGACGAGCCCAGGATGAACCACAACACACAAGCAAAAACAGGCATCCCACAGCACATGCACCAGCATACAGTAAAATAAAAGGCAAGAGACTCACGATGGCGGCGGAGCCAAGAGGAGTCCCAGCAGCAAGGGAGCAGCAGATGAAGCTAGCCGGTCCTTAGGCCCTGCTCGTTCATCCCCCGCGATGCACGGCGTGAGGACCCAGGAAGGACCTCCCACGCTGCGTCCGCAGCAGCAAGATGGCGCTGCAGAACAGCTTGTCAGTACTCCCGGAGGGATGGGCCGCCCCCACCAACGGCGCAAAGGCAGCGCCCGTCTCCATCTTCCTCATAGCCCAAAATGGCGGAGGCCCCGCCGATATGCAGCAGCGCAGCCCGCGGTGGACCCCCCCCCTCAGCAACGGCGCATCCCCGCGCCCTGACAGTGTCGGCGGCTGCCGGAGCTCCAGTTCCGTGTCAGACCGCCGGCAGACCCCCCCTCTCAGCGGCCTGGGTTAGCTGGAGGGAGAAGAGACAGCGGAGGGAGCGAGGGAGGTAAGATGGTAGAAAAGTGAAACAGAAAACACACACAAATAAAGCTGGTGGGAAAATCACAAATGGGTTCCCTGAGGTGGTTCCTCCGCCCCACTAGGATCACCATTTGCCATGGCCGGCTACCCTTAGGATAGGGTCTGCGGCCCAGAGCCTAGCTCTGTGAATGCCTGACCCTCAGCGTTCTCCCTACCTGCACCTATCCCATTCAGCCAAGGCTGGGAGGCAACGTGGGTCCACGGAGACAGTGGGAGTAGGGGTGCAGCGGCCATCAGGCTTGGGATGCCCCGCTCAGTTGCGATATTCCAGAAGGAGCATCCATAGATGTCTTCGCAGTGATACTGCAAGCGAACACAGGGGATTCTATTGAGACACCTGCCTTTTATAGGGGGCCGGGAGGAGTCACTGCTTTTTTGTCTTGCAGTAACTGTGCGCCACCTGGTGGCGAATACCACATGTCAGAAATAGGAGCAACCTGAACAGGACACTGGGAAAAAGGAAATTTGTGTACTCAGTAGTGGTAATTTTCCTTTCTCGTCCTACTGGGGCACCACCAGTATCAACGCGCGGGTTAATCTCAGCCGTAGGCGGGGACTGCAAGATAGAAAAAAAAACTAGCTCCTCCCAGCCTATATAGGGCAGGCTGTGGCAGCATAATATCCACATCTAGAAACAGTGCAATAAAACCAAAACTGCCACACGTGGGATGTCCCAAAGCAGTATCCTCAATAAGGGTGGGACTGTACAAGAAAAGCCAACAGCATCAACCTAACCAAGAACAGCCCTGACACCTAAAGCTTAGACCCTCGGAGAGGGGTTCACCACCGTCTGCAACACCTTAAGCCCCAGAACAGCATCGGCAGATGCCCTGGCATCAAGTCTGTAAAACTTGGTGAATGTGTGGAGAGACAACCAGGTCGCCGCCTTGCAGACCTGTTCCGCCGATGCCTGATGTTGGAAATCCCAAGACAAGGCAATCGCCCTGGTGGAGTGAGCGGTGACCCGGAAGGGCGCCTCCTTTCCCTTGCAGGCGTAGGCTTGTATGACCGCCTGCCTGATCCATCTGCTAAGGGTGGACCTGGCAGCTGCCAGGCCTATTCTTGGTCCTTTTGGGATCACGAACAAGACATTCGTCTTATGTACCTCTCGAGTAGCAGCCAAGTAATACTTTAATGTCCTGACCACATCGAGGGAATGCAGGAGTTGCTCCTTATGGCGAGTGGGGCGTGGGCACAATGAGGGTAGTACTATCTTCTGATAAAGAGACAGGAGAGACCAACTTGGGCAAATCCTGCTTCACATGAAATACCGCTTTGTCTTCATGCAGCACCATTGAAAGTGCTGCCAGCTCTGGAACACCTCGGATGGAGGTGATGATTGCCTCTAGAAAGGCCAGTCAGAAAAGCCTCCGTCCATGGGTTCAAAGGGGGGGCCCTGAAGTGCTGATAGGACCAGATTGAGATCCCAGGATTGACCGCCGGAGGCGTGCAGCACCCTGCGGATTCACCTATGTTCCATGATATTTCGTTGGAGAAAAATGGAAAAGGTCAAGATCTGGTTCTTAAGAGCGCCCAGGCCTTGCTGGAGGAACTCCAAAATTTTGGTTAACGGCCCTTCAAGTCCTATAGTAAATTCTAGAGGATGACCATTTCCAGCCAGCGTTGAATAATTGGGGTGCCGCAGAGGACCCTATTGCAGAAGATCTGGGCAGTTGGGGAGTCACCACAGGGGCTCCACCGCCTGGCTGGCCAGATCCGCGAACCACACCCTTCTGGGCCAGTGTGGGGTAACCAGAATTATAGGAATGTTGACCTTCTTTAACACGCAACCCAGAAGTGGCAGGCTGTACCCTGACCAAGAATTGGCCAGTGTCTACCGCCACGGCCAGGGGGTCTCGCACTCTGGACACGAACCTCTGCATCATCTGATTGTGCCAAGATACGAAGAGGTCCACCTCCAGCACTCCCCACCGGTCGCAGAGGGTTTAAAACACATTCTGGTGATGGGACCATTCTCCCTGGTCCACCGGCTTTCAACGACTGCACAGTCCTACGCCGTTTCAATAGAAGCAGCATTTGTAGAGGCCTGGAGTGGAACTGGGCATACGGAACTGCCTCGATGGTAGACACTATCAGGCCAAGGCGACCCATGCCCTGCCGGATCGTGGAATGTTCATCTGTCAGCAACGACCTCACTGCCCCCTAAAGAGCCATGCACATCTGCACTGGACGAAGGACCCGTGCCCGTCGAGTATCCAATGTCATACCTAGATAGGTCGCCACCATGGAGGGAACCACCTGGGACTTGGGGTATTTGATCACTCACCCAAAAAGTTCCAGCGTGGACAGGACCGTCCGAACATCCCGCAGTGCCTGGTCCAGGTATGGGGTGATGTGCACACCCTGTCTCCACAGGAGTGCTATCACCACCACCAAGACTTTTGTGAACACTCACGCGGTAGTAGACTGTCTGAATGGCAGTGCTACAAATTGGACAAAACGAATGCCCACCGCAAAGCACAGGTATTGTTGGTGGCCAGGGAAGATCAGGAAATGCACATAAACATCTTTTATGTCCACCATGGCCAGAAAATCCCCCTGTTGCAGCAACGTCACGACAGTTCACGAGGAACCTCTGCAACTGAATGTAACGGTTGAGATTCCGGAGATCCAGGATCGGCCGAATAGACCTGTTTTTGGGGATGACGAATATTATTGAGTAGAAGCCACAGGCCTGCTCTGAGGGGGGCACAGATACTACAACTCCCCAGTCCAGCAAGAGGTCTATCATGCAGTCACGAGCAAACCTGTATGAAGGCCTGGTCCCAAACTTGATCTAGTCCAGAAGAAACAACCTCCCAGGCTTCAGATATCCGTTCCCTCCACACTGGTGCGTATTGCAAAAGCTGTACCCCCAACCAATCAGTTGAGGGCGTCCCATCATCCCTAAGAGGGCTCGGCTGGGGGCTTGGGCCGGCTGGCCCCTTGGGGTCTAGGTTTCCACCATGTCTTTCACTTACTTAAAAAATCCTTGTGGCATCTGAAGTCTGTAAAATCTCCGAACATCCAGAAGGGCTGAAAAATACCGTTTTGTGAGTACTCACCTTTAAAACGGGTATTATGAGTGTGCCATACACTCCACTTCGGTCTTCATGACATCTGGGTAATCTCCTTAAGAGGGCGAACTTCTGCAGAGATGAATATGCAAAAAAAGAAAGCCCCTCCCGGTCCATATATACCTGGGACCTCCCACCAATTCCCCAGTGTATAAAAGCAGTAAAGGGACCAGGAAGAACCAAATATAACCTTAACAATCAAAACCAATGGTTCACCATATAAAAGCCAAAGAATACCTGAAAAAACGGGGTGGGGGCGAAGTGGAATGTATGGCACTCTCATAATACCCGTTTTAAAGGTGAGTACTCACAAAACGGTATTATTCTAAGTGTGCCATACACTCCACTTCGGTCTTCATGACATCTGGGGCATCCAATAGCAGTGTCCGTCATGGGTGGGAACCAGAAACAGTAAAGAATGTACCAACTCAAACCACTGCAGCTTGCAGAACCTTGCAGCCAAAAACAGCATCCGCACATCAGCATCAGCAGCCCGCACATCAACCTTGTAAAACTTGGAAAAGGTATGAACGGAAGACCAAGTAGCAGCCTTACAAACTTGTTCAACAGAAGCCTGGTGCTGAAAAGCCCAGGATGCACCAACAGCACGAGTAGAGTGCGCAGTGACCCTAAAAGGGGGAGACCTCCCCTTAGCAGAATAGGCCCCAACGATGGCCTGACAAATCCATTTGCTAATCGTAGACTTAGCAGGCGCCAAACCTTTCCTGGGCCCGCAGGGCACCACGAAAAAAGCGTCCGTCCTGCGGAAGGAAGAAGTAGTCACCAAATAGTACTTCACACAGCGAACATCCAAATTGTGCAGAACCCTCTCCTTATCATTGTTAGGCTGACACAAGGAAGGGAGAATATCCTGATTAAGGTGGACAGCAGACACCACCTTAGGAAGGCTTAAAACGAAAAACCACCTTATCCTGGTGTCTCTCAAAGTAAGGGGCCTGAATCGACAGGGCCGCCAACTCAGAGACCCGCCGAACCGAAGTAATAGCCACCAAGAAAGCAACCTTCTGAGTAAGTACCGAAAGAGCAATATCCTGTAGCGGCTCAAAAGGAAGACCATGCAGAGCCGGAAGAACCAAATTCGAATCCCAAACAGGAACTACAGCCTTCCGAGGGGGCCGCACATGCGCCACCCCTTGGAAAAAGGTCTTAACCAGCGGGTGTAAAGCAAAAGACCTCTGGAAGAAAACCGACAGAGCAGAAACCTGTCCTTTCAAAGTACTAAGCTGGAACCCAAGATCCAGATTATGCTGAAGAAACTCCAAAATCCTGGGAATAGAAAAAACCCTGCAAGGCAAGGCCCTAGCCTCACACCAATCAATATAGGACCTCCAAGTCCTATAGGAAATGCCAGAAGAGGACCGCTTCCTAGCCCTAATCAGGGTTTGAACAACAGCCTCAGACAAACCTTCCTCTTTCAAGATGAAGGTTTCAGCAGCCAAGCCGTCAAAGCCAGCGTTTGTAAATTGGGGTAAAGTAGATGACCCTGAGATAGCAGGTCCGGTAACAATGGAGTCCGGTACTGGTCGACGGCCATCCTTACGACGTCTGCGTACCAAACCTTTCTTGGCCACCTTGGAGCCACCAGAATCGCCGGTGCCCCTTCTAGAACCAGTTTGCGAACTACCTTGCCCAGCATGGAGACGGGTGGAAACAGGTACAGAAACCCCAACTCCTTCCAAGCCAGTGACAAGGCATCCACTGCCAGAGACAGAGGATCCTGAGAAAGAGACACAAAGGCCGGAAGTTTGCGATTGTGCCTCGAGGCAAAGAGATCCACCTCCGGAGTCCCCCACTTGCGGCAAAGATCCAGAAAAACCTCGGGATTGAGAGACCACTCTCCGTGGCGAGAGGATCCCCTGCTCAGGGAATCCGCCTCCGTGTTTTCCACTCCCGGAATGTAGACTGTCGAAAGGCAAGGAACATTGCTCTCCACCCAGTGCAGGATCAGAGAGACTTCCCTTAGGGCACTCCTGCTGCGAGTCCCTCCTTGGTGATTTATGTAAGCTACTGCCGTTTGGTTGTCCGCACGAACCTGAACCGGAAGACCCCGTAAATGTGGGGTCAGCCGAGCCAGAACCAGTCGAATGGCTCTGAGCTCCAAGATATTAATGGGGGTGTGAGCCTCCTGGGGACCCCACACCCCGCTGAACTGATGACTCTTCCAATAACCTCCCCAGCCCGACAGGCTGGCATCCGTGGTAACCGTCTCCCAACAAGGGACCAGAAAGAATCTGCCCTTCACCAGATTGCTCGAGTCCAGCCACCACCGAAAGGACTGCCGAACCCTGGGAGACATCCTGAAAGGTTGATCCAATGACTGTGGGCACCTGTCCCAATACGTCAATAGGTAAAGTTGAAGAGATCTCATGTGAAACTGTGCAAATGGCACTGCCTCGAAGGCAGATACCATCAAACCCACCAGTTTCATCCCCTGTCGGATAGAGGGACAAGGACTGGCCAGAAGAAGGCGGATCAGGCCCTGAATCCCCTGCACCTTGGTCTGGGGCAGAAACACTCTGGCCCGAATGGTATCCAGATTCATGCCCAGAAATGAAATCACTCGAGACGGGGAGAGAGAAGACTTGGTGCGGTTGATCACCCACCCGAACCTTTCCAGGGTAAACACCACCTGGTGGGTGTCCAGCTCTGCCTGATAGAGGGAAGAAGCTGATATCAACAGATCGTCCAGATAAGGCACAATGCGAATGCCCTGAGATCTGAGCAGAGCCATTATGCTCGCCAAGACCTTGGTGAAGACCCTCGGTGCCGAGGTCAGACCGAAGGGAAGAGCTACAAACTGATAATGTTGATCCCCCACCGCAAACCGGAGGAATCTCTGATGTGACTGAAAAATCGGAACATGCAGATACGCATCCTTGATGTCTATGGATGTCATAAAATCCCCTTGGCGAAGGGAATTGATAGCCGAGCGCAGAGTCTCCATGCGGAACTTTTTGGCTCTGATAAACCTGTTGAGAACCTTGAGATCTAGAATGGGTCTCACAGAACCCTCCTTTTTGGGAACCGTGAAATGGTTGGAGTAGTAACCCCTGCCTCTCTCCGTCAGAGGCATCGGACATATAACCCCCATGTCCAGAAGGTTTCTTACTGCTAACAGGAGCCCCTGTGCAGCCTGAGGGTCCGAGGGCACCCGAGACCTTAAGAATCTTGGGGGCGGCCAGTACTCGAACTCCAGTTTGTACCCGGAGGAGACCACTTCCAAGATCCAATTGTCTGTGACCTCCCGGGCCCAGACCTGGAAGAAGAGCCGCAGCCATCCCCCCACCCTTGCGGGTGAGGGCGCCCCTTCATTGCTGAGCCAGTTTAACGGCCGACTTGGGCTTGGAACCCCAGGCAGGCGCGGTACAAGGCCGACCTCTGCCTCTGTTCCAGGACGAGCCCCTGACACTCGAGAAGGCCAAAGGAGTGAGCGAGCCCGCCCCCCGAAAGGGGCGGTGCTGTTTCCTCCGCTGAGGCAACTTACCTCCTTTAGCAATAGCATCCAATTTATCTCCAAACAGCCGCAAACCCAAGAATGGAAGAGCTGTGAGCGACTTCTTGGCCCCAACGTCCGTTGTCCACTGGCGGAGCCAGACCGATCTGCGCATTGCCACCAGTAAGGCTGAAGTCCTACTACACACGACAATAGAATCTTCCATCACAGCCATGACAAAATCCATGAACAATTCGCATTTTTTAAGGATAGCGAACTGAGCACCAGCTGGATCAAACTGAGCGTTATTCAGCCATTCCCTGATAAGAGACCTAGTAGCAAGCGACACCAGGGCAGATGCACTAACAGGCCGCAGGGCCGAGCCCACGTTGCCAAATGCGTGGCACGCCATCTGATCAAGGCGCTTATCCTCGCCATCCTTAAGGGAAGTGGCGTCAGGGGTGTTCAGCACAGAAGAGTAGGTCAAGCCTAAAACTGGCGCGTCAACCTCGGGGGGAGAAGACCAGCGCTTAACCGCCTCCACCGGAAAAGGATACTTCTTATCCCATCCCTGAGGCACACCAGGAAGCCGACTGGGCCTCTCCCATTCTCTAAGGATCAGCGCATCAAAATGACCCTGGGTAGGGAATTCCAGACGGGGCTTGCAGGCCCCCAAAAATTCCCCCTTCTTGAGAGGGGGAAACCTCAGGCGGTTCAAAATCCAACACCTCCAATAAATGTGACACAACAGTGGCCGTATATATGGCATCCCCCAGCGCCTGCTCGACATTGGCCCTCCCAGGCTGAACATAGTCAGCCTCTGTTTCCTGATACAGTTCCCCCTCCTCTAACGGGGAGTAATCTGACAAATCAGCTGAATCGCCGTCAACATCCCACACGGGCTGGGCCGACGACAAATGTCTTTTTAGCCTGGGCCTTCTTGCCCACAGTGCTAGCAATAAATTTCTCGATGCTGGCCAACCTAGCCCAAACATCAGAAAGCGACTGCCCACTGGTACCAATGTCGCTTGGGGTACGGATAAGGTGGGGAGGGGAAGGCGATGAAGCGGGAGGTACCAGACTGCCGCGTTATGGCCTTTTGTGCGCATGGTATACAGATCAGCACATTCTCCCCCGTAAGGGATACCACACACGGCCCGGATTGTCCCAGAGGGATCCCGAGCCCAGAATCCTGCGGAGCCTCCATATGGTGAATTTTTGTGGTCAGTCGCAAGACCGCAGGGAAATTACGCATAAGCAACCCGGGATGCCCCTTAAAAGTTCCGGTGGGAGGATTTTAGGTGGATAATTTTACAC
Source organism: Gastrophryne carolinensis (assembly GCA_027917425.1). NCBI lineage: Eukaryota > Metazoa > Chordata > Amphibia > Anura > Microhylidae > Gastrophryne > Gastrophryne carolinensis. Next base: position 411,269,243 of record CM051235.1, read on the forward strand.
TAGGGACCCCAGGACCAGGAGGGACCCCTTAATATGCACATATACAGGGCAATATAAGTGCAGTGCTGAGTAAAAATGGCAATAACCTTACAGTATAAAAGACCACAGCATTTGATCTTGCAGCCACACTATATATATATATATATATATATATATATATATATACACATATGTTAACTATATCCCAGCCAGACATTGTGAAAAACACACACACGCTCGCGACCAGTGGGGGCGCCCGCTAGAGAGGAGCCCCCACACACAAGCTAAGGAAGTGGCCATCGGGCCCTTACCACACCGAACTGCTATGCGGCCTGCTTATAGAAGATGGCCCCCACGAAGCCTCATGCAGGAAGGGAGAGCAGGGGGAGGGCGGGCCAGTGCAGAACGCGCGCTTGCCGAGGCCACGCCCCCCTCCCAGAAACGAGCACAGCAATCGCGCAAAGAAGGGGGCGGGGCTGCCCCCCCTTCCCGAACGCAGCCTGAGGGGGAGAAGCTCCCCCAGGCTGCCACTAGCCCTGTTATGCCAGTAAAGGCACTCCCTGTATGTCACTCACACACAGTAAAACACACCAACACACACAGGGACATAAGCTGGGAAAACGAAATAACAGCCAGGTCAGGCCAGGCAACCCCCCCCCGGAGGGGAATAAGGGACCCGGAAGGGGGGGAACCCTGCCAGAAGCCGGCCATAAGCCTAGAGGGACGGAGCATCCCACACCAGGATCCCCAAGAAACCTGGATAACCGCCTACCCCATAGTGAGGTCTCACGGTGGAGCAGTGCTCCTACTGCACCCGTAGGGTGCTCCTACCTTCACCAGGACCCGCAGCCTAAGCTGGGAGGCTCAATATAGGGGCAATTTAGAAGGGTCCTGGCAGTAATAGGGACAAAAAATGGCCGGCCGCGAGCCCGGCTTACCTGTAAGTAAAGAAGTCTTCATCTTCTGTCATGTCGCCTTCCCTGCAGAGAAGGAACTGAGAATTGGTGGGAGGTCCCAGGTATATATGGACCGGGAGGGGCTTTCTTTTTTTGCATATTCATCTCTGCAGAAGTTCACCCTCTACTGGAGATTACCTAGATGTCATGGAGATCGAAGTGGAGTGTATGGCACACTTAGAATATTTGGTGACCTGTGAAACTAGGTCCTTGGTTTTTCTTTCTGTGGAAACCTAGTTGACTTCCCACACATGGCCTTCCGGACCAGGTCATCCAGAGGCTCACCAACAAGACGAAAGGGGATGGCAGTAAGCGTCTTCTTAGAAGCAGTGTCGACCAACCACTGTTTCAGCCAGACCGTGCATTACAAGGTGACCAGCAAGGCCAGCCCCCTAGCCACCAGATACACAAAGTCTTCCAGAGCTGGCAACATGTATCTGAAGACCTCCATAGCAAAGGAGTTCAAACAAAGTGCAGAGGAACGCCAACCTCCATGTCACAAATGCCTCCTCTGCTGCTTCAGTCAGACCTTGCATGCTGTAGCCACCATGGACATGACGCAAGCTGGGCGCATGGCCAACCCCACCATGGAGAACGGATGCCTGGCCAGCTGGTCCTCTCTGCCAGGTCTCTCAAGGCCGCACTATCCGAAGTTGGAATAATTGGTTATTAAATCTTCCTATTCTGACTCACCAGATGGCAGTAATTTGGATCGTGATGACAGCTTCACCTTGTCTGTGCATTTGTCTATGACGGATGTGTTCTTACTCCATAAGGCTTGGCAGACTGCTTACTCGGCTTGTCATGGATATACGTAGATAAGTCTCAGAAGCTTTATTTTAGTAGAGAATCTTGCAATAAACACTTCTTACAGCAGGAATCTTTAAATGCATGTTCAATACAGCAGGAAACTTGTGATGTAACCCATAACAGCAGCAGGTAAAAAGAATGTAGACTGCAGGTGAGAGCAGCAGGTGTGCACTGCTTGGATGCAATACTAGAGGAAGTGGGGAAGAAGGGAGGAGCTACTTGCATCACAGCTAGACTAATAGAGCCAGGAAGGGACAAAGAAATTAAAGGCACACTGCTCAGCTTATGTAAATAAACACTATATGAAGCAGTTACCCTGGGTAAAAGAAAACACACGTCGTGGGACATGACACATCCTAATTTTTTCATTTCATTAATGCCCTTTCATAGGCCTCTCAAGGAAAGCCCTCAATGAGAGTATTCTCCTGTCCCCACATGACTGCCTGATGGGTGTGCAGGGAAAGCAAGATGGGAAGTCTTTCCTGAGGGGATGACAACTGTGAATAAGTTAGACCTGCAATGGAGGCCCCAGGGAGGTGTGACTGGATGGCCCCTTTAAGTTAAAGCTAAGGTTATGGCTGACAGGTGTATTGTATACCACCCCTCCCCCTCTGCCTCCATCTTGATGGCATCGCCATCTTATTGAGGTGGGATGGCTTGTGTAACCGCATAACCCTCTTGGCCCCTGGCCTGAGGTGGTAGGTCAGACTAAGAGCTATATCAAGTGTCTCCTGACCAGTGTTGGACTGGCCAACTGGTGCACCCAATGATTCCCCAGTGGGTCCCATTCACTGGCTCAGGACCACCATCAGGGCAGTATAAGACATCCAGACTAAGCCTGCATTCACACCAATGAAGAAGCGGTTTCTTTTCCAAGCCGCATCTGAATCCGCAGGTGAGAACACACGGTAAAAGTGACTAGTTTACTTGAACTGTGTCAGTTTGTGTTTTTCAGTTACTTTTGTTATTAATGACATTTTACTTTATATTGTTCAACAACATATTTCTGTATAACTGAAGGGTGCGGCCCTGAACACCATTCCCTCTAGTTAGCCAAAGTACTCCAGACTGCCCCTGGCTCTCTCCACAGGAGCCACCAACAACCCAGACCTTGCCCCCCCCCCCCCTTATTTAACAAGAACACTACCCATTTTTCACAATAATGTGTTTTTTCCACAGATAATTCTGCTTTACAAATGAATAAAAATAAGAGTACTGCTGCCTGGTTCCTAAATGGGTTTGCACTGGGATACCTCATCGGCATGGAGGTAGACACGTAAATCAGCAGTTGGGGCGAGTAATATTGCCGGTTTCAGGGCATGGAAGCAGTCAGACATCACAGGAACCTGGCTGTAGGGGGGCATATCATAATTTTCTCTTTATAAGAAACTGAAACAAGGGGTTTTTGGCCACAGTTCCACTTTAACAGTTTAATACAGAAACACAATCTCCCACTCTATAGGAGAAACTAACAAATGTGCACAAGCTGACAAGCTGAAACCTGGCCTGGAGTCTTTTAGAATTTAGGTTACAAAGGTTTCGGTCCACTTTAAAAAAAAAAAAAAAAAAAAAAAAAAAAGTGTACTTTGCACCGTTCCTTTAAATATGGGGCATTTATATGGGTCTCTACCTAAACTGGCATCTGACTATGTCATAGAACAACAGGACTTTACACAAGGGATACAAAAATCAGTTTATTGCTTAGAAGGTATTGCTTATGACGGAAGGCAGTGTGGTTATATACTCTCTCATTCCCTGTGCAGCCGTGCCTATAAAATATTGCACACGGGGCCAAGCAGCAGGGAAAATAAAACCACTGAATATCCACCAGTGTAAGTGAGCACTCTCCACCAACATATCTTTATAATATATATATCATTATAAAAAGCTACATTACAAACAGTTGCTCTGCTGCTCCTCTAGTGGAGAATTCCAACTATAAATACGGGAAATGTACGGAAGGCTAAGGATCGTTTGTAACAGGTTCTCGCTGAGGCCCATCTAGAAGCGAAGAAGCGTCTACGCTGAAACCCATCGGAACGGATACAGGCTTTATTCCTGCGCCTCTTTTCCAGCCAGCCGGTACAGCTCTGTCGGTCCATCGGCGTGTGTGATCGTCGTGGTTAACTGAAGCTCCTCCCCGCTGTTTACGCCATCTCCGCCTGGAAGAAAGCCAGTGACAGGGAGAAATATGAGAGGAATGTAAACAGAAGAGATGCAGTAACAAAGATTTGCTCAGTCGCTTGTGACAAGATTGTGACGCAACCCAATCGAGATATCACCAGTAAACAGGAAGCGTAGATGGTGCTTGTTTTAATCTGGTGACACCCATGGATTTTGTAGCATAGGTTGATGAATTTACCGCGAAAGTTACAGACACAATATAGGGTTTAATCTTTTTACTTTATTTTGACAAAGATGGTCACTTGAGTTAGATCATGAAACTCCATTAAGTTCACTGGGACTAAAAGTGGCTCCTGTGCCAGTGACTTCCATGATTTGAGCTTGTTTTCACAGTACACTAAACGGGAATGAATGAATGTTTGTTTAAAGTGGACCAACACCGAGAGGTGATCGGCCCGGAAATCTATAAGATTCCCGGGCCGATCACCTCCCACCCCGCGGGACATCCGAGATCGGGATGTCCCGCGGGGTGAAACCCCCCCAAACACCCCAAATCACCTACCTTATCTTCGGCGGCGGCCGGCCGCCGCCGCCTCCCTCGCGCCCCTGTAGGCGTGCGCGCGCCCGCGCCGGCCGTCTGCGAATGGCCGGCGGGGGGCGCGCGCGCGCCGAAACTGACGCGAGGGAGGCGGCGGCGGCGGCAGCCGCCTGGACGTTCCTGATCCCCGCCTGGACGTTGGCGGGGATTGGACCGTCCAGTCACGTGGGAGCGGGGACAGGTAAGATTTTGGGGCTTTCTGGGGGGTTTCACACAGCGGGGCACCCCCGATCGGGGTGCCCCGCCGAAGTGGACCAAAACCCAGGATAGTCAAAATCCTGGGTGTTGGTCCACTTTAAGGGATATTGAAGGCTATAATAAAAAGACTCATCTTTAAACCGGACCAAAAGTCTGACAGTTGGAAAAGGTAGCGCCATTTTCGAGCCTCCTCTACCCAGCATCTCAGCCATGCTGCTGCCTGGATTCAACTGACATGACCGACAACGCACAGTAACAGGAAGCCCAGCAGCACTTCCTGTTTGCAGGTGGTCTGAAAATGCATGAGATGCCGTTCTGTTTCTAAAATTTACTACAGCAGGAGTTAGAAGAAGGGCACATTTATGTGCAGCAATCTAAACTGTTATCGGGAGGGATGCATATGAGAACTGCTTGTTGTTTTGGTCTGGTTCATTTTGGACTGTTGGTTCGCTTTAAGCCCCTGCACTGTTTAAAATGTAACCATCTCTGCGGTCTGGTCCTGTGGCTGTATTCACTGTAGCAAAGGATGCTTGTGAAGCACTACCTCAGCATACCCCGTTTGTACAGGGCCACTTTAAAGAGTTTGGGGTATTGTTCCCTCCCCCTTGATTTGGTATTGTTAGATTTATTTGACGCACAATATTTTCAGCTTGAGCAATCTGACAGCTGGATTATTTGTGCTGGAGGTTTTGCCGCTTACCGTGGACAATCTTGTGAATTTTCCCAGGGCTTAGGGATTAGGTTTTAAAAATGTACTACAGCAATAGTTAAAAAAGGTAAATGAATGTTTACGTGCAGCAATATGAACTACCCTGGGGAGAGATGCATTTGAGCACTGTTGCTTGTAAGGGTGGTCCAGTTTCAGTAAAGCTTTAGGGGTTGGATTACGATTTTGGGCTTAGATAAAGGGTAAGGTTAAAGCAGATTTCTAACACGGTTAATGCAGCGGGACAGGCTTCACATTGTTACTCTAACCCCCTGCCCCTGTCATTCCTAACTCTGCAGTGAGCCATACTTTCTAGCCACCACTGACATGGACTCAGCGAGGACTGGAAACCACAAGACAGGAAGCCTTCCACATAAGGGGATGCTGGATGCGGCCGCTATGTGCAGAGACTCAATGATGGATGAGGCTCACAAGCTGAATCCCATAGATGAAGTTATAAACACAGACAATTCAATAGGCCGACTGGAGAAGATTACACATGTCACAGAATGTGACATGTGCCAAAAATACAACTCTGTGAAGTACTCACCTGTAGAGTTGGTATTATATGCAGACAGCACATCCTGCTCCAGATATAGTCCTTACATGTGGGTATACCTCCGCCTTCAGCGCCGTGCACTGCAGAATCATGAAGAAAACAAGCTCCTCCCGGCCCTACATATACCGAGGGACCTCCCACAAATCCCCAGCATTGACAAGCAGTGAGAGAAGAAGCCAGAAGGAAAACAACCACCCAGAGACTGGCAATAATATCCAAGATAATAATCACCACACAGGGGATCCAGAACAAGGTGAATCAGGGTGGGGTGGAGCAGGACGTGCTGTCTGCATATAATACCAACTCTACAGGTGAGTACTTCACAGAGTTGTATTATTCTAAGCAGACAGCATGTCCTGCTCCAGATATAGTCCTTACATGTGGGACATCCAATAGCAGTGTCCATAAGTAGGGTGGGATCCCCGTGAAAAAAGGCACAGACAACCATAAAAGTGCTGTCACCTTAACCATGCTACCAGAGCAACGAGAGCAATGCTCTAACCACAGCCTTTGAATTATTGTAAAGACAGGACTGAACACAAGCAGCGGACTAGCCAGCTTGCTCAACAGAACCTAGTGCTGAAAGGCCCAAGCCAAGCACAAGTAGTAAGAGAGCAAAAACCAAGAGAGAAGAATAATCTTCCCCTAACGAGTAGGCCAGAGTAACAGCCTAACCATGCTACTGGAAAAAAAGGGCAGCCATGGCAACCTTAGAGATCTCCCCATCTGGGAATATGAACCCAGGTCTCAGGCGAGACCAGCAGGAATACTGAAAAACAACGCTAACAAGGCTCAGCAAGAGCCGAGACGTTTACTTTAGGCTCAGAGGAACAAGGCGACCGAGCAGGACCAAGCCAAAGGGCACCTACACCCGTGTTAGCAATCAGATCCGGTACCTACAAGCCCCAAGGGGCATAATCCCTACCAGGGACAAGAGACAGACCAGGAATCTCCAACACCTGAAGAGGGATACAGATCCCTTTCGCTCAGAGTAAGCCAGACAATAGCCCAGAGACCGTAGGGTCTGGACTAAAGGAGAATAAGAACACCGCCTGGACCCAATTCGGCGTAAGGCGGAACACCCTCACCTCATGGTGTACAGATATATAACATATATCATATATATATATATATATATATATATATATATATATATATATATAATGACTAGGGCCGCTAACAGAGCCATCCTTTATGGCACATTTCTGACAGAAGCAACCGCCCCAGAAGAGCGATATGAGGGAAGGAACAGTTCAGACAAAAACCTGAATAAGACCCAAGGGAACCCTTAGCAGGGCATCCGGATAAGTAACCCCCCAAAAGGGAGCATAGAATTCCCTGGGGAATGCGCAACACAGAAGATTGAACTAGACTTCTGCAGTAGGTGAACAGGGCGAGCCCTGAAACCCTCAGAGCACTGAGTTGGGGAGCCAACTTCAACCGTGCTATAATAATTCTAGGACCCAGGGATAGGGAACATCCCGCAGGAAAGAGAGCTAGTCCAAGCAAAGCAGACTAGAACAGCATACTCCAACATAGCCGGCAGAAAAGGGAGAGGAAGAGGAGGGAGCTAGGCCTAGCCCTCCAATAGAGAAAAGACACCCAGAGATACCCATCTCCAATAGGGTGAAAAGCAAACCGACCAATCGCCTAAAAGGCCTGTAGGTAAGGGCGACGTAGTAGGGAGCCCGAATAGGCAGAACAGCCCTCTTCAGAGGGCATACAGTACGACTGTCTTCAGCAGAAAATCTGCGAACCACGCCCCACTGGGCCGCCCAGCATAATGGTTCTCCCTTTCTACTGCAATCTTATGCAGAACCCCGCCTGGCAGGGTGAAAGAAGTTAAGACATATAGAATATAATGTCCTGACAGAAGCAATACTAGGCCCTCATGACTAAGGCCAGAGAGTCCTGGGACAATAACCCAGGACAGAGTCCCTGTAATAGCAAAGGGGCCCCACAGGGCCACACCAGTAGGGACTCAGTGAGATACTAGAATAGAACCTCCTGCCACGTTAGGGCAGCCAGCCAAGCTAATACCAATGAAGTGCAAGGGATGTAAACCCCCACTTAGAACCGAACCGGAACCTTCTTGAAGGGTCAACCTGTTCCGAGACCTTCACAGATAAAAAGGGACAAGCCACTGTCCTCAGACTGATCGAGAGTCCCCAAAAAGGACAAGTCCTGAAGAGGAGTAGTCCAGCAAATTAGAGCCCACCAAAGGCTCAATGTGTCAACCAAAAAACCGTATGAAGATGGATCCCCTAAGGGGACCCCTTTAGGAACCACGGGGGATTTCAGGAGAAATAAGACCCCCCAGTCCACCTGCAAGACTTGGTACCCATGATGACCATCTACAGGGAGAAGAGAGAAGGAAGGAATGGTCCCAGACATCTTCCTTGAATTTACAACCTCAAAAGGAACCCCCGTAACGAGGGGGAGCGTACTGACCTAGTTCCAGGGGTGCTGGAACCCTGTCCAGGATAAGTAACCTAAGGTGTCGCAGGGCCCAAGGGCTCCTGAGAATAAGGGACAGCATCTGGGCCGCCACCAACAGGCCCACCAGCTGCAAGGTAATGGAAGTGTGACATCAAAGAGGGCAAGGCCCTTTCCATAACAAGTCCACATTTAGCAGAAGGAAGGTTCTAACATGAACCAATCTAAATGCCACCCCGTAGGGGGATACCGAACCGGGGAATACTAATTAAGTTATGTGCCTGAGCACCAATCCACAGGACTCCCAAATGAGCCACAAGTCAATAGCCAACACGGCCTGATGCAAAAATAGGAAGCAAAGAAGGACAATAAAGTAGAACCTAGCGCGGACGCCACACGAGCACGTCCAAGACACCACTCCCATACTCGCCTTGGTGAGTCATCTGGGAGCAGGAGAGGAACCAAAAACAATACCCCAAGTTGGAGTTGGACCTTCAACACTGGCTGGAAGTGGCCTAGGTGTCCTGAAGGCACAGGGGACTAAAAAGGGATTATAAATCCTCACATGCATCAAGAGGTCTACTGGCCAAGAGCGCCTGCGGCCCAACAGGTAGATACCATGTAGAAACTGCCTGTGAAGGTATGAATGCTAGGCCCCAGAATGCCAACCTGGGTCAGACTGCTTCATCCCGGAGGGGAAAGGTAAAGTGGATGCAATCACAGGTCAAGGGCCAACCTGTAAGAGAGCCCAGACCCTACACGCTAAACTCGGCCTGCCTCAACTCCCGAAGGGAAAACAGGGACTAGAAGAACCCTGATAACCTTAGAAAATGGACCGCCCAGCAGACTCCATTCTGCATCCGGTGGGACTACCTCCTGTAACAACCTGAAAGAAGCCTGGCGCCCTGCGATAGGAGCCCAGTGCTGCGGCAGTCCACTCGCCCAACAAGGCGAGGGCGTCCCTTCACGCTTGTGCGGTTTCGGCAGATTTGGACTTCGCACAGCCGGAGGACCCAGGGCGTTGCCTGCCCCCCCTGGGGCGGGTCTCCATTCCAAAAAATATGAAGCACACTTCTGGTTCGCGCTTGACACTAACGTAGGGAAGGGAAGGGGTGTCCCTGCCCCTGGGAGGCTGAGACGGCCTTCTGCTCGAGGGTGCCTTACTCCTTTTTTCCAAAAGGTCCAACCGGGCCCCAATAAGCGTCGTCTCTAAAGGGAAGGCCAGTAAGAGCCTATTTAGTATCATTGTCAGCCCTCTACTGTTGCAGCCAAGCAGGCGGCGAATAGCCACCACAAGAAAACGAGGTTCTAGTGCACATTTTAACAGTGTCATCCATCGCTGAGAGAATAAACTCACAAAAACCTCACAAATCGGACAGTGCCTTAAAGAGGACCAACACCCAGGGGTGATCGGCCCGGAAATCTATAAGATTCCCGGGCCGATCACCTCCCACCCCGCGGGACATCCGAGATCGGGATGTCCCGCGGGGTGAAACCCCCCAGAAACCCCAAAAACATCTTACCTGATCCGCCGCCGCCTCCCGCGCGCCCCTCCAGACGTGCGCGCACCGAGAGTGACGCGCGGGAGGCGGCGGCGGCAGCGGCTTGGAGGTTCCTGATCCCCGCCTGGACGTTGGCGGGGATTGGCTGCGGCGTTCACGTGGGAGCGTTGAGAGGTTTGTTTTTTGGGGTTTCTGGGGGGTTTCACACAGCGGGGCACCCCCCGATCGGGGTGCCCCGCCGAAGTGGACCAAAACCCAGGATAGTCAAAATCCTGGGTGTTGGTCCACTTTAAAGACCTCCCAAGGGAGATCCTCCGGTTGGTGGTCAAGTATCTTCCTAAGAAGGGTCCTGGCGGTCACCGCAGTGACGGCCGCGGCACAGACCGGGCGCAGAGCCGTCCCTGCACACGAAAAGGCGTGGGAAGCCAGACTTTCAATGCGCCGGTCCTCAGCATCCCGAAGGGTACGATGAGTAGAGGCTGTCATGAAGGGAGGGTTAGCAACCCCAATAATAGGTGCATCCACCTCGGGAGGGACTGACTAGCAGCCAACCACATCAGAGGGAAAAGGGTACTTCCAATCCCAGACCCCCGGAACTCCTGTAAGTTCACAAGGTGATTCCCATTCCTTAGATATAAGAGCCTGGAATGATCCTGCTCCAGAAATTCCAAGCGCGGCGTTGCCGTGTGGAAACTCTCCCTCTTGGGCTTGGGAGACTCTCCCGTTGGAGAGATGGATAGTACTTCAAAGATCTTTATAAGTAATTTATCAGTGTCACACCGGCCCCAGGAACCAGGGCCAGAATTATCACGGGTCCAAGGTATCTCGTCTGAGGAACCGAAACCTGAAAACAGTCCACCTTCATCAGAAGGATCGAGGACCTGCATAGCAGCAGACTCTTCAGTTTCCTTGGAAAACATAGAACCAGGAAGTGTCAGGGACCGCTTCTTTCCAGCGCCCAAGCGCTCCGCCAACCAGGCATCACCTGCTCAGCCGTAGGGAGCCTGCGCGGCACCACCTGCTGGTCATCCCCGCTCAAGTGCGACTCATCAGGAGTGAGATTTAAACAAGGGGAGACAGGTATATTGAAGCAAGATGCAGCCACTGGTAAACCTGATTGCAGGGCCAGTGCTTGTTCAGCACACGGTCCGCAGACCCGTGCTCTGTCAGCGTCAGCGTGGGGTGGTCCCCACGCAGTACACAGCCAGTCTTGTCCCCGCGGGACCCCGGACACATAATTCTGAGATGCCTCCATATGGTGATTATCAAAGCAATATGCCAGCAGGGATTTATGCTATAAGCGACCCCAGATGCCCCAAGACCCGCTAGGAATGTGGGAGAATATAAAAGTGAACCCGTTTAAGATATATATCGGGCCGGGGGATGCCACCGGAATCTTAGCGTCTGAAAGACATAAGGAGAAGAATGGGTGTCAGAGCCATGCGCAGCTGGAAAACATATAAAAAGGAGTCACCCGCGAGGGCACTTACAGACCAAGGGAGGAGGGAAACCGCCACCACGCGCGCGAAGATCAGCAAAATGGCGCCCAGCGAACCTCGAAGGGCGGGCTCGATGCTCGGCCGTGACGCGAAGCGCGCCAATTCAAGTCCCCGCCCACTCCGGAGAGCGCGAAGCTCTGAGGTAACGGCAAAGCAAGGATACAATCACACGCTTAAGGATTTGTAGAAAAACCGTTACGACTAGTAAGGAAAAGGCGCCACAGCATCTAGACAACGCCGCAAACTGTGCATAAGACATAAACCAAATAAAGAGCAAGCAGCGCGGCTCTAACATTTCAATGTTATTGAAGGGCAGAAATAAGGCCATAAGCGTGAAATACTGGTACACAAGGACCACCACACACATACCCCCCCCGCCCTTTCTTTTCCCACTAACTAGTTGGGGAATGAGGGAGGATGGCGACCCTTACACAGGGTCCAGCACTACCCGGGGTAAGGGGCAATAATGCGGGAGGGGCATCCACTAGAGGCTCACCATCGGCCTAACCGCCTACCCTATGGAGGGGGATTGCGGTGGAGCGTGGCTCCGTTAAGCACACGAGGTGCTGCCTACCTTCACCAGACCAACGCAGCCCAGGCTGGGAGGCATATTCTTCACAGAGAGGATGGGTGGAAATAGTCCCGCAGGGCCTCGGGCTGTAAAGCCCCGCTCGCTGCGAGAGCGTGATACTTCATGTCTTCGCAGTTCAGCACTGCAGAAAAATCTGGCGATTTGTGGGAGGTCCCTCGGTATATGTAGGGCCGGGAGAAGCTTGTTTTCTTCATGATTCTGCAGTGCACGGCGCTGAAGGCGGAGGCATACCCACATGTAAGGACTATATCTGGAGCAGGACGTGCTGTCTGCTTAGAATATACCTGCTACAAAAAACAGTGCTGAATTTACACAAACCTTATTTATTTGGCCCCACCAATCGCACATTTTTGATTAAGTGAAAAAGAAAGATAGATAGCTTATTATGCTGTCAATAATAATACATATCCCCCTATTTATAAAACTGATGAGGGGTTATGCAGAAAACTGGAATAAAAAATTAGGCATCTCAATATGCTCTCAGCAATACTCCTACTTGTAGACCAAAACCTGGGACTTTCACTATCCCGGGTCTTGATTCTTGCCCAAGGGACATCCCGATTTGTGATGCCCCAATTGAAACCCCCCAGTTCACACCTAATAACTTACCTCCTGGCTTTCCTACTGCATGTGGGCTCTGGTTCAGTGAATGCTGTGTATATTAATGGACAAAGCATTGGCTAGACCAGAGCAACACCATAAGACCAAAGCAAACTAAAGTACACTCCCATCCACATCCTAGCTGAATGGCTGGGAGCGGTAACGCGTCTCTGCTAAAGCCGGGATCCCCCACTGCAGTGACACAGACACACAGACAGATAATAGGACTACAGTCTGATGAAGCAGTGTGTGCATTTGATGCAGCAACACGTGTCCGGGTTTAGCCTTTAGAGTCGATCATGTGTCAGCTAGCCATTAGCTATTCGCTGATGACTACATGGGCGGGATTTTTGGATACATTTGCTTCATGTGTTGAGTTATTTAGGTTTTACTATGCACTTTACTGGGTTGCCTGAAAGGAATTTTACCCATGAAGTTCTAATAGGCGAGCCAGAGTGGGAGCCCTGTGGACTGACTGACTACTCCCTAGCCAACCTCCTGGTCTTTTTATTATTATTTTTTTTAAGGTGGTTTATCCATCCCTTTCTAGTTCCACTCACTGCAGCCAGGGTATTGTTTAATTTATTTATTTTACATGTTGCCTTGTCTTTTGTAATTAATAAAGGCAAAGTTGTAGTATTTTTTTTGCAGTAATTTTTGCTGTCTTCGTTCAGGGTTGTGTCAACTTGTGTTGGGCAGATCATGTTTTACATGTAATAATATAGTATATATAATATATAGTATAATTGTGTTGTATATTGACTTGTTTATGAACCAATATGCGATTATTGATGTTTTGCTGTGACTGATTTATTTTGCACACAACTTATATGCAAATACTAGGCATTAATATAGGGTCCTAGTTTGGCATTGTGTCTCATACTACTATTAGTATTTATGCAATTCATATATCTCATTGTGTGGTATAAACATGATTAAGCAATATTTTTGTAAAATGTTTATTCCACACCAAATGAGTGTCATGACTAACTGCATATATTTTCCTTTGCTAATATTGGTATAAGGTATGCATGTCTGCCTAGTTATTTTTTTGTGAGTGCTTTGCTTTGAGAAGTTGGCACTGCTGCAGCAGGTTTGGTATTGTAGTGGACATGAACTTTTTATTTCATTTGACTTTTGAGACATCCACGACCCCTCTACAGGCATTTTTTTATTGCTTGCTTTGGCAATGGTTAATCCTATCTCATCCTGCCAATAAAAAGAAAAAGGTAAGTTTAACTCCCAGGGCAACCCCTTTGTGCGTCAGCTTTTTGCAACAGGGAAGTGGTTTCCCCACCGTTTGTCTGCTCGTCTCCATAGTTCTTGTGCGATGGGGCATAGAGGAACATGAGGGCAAACACGTATAAGTTCCACATGCCATAGACGCCGGTGAAAAAGGCGCTGTTCAGCTCGATGGAAAACTCCCCCCACTTCCAATTTCCTTCTGAGACCTGCAGAGATCCGGAGATAAAGACACAACACAAAAATAGCAAGATCAGCACAAAATTGCACAAAGCATGCAAAATAAATAACACAAATTTAAAAAAGGGAAGGTTTGATATTTGCAATTCTTGACAGCTACATGCGCAAAGCATCTAATCAAACGTCGCATATTTATCCCGTTAACCTTCCCCACGTTACACCTCCAGGATGGGAGTCGCCCTTCCCACGTTACACCTCCAGGATGGGAGTCGCCCTTCCCACGTTACACCTCCAGGATGGGAGTCGCCCTTCCCACGTTACACCTCCAGGATGGGAGTCGCCCTTCCCACGTTACACCTCCAGGATGGGAGTCGCCCTTCCCACGTTACACCTCCAGGATGGGAGTCGCCCTTCCCACGTTACACCTCCAGGATGGGAGTCGCCCTTCCCACGTTACACCTCCAGGATGGGAGTCGCCCTTCCCACGTTACACCTCCAGGATGGGAGTCGCCCTTCCCACGTTACACCTCCAGGATGGGATTTGCCTCTGTGTGCACAGATGACCAGTCTCCCTCTGCCGGTATACCTCCAGGATGGGCAATGCCTTTTTCAGATTCAGGAAATTGCTATGGCAGCACATGTGCCAGTGTAAAATGGGCCTTTCTACAGTGATGACCGATTACTTCCTTTGCTTTTGTTACACCTCCTGGATTCCCAGATTCCCTGGATTCAGTGTTTACAGTAATGACCAGTTGCCCCCTTCTGCTATAGTTACACTTCCAGGATGGGTGCCTCCCATCCCAGATTCCTTATGTGTACAGCCATAACTGGTAAACTAACATTTAACCACAAAAGAGATTAGAAAAAAATGCATCCTTACCAATAGAAGTCTGTGCCAGTCATAAAACGCTTACCCACTTTAATGGCACAGCTCAGGTTTCTTTTGGACTATGACAGGAGAAAACCTGTTCTATTTACAGTCAGTCACTTAGTATGACAGCAAGAAATGCACCAGAAATGTATGCACCCCGGCCAGTGTGTGGTGAGGGAGAAAAATACAATTCTGTGATTACTCACCTTGTAGAATTGGTATTATAAGTATGAAGCACGTCCTGCTCCAGAGAATGATTCATAACAGATGGGATTACCTCCGCCAGAGGGCGCTTGACTGCAGAGATAGAAAAAAGAGGCCCCTCCCGGTCATATATACCCGGGACCTCCCACAAATTCCCCAGTATAGAAAAGCAGTAAGGAGAACCAGGAGAAGCCAATGAAATTAACAACGCTAACAAGGATAACAATCACCATACAGAGGATCCAAGATAATGCAAACAGGGTGGGGTGGAGCAGGACGTGCTGCATACTTATAATACCAATTCTACAAGGTGAGTAATCACAGAATTTTATTATTCTAAGTATGCAGAACGTCCTGCTCCAGATAATTCATAACAGATGGGACATCCAATAGCAGTGTCCGTAACTAGGGTGGGATCCCAAAAGCAACAACGCACAGTTCAAACCACTGCCGCCTGCAGAACTTTGCAGCCAAAAACAGCATCCGCTAAGACCCGAACATCAACCTTGTAAAACTTGGAAAAGGTATGAACAGAAGACCAAGTAGCAGCCTTAAAAACTTGTTCAACAGAAGCCTGGTGCTGGAAGGCCCAGGAGGCCCCAACAGCACGGGTAGAATGAGCAGTAACACGGAAAGGAGGATCCTTTCCCCTAGCAGAATAGGCCCTAAAAATGGCCTGACGAATCCATTTGCTGATAGCAGACTTAGCAGGTGCAAGGCCCTTCTTGGGGCCCGAAGGAACCACGAACAAGGCATCAGTCATTCTAAAAGGTGCAGTAGCCACCAAGTAGTACTTTAAATTCCTGACCACATCCAGGGAATGTAAGGTCCTCTCCTTGGAATTACCAGGATTAGGGCACAAGGAAGGAAGCACAATGTCCTGATTGAGATGGAAGGCAGAGACCACCTTAGGCAAGAAATCAGGTTTAAATCTGAAAACCACCTTGTCCTGGTGTCTCTCAAAGTAGGGGGCCTGAATAGAAAGGGCCGCCAACTCTGAAACACGCCTGACCGAGGTGATAGCCACCAAAAAGGCAACCTTAAGAGTAAGAAGAGACAGAGCAGCCTCATGCACAGGCTCAAATGGAGGGCTCTGAAGGGCAGACAAAACCAAATTCAAGTCCCAAACTGGCAACAGGCAGGCTTGCGAAGGGGGGACACATGAGCAACCCCCTGGAAGAAAGTCTTGACCAGAGGATGTTAAGCGAAGGATCTGTGGAAGAAAACAGCCAAGGCAGAAACGTGACCCTTGAGCGTGCTGAGCTGAAGTCCCAGATCCAAACCATGCTGAAGGAACTACAGAATCCTAGGAATGGAAAACACCCGACATGGAAGGACCCTAGACTCACACCAGTCAATGTAGGCCCGCCAGATCCTATAGTAGATGGTAGAAGAGGATTTCTTCCTAGCCCTGATTAGAGTATTAACCACAGACTCAGAAAGCCCCTCATCCCTTAAGATGGAGGTTTCATCAGCCAAGCCGTCAAAGCAAGCGTTTGTAAATTGGGATGGCATAGCCGCCCTTGAGTGAGAAGGTCCGGAACCAGGGGCAGAGCGTACTGATCTACTGCCAGCTGAACGATAGCCGCGAACCATACCTGTCTCTGCCACGGGGGGCCACCGGGATTGCTGGCACCCTTTCCTGAGCCAGCTTGCGCAGAACCCTGCCCAGCAAGGGAAATGGAGGAAAAAGATACAGGAGACAGGACCCCTGCCAGGATAGAGTCAGAGCATCCACCGCAAGGGCCAGGGGATCCTGGGACAGAGAGACAAAGACTGGCGAGACGCAAACAGATCCGCCTCCGGTACACCCCAACGGTGACATAAGGACAGGAAGACCTCGCTCTCGCCCAGGCGAGAGGTCCCTCTGCTCAGAGAGTCCGCCTCCAGATTCTCCACCCCCGGAATGTACACTGCTGAGATGCAAGGAACATTGTCCTCCGCCCAGGCCAGAATCATGGACACCTCCTTGAGGGCACTCTTGCTCCGAGTCCCTCCCTGATGATTGATGTAGGCAACCGCCGTCTGGTTGTCTGAGCGAACTTGGACCGGCCGGCCCTGAAGGTGAGGAGTCAACTGGGCCAGTACCAACCGAACCGCCCTCAGTTCCAGGACGTTGATGGGGCATGGGCCTCCTGGGGGCCCCACAGCCCCTGGAATTGAAGGGTTCTCCAGAATCCCCCCCAACCTGACAGACTGGCATCCGTGGTGACCGTCTCCCAATAGGGGGCCGGAAAAGATCTGCCCCCCAACAGGTTCCTCGAGTCCAGCCACCACAAGAGGGACCGCCGGGCCAGAGGAGACAGAACAAAGGCCTGATCCAGAGACAGGGGACTGAGATGGAGTTGAAGAGGTCTCATGTGGAACTGAGCATAAGGAACTGCCTCGAAACAGGACACCATTTGTCCCACAAGCTGCATCCCTTGCCGGATGGAAGAGCAAGGGCAAGACAGAAGGAAATGAACCAGAGCTTGAAGAGAATCCACCTTATGCTGAGGAAGAAAAATCCTGGCCTGAACAGTATCCAGATTCATGCCCAGGAAGGAGGTCACCAGAGACGGAGACAGGGAGGATTTGGGGTGATTGATCACCCATCCGAATGTTTCCAGAGCAGTCACCACCTGCTGGGTATCCACTTCTGCCTGCTGGAAAGAATGAGAAGTGATGAGGAGGTCGTCCAAGTAAGGAAGAATACGAATGCCCCGAGCTCTGAGGAGAGCCATAACACCTGCCAGCACCTTGGTGAAGACTCTGGGGGCCGAGGTGAGACCGAAGGGCAGTGCTACAAATTGGCAGTGTCGGTCCTCCAATGCGAACCTGAGGAATCTCTGATGCCCTGGGAAGACTGGTACATGAAGATAAGCATCCTTGATGTCTATGGAGGTCATGAAGTCCCCCGGCGCAAAGAGCTGATTGCGGAGCGCAGGGTCTCCATGCGAAAGTGTCTGGTCCTGATGAACTTGTTGAGGAGCTTTAAGTCCAGGATGGATCTGATGGAACCATCCCTTTTGGGTACTGTGAAAAGATTGTAATAAAAACCCCGACCTCTCTCTCCCCAGGAGGGACCTGACAGATGACCCCCATGTCCAATAGGTTTTGTACAGCCAGAAACAGACCCTGAGCTGCCAGGGGGGAGGAATCCGAGATCTGGGGAATCTTGGAGGCGGCCATGCAGCGAACTCTAGCTTGTAGCCGGAGGACACAACCTCCAGAATCCACCTGTCTGAGAACTGCTGTCCCCAGACAGGAGCGAAGAGCCGCAGCCGTCCCCCCACCCGGATGGGTGAGGGCGCCCCTTCATGGCTGAGGAGGCTTGGCGACAGATTTGGGCTTGGACCCCCAGGAAGATCCGGAGAGGGCACGACCTCTGCCCCTGCCCCAGAAGTCCCCCCCTAGGACTTGCAAAGGAAACCCCTCTCCCAGGCCTGGATCCACGGTAGGAGTGGACAAAGGCACCCGAACCCCAAAAGGGGCGCAGCTGCTTCTTACGCTGAGGCAACTTACCCCCCTTGGCAAACAGGTCCAAGTGATCACCAAATAGGCGCAGCCCCTTAAAGGGGAGCCCCGTGAGGGCCTTCTTAGCAGCGTTATCAGCTGCCCACTGACGCAGCCAAACAGAGCGGCGTATAGCAACCACCAAGGCAGAGGTTCTACTACACATCCTAATGGTGTCATCCAAGGCAGAAAGGACATATGCAATGAACATTTCACACTGCGACAAGGCCCTGAACTCGGCACTAGAAGTCTCATCAGGGGCGCCTTCCAACAGACCCTTGAGGAGAGTCCTAACAGCAACAGCAGTAATAGCAGAAGCACAGACAGGACGTAAGGCAGACCCCACACAGGCAAAGGCATGGGAGGCCAGCTGGTCAATGTGCCGGTCCTCACTATCCTTGAGGGTAGTGGAATCAGGGGAATGGACCACAGATGAGTTGGACAACCCCAATACTGGTGCATCCACTTCTGGGGGGGGGGGGGGGGGGTAGATCAACATTTAACCACATCAGTGGGAAAAGGGTACCTTTTATCCCAGCCCTTAGGGATACCGGAGAGCCGGCCGGGACGCTCCCATTCTTTGAGAACAAGATTATTGAAATGGGCCTGTTCTGGAAATTCCAGACGTGGTTTAGCAGTACTGAAATGTTCCCCCTGTGGCTTGGGAGCCACAGCAGGAAGGGAGATAGAAAGCACATCAAAAATCTGAGTTAACATTCTATTGGTATCATCAGCATCCCAATGATCAGTGCCATAGTCAGCACCACTGAAATGCTGATCATCAGAAAACTCGGAATCCAAGAATAATTCACCCTCTTCAAGTGGGGTATAATCAGACAAATCAAGGAAATTCTCATTTTCCACAGGAAAGGCAGACGCACCCGGCGCCACATGCCTCCTTTTAGCCGGGGCCTTAGGGGCCACAGAGCTAGCAATCAGCCTCTCAATGTTAGCCAACCTGGAAGACACGTCAGGCTGAGACTCCCCACTAGTATTTAGTTCACTGGGAACAAATGTAAATACTATAGATATATGGATATGTCTTTGTAAACTGAGAACGGTCTGGTCTGACACCTACAATCCATAAAGGAATTAACTAATTGAAAGGTTGACGAAACCTATCGCACACCCCATAATCCAAATAGTTCACCCAGATAAACATATGCAGAAAAATAACTGCCCCAAATTGATAGCCTAGAGATTGCATTAAGCGGGATCACAGGACATGGGAGATATAGGAACCCTTCTCCATAGATACTTACCTTGCAGCAGTCTCAGTTTGCGCACAGCGTACTGACTCCGCAATATGATACAGGATCAGTGATACCTTTTCCTTTCACACACAATTATCTGGCAGCAGCCTTAATCTATGCCTAGAGTGCAAATATTGTACCAATAGCATAAAACATGCTTTAACTTTTCCTTTAATGTCCCTCAGTGAGGATAATATTACCACTGCGGTAGTTTATAATTAACATATTGGTACGCTAAGTGAGGTCTCCAACAAAATGGAGCCTCACAATGCCTTTAGCAAACTGGCCGGTGATGCGCCGCGTCATTTCCGGCGGAAACGCCAGGATGACGCGGTATGCGTACCAGTGCCTGGAACGCACCACATCACTTCCGGCTTTGAAACCGGAGGGGTGTGAGGTGCGCCCGGACCTGGACGCATAAAGGATCGTCACCGGGGGAGCGTGGTCAGGTATGAGCGGCGGGCGAGCGCGCTGCCCGATACAACACGAGATAGGGAGATTTTCTTCCCCAACGCCCCAACTGCTAACCACAAGGTAAGAGTCCAGAAATACAATGTCCATAACTAACATATGTATTAGTCTATTATAACCATAAGGCAAATAACTTAGATAAAAAGCACAGTTTACTACATAATGCCTTCCTTTCTTCATAGAATAGAAGGCAGTTGGATAATAGGTTGATGTACACAGTGGGATAGCGCCAGCCTTATACCACCATAGAAAAAGGAACATATTCCCAAAAAACAGGCATGAATCAATAGAGGTAAGACAAATATAATTAGGATGCTTATGCATTAAAATGGATAGATGGGGAGAACTAATTGTAAGTTTGTATCCTGCTAAGGACAAACGGCAAAGAAGCCTTTTTAAAGAGACAGCACAACACATATATAAAAATTATAAGGTCTGTTTCATGGCCGCAAGAAGGAGGTGTTTCATAACCAGACCCTTCTCAGGAACAACCATCAATTGGACAGAAGAGACAAACTGAGAGAACAAACAATAAGTACAAACAAGGTATATCATTGTTCACTTATTTGTACAGCATGCACTGGATATTGCACAAATATGCTAAATACTGATACCATTTTTTGCCAGCCATGTGTGTAAGTATACTTGGTCTTATACATTGCATTATGTTTCCACTCAGGTGAAGGGGCATTGATAAAGCCTATTCAGTAAGGCGAAACATGTCTGCCCACCTGTAAGGTATTTTTTCAAAACGGCAACAATGAATAAGCAATTACCAAAAGTAATCTGTAGGCTGATTATCATGTAACTGAATGTACATTTAATGCATGGAAATGACGTATTATGTGAATGTATTTATAAAAATCTTAATAAATGTAAAGCAACTTTTAAATGAACAAAAAGTGTGGTCATAATCAGAGATCAATTATACAAAACAGGGATACCTAACCCGAGACCAATGTTTAGAAATAGTTCACTGGGAGTCATAATCAAGCGAGGGGGAGTGGGTGAGGACATAGTGGGCGCAGGCCCAGTCACAGATAGCCCAGAATGCAGCACAAGCGCCTGCTGGGCGCAGGGCACACAGAACTGCACATCATCGCTCACAGGGGATGCCCCACACACTACACACAGCCGGGCTTGTCTCGAAGGGACCCCGAGCACAATATCCTGTGAAGCCTCCATATGGTGATTAAGGTGGCACAACTGGCCAATAGGAATTACGCCGTATAAGCAACCCGGGATGCCCCAAATGTCCGCCAGGGAAGTGGGAGGATTAAACAGTGTAGGCCTCTAATAAAGTTATTAAAACTAATAAAGGGGACAGGACCGGGAGAAACCTCTTAATACAGTTATCCCGCCTGAAAGACATAATAGAGACACCCCATAAGCACACAGAAAAAAAACAAATGAATAAGTCAAGCCCGCAGGGGCACTCACGGACCGCGGTGGAGGACCAAAATGGCGCTGGAAAAACCTCAAGGGGAGGGCCGCAGGAGGGTCCGACGCGGAACGTGCCAACAGAGCATGCCACGCCCCCTCCGAGAAGCAGAGGGATAGGCCAGGCGTAACAGCCAATGGGCGCGCAGGGATTATTGATGATGATGCCGATGACGGCGTGCGTGTCAAATGACAAGGAAAAGACAGCGCGGAGCTATGGGGCCCGAGCAGTAAAGAAGTGCAAAACACACACACAAAAAAAAAAAAAAAAAAAAAAAAAAAAAAGTGCACATACCCCCCCCCGAACGGGATAACGAGAGAGGGGGGAGAGTGGATGTCAATAAAAGACCCACCGATGACCAGGGCAGGGAAGGTGAAGAGCGGACGGGGCATCCCAATTCAGGTTCACCATAACCGGCACCGCCTACCCTTTGGTGGGGGACTGCGGTCGGAGCCAGGCTCCGCAAAGGATAGCACCTGTGATAGGTGTTGCCTACCATCACCCGACCAGCGCAGCCAAAGCTGGGAGGCATAAGTAAAAGGTGGAACGGGTGGGAATAGTCCTACCGGGCCGCGGGCTGTTAAGCCCCGCTCACCTGCGATAAGAAAAGCCATCTTCTGACCTTCGCAGCCGACTGCAGAGAAGAAAGGGGAATTTGTGGGAGGTCCCGGGTATATATGGACCGGGAGGGGCCTCTTTTTGCCATCTCTGCAGTCAAGCGCCCTCTGGCGGAGGTAATCCATCTGTTATGAATCATTATCTGGCGCAGGACATGCTGCATACTTAGGAAGCTGGTGTATGATGCGTTCCAGGGGGCGGAAGTGGGGCGGGAGGTCTCCGCGTCACGTCCGCCCTCACGAACGCTATGTGGCTCATTATGAAAACACACAGGTGGAGGCACTTTCATCCGGCCCGCAGACTCAACGGCTATAAAAGGCAGATACGAGCAGTCAGCATTCAGGCACCCAGGAGAAGTGGTTGCAAACCACGCAGCGCGTAGGTGAGGTAAGTGGGGAGGACGGGAAGGGCGTGCTATTATTTGTATAAAGACTTTGGATAATTATGTTGATGATGATGGATAACATGCACATATATATAGGCGCTTAACAAAGGCACATAGGATGAGTAGTAATCTAGCCACTTTCTGCACTTAGCACTTTGAGCACGTATTATTTTGCATGATTATTTATAAGCACACATGTGAGAGTAGTTTGATTTGAGATTTTTTTGCACTGCATGTAGTTAGGCACTTTTTTTGATTTTTTGTTTATGGATCTTGTATTGATTCATTAGTTTAGAGTCAGAGGAGATATATACTCAGTAAGCACTTGCACTTTACTCTGCTAAGCGCCTATATGTGTATGCTTTCTATATAGGCTATATGCCATAATAATAATACACACTTGATCCTGGTGTCAGGACCACCAAAGTGTATCTAAATTGATTAAAGCCCTGTGAGGTCCTCCCCACTTTGTAGGTTTTTAGAGTAATGATTTTATGATGTAATGTTATGTGTTGTCAAGTAATTGTTATATGTGGTTTTCTATGTTTTATATTTCATATGTGTACTACATGAATTGTTTATTACATGAATTTTTGGAATAATAAATGAATTGATTTTTATATCAGTGTGCAGCCTCATACAATAGGACATAGAGGTGGGGTAGCCCTGGAATCCCATCTATTGGTGTATGGAATCCATACTTAAAATAACAGTAAGGTGGCCTGGTAGGGTACAGAGTTACCATTTGGCTCAAAGTCTATATTTGTAAATTGCCTTTGAGGGGATTTTTCTTTCAGATTTAAAAGTTCACTTCTTCATTAAAGTGGACCAACACCCAGGATTTTGACTATCCTGGGTTTTGGTCCACTTCGGCCCGATCGGGGGTGCCCCGCTGTGTGAAACCCCCCAGAAACCCCCAAAAACTCACCTCTCCCCGCTCCCACGTGAACGCCTCAGCCAATCCCCGCCAACGTCCAGGCGGGGGACAGGAACGTCCAAGCCGCTTCCGCCGTCTCCCGCGCGTGCGCGCCCCCGCCGGCCATTCACAGAGGGCCGGCGCGGGCACGTCTGGAGGGGGCGCGCGGGAGGCGGAAGCGGCGGCGGATTAGGTAAGATCTTTTTGGGGTTTCACCCCGCGGGACATCCCGATCTCGGATGTCCCGCGGGGTGGGAGGTGATCGGCCCGGGAATCTTATAGATTTCCGGGCCGATCACCCCTGGGTGTTGGTCCACTTTAAACTATGGACAAACAAGCATTGCTCAATTAATATGGATTTAAACCCTCCTTTGCAACTGGTGCCTTGGAGAGTTCTAGCCTACAGGGGCACTAAACCTTCCTAAGCAACCCCCTCCTGTAACCAGCAAGCTATGTTCCTAGCGAGGCTCCCTCTGATAAAAGGGGGCAACAGCAGACAGCGGCAGCCACAAAGACTAGTGTGTATTACTCCAGTGTGCAGTTGTCTCCCATCATCCAGAGCTCCATAAGCAAATGTCATCTGAATTTTGTGTTTACAGGCATTTGGAGGAGGTGGGTTAGGGGTTCTTGCAGACCATGACCCTACCTGGCTTACAGTTGCCAGGAATGTTTAGGTTTGCTCTTGCACCTCTCTTTATCTTTATGTGTATATGTAGTAGGGGTACCCAGACAATCTATGTTTCTGCAAGCAGCAGTGACCCATCTCTCCAATCTTGTAAGAAGATAGGTTCCCAGAAAATGGTACTTATACCACTGGTGGTACTTGAGCTCCACTCTGGTGGTACTCAAGGCCACTGGAAGTGAAGGCTGGGGGTCATGAAGCACTTCTCCCATAAGATATGCCAGGTGGCCCAGTTGGCAATCAACAGAAGTGAAGCACCTTCGGATGACTGCATTGGTGCACGATGAGCTTGCATTAATGGACCACTGTAAATCATCTGCCCTCCCGGTGAAGTCTTCATTAGTGTTTGGAAAAATTGCTAAATCGGAAGCGGTACTCCATTGAAAAAAAATAAAAGGATTGGGAATCCCTGCCCCCTCTACTCTAACACCACAACCTCTAAAGAACTTGACAGAAGTTGGCGAAACACATGAGACAAGAACCACAAATATATGGGGGAAACAGACCTGAGGCTCTAATGCCAATTTACTGGTGCATTTATGCAAACAATGTTTTAATGATGTAAGTTAATACACATATTTAAACACTATTTAAATCTATTTTACTCCTGGATAAATTGTGGAGGGTGGGAACAAAAGGAGGATTTTCTTGTCTCTTGTCAGAGATGCTCTAATTAACCCTAAATGTGTTGGTCACGGCCCTAAACCCTCCTCCTGCAACCCCAAACCCCCCAAAAGAAGAGGAGTCTTTATCTGATGAGGAACAAAACCTATTGTTTTATAAAAATGGAGTTCTACTTGACTTAGCACATCTATTAGCAGTCACATTTACCCCATCTGAGTCCCATTCCCATAGGGAAGGCAGCAAATATGGGTACTGATTGAGTTGTGTGCCTGCATGTGGGTTTATTAGGCAAGAGGAAGAAGACCTGCCCACATATAGAGGTGTAATCAAAAGGTGTGCATGCTCAGTTGTCTCACCTGCGTTGTGATGAAGAAAATGGTGGTTATGGCGGCACAGGCCAGTGTGACAATCATCAGAAACTTGAACCGGAAGATCAAACCCTGCAGGAACAAACAAGAAGATGATCAGCTAGTCTAAACTTGTGCCACCTTTGTTTTCAAGGAAATAGTTTGATGATACCATGGCGTATAACGGTCCTTCCACCAGGAAACACCCCTGGTCAGGATGGAGTTTATACAGAGAATTGTGTCACTACCTACATTCATACACAGAAATATCACTTTCCCGTGTGTTCCACACACGTAATTTCCTTCCGCTCCCATGGACGAGAGCGCCGACTGGCTTAGCATTCAGCCAATCACTGTCACTTGGCTCCCTTCAGCGGCACTTGAGCGCTTAGCCGCCCAAGTGCGCCAGCAGCTGCATCCCCTGCTCACCTTGCAGCTGTTGCATGCCTGCATCGCTCATTCAGAGAGGCTGGGCGCGCACAGCTAGAGGTGAGCAGGGATGATCTGGGGGGGGGGGGGGGTTCACACTGTGGTGCATCCCAATTCGGGAAGCCGCAAGGACAGATACTCTGACAGCCCAGGAGTCATTTAGATTTCAGGGCCTTCTAAGTTCCTCTTTAAAGGTATGTCCTCCCCCTCCAACCCTGGACATTCTGATTTAGAATGCCATGTGCTAACAGACAAAGCACATGGCATTCAGAACACTTACTGTTGCTGGGTTCCACTGCTGGCTTTAGGCACTCTGGTTTCCCATGTGACAGTGATCAATCGCATCCTACTGGTGGTCATGTGGAAAGCAAGACTAGACTAGAAGCGTATACCCAGTAAGTGCATACATTCAGGTTTAGTGTTATTGTTAGCTCAGGGGGGCTTCCCTTTTTAGGTGTAATTTTACACTGGAGGTCCATTTTAATATAATCTTTCCAAATCACCCTAAAGCCTCCAGCAACTTTTCTCTTTAAAGGGATTTTTCAGGCATATCATATAACATATAATATAATCACAGTCTTAAAGCTCCTAATGTTACCGTTTTTTTTTTTTTTTTTTAAACTAACCCTCCAAAGTGGAGGAAACACATACCTTTGTTTTCATTCTTTTTTTTTTTTTTACATTTCCACTCAGTGGGCATGGCCACTCTCCAGTACTATAGCAGGCAGTGTGTTTATATCAGCATACTTTGACACCTAATCACAATGCTGCAAAACAGTCTGCCACAAGGAGCAGAGTTATAGACCACCTGGCAAGCCCTATGATTGGTGGTCTATTGCTAGGGGAATCAGGAAGTGCCAAGTCTTAGATTCTCAGGGCTGCTGCGAGGTTACGGGAAGGGAGAGGCCAGATTTGAGGCAAGCCACTGAATCGTGTTTTTTTTTTTTTGCTTGGACAGTCCCTTTAAAGGACAACTAACATTAAACATCCATGAAAAATATATGTCATTATATAATAGGCTACAAAAATAAAACATTGAATAATACACTTTATTTAAAAAAACATGAAGTTTGAATGTGTCAGTGGAAAAATGACAGGGCTAGGCATTTTGCATATACCGTATATACTAGAGTATAGGCCGACCCGAATATAAGCCGAGGCACCTAATTTTACCACAAAAAAATGGAACAAGTTATTGACTCGAGTGAGTATAAGCCGAGGCGGCTTTTTTCAATTGGAATTGGAGTTGACACACAGAAAGAGACACACACACACACACACACACACACACACACACACACACACACAGAAAGAGACACACACACAGAAAGAGACACACACACAGAAAGAGACACACACACAGAGAAAGGGACACACACAAAAAGAGACACACACAAAAAGAGACACACACACAGAAAGAGACACACACACAGAAAAAGAAACAGACACACACACACACACTGTGGGTACCTGCTACTGCTGCCGCTCAGGTGTCGGGGGTCAGGGTTTGGCCG
This sequence comes from Gastrophryne carolinensis, assembly GCA_027917425.1. NCBI lineage: Eukaryota > Metazoa > Chordata > Amphibia > Anura > Microhylidae > Gastrophryne > Gastrophryne carolinensis. Next base: position 411,296,474 of record CM051235.1, read on the forward strand.
AGGTTACCCTGCAGAGGGGCAGCGGGGTCCCCCTCCCCTCCTCCGCAGCCGCCAGCCGCCGCCGTTCTCACACACACACCAGCACTTCCTGGCTGTTGCACGCTCGTCGTCGGTGGGCGTGCCCCATATGGCAGGCGTCCAATGAAAACATTGGACGCCGCCCACTGACGACCAGCGCGCAGCAGCCTGGAAGTGCCGGTCAGTGTGTGAATGTGTGTGCGTGTTTGTGTGTATGAGAGCGGCGGCGGCAGCAGCGGATACAGCAGGGACCCGCAGCGGCCGCCCCTCACCCTCCAGCATCTATTGGGTTCAGGGTTGCGGCCTTCCCTGGCAGTCCGCCCCTGGACTCGAGTATAAGCCGAGGCGGCTTTTTTCAGCCCAAAAAGTGGGCTGAAAAACTCGGCTTATACTCGAGTATATACGGTATTTCAAATAGAGTGCTGTGTCTTTAGACACACAAATCACAAGCCCATAGTTGTGTGCCTGTCATTTGCTGACAAACATAGCTGTGATAGGTGTTTAGGAAGTGACAGGCAGGCTATTATGGGTCAGGGCTTGTGAGTCTTTAAGCTTTGTGAGCAGACACATGCTAAAAGTACAGAAAGGGAATATATAAAAAAAAAGTACCATATTTCTCTCCCCATAAGACGCAGGGGTGGAATGTGCATGTGCCTTATGGGGCGAATGTAAAGAGAAAAAATACAATTCTGTGAGTACTCACCTGTAGAATTGTTTTTGTAGTATACAGCACGTCCTGTTTCACTTATTCCTTACATCTGGGTTATCCGCCACAATGTGGCGCAGAGGACTGCAGAAAGACTTGTGGCATCTCCCGGCGCTATAAAAAGCCAGGAACCTCCCACAAATTCCCAGTGTTACAAAGCAGTTAGACAAGAAGCCAGGGGAATAATGAAAGAAATCCCAAAATGAACATTTGAACAAATCACCATACAGAGGTGACCAAGAATAATAACAAGGGAGGGATGAAACAGGACGTGCTGTATACTACAAAAACAATTCTACAGGTGAGTACTCAACGAATTGTATATTTCCAAGTATACAGCACGTCCTGTTTCACTTATTCCTTATGTCTGGGACATCCAAAAGCAATATCCGTAAGGTAGGGTGGGATCCCCAAAAAGCAACGGCGGGCAGTTCAAACCACTGCCGCCTGAAGAACCTTGCGGCCAAAAGCAGCATCAGCTGAGGCCCTAACATCAACCTTGTAAAACTTATGAACAGAAGACCAAGTTGCGGCCTTACAAACTTGTTCAACAGAAGCTTAGTGCTGAAAGGCCCAAGACGCACCAATAGCACGAGTGGAATGATCAGTAAGACGGAAGGGAGGATCCTTCCCCTTAGCAGAATAGGCATGCACCACCGCCTAACAGATCAACTTGCTGATAGTGGATTTAGCCGGAGGCAAACCCTTCCTAGACCCAGAAGTGAGAACAAACAGAACATCAGACTTCCTAAAAGTCTCAGTAGCAACCAAAGAGCCCTGACCACATCCAGAGAATACAGAGTCCGCTCCTTAGAATTAGCAGGATTAGGACACAATGAAGGCAAGACAATGTCCTGATTGAGATGAAAGGTAGACACAACCTTAGGCAAGAAATCTGGCTTAAGCCGAAACACCACCTTATCCTGATGCCGCTCAAAATAAGGAGGTTTGAAGGAAAGCGCCGCTAGCTCAGAGACTCACCTTACAGAAGTGATAGCCACCAAAAAGGCTACCTTAAGAATCAAAATGGGCAAGGCGGCCTTACGGATAGGCTCAAAGGGAGGCCCTTGCATAGCAGACAACACCAGATTCAGATCCCAGGCTGGTAACAAAGGCTTACGGGGTGGACGCACATGAGAAACACCCTGGAAAAAAGTTTTAACCAGCCGGTGATTGGCAAAAAATCTCTGGAAAAAAATTGCCAGAGGTGAAACATGGCCTTTGAGGGTACTAAGTTGAAGGCCCAAATCCAAACCATGTTACAAGAATTCCAGAATTCTGGGAAAAGAAAACACCCTACAGGGAAGAGACGTGGACTCACACCAGGCAATGTAAGCATGCCAGACCCTGTATTAGATAAAAGACGAGGACTTCTCCCTAGTCCTAATCATGGTATCATGGTATCAACAACAGAAGCAAGTAACCCCTTTTCCATCAAGATGGAGGTTTCAGCAGCCAAGCCGTTAAAGCCAGCGTTTGTAAATTGGGGTGGCGTAGCTGCCCCTGAGTGAGGAGATCTGGACCCTTGGGCAAGACGTATCGGTCTACTGCCAACTGCACGACGTCTGCGAACCAAACCCTTCTTGGCCAACAAGGGGCCACCAGGATGGCAGGTACCTGCTCCTGGACTATCTTGCGCATGACCCTGCCCAGGAGAGGAAACAGAGGGAACACAGAGAAGCCGAACCTTTTTCCAAGGAATAGCCAATGCATTCGTGACGAAGGCCAGAGGAACCTGAGACAGAGAGACAAATCTGGGAAGTTTGTGATTGTGACGAAACGCAAACAGGTCCACGTCCGGCTGCCCCCAGCGATGACACAGGGAGACAACACCCGGTTGTTGAGGGACCATTCCTCCATACAAGACGTCCCCCTGCTGAGGGAGACCGCCTCCTGGTTCTCCCGGAATGAGATGCCGGGAACATGCTGTTCCGCCCAAGACAGGATCAGGGACACTTCCTTGAAGGCTCGCTTGCTCCGAGTTCCTCCCTGATGAATGATGTAGGCAACCGCCGTCTGGTTGACTGAGCGGATCTGAACAGCCCGACCCCGAAGGTGAGTGGTCAGGCGAGAAAGAACCAATCTGATCGCCCTCAGTTCCAGGACTTTGATGGAAGCATGGGCCTCTTGTGGGCTCCACAGACCCTGGAACCTCAAGGACTTCCAGAAGCCTCCCCAACCGATCAGACCGGCATCTGTGGTGACCTTCTCCCAGCACGGGGGGTAGGAAAGTCCTGCCCACTAGAAGGTTCCATGAGTCCAGCCATGACAAGAGGGACCATCTGGCCAGAGCAAACTCTTGATCCAAGGACACAGGATCCTGATCCCAAACTGACAAGAGGAGTAACTAAAGATGTCTCATGTGAAACTGAACAAAGGGGACTGCCTCGAAGCAGGGCACCATCAGGCCCACCAACTGCATCCCCTGACGGATGGAGGGATGAGGACATGATAGCAGAGCCCGAGCCTGCATCTGAAGATCCTCCACCTTCTGCTGAGGAAGGAACACCCCAACCTGAGAGGCATCCAGAGTCATGCCCAGAAAGGACCTCACCAAGGACAGGGACAGAGAAGACTTGGGAAAGTTGAACACACAGCCGAAAGACTCCAGAGTGGAGGTCACCATCTGAGTGTCTTGCTCGGCTCGAGGAAAGGACTGGGCCACAATCAGGATGTCGTCCAGGTAAGGAATGATGCGGATGCCCTGGATCCGTAGCAGAGCCATCACTCCCGCCAGTATCTTGGCGAACACCCGAGGTGCCACCGAAGGGCAGAGCCGCAGACTGGAAATGCTGATCCTCCAGCGCGAACCTTAGAAATCTCTGATTAGCTGGAAAGATAGGCACATGAAGATAAGCATCCTTGATGTCCACAGTGGTCATGAAGTTGCCCGGGCGAAGGGTACTGACAGCAGAGCGTAGCATCTCCATACGAAAATGCTTGAATCTGACAATTTGTTAAGTCCCTTCAGATCTTGTAACCGGAGGACAATACCTCCTGTATCCACCGGTCTGAGACGTGAAGCCTCCAGACGTGAACAAAGAGCTGAAACCGGATGGGTGAGGGCGCCCCTTCATGCCTGAGGGGGCTTGTGAGAGGGTTTGGGCTTGGTATCCAGGAGAGACCGGGACGACCACAGGATCTGCCACGGCCCCAAGAATCTCTGCAGCCACTAGAGAAGAGGGAGCCACGACCTCCTCTGGGAGCCGAAAGGAAAGGAGGAGGATGGAGGACCCCCGAAATGGCCTCTAAATCAGAACAACGTAAGAGAGTACTATAGTCCCCCCCCCCCCCCGCTACCAGCTGTAGCACCATCAAGGAGAAGCTTGAGCAGCCTCTTGAGGGCAATAGCAGTAATGGCAGCGGCACAGGTCGGACGCAATCCAGCCCCCACACAGATAAAAGCATGGCAGGCCAATTGATCCATGCACCGGTCCTCACCATCCCTCAGAGAGGTAGTGTCAGGGAAAGGCATGACCGAAGTATTGGACAAGCCTTCTTAACAAGATCAGCAGGAAAGGGATACCTTTTACCCAACCCTTGGGCACAGCAGGCAGCCTGCTAGGACGTTCCCATTCTTTAAGTACCAAAAAGGTAAAATGTTCCTGCTCAGGGAACTCTGGACGCTGTTTACCAGGGCGAAAGAGCTCCCCCTGTATTCTCTTAGCCAACTCAGGGGCAGCAATGTGTAATATATCAAAAATATGTGACAGCAGATTATCAGTGTCCTCAGGGTACCATGAATCCTCTCCGGACACCGACCCAGGGTCACTATCGCAACCCTCCTGCTGGTTCCCAGAGGAGTCAGAATCCTGGGAAAGTCCCCCCATCTCAAGGGGGTGACAGCCACCAAACTCATCAATCCCCACATACACCTTAGCAAGGGGGGGAGGGCCTGGGATCCAAGTGCCGCTTCATGCCAGAGGCCTTCCTAGGAACAGGCCTGGCAAGCTGCCTCTCAATGTTCGCCACCCGCAGAGCCAAATCAGAATAAGACTCCCTGCTAACAGTGCCCTCACAGGGGCCTAGTTGCAGGAGCGGGGGAGTAGGGGAAGCAGAGGGAGGTGCAGAGCTGGGAAGCGAAGCAGGCAAACCAGCTTGTAGCGCAATGACACTGTCAGCACACGGCATTCGCACACCGTGACACTGTTAATCACAGGGGATACCCACACATGGAACATAGCCAGGCTTGCCCCGCAGGGCCCCCAAGCACGCTATCCCCTGAAGCCTCCATATGGTGATTAACACAGGCGCAATAGACCAGTAGTGGGTAAAGGCTTAAGACAGAAGCCACCCGGGATGCCCCCAGAAGTCTATTTTGTGAAGGGGGAGTGAGGGGGAGAGGAAGGAGTAAGCCGGGAGAACCACAACCCAATGGTATCCCGCCTGAAAGACATACGTAAAAATACACATGAGCATCCCGCAGCACATGAAAATCCCAGGGTCAATAACCCCCCCCCCCCCCCCCAGGGGGGATTCACGGACCAAAGACACCGCGGGGGCACTCGGGCACAGACCGCTAGGTAAAGTGATACCCCAGGGAAAGCAGTGCTGCAGCCAGGAATGAAGAAAACCAGACACGCAGGTTGTACAAAATGGCGCCAGCTGAGATACCACGAGGGGCGGGCCCGCAGGGGAACAGCGCGATCCACAGAATCACCAGGCCCCGCCCCCCCTCGAAGAGCGCGAAAACGGCGCTCACGTGACACGGCCGGGGCCATGACAAAGCAAAATTATCTCAGGTCATAGCGCCCACAGCCGCGGAGCGTAGTATAAAGCTGTGTGGCAGCTAAAAACACCAAAAAACACACCAAAATCGCCAAATTACCTCAAAAAAACACCACACGTGACCTGGCCGGTACCATGACAAAGCAAAATTACCTCAGGTTATAGCGCCCACAGCCACAGAGTGTAGTACAAAGCTGTGCGGCAGCTAAAAAGCACACCAAAATCGCCAAATTACCTCAGAAAACACCACTCACCACCACTGCCACCCCCCCTCCCCGAACGGAGTCAGAGAGGGGGGAGAAGAGAGGGAGACGAGGGAAGGCAGTGGCGAGTATCCATGGCCAGGGAGGGGGGGGGGGGGGGAGCCCCAGAAGAAAAAGAAGAGGACATAGTCCCCAAATAACTCACCCCCTCAGAAGGCAGTGCATGAACTCCGCATCCCAATCAGGCACACCATAAAGCCTATGGCCAGTTCCCCTTTGTAGTACAGGGTCTGCGGCTTGGAGCTGCGCTCCTGGAGCACTTGACCCTAGTGCTCTTCTACCTTCACCCGATCTGTCAGCTGAGGCTGGGAGGCAGTGGGAGTCCAGAACCGGATGGGAATAGACTTGCAGGGCCGCAGGCTTGGTTGCCTCGCTCACCTGCTAAAGAGAGAGAGAGACATCTATCTTCGCAGTCCGACTGCAGAAGGAAAACTGGGAATTTGTGGGAGGTTCCTGGCTTTTTATAGGGCCGGGAGATCCCACAAGTCTTTCTGCAGTCCACTGCGCCACCTTGTGGCGGATAACCCAGACGTAAGGAATAAGTGAAACAGGACGTGCTGTATACTTGGAAAAGTCAACTCACATGTGCCGGCACTCCCACGTTGCTGGCCGGCTGTCACACTGCGGGAGGCCAGCAGATGGAGAAGTGGCGGGCACTGTTCCCGTCCCTGCTGCCTCTTCTGGGCTTCGGCACACTCAAACACCTGGTACCATGCAGGGGGTGGGGGTGTCTCGGCCGGTAAGCAGCAGCAGGGACAGCGTCCACCACTCCCCCGTCTTCATTTGGAGTGCAATGTGGCAGCCCCGCCAGGAACGCGGGAGCCCCCAACGGCACATGTGAGTTGACTTTTTTTTTTTCATCTGCCGCCTATTGGAAATAGGAGGGCGGATGCCAGACTATGGGAATGGGATGGGGGATGCCAAATTGTCAATGGAGAATGGAAAGGGGATGCCACACTACCTATGGGCAATGTGGAATGCCCCAATGCCTATGAGGAAAGGGAGAGAGGAATGCCTATGGGGATTCTGCACCTTGCCCATTATTTGATTCAGAATATTATTGTTTGTATTTTCCCCCTTCAAATCCTAGGTGCCTCTTATATGGTGAAATATGGGATATTCTGTAGCCTATCATATAATAGCATTTAGGTTTTACAGTTGTTTAATGAGAGTTGTCTTTCGAAGCCCCTGTCCCTGCAGCAGTCGGCAGGGTCTCTGGTGTCTTGAAATATTCTGGTTTCTGATAAGAGATCTAGACATGCCCCCTCTCCATCAATAAATTGGGCAGTGTACTCCAAACACTGATGAGTTGGGAGGTAGAGGGCCTGAAAAAGCCCCAGTGCATGCACACTGCAGGACCCCATCTTTGAAACAACAGGGCACCATTATGGCTGCTGCGGGGGATAGTTTAATTGTTTTTTGCATGGACAGAGCTCTTCATGTCTGTGGCTGACCTGATAGTGTAGGCGGCGCGCTTTGCTCATTGCCGGTAAGCTGGATTGCTTCCCACTTATGTTGCGGAAGACTTGGTACACCATAAAGCACAGGAACAGGAAATAGAGGCAGGCACAGATCCCAGCCACAATAATGAAAGCCATCTGAGCAGAATAATTAAGGAAAAATAAAATAGTTGCAGACTGACACAACCGAGCAGCCCAGCTACAGAGGTCTCGGGGCATCACAAACCACTGGGCTTCAGGGCAAACTTTGAAGTACATGATCATCCCAGAAAACAGGGATTGGCAGCATCTGGAAACAGTTGTGTACAACAGAAAGGAACAAAGAAAATACATAAAAAGGCGGTAAGCATTTAAACAGGAATGCAGAACACATGGAAAATACTTGAAAGATGATAGAAATGTAAAACATATAGAAAAAAGCAAAAAGGAAGGAGAAAAGTAAAGAACATAATTCTGATGAGGTGGTTTTGCTTCCTTTAGTCCCTTTTCACACAGCAGTGTTGCGGGCCAATAGTGTTGTGATTTCAATCGACCTGCAAAAGCTGTGAATGCCTTTCTATGGAGCCATTCACAAAAGGCGATTACATTTGCAGGTCAGGTGAAAAAAATCCTCCATGCAACGTTTTGGGAGTGACAGTGCTAGCGATCACTATATAGCAAACAAAGATCGCTCCTAAAACGTGGAGATAGGGCAATTATTTTACGCAATCATGGCAGTGTGAACCTTGCCTTAGAAACTTAAAAGGTAATGTCCAGGCAACTATAGTCCCCTTTTGTGTTCTGCTGCCGGTTCCTTCTAATCCATTTACCGGGTCCCAGGCAGGCCCATTTTTCATTCACTGCCATCCACAGTCACAGTGCCTGCAGAACTGCCAGAATGCAGGTGAATGGAGAACATGCCGGGACATCACAGGACTCTCGAGAACCAGCATGTTTTACATGGTTGGACTAGGAGGGATCAGCTGCTGAGGAGAAAAGGTTAGTATGTTTTTTTCATCTTTTAACTTGACAGACTCTTTTTGGAACATATGAAGGCTGAGTTTTAAATCAAAGCACCTCCCAGAAAGTTGATGTAGTTTAACATATTATATGTTCTATTCCGTTTGCTTTTAGCTCTTCGTACAGTGCTACAGAAGAGGACGGTGTTATAAAAACATCTTTCTTGAAGAGATCCAACCAAATGAGTGGCTAGCCCTGCAGTCTAAAGGACATCCACTCCTGTGACCAGCCACTCAGATATGATTGTAGATAATAAAAACTGCTTCCAGAAAACACACCCTTGCAACATCAGCAAAAAAAAAAAAAAAATCTGCACCTTCAGGACATCCTTTTGGCACAAATAATGTACACTTTCAAAAATCAAAATTAGACTTTAAAATCTCAATAAAATAACATTTAATGATAAAGAAGAGTTGACATGTAAAGAACATGATTTTCTAGATGAAAAAATACAATTCTGTGAAACTCACCCGTAGAATTGTTTTTAATATATCCAGTCCAGGTCGTCCCAGAAGTAATGACATGTGGGTATTCCGCCCCTAGGGGGCGCTCGACTGCAAGATCAAAAGCTGTCGCTCCTCCCGGCCCCCTATAAAAGCAGGTGTCTCACTATGATTTCCCAGTGGTTAAACAGCAGTAAGAAAAAAAAGAGACATGCCGGGAGGCCAAGAAACCATGTTACTTCACATATCTTCAGCATGTACTCTCTCCAACAAAAAAGGACAACGGTCCAATATAAAAATGGTAATCACCATAACAGGCACACAAGAGATAATGAAACAAGGGCGGGGTGGGGACGACCTGGACTGGATATATTCAAAAACAATTCTACAGGTGAGTTTCACAGAATTGTATTTTTCCCTATATCCAGTCCAGGTCATCCCAGAAGTAATGACACGTGGGACATCCAAAAGCAGTGTCCATTAGGGCGGGATCCCCAGTGCTGAACAGCATGTAGTTCATTTCACTACCGCCTGAAGCACCTTTCGGCCAAAGACAGCATCAGCTGAGGCCCTACCATCAACCTTGTAAAACTTGGTAAAGGTATGAACTGAAGACCAAGTAGCAGCCTTACAAACTTGTTCAACAGATGACTGGTGCTGAAAAGCCCAAGAGGCACCAATAGCTCTGGTAGAATGAGCTGTGACCCGAAAATACCATTTTGTGAATACTCACCTGTAAAATGGGTATTATAAGTATGTCACAGACCCCGCTTCAAGACATTCATTACACTTGGGCATACTGACCTGTAGATGGCGATCTTGCAGAGATGATAAAAAAAGGTCAGACCCTCCCGGCCCATAAATAATTGGGACCTCCCACTCATTACCCAGTATAAAGATAGCAGTAAGATCAAGGGACCAGGAAAGCCAATTAAAACTAACAAAGGTTCACCATATAAAGGATCCAGAATACAAAAGGGCAGGGTGAAGCAGGGTGTGTGACATACTTATAATACCCATTTTACAGGTGAGTATTCACAAAATGGTATTATTCTAAGTATGTCACACACCCTGCTTCAAGACATTCATTACATGTGGGACATCCAATAGCAGTGTCCATAAAGGGCAGGGATCCAAAAAAAACAAGGCACAAACTTAAACCACTGCAGCTTGCAGAACTTTGCGGCCAAAAACAGCATTCGCTGAGGCCCTAACATCAACCTTGTAAAACTTGGAAAAAGTGTGAACCGAAGACCAAGTAGCAGCCTTACAAACCTGCTCAACAGCCTGGTGCCAGCCTGGTGCTGGAAGGCCCAGGACGCCCCAACAGCACGAGTAGAATGAGCAGTAACACGAAAAGGGAGAACCTTCCCCTTGGCAGAATAGGCCCCAACAATGGCCTGGTGAATCCATTTACTAATGGAAGACTTGGCAGGAGCCAAACCCTTCCTAGGCCCGGAGGGCACCACAAAAAGGGCGTCGGTCCTACAAAAAGGAGAAGTAGCCACCAAATAGTACTTCACACAGCGAACCACATCCAAAGAATGCAAAACCCTCTCCTTGTCATTGCTGGGCTTAGGACACAAGGAGGGAAGAACAATATCCTGATTCAAATGAAAAGCAGAGACCACCTTAGGAAGGAAATCTGGCTTGAAGCGGAAAACAACCTTGTCCTGATGCCTCTCAAAGTAAGGAGCCTTAATAGACAAGGCTACCAACTCCAAAACACGCCCAACGGAGGTGATGGCAACCAGAAAAACAACCTTCTGAGTAAGTGTAGAAAGTGCAATATCCTGCAAAGGTTCAAAAGGAGGACCCTGCAAGGCAGACAAAACCAAATTCAAATCCCAAACTGGGAGCAAAGGCTTCCTAGGAGGCCGCACATGCGTAACCCCCTGGAAAAAGGTCTTAACCAGGAGGATGAAGGGCAAAGGACTTTTGAAAGAAAACCGCCAGGGCAGAAACCTGCCCCTTCAGCGTACTAAGCTGCAAACCTTGGTCCAGACCATGTTGCAGAAATTCCAAAACCCTAGGGATAGAGAACGCCCTGCAAGGCAAGGCCCTGACCTCACACCAATCAATATAAGACCTCCAAGTCCTATAACTTAGAATAAGGGGGTTCCTTCCCCTTGGCAGAATAAGCTTGCACCACCGCCTGTCTGACCCACTTACTAAGAGTGGACTTGGCTGGTGGCAAGCCCTTTCTAGAAACCTCTGTTAGGACAAAGAGAAATTCCGATTTCCTGAAGGATTCAGTTGCAACCAGGTAATACTTAACGGTTCTGACCACATCCAAGGCATGGAGGGTCCTTTCCTTAGAATTAGTCGGTGCTGGACACAAGGAAGGCAAGACCACTTCCTCATTCAGATAAAAGGGAGAAACGACCTTAGGCAAAAAATCAGGTTTAACCCTTTCGCTGCCAGCCTACCTGCAGCTTTTGTCACCCTCTGTTGCCAGACCATGTTTCACTATTTTTGCGCTACACATGTTCGACTGTGATTTTTGAAAGGATTTCTAGGGATTTCTCAGGAAAATTATATATTGTTTTTTTCAACAGAGTCTGGGCTTTAACATGAAAAGTCTTGTTTGGCCTTTTTTTAGTGTATTCTCAATACTTTTTGGTGAAATATGTGCAAAAAAAATTTTAAAAAATCTATTTTTAGTAATAAAATGTTATTGCGTGCATAACCCCAATTTCTCCCGGTCACAGCGGTACCACATATGTATAGGTAGACACCCTTTCCTGCCCAGGAGACTACCCCAAACTGAAACAGAGCTTTAGGAGATTTTCAGATACAATACAACTGCGCTATGCGCACCTTGCAGTTTTTCCAGAAAAACAACCCTTTACACTTGAAATACCCCCCCACAAACTATATATTCTCTGGAAGTACATGCCTCAAGCCTTCTAGGCGTACCAAGCTTGTTTATGTGGGTATAGTTTTCTGGAAGTAATCCCTCAATGTATTCTTTGGTTGCATAAAGTTTCCCTAAAAAAGAATAAAAACGGAAGAATCAAGCCACATTTTCCTAAAAAAAAACTATATGCAAACAAAAAATAACAAGTAAAATCTCAAAAAGCAACATGCCCCAAACAGAACGATACCCAACATGCATAGGTACTGTCAAGGGAAGAGTTGGCAAACACCACAAAGTAAAGCGTGCGCGTAACAGTAATTTTACTTGAAAATTTCAGCTCTGCAGACAAAGTGCACACCTTGCAATTTTTCAACCAAAACAACCCTTTACATTTGGAATATCCCCCATAAACCATATATTCCCTCAAAGTACACATGTTAAGCTTTCTAAGAGTACCCAGCTTGTTGTAGTAGGCTCACCTTTATGGAAGTAATCCCTCGAAGAATTCTTAGGTTGCACAGGGTTTCCCTAAAAAAATGAATAAATAACATGTTTTCCTAAAATATAAATATGCAAACAAGAAAAAACAAACTAAATCTGAAAGAGCAAGGTCCCCCCGAGCAGCACAATACCCAACATGCATAGGTACTATTAACTCTTAATTGCCAGCCTACTTGAAGTTTTGTCACCCTCTGTTGACAGGTCATTTTTCCCCATTCTGCGCCATGTTTAACCGTGATTTTTGCCGGAATTTCCAGGAAAATTATAGATATATATTTTGCAGCAGAGTTTAGGCTTTAACATGAAATGTCTTGTTTGTAATTTTTCTATTGTTTTTTTTTAATATTTTTGTGTAAAAAACAAAAAAATAAATATTTTTTACACAATTGTCTCCTTTATTTTAAATAAAACATTTACTTTATTAGAGAAAACCATATTGCATGTGAAAGCCCAATTTCTCCCGATTACAACGGTACCACATATGTATTGGTAGCCCCCCATTCTTGCCCAGGAGACCCCCTAAACTGAAAAATACCGTTTTGTGATTACTCACCTTTAAAACGGATATTATAAGTGTGACATACACTCCGCTTCAATAAGTCTTGACAGTTGGGTTATTCTCCAGTAGAGGGCGAACTTCTGCAGAGATGAATGCAAAAAAAGAAGCCCCTCCCGGTCCATAACTACCTGGGACCTCCCACCAATTCCCCAGTGTAAGATAGCAGTACAGGGACAAGGAAGAACCAAATATAACAAGATTAACAAAAAACAATGGTTCACCATATAAAGGATCCAGAATACCAAACAGGGTGGGTGAAGCGGAGTGTATGTCACACTTATATTATCCGTTTTGAAGGTGAGTAATCACAAAACGGTATTATTCCAAGTGTGACATACACTCCGCTTCAATAAGTCTTGACAGTTGGGACATCCAATAGCAGTGTCCGTCAAGGGTGGGAACCATAAACAGAAAATAATTCATCAACTCAAACCACTGCAGCTTGCAGAACCTTGTGGCCAAAAACAGCATCCGCTGAAGCCCGCACATCAACCTTGTAAAACTTGGAAAAAGTATGAACAGAAGACCAAGTAGCAGCCTTACAAACTTGTTCAACAGAAGCCTGGTGCTGAAAAGCCCAGGATGCACCCACAGCACGAGTAGAGTGCGCAGTGACCCTAAAAGGGGGAGTCCTCCCCTTAGCAGAATAGGCCCCAACAATGGCCTGACGAATCCATTTGCTAATCGTAGACTTAGCAGGTGCCAAACCTTTCCTGGGCCCGCAGGGCACCACGAAAAGGGCGTCCGTCTTGCGGAAGGAAGAAGTAGTCACCAAATAGTACTTCACACAACGAACAACATCCAAATTGTGCAGAACCCTCTCCCTGTCATTGTTAGGCTTAGGACACAAGGAAGGGAGAATATCCTGATTGAGATGGAAAGCAGACACCACCTTTGGAAGGAAACCCGGTTTAAAACGAAAAACCACCTTATCCTAGTGTCTCTCAAAGTAAGGGGCCTGAATCGCCAGAGCCGCCACCTCAGAGACACACCAAACCGAGGTAATCGCCACCAAGAAGGCAACCTTCTGAGTGAGAACCGAAAGAGCAATATCATGTAGCGGCTCAAAAGGCGGACCCTGCAGAGCCGAAAGAACCAAATTCCAGTCCCAAACAGGAACTACAGCTTTTCGAGGGGGCCACACATGCGCCACCCCTTGGAAAAAAGTCTTAACCAGCGGGTGTAAAGCAAAAGACTTCTGGAAGATAACCGACAGAGCAGAAACCTGTCCTTTGAAAGTACTAAGCTGGAACCCCAGGTCCAGATTATGCTGAAGAAACTCCAAAATCCTGGGTACAGAAAAAACCCTGCAAGGCAAGGCCCTAGCCTCACACCAATCAATATAGGACCTCCAAGTCCTATAGTAAATGACAGAAGAGGACCGCTTCCTAGCCCCAATCAGGGTCTGAACGACCGCCTCAGACAAACCTTCCTCTTTCAAGATGAAGGTTTCAGCAGCCAGGCCGTCAAAGCCAGCGTTTGTAAATTGGGGTAAAGTAGATGACAATGGGATAGCAGGTCCGGTATCAGAGGAAGCCGGCACTGGTCTACGGCCATCCTTACGACGTCTGCGTACCAAACCCTTCTTGGCCACCTTGGAGCCACCAGAATCGCTGGTGCCCCTTCTAGAACCAGTTTGCGAACCACCCTGCCCAGCATGGAGACAGGTGGAAACAGGTACAGAAAACCCAGGTCCTTCCACGCCAGAGACAAGGCATCCACTGCCAAGGCCAGGGGATCCTGAGAAAGAGACACAAATGCTGGAAGTTTGTGATTGTGCCTCGAGGCAAAGAGATCCACCTCCGGAGTGCCCCACTTGCGGCAAAGATCCAGAAAGACCTCGGGTTTGAGAGACCACTTTCCGTGGCGAGAGGACCCCCTGCTCAGGGAATCCGCCTCCGTATTCTCCACCCCCGGAATGTAAATTGCCGAAAGGAACATTGCTCTCCGCCCATCGCAGGATCAGAGAGACTTCCCTGAGGGCACTCCTGCTGCGAGTCCCTCCTTGGTGATTTATGTAGGCCACTGCCGCTCGGTTGTCCGTACGCACCTGAACCGGAAGACCCCGTAACTGTGGGGTTAACCGAGCCAGAACCAGACGAATGGCTCGGAGCTACAAAACATTGATGGGGGTGTTAGCCTCCTGGGGACCCCACACCCCGCTGAACTGATGACTCTTCCAATAACCTCCCCAGCCCGACAGGCTGGCATCCGTGGTAACCGTCTCCCAACAAGGGACCAGAAAGGATCTGCCCTTCACCAGATTGCTCGAGTCCAGCCACCACCGAAGTGACTGCCGAACCCTGGGAGACATCCTGAAAAGTTGATCCAAAGACTGTGGGCTCCTGTCCCAATACGTCAATAGGAGAAGTTGAAGAGAGATCTCATGTGACATTGTGCAAACGGCACTGCCTGGAAGGAGGACACCATCAGGCCCACCAGTTTCATCCCCTGTTGGATAGAGGGGCAAGGGCTGGCCAGAAGAAGACGGATCAGGTCCTGAATCCCCTGCACCTTGGTCTGGGGCAGAAACACTCTGGCCCGACTGGTATCCAGATTCATGCCCAGAAATGAAATCACTCGAGACGGGGCGAGAGAAGACATGGTGCGGTTGATCACCCACCCGAATCTCTCCAGGGTCAACACCACCTGGAGGGTGTCCAGTTCTGCCTGCTAAAGGGAAGAAGCAGAAATCAACAGATCGTCCAGATAAGGCACAATGCGAATGCCCTGAGATCTGAGCAGTGCCATTACGCCCGCCAAAACCTTGGTGAAGACCCTTGGTGCCGAGGTCAGACCGAAGGGAAGAGCTACGAATTGATAATGTTGATCCCCCACCGCAAACCGGAGGAATCTCTGATGTGCCTGAAAAATCGGAACATGCAGATACGCATCCTTGATGTCTATGGATGTCAAAATCCCCTTGGCGAAGGGAATTGATAGCCGAGCGCAGAGTCTCCATGCAGAACTTTTTGGGCTCTGATAAACCTGTTGAGAACCTTGAGGTCTAGAATGGGTCTCACCGAACCCTCCTTTTTGGGGACTGTGAAAAGGTTGGAGTAGTAACCCTTGCCTCTTTCCAACGGAGGCACCGGGCATATAACCCCCATATCCAGAAGGCTTTTCACTGCCAACAGGAGCCCGTGCGCAGCCTGAGGGTCCGAGGGCACCCGAGACCTTAAGAATCTTGGGGGCGGCCAGTACTCGAACTCCAGCTTGTACCCGGAGGAGACCACTTCCAAGATCCAATTGTCTGTGACCTCCCGGGCCCAGACCCGGAAGAAGAGTCACAGCCGTCCCCCCACCCTTACGGGTGAGGGCGCCCCTTCATTGCTGAGCCAGTTTATCGGCAGGCTGTGGCTTGGAACCACAGGCAGCCGCGGGACGTGCCCGATCTCTGCCTCTGTTCCAGGACGAGCCCCTGACCCCCGAGAAGGCCAGACCCCTAGATGCTCTGGCCCCTCGAAAGGAAGGAGTGAACGAGCCGCCCCCGAAAGGGACGGCGCTGCTTCCTCCGCTGAGGTAACTTACCGCCTTTAGCAACAGCATCCAATTTATCTCCAAACAGCCGCACCCCCAAGAAGGGGAGAGCTGTGAGGGCCTTCTTGGCTCCAACGTCCGCTGTGCACTGACGGAGCCAGACCATTCTTCGTATGGCCACCAGCAAGGCTGATGTCCTACTACACACGACAATGGAGTCTTCCATCGCAGCCATGACAAAATCCATGAACAATTCGCACTTAAGTACAGCGAACTCAGCGTTATTCAGCCAGTCTCTGATAAGAGACCTGGTAGCAAGCGACACCATGGCAGATGCACTAACCGGTCGCAGGGCCGAGCCCACGTTGGCAAATGCGTGGCACGCCATCTGATCAAGGCGCTTGTCCTCACCATCCTTAAGGGAAGAGGCGTCAGGGATGTTCAGTACAGAAGAGTTGGTCAACCCTAACACAGGCGCGTCGACCTCGGGAGGAGAAGACCAGCGCTTGACCGCCTCCACCGGAAAGGAATACTTCTTATCCCATCCCTGAGGCACACCAGGGAGCCGACAGGGCCTCTCCCATTCCCTAAGTATCAGCGCATCAAAGTGACCCTGGGTAGGGAATTCCAGACGGGGCTTGTAGGCCCAAAAAAATTCCCCCTTCTTAAGAGGGGGCGCCTCAGGTGGATCAATATCCAACACCTCCAATAAATGTGACAAAAGTGGCCGTATCAACGGCATCCCCCAGCGCCGGCCCGGCATTGGAATTCCCAGGCTGACCATAGTCAGCCTCTGAATCCTGATACAATTCCCCCTCCTCAAGCGGGGAATAATCGGACAATTCAGCGGATTCATCGTCAGTGTCCCACAAGGGCTGGGCCGACAACAACTGTCTCTTTTTAGCCTGGGGCTTCTTGCCCACCGTGCTAGCAATCATTTTCTCTATGCTGGCCAACTTAGCCCAAACATGAGAAAGCGACTCCCCACTAGTACCAATGCCAATTGGGGTACGGATCAGGTGGGGAGGGGAAGGCGATGAGGCGGGAGGAGCAGACCCAGACTGCCGCGTTATGGCCTTTTGTGCGCATGGTATACAAATCAGCACATTCTCCCCCGTAAGGGATACCCCACACCCTACACATGGCCCGGATTGTCCCGAAGGGATCCCGGGCCTGGTATCCTGCAGAGCCTCCATATGGTGAATTTTTGTGGTCAGTCGCGAGACCGTAGGGCATTACGCATAAGCAACCCGGGATGCCCCTTAAAGTCCCGGTGGGAGGATTTTTTGGGGGTGGACAATATTTATAGCTAGGGACCCCAGGACCAGGAGAGACCCCTTAAAATGCATGTATACGGGGACACCTGTAACACACAAAAAAGGACACATAAGAGTGGTGCAAATTAAGGGATGCCCTAGCATAGAAATACAGTCACACTGCCGAAATATTCATATAAGGTATATGACTGCGTATACATATAAATATATCACCAAGCAGCCATACAGAGCAATTAAAAGGGCATATAGGCACACACACAATTATACATAAATATATATATATATATATATATATATATATATATATATACCGATCATGCCCAGAAATGAACTATGATATGTCCATATGACAAAATATTCCCCCGATGGATGAAGCCCACGGGCACAATGACGCCCGGTGACATGTCCGCAAGTAGGGCATAAGAATAGGATTACCAACTAAGGAGCCCGTATGGGGCACTCATGCGACAGATGTCGTCCAGACGAGGAGAGGGAGAAGGGGGCGGGCCAGCGCGGAGCGCGCCCGCACCGACGTGGAATTCCCCCCCCCCCAAGCCGCGCTTATAACATTTACAAATAAAATACTACTATCCACACTATAAACATAAGGGGTGAATTAAAAAAAAATGACATAGGGTCATTTTTGGGGGAATTTTAAGGGTTGAAAACCCTTAAAACTCCCCCAAGAAATTATATGGGGTCCCCCTTACCCATCATAACCAGCCCTGGACCAGCTATGGGGGCTTGTAGAACAGGGTGCAAGGGGGCCAGCCACCCTGCAGGCTACAAGCCCACATAGCCATGGCCCGGGCTCTTCTGCCCCCCCCCCCGGGCTTTGGGGAGGCAGGTAATTGGGGTGCCGGGGGTTAACGGCAAGTCACCCGCTAGCCGCAGGTGACTTGCCAGCCCCCCAGCCTTGTGAACTGGCATAGGGATCTCATGGATCTCTTACCAGTTCACAAGGGGCTAAGTGTAAAAAAAAAAAAAAAAAAAAAAAAACAGAAACAAGCAGAAAAAATATTTTATTTATTTATTTTTTTTAATACTTTTCAATACTTACCTCCCATCCACCCCTGTTTCCCATGCTGATCAATCTGGCTTCTGTTCTCCTGCTGCAGCTGGAAGCCTTTATTAGCTGCTGGGCGTCAGAACATAAGGGCTAGCCGCAGGTGACTTGCCAGCCCCCACCCTTGTGAACTGGTATAAGGGGTCTCATGGACCCCTTACCAGTTCACAAGGGGTTAAATGTAAAAATAAACACACTGACACATAAGAAAAAAAAATGACATTTATTTTCTTTTTACTTTACTCACCTCCCATCCTCTGTCCCCCGGCGATCTCCGATGACAGCTGACTGTTTGGAGGAGAGAGCCTGGGGGGGGGGGGGGGGGGGGGCGATAACAGCCCTCTCCCCCTCCCCACCTCTTTCCTCCAAGCACCAGAGTAGACCGATTTAGTCTGGGTGCTGTACTTAAGAAGCCGGCTGCTGGTGACATAATAATGACGTCACCCGGCCCCGCCCCCAGGGGCTAGCAGTCGGGATCCAGGAAGGTTGGGGGGGGGGAGTGCGATTTCTGCCCTCTCCTTGCCACGGAAGAGGCCCCCCCAGTGAAGAGGAGACCAGTCGGAAGGCAGCGCGACCGCAGGTAAGTAAATGTCATTTTTATTTTTTTTTTACAGTTAACAGCTGCTGCTGCCGAAGCGGGGGGCTATTCCGGGGGCCATATCCCACGGGAGATCGGATGGCACCAAATTAAAGAGGAGACCCGGCCGGATCCAACGAGCGGTCGGGTGAGTATTTTTATATATTTTTAACTAGCGGGGGGAAAGTCAAGCACGTAACACCTACGTGCTTGGCACTTAAGGCACGGACATGCGAGCGCGTAGGTGTTACGTGCTTGGCACTTAAAGGGTTAAAGGGAAAAACCACCTTATCCTTATGCCTCTCAAAATAAGGAGGCGTCATACAAAGCGCGGCCAGCTCTGACACGCGACGCACCGAGGTGATCGCTACCAAAAAGACCACCTTGAGGGTCAAAATAGGCAATGCAGCATCGTACAAAGGTTCAAAAGGAGAGCAGAAGGTACAAAATTCAAGTCCCACACCTGTAATACAGGCTAACGTGGTGGACGTATATGGGTGACTCCCTGGAAAAAGGTCTTGATCAATCTATGATTGGCAAAGGATCTCTGGAAAAAGATGGCCAAGGCAGAGACCTGGCCCTTGAGGTTGCTCAGCTGGAGACCCAAGTCTAAACAGTGTTGTAAAAACTCAAAGATCCTAGAGATAGAGAATGTGTGACAAGGGAGACTCTTGGATTCACAGCAAGCAATGTAGACGTGCCAAACTCTGAAGTATATCATGGAAGAAAACTTCTTCCGTGCCTGAATCATTGTATGCACAACCGTGGCTGACAGCCCCTTTTCCATCAGGATTGAGGTTTCAATAGCCAGGTCGTCAAAGCCAGCGTCTGTAAATTGGGGTGCCGCAGCAACCCCTGCGTGAGAAACCCTGGGTCGTCGGGCATGATGTAGTGATCCACTGACATCTGAACTATGTCCGCAAACCAACTCCTTTTCGGCCAGCGAGGAGCCACGAGGATGGTTGGTACCCCTTCCTGGGATATCTTGTGCAGCACTCGCCCCAGGAGTGGAAACGGAGAGAACGCATAAAGGAGCCTGAACTCCATCCAAGGAATTGCCAGAGCGTCTGTGGCAAAGGCCAGAGGATCTCTGGACAGGGAGATGAACCTTGGGAGCTTGTGATTGTGTCTGGATCTTGTAGCTGAGAGACCATTCCCCCAGATGTGAGGCCCCACTGCTCAGGGAGTCTGCCTCCTGGTTTTCTACCCCGGGGATGTAAACCGCCGAGATGCAGGGAACATTTTCCTCTGCCCAAGTCAGAATCTGGGTCACCTCCATGAGGGCTCGCTTGCTCCGAGTCCCACCCTGGTGATTGATGTAGGCGACAGCCATCTGATTGTCTGAGCGAACCTGGATCGCACGAACCCTTAAATGGGGAGTCAGGCGAAGAAGCACCAACCTGATCGCTCTCAGCTCCAAGAGATTAATGGGTAAGCGGTTCTCCTGCGGACCCCACTGATCCTGGATCTTCTGCGTCTGCCAAACGCCTCCCCAGCCGGTCAGATTGGCATCCGTGGTAACTCCCACCGGGGAGTCAGAAAGGACTTGCCCACCAACAGGTTCCAGAGTTCAGCCACCACAAGAGGGACTGTCTGGTCAGGGGGGACAGTGAAAATTCCTGTTCCAGTGACTCCCAGCCGGTCAACAGGTTCAATGGAAGAGGTCTCATGTGGAATTGGGCGAAGGGGACAGCCTCGAAGCATGACACCATAAGGCCCACCAGCTTCATTCCCAGACGGAAAGATGGCCGCTGACAAAACAGCAAGGCCTGCACCTGCGTCTGAAGGCCCACCACCTTCTGCTGTGGCAGGAATACCTTGACCTGAGAGGTGTCTAACGTCATGCCCAGGCAGGACCTCACCATTGAGGGAGTGATTGAAGACTTGGGGTAATTGACTACCCATCCGAAATCCTCGAAAACTGATCAGTAAATTGTCCAGATAGGGCAGCACACGAATGCCCTGGTTCCTCAGAATAGCCATGATACCCGCCAGCACCTTGGTGAAAACCCGGGCTGAGGATATCCCGAATCACAGAGCCACAAACTGGTAATGCTAGTCCTCCAGCGCAAACCTCAGAAACCTCTGATGTCCCTGGAATATGAGGATGTGCAAATAGGCATCCTTGATGTCCACCGTGGTAAGGAAATCGCCGGGCCAAAGCGAGCTCACCACAGACCGTAAGGTTTCCATGCGGAAATGTGTGACTCTGACAAACCTGTTGAGACCCTTCAGGTCCAGGACAGGCCTCAGCATTCCATCCTTCTTGGGAACCGTGAACAGATTGGAGTAGAAGCCTTGGCCCTGTTTCTGACGAGGCACAGGGCAGATCACCCCTAACCGCAGGAGGTGCTGCACAGCCATTCTCAGGCCCTGTGCCTGCACTGGGTTCTGGGATATACGAGACTGAAGAAATCGTGAGGGCGGCCTGACTGCCAGCTCAATTTTGTAACCGGAGGACACCACCTCCTGAATCCACCGATCCGAGACGCGCTGTCTCCAGATATGAGCAAATAGCAGAAGCCGTCCCCCCACCCGGAAGGGTGAGGGCGCCTCCTCATGCCTGAGGAGCCTTGGCAGGGGGCTTGGACTTGTATCCCCAGGAGGGATTGGGTCATCCACGGGACCTACCTCGTCCCCAGAAATCTCTGCGGCCACCTGAAAATGAAGAGCCTCTTCCTCCTCGACAGGAGCGATAGGCAGAAGAACCCCGAAAGGACCACGCAGGCTTCCGTCGCTGAGGGAGTCTACCATCCTTGATCAGGAGGTCCAGACGCTCCCCGAACAACCTGTGCCCCATGAAGGGGATACTAGTGAGCGACTTCTTGGAAGCGGCATCAGCCGACCATTGCCGCAACCAGAGCGAGCGGCAAAGCGCAACAAGCAGGGCCGAAACCCTGGCACCGAGCCGGACACCATCGTCCATGGCAGAAACAACGAAGGCAATAAAATCCTCACAAGCTTTGAGGTCTTTAAACTCCTCCGCTCGCTTGCGAGACTTAGCAATATCCAGAAGGCGTCTCACCTTCTTTCTGATGGCTAAGGAGACAATAGCCGCGGCACACAGGGCGAAACCAAGCACCAGCAAAGGTGAAGGCATAACAGACCAGCTGATTAGGCACTTAGGCACCAACGGTAGCTTGTTAGGCCTTTCCAATTCCTTGAAAATCAGAATTAGAAAAATGGGCCTGCTCAGGAAAGACTTGCCTCTGTCTCAGGCTGAAACAAATCACCCTGCTTCCTCTTAGCCGCTCTTGGAGGGACAATGTGCAACGTCTCAAAAATGGCAGCCAGCAACTTCTCTGTATCATCAGGGAGCCACGTATCCTTGTCCGAGGAAGAACCAAGCCCGCTGTCATAGCCAGCAGAATAATCCACAGTGGAAATGGAGTCCTCCTGCAACTCGCCTTCCTCCATGGAGCCCAGACCTCCAAAAAGATCATCATTATCCGAGTAAAACGGGCTTGATATGCCGCTTCTTACTCGTGGACTTCTTAGGAGCCGTTCGCAAGAGTTGTCTCTCAAGGCTGGCCACCCGGAATGCCAAATCAACTTGGGACCCCCTGCTGGCTTCCCCCTCGCTGGGGGTTGAGTGCAGCAGCGGGGGAGCTGGAGAGGCCGCAGGCAATAACGGGCCAGGGGCAGATACGCCCGCCCGATCATGCTCCAAAATGACGCTCCTGGCGCAAGTGACTAGCACTGCACATGGGGGAGAGCTTCACCCGCCCAAATGGGGCCCCAGCTCACTATCCCCAGAAGCCTCCATTATGGTGATTAGCAGCGAAAAATCTTTATGCAGGTTACAAGGCACTGACAGCCCAAACCTATGTAGTCCTCCTATATATTCTCTCTTTTTGTGATCCCTCTTAATAAAAAAGGGGGAGGAGGGGAGGCGGGGGACCGGGAGGAACCACAACCCACAATCTATCAAGGGGCCCACCTGAAAGACAAGCAAAAGAAGGGACCATAAGCATCCCACAGCAAATGCGCAATAACAGTAACACAATAGATATTGATAACAATAGGGACTCACGACACCGACAGTGAAGCCACACCAGAGGGGTCCCAGGTAGCAAGGCAGGAGAAGCAGAATCAAAATGGCGCCGAGTCAGCAGCTCCGAGCATTCCTCGAGGGGCCGCACAGTAGTAACGCGAAAATCATAATGCGGCCCCGCCCCCAACGCAAAGATGGAGGACGTCCTCCGAGAAGCCACACAAGACTTGCCGCAGGGCGGCCCACAGCGGGACCCCAGCACAATGCACGCGCTGAAGGCAGGAAGCCTGCGGTCCCAGGAGAGACCGCCGAGCAGCGTCCGACCCCCCCCCCCCCCCCCTCACAGCGTAAAAGCCCAAGATGGAGGGGAGAGGGGAGCAGGAAGAGACAACTTGAGGGAGGTACGTATGACATGCGCAAGTGAATCAAAGTACAGTCACATAATCTCACACACTAATAAAGCTTGTGGGGCAGAGGGAATAAACAGAGGGCAGTAAGTGGTTCCTCCCCCCCCCCATAGGCTCACCATCAGCCTAAGGCCGGCTACCCTTTAGACAGGGTCTGCGGCCCAGAGCCTAGCTCTGCCAAGACGCCTGACCCCAGCGTTCTCCCTACCGTCACAGTCCCGATTAGCTGTGGCTGGGAGGCAATAGTGGGTCCACGGGATCAGTGGCAATAGGGTCCGCAGCGGCCGAAGGGCTAGGAGGCCCCGCTCAGCTGCAATATCCGGGAAAGAGTATCAAACGATCTTCAGCAGTCAGACTGCAAGATGAACACTGGGAAGTCATAGTGAGACACTTGCTTTTATAGGGGGCCGGGAGGAGCGACCACTTTTGATCTTGCAGTCGAGCGCCCCCTAGGGGCGGAATACCCACGTCATTACTTCTGGGACGACCTGGACTGGATATAGGGAAAATAGAAAAAATACAATTCTGTGAAATACTCACCTGTAGAATTGATATTATACGCATACAGTACGTCCTGCTCCGTCTATAATACTTACACGTGGGTAATCCTCCGCCAGATGGCGCCGTTCACTGCAGACATGCAAAAACAGGCTCCTCCTGGCCCTTCATATACCCAGGGACCTCCCACAAATCCCCAGCATTGAAAAGCAGAGAGAAAAAGAAGCCGGGAGAAACCAACCACCAAACTGGTAACAATAACAATGATAACAATCACCATACAGGGGATCCAGAACAAGGTGAAACCAGGGTGGGGTGGAGCAGGACGTACTGTATGCGTATAATATCAATTCTACAGGTGAGTATTTCACAGAATTGTATTATTCATACAGCATACAGTACGTCCTGCTCCGTCTATAATACTTACACGTGGGACATCCAATAGCAGTGTCCATAAAGTAGGGTGGGATCCCCAACAACAAAGGCAACGGCACGTAGCTCAGACTACAACAGCCTGCAAAACCTTACGGCCAAAAGCAGCATCAGCTGAGGCCCGAACATCAACCTTGTAAAACTTTGAAAAGGTATGAACAGAAGACCAAGTAGCGGCCTTGCAAACTTGTTTAACAGAGGCCTGTTGCTGAAAGGCCCAAGAGGCACCAATAGCAAGAGTGGAATGAGCCTTAAGACGGAAAGGGGGAGTCCTCCCCTTAGTAGAATAGGCCTGAATCACAGCCTGACGAATTCATTTACTGATAGTAGACTTGGCAGGAGCCAAACCTTTCCTAGGCCCGGAAGGCACAACAAAGAGAGCATCAGTCTTCCTGAAGGCCTTAGTGACAACCAGGTAATACTTCAAGCACCTGACTACGTCCAAGGAATGCAGAACCCGCTCCTAGTCGTTGCAAAGATTGGGACACAGAGAAGGAAGAACAATATCCTGGTTCAAATGAAAAGCCGAAACAACTTTAGGCAAGAAATCCGGTTTGAAGCGGAACACCACCTTGTCCTGGTGTCGCTCATAGTATGGAGGCTGAATAGACAGAGCGGCCAGCTCCGACACACGCCTAACTGAAGTAATAGCCACCAAGAAGACAACCTTGAGAGTGAGAACAACCAGAGCAGCATCTTGAATAGGCTCAAAGGGAGCACCCTGCAAGGCAGACAAAACCAAGTTCAAATCCCAGACAGGGACCATAGGTTTTCGAGGGGGACGCACGTGAGTGACCCCCTGAAAGAAGGTCTTAATCAGGTGATGTTGAGCAAAGGTCTTCTGAAAGAAGATAGACAGGGCAGAAACCTGACACTTCAGAGTACTAAGTTTGAGACCTAAGTCCAGACCATGCTGTAAAAACTCCAGAACCCTAGGGACGGAGAATTTCCAGCAGGGAAGAGACCTGGACTCACACCAGCCAATGTAGGAATGCCATACTCTATAATAGATAGCAGAAGAAGTCTTCTTCCTGGCCTGCCTCATAGTAGCCACCACAGAGGCAGACAAACCCTTCTCCATCAAGATGGAGGTCTCAGCAGCCAGGCCATCAAAGCCAGAGTTTGTAAATTGGGATGGCGTAAGGACCCTTGAGTTAGCAGATCTGGCACCCTTGGCAGATCGTACTGATCTACTGCCATCTGAACCACATCTGCGAACCACACTCTTCTTGGCCACCTGGGGGCCACTAGAATCACAGGTACCCCTTCCAGAGCAATCTTGCGTAGAACCCTGCCCAGAAGGGGAAACGGTGGAAACACATACAGGAGTCGAAACTCCCTCCAAGACATGGACAGGGCATCCGTGGCCATTGCCAGAGGATCCTGAGACAGTGAGACGAAGGCTGGGAGCTTGTGATTGTGACGGGAAGCAAACAGATCCACATCCGGTAGTCCCCAACGGTGACACAGGGACTGGAATACCTTGTTGCAGAGGGACCACTTTCCCTGACGGGACATCCCCCCTGCTCAGGGCGTCTGCCAGCAGATTCTCTGCCCCCGGAATGTAGACAGCTGAAATGCATTGAACATTGGCCTCCGCCCATGTCAGAATCTGAGACACCTCTTGAAGAGCACCCTTGCTCCGGGTCCCTCCCTGATGATTGATGTAGGCAACCGCCGTTCTGTTGTCTGAGCATACCTGGACCGACAGACCCCTCAGGTGTTGGGTCAAACGCTCCAGTACCAACCTGACTGCCCGTAATTCCAGAATGTTGATGGGTAAATGGGCCTCCTGAGGACCCCACGTCCCCTGGAAGAGCAGGGACTTCCAGAATCCCCCCCAACCTGACAGACTGGCATCCGTTGTGACCGTCTCCCAGGAGGGGGTCAGGAAAGACCTGCCACCTATCAAGTTCCTGTGGTCCAGCCACCACGCAAGGGACTGTCTGACCTAGGGGGGAAGCACACAGACCCCGTCCAAGGATGCTGGGTTCTTGTCCCACACTGACAGAAGGTGAAGCAGCAGAGGTCTCAAATGGAACTGGGCAAAGGGCACCGCCTCGAAGCTCGCCACCATCAGGCCCACCAACTGCATTCCCTGCCGGATGGAGAACTGTAGGCTCGAAAGCAGGAACCTCGCCTGCGCTGTCAGAGCTTCCACCTTCTGTTGAGGAAGGAATATCTTTGACTGAACTGTATCCAGAATCATTCCCAGGAACGGAGTCACCGAGGATGGGGGACAGGGAGGACTTAGGATAATTGATCACCCAGCCGAAGGACTCCAGGGTGGACACTACCAGCCGAGTGTCCAACTCTGCCTGCCGCAGAGACCGAGAGGTGATGAGTATATCGTCCAGGTAGGGCAGCACGCGTATGCCCCTTAGCCTTAACAGGGACATCACCCCTGCCAGCACCCTGGTGAACACCCTGGGAGCCGAAGTGAGGCCGAATGGCAAGGCCACAAATTGGTAATGCTGATCTTTCAGTGCAAATCTGAGAAACCTTTGGTGTCCTGGAAACACCGGGACGTGAAGGTAAGCATCCTTGATGTCTACGGACGTCATAAAGTCCCCTGGGCGCAGAGAGCCGATGGCCGAGCACAGTGTTTCCATACGAAAGTGCCTGTTCTTGACAAATTTGTTGAGGATTTTTAAATCCAGAATGGGCCTGACTGACCCATCCTTCTTGGGTACTGTGAAAAGGTTGGAATAGAACCCCATGCCCCTGTCTCCTAAGGGGACCTTGCAAATGACCCCTAGATCCAGGAGACCCTGCACGGCCAGCAACAAGACCTGAGCTGAGGCAGGGTCCAGTGGAATCCAGGACCCAATGAATCTG
This sequence comes from Gastrophryne carolinensis, assembly GCA_027917425.1. Lineage (NCBI taxonomy): Eukaryota > Metazoa > Chordata > Amphibia > Anura > Microhylidae > Gastrophryne > Gastrophryne carolinensis. The sequence continues at coordinate 411,323,580 of CM051235.1, forward strand.
GTGGGGGGCCGTACAGCAATTTCTATCTTGTAGCCGGAGGACACTACCTCCTGAATCCACCGGTCCGAGACGTGGCACCGCCAGACGTGCTCGAAGTGCTGTAGACGTCCCCCCACCCTGACGGGTGAGGGCGCCCCCTCATGCCTGAGGGGCCTTGGGCTTGGGCCCCCAGGAGGAACCGGGACGGCGTCCTCTGTTCCTGTGCCAGGAATCTGCGCGGGCCCCAGCGAAGGACGCCCCTCTGCCCAGTTTGGCCCCACGGTAGGGGGTTGATAGGGTGCCTTGGCCACGAAAGGGCAGAGTCTGCCGCCTGCGCTGGGGTAACTTGCCTCCCTTGGCAAAGAGGTCTAATCGATCCCCAAACAAGCGCAGGCCCTTAAATGGAAGCCCCCGTGAGAGCACTCCTAACCACGGCCCTGAGCACTACTGCCGTAATGGCTAAGGCGCAAACCGGGCGCAGAGTCGCTCCCCCAAATGCAAAGGCATGACATGCCAGTTGGTCAACACGCCGGTCCTCAGAGTCCCGTAGCGTAGTAGTGTTGGGAGAGTGCATAATAGAGGTGTTGGACAACCCTAGAATAGGAGCATCGACCAGCACATAACCAAGTCAGCAGGAAAGGGATATTTCCTATCCACGCTCTTAGGGACCCCTTGAAGTCCCATTCTTTAAGCACGAGGCTACTGAAATGGGTCTGCTCGGGAAATTCCAAGCGAGCTTTAGCAGTATGAAAAAGATCACCCCTTTGCCTGGGAGCTGCAGCAGGGGGAGAGAGGGACAGAACCTCAAAGATCTGAACCAGCAGTCTATCAATATCATCCGAGGACCAATGCTCGGAGCCAGACTCTTCCTGACCCCTAGACTCATCGTCATATGACCCACAGTCAGAGAACAGTTCCCCTTCGTCCGAGGGGATATGGGCATAGGAATGCAACAAATCATCAGGTTCTATAGGGAAGAGGGCCGATTCAGGGTTCAAGTGCCGCCTCTTGGCGGTGGCTTTACACGCTAAGGAATTAGCAAGCAAGTTTTCAACACTAGCCAGCCTCGTGGCCAGATCAGGATGAGAATCCCCACTGGTATTGGAGGTTAGACTCAGGCTTGGGGGAGTAGGTGAAGTGCGGCGGAGTGCAGGCCCAGCCTCAGAGGAGACGGGAAGCACCGATAGCGTCTGCTGTGCACAAGGAACACAGACCTGTGCATTGTCACCGCTGCTAGGTAAGACCCCACAAGCTACACACAGCCGGGCTTGTCCCGAAGGAACCCCGTTCACAATATCCTGAGATGCCTCCATATGGTGATTTAATCGGCACAATATGCCAGTAGGGATTGACGCTGTAAGCTACCCTGGATGCCCCAATAACCCGCGGGGAAGTGGGAGTAATTTTTATGGTCTCGACCGGGAGCTACACTGGGCCGGGAGAAGCCACCGAAATCCGCGGTCTGAAAGACATAAGGGGGAACAAGGATGTCAGAGCCATGCGCAATGGGAGATAGAACTAAAGAAGATTCACCCATGAGGGCACTTGCAGAGAGGAGAGGACGATCTTCACCACGCGCGCGGGAGAAGGAAACGGCGCCAAGTGAACCTCGGAAGGTGGGCCTGAGCCGACCGCGACGCGTAGCGCGCCAAGCCGGAACCACGCCCTTCCCCAGCGAGCGCGAAGCTCGTAAGGCGTCTAGCCAATGAGTGTACAGTAAAGGCAAAATGTCTATGTAAATGGCGCTCGGAGCCTATACAGGCACGGCCGAGGGCTGTACTCGGGCTCTCCTGTGGCTCCCCGTCGGGGAATGAACCCCGGTCTGCCGTGACAAGGCGGTACTGTATTGGACAGGCGCTTAAGCCAGCGCAGCCTAGGAAGAGCCACTAAGGCTAAGAAGGAGAGGAAGGAAGAAGAAAGACGCCGAGGCGTCCGCAAAGCCGCTGCCGTACATGCGATGCGAGCAGAAAACAAAAACTAATGGCGCTGCGGTTAACAGTAAGGTAAGAGCGCGGCTCTGATCCCCGTTCCCAGTAAAGCACAGCCAAGCCATAAGCGTGTAATGATACACTGAGGCCGCCCTACACACCCCCCCCTTTCTTTTCCCCCTAAGGAGGGAACGAGGGAGAAAGGCGACCCGTTGCATAAGGTCCACTGCTACATGGGGCGTGGGGCAATGATGCGGGAGGGGCATCCCCTGAAGGCTCACCATCAGCCTTGACCGCCTACCCTATGGTGGGGGATATATCACACAGAGGAAGGGTGGAAATAGTCCCACAGGGTCGCAGGCTGTAATAGCCCCGCTCACCTGCGAGAGAGTGATACTTCATGTCTTCGCAGTCAGCACTGCAGAGAAATCTGGGGATTTGTGGGAGGTCCCTGGGTATATGAAGGGCCGGGAGGAGCCTGTTTTTGCATGTCTGCAGTGAACAGCGCCATCTGGCGGAGGATTACCCACGTGTAAGTATTATAGATGGAGCAGGACGTACTGTATGCTTAGAATAACTGAAAAGTGTGATGTGCATATGTATTCAGCCCCTCTGAATCCATATTGTAGGACCACATATAGCTGCAATTACAGCTGCAAGTCTCATTTAAAGTCATGCCACAGATTGGGATTTAGGTCTGGACTTTGACTGGGCCATTCCAACACATGAATATGCTTTGATTTAAACCATTACATTGTAGATTTTGCTGTATGTTTAGAGTCATTGTCCTGCTGGGAGGCGAACCTACATCACAGTCAATCTCAATCTCCCAGTCCCTGCTGAAAAAAAGCATCCCCACAGCTTGATTCATGGGTTTCATGGTGGGAACCAGGGTAATGTGCAGTGTTAGCTTTCCTCCATAAGTAGCGTTTTGCATTTATGCCAAAAAGATCCACGTCGGTCTCCTCTGAGCAGAGCACCTTCTTCCGTGTGCTTGGTGTGGGCCCTACACAGCTTGAGGCAAACTGCAATAGACCTGGCTTGCTTTCAAAAATGGCTTTCTCCTCATCACTCTTCCATAAAGGCCGGATTTGTTGCATAAATTACTTCTAATTGTCCTGTGGACAGATTCTTCCACCTGAGCTGTGGATCTCTGAATCTTTAGTGACCTGGTGCCTTTTGGCTGCTTCCCTAATTAGTGCTCTCCTTGCCTGGGCTTTCAGTTTAGGTAGGTTTGCAATTGTGCCAGGGGGCTGAATCCATATGCAAGTCCCAACTTTTCAGTTTTTATTATATAAAAGAAAAAAAAGGAAAAACATGTATTTTCTTTACACTTCACAAATACTTGCTGTTTTGTGTTGCTCTATCATGCAAATCTCAATAAAAATACATGTAAGTTTGTGGCTGTAATATTAAAGTATTAAAAAAATGAATACTTTTTCAAGGTGTTGACTATAAAGTAAGCAGGTCGCCTCCTGTATTTCACACATGACCGGTGCACTTTAAATCAGTTTCACTGGAGATAAGAGAGAAGAGCGATAAATAATTAAATTCATTAACCACACTTGTTCGAGTCAGGCTGGAACGTGTCACTTCCACTTGGCTGCTGTGAAAGAAAAGCTCAGGGGGACTGGGTAAGTACACACTGCTCACAGCAGTCTTCACACTATTTAATGCAGCTAATAACCCCTTCCCTGCCAGACTATCACACATTCACTGTGCTGATACATATAGATGGCTAACATATATGTTCATACATGAGCTGAACTGTAGATCTATGCTGGGGTTACTAAATGCCACAGTACTACCTATACAGTGTTCAGAACAATTTCCCACATAGAAAATGCATCAATGGATAAAGGATACAGCAAGATCCGCCCCCACGTCAGTAGTCCAAATACTGTAGAATGGATTTTTCAGCTGCACTCCCCTACAAAACAAAGAAATTAAAAATATTAATACAGCGTCAAACAGTTTAATCGGGAACACCCTCCCGACTCCTGGGATTTCCTTTACATTAATGCTTGTCCCTAAAGTAATCTTTTCCTGGTTTCCCTGCTGGCTGCTCAGATTATCCACCCTGGTTTCCTGAGCCCGGCCAACATGTCATCCCAAAGCTCCCACCATGTTATACATCTTACTGGCTCAGTAAAAATTCACAGAGCAAAGCATCAGTGGAACACATGCACAAACTTTTCCTTCACCCAGTCAGCACCAGTGATAAGCACAGACAATCCTAATGCTGCCCACATGCCTTACAATCAGATTGTACAACAATCTCCATATTATCTTACCAAAACTTCACAGCCCCACAAACACATTTTAATAACTCATCTCCTGAAGTGGAACTCCTGTAGAAAATCACCACTGGGGGATCCATGGGGACAGGAAAAAGTTGCTTCCTGTCGCCAGGGATCCCCCAGTGGTGATTTTTTACAGGAGGTCCACTTCAGGGGATGAGTTATTAAATACCGGGCTCACTAATGATATGACTGGGTAGGTTAAAAAGTTTAGTGTTCCTGTGAGGCAGGGCCCTCCCTGGCACAGAGTTGCCTGGAAATGTTTAGATCAGCTTTAAAGTGGACCAATCATGGGCCGGGAGTCAAACTCTCCAGGATCATCTAATTAGATGCCCCATTGTATGCATCCCCCACCCCAATCGCCCACAAGCCACTTACCTTTCCGATGGTCCCTCACCGTGATTGCAGGCCACATCCCTGGCATTCCTGCAGAAGACTCCACAGGGAAACCGAGGACGAGGCTGCTCCTGTTCCCTATGCCAATGCAGAATCCTATACAACAGCTTTATGTGTATGGTATGCCTAGCATAAAATGCTGATTGGACGAACGCCCACACATGTGCCATAGGAATGGCGGAGAGGTGAGTAGAGTGGGCAATGTGGGGGGTTTCACACAGTGGGGAATCCCAAATCACGACGCTCCTGGGCCAAAGACTAATCACCAGGATAATGAAAACACTGTAAAACATATCTGAAACACCAAAGCACATAAATAAAAAGGGTGTACTATGCTTTTGCTGTTGAGCCTTTGCATTTTCAAAATACCTGAAAGCTGCTTTTTGAGCGTAGGTTGTTCTAAAAGGAACGTTCATTTAAATCAATAAGAATGGTAAAAGGCAACAATATACTACTTATACCAACCAATATTACAGCCAATCTCATGGGAGAACACTATACTTAACTTTAAAGTGGTCATAAAGTCTGAAGAGCCATTAGGACCACTTTAAGAATGCCCTGCAGTGTAATAGTAAAAAGAAAGCTCTAAAACAGTCCAAAATATTTGCCACTTCCAGATTTCAGAGCTGAAGAGAAATGCATTCTATGCTTCCACCTCTCTACATGTGACCGATCAGGTACCACACCATGAATGAGAACCCAGAAAACATAATTGGTTTGCCAGAAGTCAAAAGCACAGAGGATAATGCACGGTCTGCTTAATAGTCTTATCACTGAAACCCCAAAGCAGCAAGGAAAAACAGGGAGTATATGATTTTTAACTTTGCCTAGACAGGTGAAAATAGCAAAGCACCAGTGCAATACATACGCCTCACACACAAAACACATACATTTTCTATTAAAACAAATACAAACATAGAGGAGGGTTACTATTACCTCTCCAACATGTCGAACACAAAAAGACAGCAGGAGCCAAAAGCAATCGGCACAACTTGTTTCCAGTATACGGAGATCCGATTCCTCTCTGACTGGTCCTATGTAGACCAAGGAAAAACAGGAAGCAGTCACCGGGGGATCAGAATATTTACTGTAATACTCAACTGTATATTAGAGAAAATTAGCCCAGAGTTTGGTTACTAAGCTTATCAAAAAGGGGGAGAAATTGAAAAACAAATTATATGCAAAAATACAATTCTGTGAAACTCACCTGTAGAATTGTTTTTGAATATATCCAGTCCAGGTCGTCCCAGAAGTAATGACATGTGGGTATTCCGCCCCTAGGGGGCGCTCGACTGCAAGATCAAAAGCTGTCGCTCCTCCCGGCCCCCTATAAAAGCAGGTGTCTCACTGATTTCCCAGTGGTTAAACAGCAGTAAGAAAAAGACAGGCCGGGAGACCAAGAAACCACATTACTTCACATAGCTTCAGCATGTACTCTCTCCAACAAAAAACTTAAGGACAACGGTCCAATATAAAAATACAATTCTGTGAAATACTCACCTGTAGAATTGGTATTATAAGTATACAGTACGTCCTGCTCCAGATAGATTACTTACACTTGGGTTATCCTCCGCCACATGGCGCTGCACTGCGGAGACATGCAAAAACAGGCTCCTCCCGGCCCCTCAAATACCCGGGGACCTCCCACAAATCCCCAGCATTGAAAAGCAGTGAACAAGAAGCTGGGAGAATTTAACCACCCAAAAACTGGTAACTATAACAATGATAACAATCACCATACAGGGGATCCAGAATAATGAAAAAAAACAGGGTGGGGTGGAGCAGGACGTACTGTATACTTATAATACCAATTCTACAGGTGAGTATTTCACAGAATTGTATTATTCTTAGTATACAGTACGTCCTGCTCCAGATAGATTACTTACACTTGGGACATCCAATAGCAGTGTCCATAAAGTAGGGTGGGATCCCCAACAAAAAGGGTAACAGCAAACAGTTTAAACCACTGCCGCCTGTAAAACCTCGCGGCCAAAAACAGCATCAGCTGAGGCCCTAACATCAACCTTGTAAAACCTTTGAAAAGGTATGAACAGAAGACCAAGTAGCAGCCTTGCAAACTTGTTCACAGAAGCCTGGTGCTGGAAGGCCCAAGAGGCACCAATAGCACGAGTAGAATGAGCAGTAAGGCGAAGGGAGGACTTTTCCCCTTAGCAGAATAGGCCTGAATCACGGCCTGACAGATCTATTTGCTAATAGTAGACTTGGCATGAGCCAAACCCATCCTGGGCCCAGAAGGGACCACAAAAAAGAGCATCTGTTTTCCTGAAGGACGCAGTGACCACCAGGTAATACTTCAAACACCTGACCACATCCAAGGAATGCAAAACCCTCTCCTTAGCGTTGCTAGGATTAGGGCACAAAGAAGGAAGAATATCTTGATTCAATGAAAGGCAGACACTACCTTAGGCAGAAAATCTGGCTTAAAGCGGAACACCACCTTGTCCTGGTGTCTCCCAAGGTATGGGGGCTGAATAGAAAAAGCCGCCAACTCAGACACACGCCTGACCGAAGTAATGGCTACCAGAAAGACAACCCTGAGGGTAGAAACAGCCAGAACAGCATCCTGCATAGGTTCAAAGGGAGCACCCTGCAAATCAGACAAAACCAAGTTCAAATCCCAAACAGGGACCACAGGTTTACGTGGGGAACGCACCTGAGCGACCCCCTGGAAAAAATACAATTTTTTTTGAAATACTCACCTGTAGAATTGGTATTATACGTATACAGTACGTCCTGCTCCATATATAATACTTACACTTGGGTTATCCTCCGCCAGAGGGCGCTGTGCACTGCAGACATGCAAAAACAGGCTCCTCTGGGCCCTTCATATACCCAGGGACCTCCCACAAATCCCCAGCATTGAAAAGCAGTGAACCAGAAGCCGGGAGAAACCAACCACCAAAACAACTGGTAATGATAATAATAACAATCACCATACAGGGGATCCAGAATAATGCAACAACCAGGGTGGGGTGGAGCAGGACGTACTGTATATGTATTATACCAATTCTACAGGTGAGTATTTCACAGAATTGTATTATTCTAAGTATACAGTACGTCCTGCTACATATATAATACTTACACTTGGGACATCCAATAGCAGTGTCCATAACAGTAGGGTGGGATCCCCAACAAAAAAGGCAACGGCACGTAGCTTAAACTACAATCGCCTGCAAAACCTTGCAGCCAAACACAGCATCAGCTGAGGCCCGAACATCAACCTTGTAAAACTCTGAAAAGGTGTGAACAGAAGACCAAGTAGCGGCCTTGCAAATTTGCTCAACAGAAGCCTGGTGCTGGAAAGCCCAAGAGGCCCCAATAGCACGAGTAGAATGAGCAGTAAGACGGAAGGGAGGACTCTTCCCCTTAGCAGAATAGGCTTGAACCACAGCCTGACGGATCCACTTGCTGATAGTAGACTTGGCAGGAGCCAAACCCTTCCTAGGCCCAGAAGGCACAACGAAGAGAGCATCAGTCTTCCTGAAAGCCGCAGTGACAACCAGGTAATACTTCAAGCACCTGACCACATCCAAGGAAAGCAGAACCCTTTCCTTGTCATTACTAGGATTGGGGCACAAGGAAGGAAGAACAATGTCCTGATTCAAATGAAAAGCAGACACAACGTTAGGCAGGAAATCCGGCTTGAAGCGGAACACCACCTTGTCCTGGTGCCTCTCATAGTACGGAGACTGAATGGAAAGAGCAGCCAGCTCAGACACACGCCTAACCGAAGTTATGACCACCAAAAAGACAACCTTGAGAGTAAGAACAGCCAGAGCAGCATCTTGAATAGGCTCAAAGGGAGCACCCTGCAAGGCAGATAAAACCAAGTTTAAATCCCAAACGGGGACCACAGGTTTACGAGGGGGACGCGCATGAGTGACCCCCTGAAAGAAGGTCTTAACCAAATGATGATGAAAGAAGACGGACAGGGCCGAAACCTGACCCTTCAGAGTACTAAGTTTTAGACCTAAGTCTAAACCATGCTGTAGGAACTCCAGAACCCTGGGGACAGAGAACTCCCTACAGGGAAGAGACCTAGACTCACACCAGTCAATGTAGGTACGCCATACTCTATAATAGATAGCAGAAGTCTTCTTACTAGCCTGTACCATAGTACCTACAACAGAGGCAGACAAACCTTCCTCCATCAAGATGGAGGTTTCAGCAGCCAGGCAGTCAAAGCCAGCGTTTGTAAATTGGGATGGCGTAGGGAGCCCTGAGTCTGCAGATATGGCACTACTGGCAGATCGTACTGGTCTACTGCCATTTGAACCATGTCTGTGAACCACACTCTTCTTGGCCACCAGGGGGCCACTAGAATCACGGGCACTCCCTCCAGAGCAATCTTGCGCAGAATTCTGCTCAGCAGGAGAAATGGTGGAAACACATACAGGAGCCGAAACTCTTTCCATGACAAGGACAGGGCATCCGTGGCCAAGGCCAGAGGGTCCTGAGACAGGGACACAAAGGCCAGGAGCTTGTGGTTGTGGCGGGACGCAAACAGGTCCACATCCGGTAGACCCCAACGGTGACACAGGGACTGGAATACCCTGTTGCAGAGGGACCACTCTCCCTGACGGGACGTCCCCCTGCTCAGAGCATCTGCAAGCAGATTCTCCGCTCCCGGAATGTAAACAGCCGAAATGCATTGTACATTGGCCTCCGCCCATGTCAGAATCTGAGACACCTCCCGGAGGGCACCCTTGCTCCGAGTCCCTCCTTGATGGTTGATGTAGGCAACCGCCGTCTTGTCTGAGCGTACCTGGACCGACAGCCCCCTCAGGTGTTGGGTCAACCGCTCCAGTACCAACCGGACCGCCCGCAATTCCAGAATGTTGATGGGTAAATTGGCCTCCCGAGGACCCCACGTCCCCTGGAAGCGCAGGGAATTCCAGAATCCCCCCCAGACTGGCATCCGTTGTGACCGTCTCCCAGGAAGGGGCTAGAAAAGACCTGCCCCCTATCAAGTTCCCGAGGTCCAGCCACCACGCAAGGGACCGTCTGACCAAGGGGGGAAGCACACAGACCTCGTCCAAGGATGCTGGGTTCTTGTCCCATACTGACAGAAGGTGAAGCTGCAGAGGTCTCAAATGGAACTGAGCAAAGGGCGCCGCTTCGAAGCTCACCACCATCAGGCCCACCAGCTGCATTCCCTGCCTGATGGAAGGCTGTGGGCACGAGAGCAGGAACCTCTCCTACGCAGTCAGAGCTTCCACCTTCTGTTGAGGACTGAACCGTATCCAGAATCATTCCCAGGAACGGGGTCACCGAGGATGGGGACAGAGAGGACTTGGGGTAATTGATCACCCAACTGAAGGACTCCAGGGTGGACACTACCAGTTGAGTGTCCAACTCTGCCTGTCGCAGAGACCGAGAGGTGATGAGGATGTCGTCCAGGTAGGGCAGCACGCGTATGCCCCTTAACCTTATCAGGGACATTACCCTGGGAGCCGACGTGAGGCCGAATGGCAGGGCCACAAATTGATAATGCTGATCTTTCAGTGCAAATCTGAGGAACCTTTGGTGACCTGGAAACACCGGGACGTGAAGGTAAGCATCCTTGATGTCTACTGACGTCATGAAATCCCCTGGGCGCAGTGAGCCAATGGCCGAGCGCAGAGTTTCCATGCGAAAATGCCTGTTCTTGACAAATGTGTTGAGGATTTTTAAATCCAGAATGGGCCTGACTGACCCATCCTTCTTGGGTACTGTGAAAAGGTTGGAGTAGAACCCCGTGCCCCTGTCTGCAAAGGGGACCTTGCAAATGACCCCTAGATCCAGGAGACCCTGCACGGCCAGCCACAAGACCTGGGCTGAGGCAGGGTCCTGAGGGATTCGGGACCCAATGAATCTGGTGGGGGGCTGTACAGCAAAGTCTATCTTGTAGCCGGAGGACATTACCTCCTGAATCCACCGGTCTGAGACGTGGCGCCGCCAGACGTGCTTGAAGTGCTGTAGACGTCCCCCCCCCCGACGGGCGAGGGCGCCCCCTCATGCCTGAGGGGTCTTGGGAGGGGTTTTGGGCTTGGGCCCCCAGGAGGTGCCGGGACGGTGTCCTCTATTCCTGTGCCAGGAATCTGCGCGGGATCCCGCGAAGGACACCCCCTTTCCCTGTTTAGCACCGCGGTAGGGGATTGAAAGGGTGCCCTGGCCTCGAAAAGGCTGAATCTGCCGCCTGCGCTGGGGCAACTTGCCTCCTTTGGCGAAGAGGTCTAGACGGTCTCCAAACAGGCCTAGACCCTTAAATGGAAGCCCAGTAAGGGCCTTCTTGGCGGCGTTGTCAGCAGCCCACTGTCGCAACCAAACCGCGCTGCGAATAGCTACCACTAAGGCAGAGGATCTGGCACACATTTTTATAGCATCGTCCGATGCAGACAGGATAAAGTTTATGAATACATCAGAGTTAGACAGAATATTGACAGTATCAGAGGGCAACTCATCTGTGCCCTCGAGTGCATTCTTGACCATGGCCCTGAGCGCTACTGCCGTAATGGCCAAGGCGCAAACCGGGCGCAAGGTCACTCCCCCAAATGCAAAGGCATGGCATGCCAATTGATCAATACGCCGGTCGTCAGAATCCTGCAGCGTAGAAGTGTCAGGGGAGTGCATAATAGAGGTGTTGGACAACCCTAGAATAGGAGCATCGACCTCGGGGGGCGGTGACCAGCACTTAACCAAGTCAGCGGGGAAGGGATACTTCCTATCCACACTCTTAGGGATCCCAGGAAGTCTACTGGGATGTTCCCATTCTTTAAGCACGAGGCTATTGAAATGGGTTTGCTCGGGAAATTCCAGACGAGCCTTAGCAGTATGAAAAAGGTCACCCCTTTGCCTGGGAGCCGCCGCAGGGGGAGAGAGGGACAAAACCTCAAAGATCTGAACCAGCAGTCTGTCAATATCATCCGAGGTCCAGTGCTCGGAACCAGATTCGTCATGACCCCTAGACTCCTCGTCGTAAGACCCCGAGTCAGAGAACGACTCCCCTTCGTCCGAGGCGGGTTGGCCATAATGCTGCAACAAGTCATCCGATTCCATAGGGAAAAGGGCAGAGTCAGGGGTTAAGTGCCGCCTCTTAGCGGTGGCCTTAGGCGCTAGCAAGCAATCTTTCAACACTGGCCAGTCTAGTAGCCATATCAGGATTAGAATCCCCACAAGTATTGGGGGTTAGACTCAGGCTTGGGGGAGTAGGTGAAGTGAGGCGAGGTGCAGGCCCAGCCACTGAAGAGGCGGGAAGACCCGATAACGCCTGCTGTGCACAAGAAACACAGACCTGTGCATTGTCACCGCTGCTAGGTAAGACCCCACAAGCTACACACAGCCGGGCTTGTCCCGAAGGAACCCCGTTCATATTAACCTGAGATGCCTCCATATGGTGATTATATCGGCACAACAGGCCAGTAGGGATTGATGCTGTAAGCTACCCTGGATGCCCCAATAACCCGCGGGAAAGTGGGAGTAATAATAATCGGTCTCAACCGGGCGATACACCGGGCCGGGAGAAGCCACCGGAATTCACGGTCTGAAAGACATAAGAGGGACAGGAATGTCAGAGCCATGCGCAAGGTAAGATACAGGTAAGTACAAGGATAACATATGGTCGCCCGCGAGGGCACTTACAGACAGCAGGGGGGAGGGCGGTCTGCACCACGCACGCGCGCGAACAAGAATGGCGCCAAACGATCCTCGAAGGGCGGGCTAGAGCTGAAGGTGACGCGGCGCATGCCAAATCGTGACGCGGAGCACGTCAAGTCAGGGTCCACCGCTACACGGGGCGTGGGACAATTAAGCGGGAGGGGCATCCCCTAAGGCTCACCATCAGCCTAAACCGCCTACCCTATGGTGGGGGAGCATGGTTCCGTCAAGCACGCATAGTGCTGCCTACCTTCACCCGACCAGCGCAGCCCAGGCTGGGAGGCACATCACAAGGAGGACGGGTGGTAATAGTCCCACAGGGCCGCGGGCTGTAGAAGCCCTGCTCACCTGCGAGAGAGTGATACATGTCTTCGCAGTCAGCACTGCAGAGTAATCTGGGGATCTGTGGGAGGTCCCTGGGTATATGAAGGGCCAGGAGGAGCCTGTTTTTGCATGTCTGCAGTGCACAGCGCCCTCTGGCGGTGGATAACCCAAGTGTAAGTATTATATATGGAGCAGGACGTACTGTTTACTTAGGTCTTAATCAGAGAATGCTGAGCAAAAGACTTCTGAAAGAAAACAGACAGGGCAGAAGCCTGACCCTTCAGAGTACTGAGTTGGAGTCCCGACTCCAACCCATGCTGTAAGAACTCCAGAACCCTGGGGACTGAAAACACCCGACAGGGACCTAGACTCACACCAGTCAAAGTAGGTACGCCAAACCCTGTAATAGATGGAAGAAGAAGTTTTCTTCCTAGCCTTCACCATGGTATCAACCACCGAGGCGGACAAGCCTTTCTCCATCAAGATGGAGGTTTCAGCAGCCAGGCCGTCAATACCAGAGTTTGTAAATTGGGATGGCGTAAGGGGCCCTGAGTGAGCAGATCTGGCACCCCTGGCAGAACGTGCTGGTCTACTGCCATCTGCACCACGTCTGTGAACCACACTCTTCTTGGCCACCTGGGGGCCACCAGAATTGCTGGCACCCCCTCCAGAGCAATCTTGCGCAGAACCCTGCTCAGCAGGGGGAATGGAGGAAAGACATTCAGGAACTGAATGTCCTTGCCAGGACATTGCTAAAGCATCCGTGGTCACGGCCAGAGCATCCTGGGACAGGGAAACAAAGGCTGGGAGCTTGTGATTGTGACGGGACGCAAACAGATCCACATCTGGTTGGCCCCAATGGTGACACAGAGATTGGAACACCCTGTTGCAGAGGGACCATTCTCCCTGGCGAGAGGTCCCCCTGCTCAGAGGGTCTGGCAGCAGATTTTCCACCCCCGGAATGTACACCGCTGATATGCAGTTCCTGGAGGGCCCTCTTGCTCCGGGTCCCTCCCTGATGATTGATGTAGGCAACTGCCGTCTGGTTGTCCGAGCACCCCTGAACAGGCAGTCCCTGAAGATGAGTAGTCAAGCGAGCCAGAACTAACCTGATCGCTCGCAGCTCCAAGACATTGATAGGTGTGTGGGCCTCCTGAGGGCCCCACCTCCCCTGGAACCGCAGGGACTTCCAGAAACCCCCCCCCCCCCCAACCTGATAGACTGGCATCTGTGGTGACCATCTCCCAGGAAGGGGCAAGAAAGGATCTGCCCCCCAACAGGTTCCTTGAGTCCATCCACCACAAGAGGGACCTCCTTACCAGGGGGGAGAGCACACAGACCCTGTCCAGGGATGCTGGGTCCTTGTCCCATACAGACAATAGGTGAAGTTGCAGAGGCCCCAAGTGGAACTGAGCATAAGGGACCGCTTCGAAGCACGCCACCATCAGGCCCACCAGCTGCATCACCTGCCTGATGGAGGGATGGGGACAAGCTAGGAGGGACTGAGCCTGTGCAATCAGACTGTCCACCTTCTGCTGAGGAAGGAAGATCCTTGCCTGAACTGTATCCAGATTCATTCCTAGGAATGGAGTTACCAAGGAAGGGGACAGTGAGGACTTGGGGTGGTTGATCACCCATCCAAATGACTCCAGAATGGGCACCACCAGCTGAGTATCCAACTCTGCCTGATGTAGAGATGTAGAGACTGGGAAGTGATGAGGATGTCATCCAGGTAGGGCAGCATGCGGATGCCCCTTGGCCTCATCAGAGACATCACCCCCGCCAGCATCTTGGTGAGCACTCTGGGAGCTGAAGAGAGGCCAGATGGCAAGGCCACAAATTGGCAGTGTTGATCTTCCAACGCGAATCTGAGGAACCTTGGTGTCCTGAAAACACAGGGATGTGAAGGTAAGCATCTTTGATATCCACAGACGTCATGAAACCCCCGGGGCGCAAGGAGCTGATGGCCGAGCGCAGAGTTTCCATGCGAAAACGCCTGTTCTTAACAATTTTCTTGAAGATCTTTAAATCCAGAATGGGCCTGACTGACCCATCTATTTTGAGAACTGTGAAAAGGTTGGAGTAGAGCCCCTTGCCCCTGTCTTTTAAGGGAAATCTGCAAATGACCCCCAGACCCAGCAGGCCTTACACGGCCTGCGCCAACACCTGAGCAGAGGCAGGGACCTGGAGTATCCGGGACCTGATAAATCTTGGGGGAGGCCGCACAGTAAACTATCTCCTGAATCCACCGGTCTGAGGCGTGATGCCTCCACACTTGAGCAAAGTGCCGCAGCCGTCCCCCCACCCTGACGGGCGAGGGCGCCGCCATCATGCTTGAGGGGGCTTGGGAGAGGATTTGGGCTTAGCCCCCCCGGAGGAGCCAGGACGTTGTCTTCTGCTCCTGTGACAGGAATCTGCACGAGCCCCCGCGAAGGAGACCCCCGTTTCTTGTTTAACACCATGGTAGGGGGGTGAAGGGGGGCCCTGGCCCCCAAGGGGCGAGACAGCCGTCTGCACTGGGGTAACTTACCTCTCTTAGCAAACAGGTCTAGACGGGCCCCAAACAGGCGTAGCCCCTTAAAAGGAAGCCCAGCATTGTCAGCACCCCACTGTCGCAGCCAAACCAAGCGGCGTATAGCCACCATGAGGGCAGAAGTTCTTGCACACATTCTGATGGTGTCATCCAATGCTAATAGGACAAAATTTACAAAAACATCACAACTGGAGAGTGCATTAAACACCTCACAAGGGAGATCATCAGGGGCACTATCAAGCATATTTCTGATAAGGGTTCAAGTGGCCACAGCAGTAATAGCAGAGGCACAGACCGGGCGCAGCGCCGTCCCCGCACATGCAAAGGCGTGGGAGGCCAGCAGGTCAATGCGCCGGTCCTCAGCATACCGCAGGGTAGTAGAATCAGGGGAATGCATGACAGGGGTGTTAGATAGCCCTAGGATCGGGACATCCACCTCGGGGGGGGGGGGGGGGGGGGGGGGATGACCAACATTTAACCACCTCAGGGGGAAAGGGATACTTCCTATCCCAATCCCTTGGAACCCCGGGAAGTTTACTGGGGCACTCCCATTCCTTGAGCACAAGGGTATGGTAATGTGCCTGCTCTAGAAATTCCAAACGTGATGTTGCTGTATGAAAACGCTCCCCTTTTTGCCTGGGAGCCTCACCAGGGAGAGAGATAGACAGAACCTCAAAGATCTGGGTCAATAATCTGTCAGTGTCATCCGGGGCCCAGGGGTCAGAGCCAGAATCGTCATGACCCCTTGGTCTCTCATCAGACGAGCCTGAATCAGAAAAGAGCTCTCCTTCATCAGATGGGGTATAGCCACACAGATTCATAAACTCCTTAGATCCCATAGGGAAAACAGTAACATTAGGCGTCAAGTGCTGCTTCTTACCAGGGCCCTTACGCGCTAAAGACCTTGCAATAATCTGTTCAGCAGTAGGCAGTCTAGAAGACACATCAGGCTGAGAATCCCCACAAGTATGCAACTCAACAGGAGTGAGATTTAAGCTGGGGGGAGTAGGTGAAGTGAAACGAGGTGCAGCCACTGGCAGGCCAGATTGCAATGCAAGCACCTGCTCAGCACAGGGTACACAGACCCACGCCTTCTCAGCGTCAGCATGAGGCTGTCCACACGCTACACACAACCGGTCTTGTCCCAAGGGGACCCCGGTAACTCTATCCTGGAATGCCTCCATATGGTGATTATTAGGCACAATGTGCCAGTAGGGATTGACGCTATGAAGCAACCCTGGATGCCCCAATGACCCGCTAGGGAAGTGGGAGTAATTTTACAAGGCCCAACTTTATCAATTACACCGGGCCGGGAGAAGCCAATGGATTCACCCGTCTGAAAGACACAATGAGAAGAAGGGGTGTCAGAACCAAAACACACTACAATGAGTGTAAAGCCGCCCGCGAGGGCACTTACAGACCGCGGTAAGTAAGAACGTCACACGCGCGTGCGACCTGACAACATGGCGCCGAGAGTACCTCGAAGGGCAGACCAGAGCGAGCCGTGACGCAGGGCGCGCCAAGCCAGGCCCCGCCCCCCCACGAAGAGCGCGAAGTCCACCGACAAGCAGCCAATGAGAATGCAGAAGAGTCTGAGGTAATGCCGCCGCGGAACATCCAAATGAAGGAAAAGACGCACGTGGCGGTGGCATTTGCAATAGTAAAAAGAGAAGTCCGCGCGGCGGCTGACACCACATGTACTAGTCAAAAAACATGACAAAAGGCCGTATGCAAGAATCACGATACACGCTCACCCACACCCCCCCCCCTTCTTTCCCCCCCGAATTGGACTTGGCTGGTGGCAAGCCCTTTCTAGAAACCTGTTAGGACAAAGAGCAATTCCGATTTCCTGAAGGATTCAGTCGCAACCAGGTAATACTTAATGGCTCTGACCACACAAGAAAGGCAAGAAAACTTCCTCTTTAAGATAAAAAGGTAGAAACGACCTTAGGCAAAAAAAAGCAATTCTGTGAGTACTCACCTGTAGAAATGTTTTTGATCTGGCATGGCACGGCCCGCTTCGGTATTCATAACAGTTGGTTTATTCCGCCACAAGGTGGCGCAGTGGTGCTGCAGAAAGCTGTGGCATGTCCCGGCTCCCTAAAAAAACGGGCTTAACCATAGAGTTCCCCAGCGTAGACAAGCAGTGAGACAAGAAGCCGGGAGAGAATGAAGTAAAAAATGTGAAAAAGGTAAAAAAAACCCCAATTAACTTGGAACAATCACCATAAAGAGGCAACCAAGAATAACGATAACAAGGGTGGGGCGAAGCGGGCTGTGCCATGCAAGAACAAAAACAATTCTACAGGTGAGTACTCACAGAATTGCTTTTTTCTTTATTGCATGGCACGGCCCGCTTCGGTATTCATAACAAGTTGGGACATCCAAAAGCAGTGTCCAAGCAGTGTCCAAGCAGTGTCCAAAGTAGAGTGGGATCCCCTACGGCCAGTAGTTCAAGTCACTACAGCCTGAAGCACCTTGCGGCCAAAAGCAGCATCCGCTGAGGCCTTAACATCAACCTTGTAAAACTTTTAAAAAGTATGAACAGAGGAACCAAATAGCGGCCTTGCAAACTTGTTAAACAGAAGCTTGGTGCTGAAAAGCCCAAGAGGCACCAATAGCACGAGTGGAATGAGCAGTAATCCTAAAGGGAGGTTCCTTTCCCTTAGCAGAATAGGCTTGAACCACCGCCTGACGAATTCACTTGCTGTTAGTGGATTTAGCCGGAGGGCAAACCCTTTCTAGGTCCAGAAGTGAGAACAAAAAGAGCATCAGACTCCCTGAAAGTCTCAGTAGCGACCAAATAAAACTTCAGAGCCCTGACCACATCCAGAGAATGCAGAGTCCGCTCCTTGGAATTAGCAGGATTAGGACACAATGAAGGCAAGACAATGTCCCGATTGAGATGAAAGGCAGACACAACCTTTGGCAGGAAATCCGGCTTAAGCCGGAACACCACCTTATCTTGATGTCTCTCAAAATAAGGAGGTTTGATGGAAAGTGCAGCTAGCTCAGAAACTCGCCTTACAAAAGTGATAGCCACCAGAAAGGCTACCTTAAGAGTCAAAATAGAGAAGGCAGCCTCACGGATAAGCTCAAAGGGAGGCCCTTGCAGAGCAGACAACACCAGATTCAAATCCCCGACTGGTAGCAAAGGCTTACGGGGTGGACGCACATGAGAAAAACCCTGGAAAAAGGTTTTAACCAACCGGTGATTGGCAAAAGATCTTTGGAAAAAAAAAATTGCCAGAGCTGAAACATGGCCTTTTAGGGTACTAAGTTAAACCCAGATCCAAACCACGTTGTAAGAATTCCAGAATCCTGGGAATAGAAAACACCCGACAGGGAAGAGACTTGGACTCACACCAGGCAATGTAAGCATGCCAGACCCTGTAATAAAGGACGAGGACTTCTTCCTAGAATCATGGTATCAACAACAGAGGCAGGCAACCCCTTTTCCATCAAAATGGAGGTTTCAGCAGCCAAGCCGTTAAAGCCAGAGTTTGTAAATTGGGATGGCGTAGCTGCCCCTGGGTGAAAAGATCTGGATACTTGGGTAAGACGTACCTGTCTACTGCCAACTGCACGACGTCTGCGAACCAAACTCTTCTTGGCCAACAAGGGGCCACCAGGATGGCTGGTACCCGCTCCTGGGCTATCTTGCGCATGACCCTGCCCAGGAGAGGAAACGGAGGGAACACAGAGAAGCTGAAACTCCAAGGTATTGCCAAGGCATCCGTGGCGAAGGCCAGAGGATCCTGAGACAGAGAGACAAATCTGGGAAGTTTGTGATTGTCACAGGACGCAAACAGGTCCACATCCGGCTGACCCCAGCGATGACACAGGGAGAGAAACACCCGGTTGTTGAGAGACCACTCCCTCAGACAAGACGTCCGCCTGCTCAGGGAGTCCGCCACCTGGTTCTCCACCCCTGGGATGTAGACTGCTGAGATGCAGGAAACATGCTGTGCCGCCCAAGACAGAATCAGGGACACTACCTTGAAGGCTCCCTTGCTCCGAGTCCCTCCCTGATGTTTGATGTAGGCAACCGCCGTCTGGTTGTCTGAGCGATTCTGAACAGCCCGACCCAGGAGGTGAGTGGACAGGTGAGAAAGAACCAACCTGATCGCCCTCAGTTCCAGGACGTTGATGGAAGCATGGGCCTCTTGTGGGCCCCACCGACCCTGGAACCTCAGGGACTTCCAGAAGCCTCCCCATCCGGTCAGACTGGCATCCGTGGTGACCGTTTCCCAGCACAGGGGCAGGAAGGACCTGCCCCCCAGAAGGTTCCTCGAGTCCAGCCACCACGAGAGAGACTGTCTGGCCAGGGGAGACAGAACAAATTCCTGATCCAGGGACACAGGGTCCCGATCCCAAACTTACAAGAGGTGCAACTGAAGAGGTCTCATGTGAAACTGAGCAAAGGGGACTGCCTCAAAGCAGGACACCATCAGGCCCACAACTGCATCCCCTGACGAATGGAGGGATGAGGACACTACAGCAGAGCCCAAGCCTGCAGCTGAAGACCCTCCACCTTCTGCTGAGGAAGGAACACCTTGACCTGAGAGGTATCCAGAGTCATGCCCAGGAAGGTCCTCATCAAAAACGGGGACAGAGAAGACTTGGGATAGTTGATCACCCAGCCGAAAGACTCCAGAGTGGTTGTCACCATTTGAGTGTCCCGCTCGGCCTGAGGAAAAGACTCGGCCACAATCAGGATGTCATCCAGGTAAGGAATGATGCGGATGCCCTGGTTCCTTAGCAGAGTCATCACTCCCGCCAGCACCTTGGTGAACACCCGAGGTGCCGAGGTGATACCGAAGGGTAGAGCCACAAACTGGTAATGCTGATCCTGCAACTCGAACCTTGGAAATCTCTGATTACCTGGAAAGATAGGCACATGAAGATAAGCATCCTTGATGTCCACAGTGGTCATGAAGTCGCCCGGGCAAAGGGTACTGACCGCAGGGCGCAGCGTCTCCATGCGAAAATGCTTGAATCTGTCAAATTTGTTGAGGCCCTTCAGATCCAGAATGGGCCTCAGAGAGCCGTCCTTTTTGGGGACCGTGAAAAGGTTGGAATAGTACCCCTGACCTCTTTCTTGATGAGGCACCAAACAAATGACTCCGGCCTCTAACAGGCAATGAACTGCCAGAAGCAACCCTTGGGGGGGGGGGGGGGCAGGCTGCAAACTATCTTGTAACCAGAGGACACTACCTCCTGAATCCACCGGTCTGAAACATGAAGCCTCCAGACATGAGCAAAGAGCCGAAGCCGTCCCCACACCCAGATGGGTGAGGGGGCTTGGGAGAGGGATTGGGCTTAGGATTCCAGGAGAGACCAGGACGACCACTGGTTCTGCCACAGCCCCAAGAATCTCTGCGGCCACTAGAGAAGAGGGAGCCACGACCTCCTCTGGGAGCCGAAAGGAAGGGAGAAGGATGGAGGACCCCCGAAATGGCCTCTAAATCAGAACAAAGTAAGAGAGTACTATTGTCCCCCCCCCCCCCCCCCGCTACCAGCTATAGCACCATCAAGGAGACGCTTGAGCAGCCTCTTGAGGGCAATAGCAGCGGCACAGGTCGGACGCAATCCAGCCCCCACACAGGTAAAAGCATGGCAGGCCAATTGATCCATGCGCCGGTCCTCACCATCCTTCAGAGAGGTAGTGTCAGGGGAAGGCATGAAGTATTGGACAAGACTTTTTAACAAGATCAGCGGGAAAGGGATACCTTTTATCCAAACCTTGGGCACAGCAGGCAGCCTGCTAGGACGCTCCCATTCTTTAAGTACCAAAATGGTAAAATGTTCCTGGTCATGGAACTCTGGACGCCGTTTACCAGGGCAAAAGAGCTCCCCCTGCTTTCTCTTAGCCACCTCAGGGGCAGCAATGTGCAATATATCAAAAATATGTGACAGCAGATTATCAGTGTCCTCAGGGTACCGTGAATCCCCTCCGGACACCGACCCAGGGTCACTATCGCAACCCTCCTGCTGGTTTCCAGAGGAGTCAGAATCCTGGGAAAGTCCCCCCCATCTCCAAGGGGTGACAGCCACCAAACTCATCAATCCTCACATACACCTTAGCAAGGGGGGAGGGCCTGGGATCCAGGTGCCGCTTCTTGCCAGAGGCCTTCCTAGGAACAGGCCTGGCCAGCTGCCTCTCAATGTTAGCCACCCGCAGAGCCAAATCAGAATGAGACTCCCTGCTAACAGCGCCCTCACAGGGGCCTAGTTGCAGGAGCGGGGGAGTAGGGGAAGCAGAGGGAGGTGCAGAGCTGGGAAGCGAAGCATGCAAACCAGCTTGTAGCGCAATGACACGTCATTCGCACACCATGACACAGTGATCACAGGGGATACCCACACATGGAACATAGCCGGGCTGGGCCCCCAAGCACGCTATCCCATGAAGCCTCCATATGGTGATTAACACAGGCGCAATAGACCAGTAGTGGGTAAAGGCTTAAGACAGAAGCCACCCAGGATGCCCTCCCACGGGATGCACCCAGAAGTCTATTTTGTGAAGGGGGAGTGAGGGGGAGGAAGGAGTAAGCCGGGAGAACCACAACCCAATGGTATCTCGCTTGAAAGACATAAGTAAAAATACACATGAGCATCCCGCAGCACATGAAAATCCCTCACGGGACTCACGGACCAAAGACACCGCGGGGTCACTCATCGCTAGGTAAAGCGATACACCAGGGAAAGCAGCGCTGCAGCCGGGAATGAAGAGAACCAGACACTCAGGTTGTACAAAATGGCGCCGGCTGAGGTACTTCGAGGGGCGGGCCGCAGGGGAACAGCACGATCCACAGCATCACCAGGCTCCGCCCCCCGAAGAGTGCGAAAACAGCGCTCACATGACCCGGCCAGGGCCATGACAAAGCGAAATTACCTCAGGTTATAGCGCACACAGCCGTGGAGCTTAGTACAAAGCTGTGCGGCAGCTAAAAACACCCAAAAAAAAAAAACACACATCAAAATCGCCAAATTACCTCAGAAAACACCACACGTGACCTGGCCGGCGCCATGACAAAGCAAAATTACCTCAGGTTATAGTGCCCACAGCCGCGGAGCGTAGTACAAAGCTGCGCGGCAGCTAAAAACACACCAAAATCGCCAAATTACCACCACTGCCAGCCCCCCCCCCCCCCCCCGAAGGGAGTCAGAGTGGGGAGAAGAGGGAACGCAGCGGCGGAACGCAGTATCCATTGCCAGGGAGGGGAGGGGGGAGCCCCTGAAGTAAAAGAAGAGGACATAGTCCCCAAATAACTCACCCCCTCAGAAGGCAGTGCATGAACTCCGCATCCCAATCAGGCTCACCATAAAGCCTATGGCCGGCTCCCCTTTGTAGTACAGGGCCTGCAGCTTGGAGCAGCGCTCCTGGAGCACTTGACCCTATTGCTCTTCTACCTTCACCCAATCTGTCAGCCGAGGCTGGGAGTCAGTGGGAGTCCAGAATCGGATGGGAATAGACTTGCAGGGCCGCAGGCTTGGTTGCCTCGCTCACCTGCGCACGAGAGAGAGAGCCATCTTCTATCTTCGCAGTCCGACTGCAGAAGGAAACTGGGAATTTGTGGGAGGTTCCTGGCTTTTTATAGGGCTGGGAGATGCCACAAGTCTTTCTGCTGTCCACTGCGCCACCTTGTGGCAGATAACCCAGGCGTAAGGAATAAATGAAACAGGACGTGCTGTATACTTGGAAAATCCACACAAGCTTTGAGGACTTTATACTCCTCCGCTTTCTTTCCACAAGGCATCTCACCTTCTTTCTGATGGCAAAGGAGACAATAGCCGGGGCACATACAGGGCGAAACCAAGCACAAGCAAAGGTGAAGGCATGACAGACCAGCTGATCCATGCGCCTGTCAGCTGGATCACGTAAGGAAGCAGTATCGGGTGACGGCATAACCGTAGTGTTGGACAATCCTGACACGGGGGAATCCACCTCGGGGGGACGGGACCATAAGCGGACCAGCTCCTCAGGAAAGGGATACCGCCTGTCCAGGCCCTTAGGCACCGACGATAGCTTGTTAGGCCTTTCCCATTCCTTGAAAATCATATTAGAAAATGGGCCTGCTCAGGAAAGACTTGCCTCTGTCTCTCAGGCCGAAACAAATCAGCAAGCAAAGGTATAAACGCACTCTGGTACTGAGGGTGCACGACCAAGGGGAGTCCCAAAACCCCTCAATGCAGCAAGGAAAAAAAGGAAGGGGTCGGCACTCCTA
This sequence comes from Gastrophryne carolinensis, assembly GCA_027917425.1. Taxonomy (NCBI): domain Eukaryota; kingdom Metazoa; phylum Chordata; class Amphibia; order Anura; family Microhylidae; genus Gastrophryne; species Gastrophryne carolinensis. Next base: position 411,346,924 of record CM051235.1, read on the forward strand.
AAGTCCAATGCTTTAATATAGAAAACTTTAAAAACATCTCCAAGTCAAAAAATGCAGCTAAAATACAGTGTCAGACCCTGGCGGATGTCAATATGCCATACAAGCTTATGCGTTTCGGACACCTGGGGTCCTTAGTCATAGACCATCTAAGACGATAGACAATGCCCAGGTCAAGGTCTTTCTGCCACAGAAGAAGGTTTCGCGTCTCCAGACACAGGTTCTGGGCTTGCTGGCTTGCCAGTGGCCGTCCATACGTCTGGGGATGACGTTGGTGGGCCTAATTGTGTCATGCTTCGAGGCAGTACCCTTCGCCCAATTTCACATGAGACCTCTTCAATTGAACCTGTTGACCGGCTGGGACCAGATGCAGGAGTCTCTGGAACAGGAATTTTCACTGTCCCCCCTGGCCAGGCAGTCCCTCTTGTGGTGGTTGGACTCCAGGAACCTGTTGGTGGGCAAGTCCTTTCTGACTCTCCAATGGGAGATAGTTACCACGGATACCAGTCTGACCGGCTGGGGAGGCGTTTGGCAGACGCAGAAGATCCAGGATCAGCGGGGTCCGCAGGAGAACCGCTTACCCATTAATCTCCTGGAGCTGAGAGCGATCAGGTTGGTGCATCTTCGCTTGACTCCCCATTTAAGGGGTCATGCGATCCAGGTTCGCTCGGACAATCAGACGGCTGTCGCCTACATCAATCACCAGGGCGGGACTCGGAGCAAGAGAGCCCTCAAGGAAGTGACCCAGATTCTGACTTGGGCAGAAGAGAATGTTCCCTGCTCCTCGGCGGTCTACATTCCCGGGGTAGAAAACCTGGAGGCAGACTCCCTGAGCAGGAACACCTCATGCCTGGGGGAATGGTCTCTCAGCAACAAGACCTCTCACGCTCTGTGTCTTCGCTAGGCTCATCCGGATGTGGACCTGTTTGCGTCCAGACACAATCACAAGCTTCCAAGGTTTGTCTCCCTCTCAGGAGATCCTGTGGCCATTGCCACAGATGCTCTGGCGATTCCCTGGACGGAGCTCAAGTTCCTTTATGCGTTCCCTCGGTTTCCGCTCCTGGGCAGAGTGCTGTGCAAGATAGCCCAGGAAGGAGTACCGAATATAATGGTGGCTCCTCGCTGGCCGAGAAGAAGTTGGTTTGCGGACATAGTTCAGATGTCAGTAGATCGCTACATTATGCCCGATGACCCAGAGCTTCTCACACAGGGGTCGCTGCGGCACCCCAATTTACGGACGCTGGCTTTGACGGCCTGGCTATTGAAACCTCGATCCTGATGGAAAAGGGGCCGTCGGCCATGGTTGTGCATACCATGATTCAGGCACGGAAAAAGTCTCCCTCCATGATATACTACAGAGTTTGGCGCACCTATATTGCTTGGTGTGAGTCCAAGCGTCTCCCTTGCCGCACATTTTCTATTTCTAGGATTCTGGAGATTTTACAACACGGCTTAGACATGGGTCTCCAGCTGAGCACCCTCAAGGGCCAGGTTTTGGTTTTAGTCATCTTCTTCCAGAGATCCTTTGCCAACCATAGGTTGATCAAGACCTTTTTCCAGGGAGTCACCCATGTCCGGCCACAGCGTAAGTCAGTATTACCGGTGTGGGACTTGAATTTAGTACTGTCTGCTCTTCAGGGTCCTCCTTTCGAACCTTTGTGCGATGCTGCATTGCCTATTTTGACTCTCAAAGTGGTCTTTTTGGTCACCGGTCACCTCAGTGCGTCGCGTATCAAAGCTGGCCGTGCTTTGTATGAAGCCTCCCTATTTTAAGCGGCATAAGGATAAGGTGGTTTTTCGCTTTAAACCTGATTTTTTGCCTAAGGTTGTTTCTCCTTTTCACCTTAATGAGGAAGCTGTCTTGCCTTCCTTGTGTCCTGCACCGACTAATTCTAAGGAAAGGACCCTTCATGCCTTGGATGTGGTCAGAGCCATTAAGTATTACCTGGTTGCGACTGAATCCTTCAGGAAATCGGATTTGCTCTTTGTCCTAACAGAGGGCTCTAGGAAAGGTTTGCCACCAGCCAAGTCCACTCTCAGCAAGTGGATCAGACAGGCGGTGGTGCATGCATATTCTGACAAGGGGGAAGGAACCCCCTTTTCGGATCACAGCTCATTCTACCAGAGCTATTGGTGCCTCTTGGGCTTTTCAGCACCAGGCATCTGTTGAAGAAGTTTGTAAGGCCGCTACTTGGTCTTCAGTTCATACCTTTACCAAGTTTTACAAGGTGGATGTTAGGGCCGAAGCTGGCGCTGTTTTTGGCCGAAAGGTGCTTCAGGCAGTAGTGAAATGAACTACATGCTGTTCCGCACTGGGGATCCTGCCCAAATGGACACTGCTTTTGGATGTCCCACATGTCATCACTGGGACGACCTGGACTGGATATAGGGAAAAAATACAATTCTGTGAAATACTCACCTGTAGAATTGTTTTTGATTATATCCAGTCCAGGTCGTCCCACCCCGCCCTTTTGTTCATTATTTCCCGTTTGCCTGTTATGGTGATTAACATTATTTTTTTAATTTATTGGACTTTGTATTCTTAAGTCTTGTTAGAGAGAGTACAAGTTGAAGCTATGTGAAGTAACATGGTTTCTTGGCCTCCCGGCCTATCCTCTTTTTTTTTTTTTTTTTTTTTTACGGCTTTTTAACCACTGGAGAATGATAGAGGGACACCTGCCTTTATAGGGGGCCAGGAGGAGCTGCAGCTTTTGATCTTGCAGTCGAGCGCCCCCCTGGGGGCAGAATACCCACATGACATCACTGGGACGACCTGGACTGGATATAATCAAAAACAATTCTACAGGTTTTTGCTACAGGAGTTTCACAGAATTGTATTATATCATTGTAACTGTTTAGAGTCCAACTCCAGACAAAATATTTTCTACAGTTAAGTTCAACCTTCTCTCCCCCAGAGTGGAAAAAAATACAATTCTGGGAAATACTCACCTGTAGAATTGATATTATTTGTATACAGTACTTCCTGCTCCAGATATAGTACTTACACTTGGGTTATCCTCCGCCAGATGGCGCTGCACTGCAGAGACATGTAAAACAGGCTCCTCCCGGCCCCTCAAATACCCGGGGACCTCCCACAAATCCCCAGCATTGAAAAGCAGTGAACAAGAAGCCGAGAGAATTAACCACAGAAACTGGTAACTATAACAATGGTAACAATCACCATACAGGGGATCCAGAATAATGCAAAAACCAGGGTGGGGTGGAGCAGGACGTACTGTATACAAATAATATCAATTCTACAGGTGAGTATTTCACAGAATTGCATTATTCTTAGTATACAGTACGTCCTGCTCCAGATATAGTACTTACACTTGGGACATCCAATAGCAGGGTCCATAAAGTAGGGTGGGATCCCCAACAAAAAAGACAACAGCCGACAGTTTAAAACCACTGGCACCTGCATAACCATGCGGCCAAGACAGCATGAGCTGAGGCCCTAACATCAACCTTGTAAAACTTTGAAAAGGTATGAACAGAAGGCCAAGTAGCAGCCTAGCAAACCAGTTCAACAGGAGCCTGTGCTGAAAAGCCCAAGAGGCACCAAAAGCATGAGTAAAATAAGAAGTGAAAAGGAAGATTCTTCCCCTTGGTGGAATAGGCCTGAGTAACAGCCTGACGAATCCAATCGCTAACAGTAGACTTGGCAGAAGCCAAAAACCCTTTCCTAGGACCAGAAGGGCCCATCCCATCCAAGTAATGACCAGGGCCAAAGCCGCCTAACTCCCGAAAGCAGACAAGATCGGGCACATTCAGGATGGAGTGGCCATAGGCCCAAAGGAACATCAGTTCTCCTAAAGGACACAGTGACTACCAAGGAAAAAACTTCCAACACCTGTTCAAGGAATGCAGAACCCTTTTCTCAGCGTTGCTAGGAATAAGGCAGGAAGGAAGAACAATATCTTGAAACAATGAACATAAGACACCACCTTAGGCAGAAAGTCCGGCTTCAGGCGGAACACCACCCATCCTGGTGTATCTCAAAGAATGGGGGCTAGATAGACAGAGCCGCCCGCCAGACACACGTCTGACCGAAGTAACAGCCACCAGAAGGACAACCTTGAGAGTAAGAACAGCCGGACAGCATCCTGAATAAGACCAAAGGGAAAAACCCAGCAAGGCAGACAGAATCAAATACAAATCCCAACAGAGACCATAGGATTACATGGGGGACGCACATGAATACCCCCTGAAAGAAGTCTTAACCAAAGAAAACTGAACAAAAGACTTCTAAAGTAAGGCGGCCAGGGCAGAACCTGACCCTTCAGAGTACTGAGTTGGAGAACCAACTCCAACTCATGCTGTAATAACTCTAGGACCCTGGGAACCGAGAACGCCCAACAGGGAAGAGACCTAGACTCACACCAATCAATATGGGTATGCCATACCCTATAACAGATGGAAGAAGAAGAAGCAGCTTGCTCCTAGTCTTCCCATAGTCTCAATCACCGAGACAGATAAGCCTGTCTCCATCAAGATGGATGTTTCAGCAGTTAGGCCGTCTAGGCCAGAGTCTGTAGATTGGGGTGACGTAAAGGGGCCCTGAGTGAGCAGAGCTGGCACTCCTGGCAGAACGTACAGAACTACTGCCCTAGGTACCATGTCTGCAAACCACACTCTACTAGGGCACCGGGGGCCACCAGAATCACTGGTCCCCCTTCCAGAGCAATCTTGCGCAGAACCCTGCCTAGCAGGGGGAATGGAGAAAAGACATACAGAACAGAACGTCCAGCCATGACGTTACTAAGGCATCCGGACCACGGCCTGAGGATCCTGGGACAGGGAAACAAAGGCAGAGAGCTTGTGATAGTGACGGGACACAAACAGATCCACAACTGGTTGGACCCCATAGTGACACAGGGATTAGCACATCCTGTCGCAGAGGGACCCCCACCGGAGCGAATATCACCGATATGCAGGGAACATTGCCTCCACCCAGATTAGAATCATAGACACTTCCTGGAGGGCCCTCCTGCTCCAGGCCCCTCCAAAATGATTAATGTAGGCCACTGTCGTCAGACAGACAGAGCGCCCCCGAAAAAGCAGGCCCAGAAGAGGAGTAGTCAAGCGAGATAGAACCAACCGAAACGCTCACTGTTTCAAACATCGATAGGTGTATGGACCTTCTAAGGGCCCCACCTCCCCCAGAACCACAGGGAGTTTCAGAAGAAACCCCCCCCCCCCCTTCAAACTGATAGACTGGCATCCATGGTGACAGTCTCCAGGAAGGGGCAAGAAGGGAACTGCCCCCAGACAGGTTCCTTGAGGTCATCCACTCCAAGAGGGACCTCCTTACCAGGTTGGAAGGCACACAGACCCTGCTCCAGGAATGCTGGATCCCTGTCCTGTACTAACAATAGAAGTCGCAGAAGGGCCCAAGGGGAACTGAGCATAAGGGACCTCTTCTGAGCAAGCCACCAACGGGCCCACCAGCTGCATCCCTGCCTGGTGAAGGGACTGGGACAGCAATGAGGGACTGAGCCCATGCAACCAGATTGTCCACTTTATTGCTGAGAAAGGAAGATTCTCGTTTGAACCGAATCCAGATTCATTCCTAGGAATGGAGTTACCAATTAAGGGGACAATGAGGACTTGGGGTGATTGATCACCCATCCAAATGACTCTCAATGGACACCACCAGCCGAGTATACAACTTAGCCTGACGTAGAGACTGGGAAGTGAAAAAGGACGTCCAGGTAGGTCATCGCGCGGACGCCCCTTGGTCTCATCAGAGACATCACCCCCGTCAGCACCTTGGTGAGCACTCTGGGAGCTGAAGAGAGGCCAGATAACAAGGAAACAATTAGCAGTGTTGGACTTCCAACACGAACCTGAAGAGCCTCGGTGTCCTGAAGACACAGGGATGTGAACATAAGCATCTTAGAGCTCCACAGACGGCAAGAAGCCCCCTGGGCGCAAGGCGCTGATGGCCCATCTCAGAGTTTCCATGCAGAAACTGCCTGTAATTGGAGAATTGCCGAGAACCTGTGAATCCAGAATGGGCCAGACTGACCCATGCTTTTGGGGGACTGTGGAAAGGTTGGTGTAGCGGCCCCTGCCTCTGCCTGTTAAGGGCAATCTGCAAGTGACCCCCAGACCCCGCAGGCCTTGCATGGTCTGCGCCAGCACCTGAACAGAGGCAGGGAACAGGAGTACCCGGGACCTGATAATCTTGGGGGAGGCCGCGCAGCAAACTCTATCTTGTATCCGGAGGACACTACCTCCTGAATCCACCAGTATGAGGCGTGATGCCTCCTGACAAGAGCAAAGTGCCGCAGCCATCCCCTCACCCAGACGGGCGAGGGCGCCCCATCATGCTTGAGGGGGCTTGATGGAAGATTTAGGCTTAGCCCCGCCGGAGGGGCCAGGGCGTTGTCTGCTGCTCCCGGGGCAGGAGTCTGCGCGAGTCCCCGCGAAGGACACCCCTGGTTCTTGTTTAAAGTGGACCAACACCCAGGGGTGATCGGCCCGGGAATCTATAATATATTTAATCTATATATATTAAATAATTAACCCAGTGAAAAATTATGAATATATATATATCTCAATACACCACAACCAATAATAAATTATTTAATTAGACAATTAAATAATTAAATTAAAAAATTATTAGTTTTTACTAAACCATAATACATACTCAATATAATTCAATAAAATAAAAATAATAAATAATCAATTATCTAATAAAACAATTGATCATTAAATAATTATTAAGTAAAGCGTAAAGTAAACATTTAAAACAACCTGTAACTTTCATTAGGCACTATTATTTCATAGCATGGGTAGTGGGTCCCTGGAATAAACTTTAAGCAGAGGTGGTGAGTTACCAGAAGTCAATTTTGATGGGATGGCCACTTAAAGCTGGCTAGAAATGAAACATAACACACTATTGCCGTTCTCATGCAGAAATTGTTTACACAGCTACACCAAATGATTGTTCAACTCCTGACATCTAGGTGGTGCTTGGCCAGGGTTTTTGTTTGACTGATCTGTTGTGGTTTAATGTTTGCGTAAGGTTCAGTCACTGATGGCCGACTGATTATTACTGTACACATATGGAAACTGGTGAAGGCGACTCGTACCCTGGTTGGTGTAACAATAGCAGAGGGACCGTCCTTTAGTATAGTTGTGTTGGTATTCTCAGCCTCCCAGCTTGACTGTATGTGATGAACACATATTGGGCCCATTGCTGGCGTCCATTCTTTGATGTTGCTGTAGCCCATCACAAACATTTTTTTTTGCCAAAATAACTTTTTTTCAGTTGTGATTATTATTCCCAACAGTATAACAGACTTCAAATAAACGTGACGGGGATCCTACTCCTCCAACTATATCTACTGATAACAGAAATAAACATTTTCCCTATATCCAGTCCAGGTCGTCCCAGAAGTAATGACATGTGGGTATTCCGCCGCAGGGGGCGCTCGACTGCCAGACTAAAAGCTGTCGCTCCTCCCGGCTCACTATAAAAGCAGGTGTCTCATTATGATCTCCCCATTGTTCATCTTGCTGTCTGGCTGCTGAAGATCGTTGAATACTCTCTCCTGGAAATTGCAGCTGAGCGTGGCCTCCTAGCCCGTCGGCCGCTGCGGACCCTATTACCACTGATCCCGTGGACTCACTATTGCCTCCCAGCAACGGCTGTCGGGACTGTGACGGTAGGGAGAACGCCGGGGGTCAGGCGTTGGCAGAGCTAGGCTCTGGGCCGCAGACCCTGACTAAAGGGTAGCCGGCCATAGGCTGATGGTCAGCCTATTTGGGGGGGAGGGGGGGGGGGGGAGGAACCACTTACTGCCCTCTGGCCTTTCATTCCCAAGACTCTTGCCCCACAAGCTTTTTTGCAGTGTGCTGTGTGTTATTTCACTGTGTTCACATATTCATGTTATACGTACCTCCCTCGCTCCCTCGGGCTGTCATCTTCCTGCTCCCTTCTCCCCTCCATCTTTATGCTGTACGCTGTGAAGGGGGGGGGGGGGGGGTCGGAGCCGCCTGGCGGTTTTCGCCTGAGGCCACAGGCCCCGCCGCGGGCCACCCGGTGGCATGCGGTGGGGGCCTTCTCTGAAGTAGTCCCCCATCTTGGGTACTGTGAGGAGGCAGGAGGCGGGCGCTCCTTTCGCGCCGACGAGGGGGGGGCGGGGCAGCACTATGATGCGTTCTGCGTCACTTCTGTGCGGGCCGCCCCTAGAGGAATGCGCCAAGCTGCTGGCTCTGCGCCATTTTACTGCTGCTTTCTGCTACACGCTGCCTGGGACCGCTCCGGGTTGGATACACTCGGTGTTGTGAGTCCCTATTACTAATCCCGCTTGCTTTTTATCTTAACGCGCTTGTTTTTTGGGATACTCATGGCCTTCATTGCTTTGTGTCTTTCAGGTGGGCCATTGATAGATTGAGGGTTGTGGTTCCTCCTGGTCCCCCGCACCCTCCCCTTTTTATTAAGAGGAATCACTAAAAGAGGGACTATATAAGGGGATAAATTGGTTTGGGCCGTTAGTGCCTAGTAACCTGTATACAAATTTTTGTCTAATCACCATAATGGAGGCATCTGGGGATAGTGAGCCGAGGGCCCCATCTGGGCGGGCCGCTTAGGTCCGCCGCCCACCAGCGCAGAAGAGCCGTCGCTGAACCATGCTCGCCACCCAGCGCCCCCCCGTCATGGACAGCGCCCACGGGCGGTGAAGGTAGGCCCGCGGGGTACAGGCACCCCTCAAGCAGGCAGCGACAAGGGAGCGAGGGAGGTAGGTATGCTCAAGCTCAAGGCCCCAGCTGAGCCAGCGAGGAGCCATACAGTGAAGAAAACAGTTAAACACACAAGTGCAAACACCAATAAAGCTTGTGGGCAGGGAGGGCATATTTACAGACAACAGTGGTTCCTCCCCCCCAGGCTCACCATAAGCCTGCGGCCGACTACCCTTTAGTATAGGGTCTGCGGCCCAGAGCCAAGCTCTACCAAACACCATTAGACCCCGGCGTTCACCCCACCGTCACAATCCCGTAGCAGCCAGCGGCTGGGAGGCAAGAGTGGGTCAGAAGGGATCAGTGGAAATAGGGCCTGCAGCGGCCGACGGGCTAGGAGGCCACGCTCTGCTGCCAATGTCCGAGAGAGGGTATCCAATGATCTTCAGCAGCCTAGACTGCAAGATGAACACTGGTAGAATGATAGAGGGACACCTGCCTTTTAGGGGGCCGGGAGGAGCTGCAGCTTTTTATCTTGCAGTCGAGCGCCCCCTGGGGGCGGAATACCCACATGTCATCACTGGGACGACCTGGACTGGATATAGGGAAAAGAAGTTTGAAACTCATCGTATGGCGACAAGGATTTGACCAGTGGAACCAGAAACACTGGCTTTTAGATCAAATCACTGGCCGGGTGCCATATAGGGAGGCTCCCAAGCAATTACTAATGCAACAACAATATACTACAATGTGCTCTGCAAGTTTCTGCATTGATAGTAATGGTGCCTATGTGTTCTCACCATCATGTGCTCCCCACAAAAGATGATCCAGAAAGACAGCAGCATCACATAGAAGATGCCTTGGCGAATATCTCCAAACAACAGCATCCATGTCCAATTAAATCCAATAGAGAACCATTCAACAGGAATGTTAATAAAGGTCATCGAGATTCCCAGCGCGAGGATAACCCTGCAGGACAGACAGATTAAAAGATGGCCAAAGAAAAGGAACATCTATAATATAGGATCATCATTTTTACAGGTTTGGAAAAATACCATTCTGTGAGTACTCACCTGTAGAATTGCTTTTACTATGCATGGCACGGCCTGCTTAAAGAAGTCCTTACGTACAGGATATTCTGCCACAAGCTGGCGCAGTGTACTGCAGAAGAGTTGTGGCTCCTCCCGGTACCATATAAAAACAGGATCACCAATAGACCACTCCAGCGTTGACAAGCAGTTATACAAGAAGCCGGGAGATAAAAAGGTAAAAAAAGGTAACAAGCCCAACTAACTTGGAACAATCACCATAAAGAGGCAACCAAGAATAACGATAACAAGGGTGGGGTGAAGCAGGCCGTGCCATGCATAGTAAAAGCAATTCTACAGGTGAGTACTCGCAGTATTGTCTTTTTCCTATTGCATGGCACAGCCTGCTTCAAGAAGTCCTTACGTATGGGACGTCCAACAGCAGTGTCCGTAAGGTAGGGTGGGATCCCCAAAAAGTAGCAGCAGGCAGTTCAAACCACCACCTCCTGAAGTACTTTGCGACCAAAGGCAGCATCATCAGAAGCCTTAACATCAACCTTGTAAAACTTGGAAAAGGTATGAACAGAAGACCAAGTTGCGGCCTTACAAACTTGTTCAACAGAAGCATGGGGCTGAAAAGCCCAAGAAGCACCAATAGCACGAGTGGAATGAGCAGTAACCTTAAAAAGGAGGAACCTTCCCCCTAGCAGAGTAGGCCTGCTCCACCGCCTGACGGATCCACTTGCTGATAGTGGATTTAGCCGGAGGCAAACCCTTCCTAGGCCCAGCAGGAAGAACAAAAAGAGCGTCAGACTTCCTGAAAAACTCAGTAGCAACCAAATAAAACTTCAGAGCCCTGACAACATCCAGAGAATGAAGGGTCCGTTCCTTGGAAGTAGCAGGGTTAGGACACAAAGAAGGTAAGACAATGTCCTGATTGAGATGAAAAGCAGACACAACCTTAGGCAAGAAATCCAGCTTAAGCCGAAACACCACCTTATCCTGATGCCGCTCAAAATAAGGAGGTTTGATGGAAAGCGCCGCCAGCTCAGAAACTCGCCTGACCGAAGTAATAGCCACCAAAAATACAATTCTGTGAAATACTCACCTGTAGAATTGGTATTATACGTATACAGTACGTCCTGCTCCAGATATAATACTTACACTTGGGTAATCCTCCGCCAGATGGCGCTGTGCACTGCAGACATGCAAAAACAGGCTCCTCCCGGCCCTTCATATACCCAGGACCTCCCACAAATCCCCAGCATTGAAAAGCAGTGAAAAAGAAACCGGGAGAAACGAACCACCAAAACTGGTAATACCAACAATGATAACAATCACCATACAGGGGATCCAGAATAATGCAAAAACCAGGGTTGGGTGGAGCAGGACGTACTGCATACGTATAATACCAATTCTACAGGTGAGTATTTCACAGAATTGTATTATTCTAAGTATACAGTACAGTATTTGTGGTTACCTCAGTGGTGTGAAGGCAAAGGCTTTGGATGTATTAGTCATGATCTTAGAAGGTGGTCGAACAATGAGTTGTTTAAGAGGGATGGCTTGCATCCTTCACAGAAAGGCACAGAAGAACTTGGAGTGGAACTCAGAGCATTTTTTGATTTAAACTAGAGGAAGGGGACAGAGATGTAACTTGTAAGGGTGATTTCTGTCCCCTACCATTTAGGATGAAGCAGGACATTGAAGCAGGAAACCCGGTCAGTGGTAGGCTAGAGGTGGAAAAGATCAAGGACACACTAAAATACAATACCAACAACATCCACATGATGTGTACCAATGCTCTCAGCTTGGGCAACAAGCTCTGTGAATTAATGGCTATCATACCCAGGGATGAATTGGATCTTGTTGCAATAACAGAGACCTGGTTCAAGGATCACAATGACTGGGAGATAACCATACCTGGTTACACATTGTACAGAAAAGACAGATTGGATAGAAAGGGCGGTGGAGTAGCCATTTATGTCAAGACTACCCTTCAATCAACAATAATTCAGCATACACATAATGAACTAGAAACTCTCTGGATTACCATGCAGACTAAGGAGGGAGCTGTGGTCAGAATTGGTGTGATATATAGGCCCCCCTGGACAATCTGAGGATCTAGATAACCTGTTAATAGATGAAATCAGTGGAATGGCAGAGAAGGGGGACATTGTAATTACAGGTGACTTTAACATGCCTGATGTGGACTGGAATATCCCAAGTGCATCGACATGCAAGAGCAGGACTATATTAGAGGCACTTAATGGAGTGTCTCTAAAACAACTTGTGACATTGCCAACTAGAGGAGATAACATTCTGGACTTAGTTTTGACCAATGGGGATCTGGTGTCCGAGGTCAGGGTTGAAGAAAATCTGGGTTACAGTGACCATCAATGCTTATGGTTCAGAATAAAAACAGACATTGTGCAATCACACACCAGAACCAAAGTGCTAGACTTTAGGAAGACAAACTTCAAGGAAATGACGGAGTATGTAGAAAGACAATTAGGTGAGTGGAACAGAGTAGCAAAAGTGAGTGCCCAGTGGTCACTATTAAAAATGGCCATCTTAAAGGCAACTAAGCAATATGTGAAACAAACTAGCAAGAATAAAAGGAAGAAGAAACCATTATGGTTTACTAGGGAAGTCGGCACTATCATAAAAGATAAGAAGTCTGCCTATAAGAAGTATAAAGTAAGTGGAAGTGTAGCTGACAGAGAGGCATATAAAATTAAACAGAGGGAAGTAAAACTAATTATAAGGACTGCTAAAGGGCAAAAAGAGCAAGAAATGGCCAAATCTATGAAGAGGGGAGATAAAACCTTCTTCCGATATATTGGTGACAGAAAGAAGAAAAACAATGCAGTCTCAAAAATTAGAAATAGGGAAAATAAATATATTGACGGAGATAAGGCTGTGGCTGACCATCTGAATAGCTACTTTTGTTCGGTATTTTCAGATAGTAGCAGGCATTGCCATAGCACAGCATCCAGCTGGGAGGGCACAGCTCCAGAGTTTCTGGAGGCTGATGTCTTAGCCGAGCTGGCACATCTAAAGGTAAGTAAGGCGATGGATCCAGATGGAATCCACCCCAGAGTTCTAAGGGAACTTAGGTTTGTGATTGCAGCCCCTCTGACTGATTTACTTAACCATTCCCTTTCAACTGGTGAGGTTCCAGATGATTGGAGAATGGCCAATGTCGTACCAATCCATAAAAAGGGGAGTAGAGAAGAAGCCAGTAATTACAGGCCAGTTAGTTTAACATCTATAGTGGTCAAATTCATGGAAACACTTCCAGAATCCCCCCCAACCTGACAGACTGGCTTCCATTGTGACCCTGTCCCAGGAGGGGGCCAGAAAGGACCTGCCCCTATCAAGTTCCTGTGGTCCAGCCACCACGCAAGGGACTGTCTGACCGAGGGGGGAAGCACACAGATCCCGTCCAAGGACGCTGGGTTCTTGTCCCACACTGACAGAAGGTGAAGCTGCAGAGGTCTCAAATGGAACTGGGAAAAGGGCACCGCCTCGAAGCTCGCCACCATCAGGCCCACCAGCTGCATTCCCTGCCGGATGGAGGGCTGTGGGCACAAGAGCAGGAACCTCGCCTGCGCAGTCAGAGCTATCACCTTCTGTTGAGGAAGGAATATCCTTGACTGAACCGTATACAGAATCATTCCCAGGAACGGAGTCACCGAGGAGGGGGACAGAGAGGACTTGGGGTAATTGATCACCCAGCCGAAGGACTCCAGGGTGTACACTACCAGCCGAGTGTCCAACTCTGCCTGCCGCAGAGACCGAGAGGTGATGAGTATATCGTCCAGGTAGGGCAGCACGCGTATGCCCCTTAGCCTTAAAAGGGACATCACCCCTGCCAGCACCTTGGTGAACACCCTGGGAGCCGAAGTGAGGCCGAATGGCAAGGCCACAAATTGGTAATGCTGATCTTTCAGTGCAAATCTGAGAAACCTTTGGTGTCCTGGAAACACCGGGACGTGAAGGTAAGCATCCTTGATGTCTACAGACGTCATAAAGTCCCCTGGGCACAGAGAGCCGATGGCCGAGCGCAGTGTTTCCATACGAAAGTGCCTGTTCTTGACAAATTTGTTGAGGATTTTTAAATCCAGAATGGGCCTGACTGACCCATCCTTCTTGGGTACTGTGAAAAGGTTGGAATAGAACCTCATGCCCCTGTCTCCTAAGGGGACCTTGCAAATGACCCCTAGATCCAGGAGACCCTGCACGGCCAGCAACAAGACCTGAGCTGAGGCAGGGTCCTGTGGAATCCGGGACCCTATGAATCTGGTGGGGGGCCGTACAGCAAATTCTATCTTGTAGCCGGAGGTCACTACCTTCTGAATCCACCGGTCTGAGACGTGGCGCCTCCAGACATGCTCGAAGTGCTGCAGACGTCCCCCCACCCTGACGGGCGAGGGCGCCCCTTCATGCCTGAGGGGTCTTGGGAGGGGCTTTGGGCTTGGACCCCCAAGAGGAACCAGGACGGCATCCGAATCTGCCGCCTGCGCTGGGGTAACTTGCCTCCTTAGGCAAAGAGATCTAGACGGTCCCCAAACAGGCGCTGCCCCTTAAATGGAAGCCCAGTAAGGGCTTTCTTAGCGGCATTGTCAGCAGCCCACTGGCGCAACAAAACCGCGCGGCGTATAGCTACCGCCAGGGCAGAAGGTCTGGCACACATCCCAATAGCATCGTCCGATGCAGACAGGATAAAGTTTACAAACACATCACAGTTAGACAGTGCATTGACAGTATGAGGTGGCAACTCATCTGTGCCATCGAGTGCATTCCTGACCATGGCCCTGAGCGCTACTGCCGTGATGGCTAAGGCGCAAAGTCGCTCCCCCAAATGCAAAGGCACGGTATGCCAATTGGTCAATACGCCGGTCCTCAGAGTCCCGCAGCATAGTAGTGTCAGGGGAGTGCATAATAGAGGTGTTGGACAACCCTAGAATAGGAGCATCGACCTCGGGGGGCGATGACCAGCACTTAACCAAGTCAGCAGGGAAGGGATACTTCCTATCCACACTCTTAAGGATCCCAGGACGTCTACTGGGATGTTCCCATTCTTTAAGTACGAGGCTATTGAAATGGGTTTGCTCAGGAAATTCCAGACAAGCCTTAGCAGTATGAAAAAGGTCACCCCTTTGCCTGGGAGCCGCAGCAGGGGGAGAGAGGGACAAAACCTCAAAGATCTGAACCAGCAGTCTGTCAATATCATCCGAGGTCCAGTGCTCGGAACCAGACTCGTCATGACCCCTGGACTCCTTTTTTTTTTTTTCTTTGTATGACCCCTGGACTCCTCGTCATCTGTCAACAGTTCCCCTTCGTCCGAGGGGGTATGGCCGTAAGGATGCAACAATTCATCAGATTCCATAGGGAAAAGAGCAGAGCCAGGGGTTAAATGCCGCCTCTTTGCGGTGGCCTTACGCGCTAAGGAATTAGCAAGCAATTTTTCAACACTGGCCAGTCTAGTAGCCATATCAGGATGAGAATCCCCACTTGTATTGGGGGTTAGACTCAGGCTTGGGGGAGTAGGTGAAGTGAGGCGAGGTGCAGGCCCAGCCACGGAAGAGGCGGGAAGGACCGATAGCGCCTGCTGTGCACAAGGAACACAGACCCATGCATTGTCACTGCTGCCAGGTAATACCCCACAAGCTACACACAGCCGGGCTTGTTCCGAAGGAACCCCGTTCACAATATCCTGAGATGCCTCCATATGGTGATTTAATCGGCACAATAGGCCAGTAGGGATTGACGCTGTAAGCTACCCTGGATGCCCCAATAACCCGCGGGGAAGTGAGAGTAAATTTAATAGTCTCAACCGGGAGCTACACCGGGCCGGGAGAAGCCACCGGAATCCACGGTCTGAAAGACATAAAGGGAACAAGGAAGTCAGAGCCATGCGCAAGGGAGTATAAAAGGTAATATAAAGCCGCCCGCGAGGGCACTTACAGACAAGGGGGGAGGACGGTCTTCACCACGCGCGCGCGAGTAAAAAATGGCGCCAAGCGAACCTCGAAGGGCGGGCCAGAGCTGACCGTGACGTGGAGCGCGCCAAGCCAGGACCCCCCCCCGGAGAGCGCGAAGCTCCAAAAACGCGTAGCCAATATAGACAGCAGGGCAGTGACGCCTGAAGGGAATTAATCGAGTGCATTACCTCAGAAGAGCCAAGCTAAAAAAGAGACGCCGCAGCGTCTGCAAAGCCGCCGCCGCCGTCCATGCAGTACAACCATATAGGAAGGACGCGGCGGCTACCAATACAGGATAAAAGTAAAAGCGCGGCTCTGACACCCGTTCCCAGTAAAACACGATACTAAGGCCATAAGCGTGTAATAGGGTACACTGAGGCCGCCATACTCACAAACCCCTCCCCCCCCCTTTCTTTCCCCCCGGGCTAAGGGGGGAACGAGGGAGGATGGCGACCCTATACACAGGGTCCACCGCTACACGGGGCATGGGGCAATAATGCGGGAGGGGCATCCCCTAAAGGCTCACCATCAGCCTATACCGCCTACCCTTTGGTGGGGGACTGCGGTGAAGCAAGGCTCCATAAGCACGCATGGTGCTGCCTACCTTCACCCAACCAGCGCAGCCCAGGCTGGGAGGCACATCACACGAAGGATGGGTGGGAGTAGTCCAACAGGGAAGCAGGCTGTAATAGCCCCGCTCACCTGCGAGAGAGTGATACTTCATGTCTTCGCAGTCAGCACTGCAGAGAAATCTAGGGATTTGTGGGAGGTCCCTGGGTATATGAAGGGCCGGGAGGAGCCTGTTATTGCATGTCTGCAGTGCACAGCGCCATCTGGCGGAGGATTACCCAAGTGTAAGTATTATATCCGGAGCAGGACGTACTGTATACTTAGAATAAGGGCACCTTAAGAGTCAGAATGGGCAACGCAGCCCCACGGATAGGCTCAAAGGGAGGACCCTGCAGGGCAGACAACACCAGATTCAAGTCCCAAACCGGTAGCATAGGCTTACGTGGTAGACGCACATGAGTGACTCCCTGGAAAAAGTCTTAACCAACCGGTGATTGGCAAATGATTTTTGGAAAAAAATTGCCAGAGCTGATACCTGTCCCTTGAGGGTACTAAGTTGAAAGCTCGAATCCAAACCATGTTGCAAAAATTCCAAAATCCTGGGGATAGAAAACACCCTACAAGGAAGCGACTTGGACTCACACCAGGCAATGTAAGCATGCCAGACCCTGTAGTAGATAAAGGACGAGGACTTCTTCCTAGCCCGAATCATAGTATCAACAACAGAGGCCAGTAACCCCTTATCCATCAAGATGGAGGTTTCAGCAGCCAAGCCGTTAAAGCCAGCGTTTGTCAATTGGGATAGCGCAGCTGTCCCCGAGTGAGAAGATCTGGATCCTTGGGCAAGACGTACCAATCTACTGCCAACTGCACGACGTCTGCAAACCACACCATCCTTGGCCAACAGGGGGCCACCAGGATAGCTGGTACCCCCTCCTGGGCTATCTTGCGCAGCACCCTTCCCAGGATAGGAAAAAGAGGGAACACATAGAGGAGCCGAAACTCCGTCCAAGGCATTGCTAGCGCATCAGACGTCTGCGAACCACCGAAGGCCAGAGGATCCTGCGACAGGGAGACGAATCTGGGAAGCTTGTGATTGTGGCGGGACGCAAACAAGTCCACATCTGGCTGACCCCAGCGGAGACACAGGGAGTGGAATTCCTCGTTGCTGATGGACCATTCCTCCAGCTGAGACGTCCCCCTGCTCAGTGAGTCTGCCTCCTGGTTCTCCACCCCCGGAATGTAGACCGCCGAAATGCAAGGGACATTCTCTTCAGCCCAAGACAGTATCGGGGACACTTCCTTGAGGGCTCGCTTGCTCCGAGTCCCCCCTGATGATTGATGTAGGCAACCGCCGTCTGGTTGTCCGAGTGGATCTGAACAGCCCGACCCAGAAAGTGCGTGGTCAGCTGAGAAAGAACCAACCTGGTCGCCCTCAGTTCCAGGACAATGATGGGAGCATGGGCCTCCTGGGGGCCCCACCGAAACTGGAACTTCAGAGACTTCCAAAAGCCCCCCCAACCGGTCAGACTGGCATCTGTGGCGACAGTCTCCCGGCACGGAGTTAGAAAGGTCCTGCCCACTAGAAGGTTCCTTGAGTCCAGCCACCACGAGAGGGACTGTCTGGCCAGGGTTGGGGGGACAGAGCAAATTCCTGATCCAGGGACACAGGGTCCCGATCCCAAACTGACAAGAGGTGCAACTGAAGAGGTCTCATGTAAAACTGAGCAAAGGGGACCACCTCGAAGCAGGACACCATCAGGCCCACTAACTGCATCCCTTGCCGGATGGAAGGACAAGGACACAAGAGCAAAACCCGTGCCTGCTTCTGAAGGCCCTCCACTTTCTGCTGAGGCAGGAACACCTTGACTTGATAGGTATCCAGAGGCATGCCCAGAAAGGACCTCACCAAAGACGGAGACAGTGAAGACTTGGGAAAGTTGATCACCCAGCCGAAGGACTCGAGAGTGGAGGTCACCACCTGAGTATCCTTCTCGGCCTGATGAAGAGACTGAGCCGCAATCAGAACGTCGTCCAGGTAAGGGAGGATGTGAATGCCCTGATTCCGCAGCAGAGCCATCACGCCCGCCAGCACCTTGGTAAACACCCGAGGCGCCGAGGTGATACAGAATGGTAAAGCCACAAACTGGTAATGCTGATCCTCTAGAGCGAACCTCAGAAATTTCTGATGACCTGGGAAGATTGGCACGTGAAGATAGGACTCCTTGATGTCCACAGAGGTCATGAAGTCGCCAGGGCGAAGGGTACTGACAGCCGAGTGTAGCGTCTCCATGCGAAAGTGCTTGAACCTGACAAACTTGTTGAGACCCTTCAAGTCCAGGATGGGCCTCAAGGACCCGTCTTTTTTGGGGACCGTGAAAAGATTAGAGTAGAACCCCTGACTCCAACAGACGTTGAACCGCAAGGCGCAAACCCTGAGCTGACAGAGGGTTTTGAGACATCCGGGATCTGAGGAATCTTGGGGGCGGCCAGGCTGCAAACTCTATCTTGTAACCGGAGGACACCACCTCCTGAATCCGCCGGTCTGAGACGCGGAGCCTCCAGATGTGAGCAAAGAGCCGAAGCCGTCCCTCCACCCGGATGGGTGAGGGTGCCTCCTCATGCCTGAGGGGGATTGGAAGAAGGTTTGGGCTTGGAATCCCATGAGAGACTGGGACGACCACAAGAATCTCTGCGGCTACCCGAGAAGAGGGAGCCACGACCTCCTCTGGGAGCACGAAAGGAGGGGAGGGAAGCGGAGGGCCCCCGAAAAGGCAGAGGCTGCCTCCTACGCTGAGGCAGCCTACCATCCTTGGCTAGAACATCCAGACGCTCACCAAAGAGCCGCATCCCCGCAAAGGGGAGCCCAGTGAGAGCCTTCTTAGCAGCAGCGTCAGCTGCCCACTGACGCAACCAAACAGAGCGGCGCATAGCCACCAATAGGGCAGAGGGCCTACCGCTCAGCCGCACCGCATCATCCATGGCAGTAAGGACAAAGGCAACAAAATCAGAGCAAAGCAAGAGGGCCCTATAATCCTCCCCCCCACCCGCCGCGGCACAATTAAGGAGACGCTTGAGCCGTTTCTTAAGGGCAATAGCTGTTGGCAGCGGCGCAGACCGGACGCAACACAGCCAGCTGATCCATACGCCGGTCCTCGCTGTCCCGCAGTGTAGTAGTGTCAGGGGAAGGCATGACCGAGGTGTTGGACAGTCCTAGAACGGGAGCGTCCACCTCAGGGGGACACGACCATCGCTTGACCAGGTCAGCAGGAAAGGGATACCTCTTGTCCAACCCTTTGGGCACCGCAGGCAATCTACTAGGACGTTCCCACTCCTTGAGCACCATATTAGTGAAATGGCCCTACTCAGGGAACTCCTGACGCTGTTTATCAGGACGAAAGAGCTCACCCTGCTTCCTCTTAGCCACCTCAGGGGGAACAATGTGCAAGATTTTAAAAATGTGAGCCAACAGTCTATCAGTGTCATCAGGGAACCATGAGTCCTCCCCAGACGCAGACCCAGGGTCACTGTCGTTACCCTGCTGCTGGTCCCCAGAGGAGTCAGAGTCCTGGAAAAGCTCCCCCTCCTCTAGGGAGTAACGGCCACCAAAAGCATCAATTCCCTCATACTCCTCAGTAAAGAGGGAGGGCGTGGGAGCCCGACACAGCTTCTTGCCAGAAGCCTTACGTGGAACAGGCCTGGCAAGCTGCCTTTCAATGCTGGCCACACGAAGTGCCAGATCAGATTGTGACCCCCTGCTAGTATCCCCCTCACTGGGGGCTAAATGCAGGCGCGGGGGGGTAGGTGATGCCGAAGGGGGCGCAGAACTGGGAAGAGAAGCCCTGGGCGCACAGCATGCATACCGCGGTACTGTTACTCAAAGGGGATAACCCCGCACATGGCACACAGCTGGGATTTCCCCGAAGGACCCCCAAGCACGCTATCCCCAGAAGCCCCCTTATGGTGATTAACACAGGCGGAATAGGCCAGCACAGGGTAAGGGCTAATAAAAAGCCACCCGGGATGCCCCCCCCCCCCCCAAGGGATGCCCACAGAAGTCAGTAAGGGGGAGATAAGGGGGGGTAAGGAGCAGGACTGGGAGAAACCACAACCCACAGTTGCCCTGCCTGAAAGACATAAGTAAAAAGCACATAAGGAACCCGCAGCACATGCCCCAGGTAAACAAAACCCCCAAAGGGGACTCACGGACCAAGGAGACCAAAGGACCACCAAGCCGCCAGACCACCCCCCCCCCCCCCCCCCCGATAAGCGCAAAAACAGAACAGGAACTCCGCATCCCTCAGTAGGCTCACCATAAAGCCTATGGTCGGCTACCCTATGTGGGACAGGGTCTGCGGCTTGGAGCAGCGCTCCTTGAGCACCTGACCCTAGTGCTCCTCTACCTTCACCCGATCCATCAGCCGAGGCTGGGAGGCACAGAGGGTCCAGAAACGGGTGGAAATAAACATGCAGGGCCGCAGGCTTGGTTGCCCCTCTCACCTGCGTAACATAGAGAGCCATCTTCTATCTTCGCAGTATCACTGCAGAGAAAACACTGGAGTGGTCTATTGGTGATCCTGTTTTTATACGGTACCGGGAGGAGCCACAACTCTTCTGCAGTACACTGCGCCACCTTGTGGCGGAATATCCCGTACGTAAGGACTTCTTGAAGCAGGCCGTGCCATGCAGTAGGAAAATGAAATCTATAAATATGGTGCCACATTCTCTGATGAATTCTCCACAATGAATGAACAAAGAATGCCTTTTAGGGAGGGGTATGAACCAAAGCATGTACCAATGCTCTAAGTCAGTGTTTCCACAAACCACTGGTAGTGCAGACTCATCTGTACCCCATCCATCTATACATTACCAAAGCCTGATTTGCTCTATCAATACAAACACTGTTTCTTGCACTTGAAATGGTTGTTTTGTGCGTTGGTTTTCAGTGACTGACAACCCATACAGACCACCCAGGTAGTACGTGGGATCATAGGAAAAAATAATGTTGGAGACTCCTGACCTAGGTTTCGACTAAGCCACGACTGAATAAGGAAGAAATGTGGAATAAGGATAGTTCACTGCAGAGTTGAGTATGGTGGAAGGGAGGGTACATAGGCAAGTCAAGGTAAGTGACTTTCCTTTTAGGGTGGAGGTCCATTTTACAGTTTGGAAAGACAAGGGCTTAAATCATGTTAATGGTCTATTGTCCAAATATGAAATAATTTTGGCCAGAGTTAGTATTCCAGTTGGAACTTACTTTTCCAGCAGGACTGGTGAACGGGTCATCATAGTGATTCTTCTCCAATACCAGATCATAATGATGATAATACTGGGAGTCAGGAATGTCTTCATAGCAAACCACACTTTGGTAAATCCGCCATTTTGGAAGATTGTCTAAATTGATAGGGGACATATAAATGATAGATGTATATATTAAAGATCAAATCTGTCACGTACTGTTATATACACACACAAATGGACCTGTCTTTATCAGTGGCCTATTACAATGCACCTAGGCTGACCCACATCAGCAGCCACGTTCAGATAGTAGGCAGGAGAAAAAAAAATATATATAATTCTGTGATTACTCACCTGTAGAATTGGTATTATGAGTATACAGTACGTCCTGCTCCAAATCTAATACTTACAGTTGGGATATACTCCGCCAGATGGCGCTGGACTGCAGAGACATCGAAAATAGGCTCCTCCCGGCCCCTCAAATACCCGGGGACCTCCCACAAATCCCCAGCATTGTAAAGCAGTTAATGAGAAGCCGGGAGAATTAAACAATCCAAACTATCAACTATAACAATGATAACAATCACCATACAGGGGATCCAAGATAATGCAAAACAAGGGTGGGTTGGAGCAGGACGTACTGTATACTCATAATACCAATTCTACAGGTGAGTAATCACAGAATTGTATTATTCTTAGTATACAGTACGTCCTGCTCCAAATCTAATACTTACACTTGGGACATCCAATAGCAGTGTCCATAAAGTAGGGTGGGATGCCCAAGAAAAATCAGCAACAGACAGTTTAAACCACTGCCGCCTGCAGAACCTTTCGGCCAAAAGCAGCATCAGCTGAGGCCCTAACATCAACCTTGTAAAACTTTGAACCGAAAACCAAGTAGCGGCCTTGCAAACTTGTTCAACAGAAGCCTGGTGCTGAAAAGCCCAAGAGGCACCAATAGCACGAGTGGAATGAGCAGTAAGGCAGAAGGAAGGATTCTTCCGCTTAGAGTAGGCCTGAATCACAGCCTGACGAATCCACTTGCTGATAGTAGACTTGGCAGGAGCCAAACCCTTCCTAGGGCCAGAAGGGACCACAAAAAGAGCATCAGTTTTCCTGAAAGGTGCAGTAGCCACCAGATAGTACTTCAGACACCCAACCACATCCAAAGAGTGCAAAACCCTCTCCTTAGCATTGCTAGGATTAGGGCACAAAGAAGGAAGAACAATATCCTGATTCAAATGAAAGGCAGACACTACCTTAGGCAGAAAGTCAGGTTTGAAAAGAAACACCACCTTGTCCTGGTGTCTCTCATAGTAGGGGGGCTGAATGGACAGCGCTGCCAACTCAGACACACGCCTGACAGAAGTGATAGCCACCAGAAATACAACCTTGAGCGTAAGAATGGCCAAGGCAGCATCCTGCACAGGTTCAAAGGGAGCACCCTGCAAGGCTGACAGAACCAAGTTCAAATCCCAAACAGGCACCATAGTCTTACGTGGGGGGCACGCATGAGTGGCCCCCTGGAAAAAAGTCTTGATCAGAGGGTGCTGAGCAAAGGACTTCTGGAAGAAAATAGCCAGGGCAGAAACCTGACCCCAGTCTCATCTCCAACCCATGCTGCAGGAACTCCAGAATCCTGGGAATAGAGAACACACGACAGGGAAGAGACTCACACCAGTCAATGTAGGCACGCCAAACCCTGTAATAAATGGAAGAGAAAGACTTCTTCCTAGCTTTAATCAAAGTATCCACAACCAAGGAAGACAGCCCCTTCTCCATCAAGATGGAGGTTTCAGCAGCCAAGCCGTCAAAGCCAGAGTTTGTAAATTGGGATGGAGTAGTGAGCCCTGAGTGAGCAGATCTGGCACCAAGGGCAGAACGTACTGATCTACTGCCAGCTGCACCACGTCTGCGAACCACACTCTTCTTGGCCACCTGGGGGCCACCAGAATTGCTGGCACCCCTTCCAGAGCAATCTTGCGCAGAACCCTGCCCAGCAGGGGGATTGGAGGGAAGACATACAGGAACTGAAAGCCCTGCCATGACATTGCTAGTGCATCCGAGGTCAAGGCCAGAGGATCCTGGGACAGAGAGACAAAAGCTGGGAGCGTGTGAATGTGGCGGGACGCAAACAGATCCACATCTGGTTGGCCCAACGGTGACAAGAGATTGGTCCCTATGCAGCAGGGTGTTTCATTCTCCCTGGCGAGAGGTCCCCCTGCTCAGAGAGTCCGCCAGGCGATTTTCCACCCCTGGGATGTACACAGCTGATATGCAGGGGACATTGGCCTCCGCCCAAGTCAGGATCAGAGACGCTTCCTGGAGGGCCCCCTTGCTCCGGGTCCCTCCCTGATGATTGATGTAGGCAACTGCCGTCTGGTTGTCCGAGCGCACCTGAACAGGCAGGCCCCGAAGGTGAGTAGTCAAGTGAGCCAGAACTAGCCTGATCGCCCGCAGTTCCAAGACATTGATAGGTGTGTGGGCCTCCTGAGGTCCCCACCTCCCCTGGAACCGCAGGGACTTCCAGAAACCCCCCCAACCTTACAGATTGGAATCCTTGGTGACCGTCTCCCAGGAAGGGGCAAGAAAGGATCTGCCCCCCAACAGGTTCCTTGAGTCCATCCACCAAGAGAGGGACCTCCTGACCAGGGGGGAGAGCACACAGACCCTGTCCAGGGACGCTGGGTCCTTGTCCCATATTGACAACAGGTGAAGTTGCAGAGGCCTCAAGTGGAACTGAGCATAAGGGACTGCTTCGAAGCATGTCACCATCAGGCCCACCAGCTGCATCCCCTGCCTGATAGAGGGATGGGGACAAGCTAGGAGGGACTGAGCCTGTGCAATCAGACTGTCCACCTTCTGTTGAGGAAGGAAGATCCTTGCCTGAACTGTATCCAGATTCATTCCTAGGAATGGAGTTACCAAGCAGGGGACAGTGAGGACTTGGGGTGGTTGATCACCCATCCAAATGACTCCAGAGTGGACACCACCAGCTGAGTATCCAACTCTGCCTGATGTAGAGACTGGGAAGTGATGAGAATGTCGTCCAGATAGGGAAGCACGCGGACGCCCTGACATCTGAGCAGAGACATCACGCCAGCCAGCACCTTGGTGAACACCCTGGGAGCTGAAGTGAGGCCAAAGGGCAAGGCCACAAACTGGTAGTGTTGATCCATCAGAGCGAACCTGAGGAACCTTTGATGACCTGGGAACACAGGAATATGAAGGTAAGCATCTTTGATGTCCACAGAAGTCATGAAATCCCCTTGGCGCAGGGAACTGATGGCAGAGTGCAGAGTTTCCATGCGAAAGCGCCTGCCCCTGAAAAACTTGTTGAGGATCTTCAAGTCCAGGATGGGCCTGACTGAACCATCTTTTTTGGGTACTGTGAATAGGTTGGAATAAAAGCCCTTGCCTTTTTCTCTTAAGGGGACCTGGCAGATGACCCCCAGCTCCAGGAGGCCTTGCACTAGCTTCCTGAGCCGACACAGGGTCCTGAGGAATCCGGGATCTGATGAATCTTGGAGGGGGACAGGTAGCAAACTCCAACTTGTAACCGGAGGACACTACCTCCTGAATCCACCGGTCTGAGACATGAAGCCTCCAGACGTGAGCGAAGTGCTGCAGCCGTCCCCCCACCCGGATGGGTGAGGGCGCCCCATCATGCCTGAGGGGGCTTGGGATATGATTTTGCTTTGGGACCCCAGGAGGAGCCAGGACGTCCACGTCCTCTGCCCCTACCCCAGAAATCTCCCCGGGCCCCAGGAAAGGAAACCCCCCTTTCCTGTCTGGCACCACGGTAAGGGGAGGAGAAGGAACCCTGACCCCGAAAGGGCCGAGATTGCCGCCTGCGCTGGGGTAACCTGCCTCCCTTAGCAAAAAAGTCCAGGCGGTCCCCAAACAGGCGCAGTCCTTTAAAGGGAAACCCAGTGAGGGACTTCTTGGCAGCGTTGGGGGTTTTTAACCCTTAAAAATAAAAATAAAAATTTTTTTTTAATTAACCCCTTATGTTCTGTCACCCAGCAGCTATAAAAGGCTTCCAGCAGATGAGCAGAAGCCAGTGATTGGGAGGGGAAGATGGGAGGTAAGTATTAAAAAAAATAATAATAATAATAATAAAAATACCATTTTGTGAGTACTCACCTGAAAAATGGATATTGTTGGTGTGCCACACACCCCGCTTCACTTCTTAAATATTCATTACTTCATGGGTTAATCCACCGCAGGTGACGTAGTGCAGAGAGGAAGTCTTGTAACGAGCCCCCTTCCGGCCTATATATACCTGGTACCTCCCTTCAATCACCAGTATAATCAAAAAGCAGTAATACAAGGTACCAGTATTCCACCAGTAACCTCAAAATCAAATTTGATATAAAAAGGCTTCACCATATAAAGGCTTCGGTAATACCGAAAAGGGCGGGTGTGAAGCGGGGTGTGTGGCACACCAACAATATCCATTTTTCAGGTGAGTACTCACAAAATGGTATTATTCTTGGTGTGCCACACACCCCGCTTCACTTCTTAAATATTCATTACTTCATGGGACATCCAAAAGCAGTGTCCACAAGGGAAGGGCATCTCAAGGCCAGGTGAAGCATAACTTAAATGACTGCAGTCTGCAGAACTCTGCGGCCAAAACCAGCATCCGCTGAGGCCCGCACATCAACTTTGTAAAACTTAGAAAAAGTGTGAACAGAAGACCAGGTGGCGGCCTTACAAACCTGTTCAACAGAAGCTTGGTGCTGAAAAGCCCAAGACGCCCCAACAGCGCGAGTGGAATGAGCAGTAATACGAAAAGGGGGAACTCTTCCCTTAGCAGAATAGGCCGCAGTAACGGCCTGACGTATCCACTTGCTAATGGCAGATTTGGCTGGTGCCAAACCCTTCTTAGGCCCATGGGGCACAACAAAAAAGGAATCCGTCCTACGGAAAGGAGACGTGATAATCAAGTAGTACTTAACACAGCGTACTACATCCAAACAATGCAAAACCCTCTCTTTGTCACTCTTAGGATTAGGACACAAGGAGGGAAGAACAATATCTTGGTTCAAATGAAAAGCAGAAACCACCTTAGGAAGAAAGTCTGGCTTGAACCGAAAAACCACTTTATCCTGATGCCTCTCGAAGTAAGGCGCCTGGATAGACAAGGCCGCCAATTCCGAGACACGCCGGATCGAAGTGATCGCTACCAAGAAGACCATCTTCTGAGTCAGGGTAGATAAAGCAATATCTTGCAAAGGCTCAAAAGGAGGAGCCTGAAGAGCAGAAAGAACCAAATTCAAATCCCAAACCGGGAGTAATGGTTTCCTGGGAGGCCGCACATGCGTAACCCCCTGGAAAAAAGTTTTAACTAAAGGCTTAAGCGCAACACGCTTCTGAAAAAAGATAGATAAGGCAGAAACTTGCCCTTTCAACGTACTTAGCTGAAGACCAGAGTCCAGCCCAGATTGTAAAAACTCCAGAATCCTGGAGACCGAAAATACCCTACAAGGAAAAGATCTCATCTCGCACCAAGCGATATAGGCCTTCCAGGTCCTATAGTAGATGATAGAAGAAGACCTCTTCCGGGCACTGATCAGAGTCTTAACGACTGAATCAGAAAGACCCTCCTCCTTTAGGATGGAGGTCTCAGCAGCCAGGCCGTCAAAGCTAGCGCTGGTAAATTGGGGTAACACAATCGACCCTGAGTGAGCAGATCGGGCCGAAGAGGCAGAACAACCTGGTCCACTGCCAGCCGAACGATGTCTGCGAACCACACTCGCCTCGGCCAACTTGGGGCCACGAGAACGGCGGACACCCCTTCCAGAGCCAACTTCCGAAGCACTCTGCCTAGCATGGGTATCGGAGGAAAGAGGTACAGAAACCCCAGATCCCCCCAGCTCAGGGACATGGCGTCCACTGCCAGAGCCAGAGGATCCTGGGAGAGCGACACGAAGTTCGGGAGCCTGTAATTGTGACGAGAGGCAAACAGGTCCACCTCTGGTGTCCCCCATCGGCGACACAGTGAGCGAAATACCCGAGGATGGAGGGCCCATTCTCCCCGACGGGGAGAGCCCCTGCTCAAGCGGTCCGCTTCCAGGTTCTCCACTCCTGGGATGTATACCGCCGAGAGACAAGGAACATGGGCCTCCGCCCAGGTCAGGATCAGGGACACCTCTCTGAGAGCACTCAGGCTGCGAGTCCCTCCCTGATGATTGATGCAACCGCTGTTCGATTGTCTGAACGCACCTGGACCGGAAGGCCCAGAACGTGCTGAGTCAGGAGAGCAAGCACCCGACGGATGGCTCTCAGTTCCAGAATATTGATGGGTAAGTGGGCCTCTTGAGGTCCCCACTGCCCCTGGAACTGCAGCTCCTTCCAGAATCCGCCCCATCCCGACAGACTGGCGTCCGTGGTGACAATTTCCCAAAGGGGGGCCAGGAAAGACCTGCCCTTCACGAGATTGGTCGAGACCAACCACCACTGGAGGGACTGCCGGACCCGGGAGGACAACCGGAAGGGCTGATCCAGCGACCGAGGCTGCCGGTCCCAAGACGCCAACAGATAAAGCTGAAGCGTCCTCGTGTGGAATTGAGCAAAAGGAACTGCCTCGAAGGAGGCAACCATCAACCCTACCAGCCTCATCCCCAGACGGATGGACGGCCGAGGATTGGAGAGTAGGACCCGAGCCAACTCCTGAATCAGAAGAATTTTGGACTGAGGGAGAAACACTCTGTGTTGATGAGAGTCTAACTGCATCCCCAGAAAGGACACCACCCTGGCCGGAGCGAGGGAGGATTTGGAGAGGTTGATCACCCAACCGAAACTTTCCAGCGTGGAGAGCACCACCCTGGTGTCTTTCTCCGATTGATCGAGCGACGGAGCCATGATAAGAAGGTCGTCCAAATAAGGCACGACACGAATGCCCCGAGCTCTGAAAATGGCCATGACCCCTGCCAGCACCTTGGTGAACACTCTTGGAGCTGAGGTAAGGCCAAACGGAAGTGCCACGAATTGATAATGCCGATCCTTCATCATGAATCGAAGAAAACGTTGATGAGGGTGGCAGATGGGAACATGCAGATAAGCATCCTTGATGTCTATGGACGTCATGAAGTCCCCTTGCCGAAGAGAGCCGACGGCAGTGCGCAAGGTTTCCATGTGAAACTTCCGAAAACGGATGAACCTGTTGAGTAACTTCAAGTCCAGGACGGGACGAACTGACCCATCCTTCTTGGGGACTGCGAACAGATTGGAGTAGAAACCGAGGCCCATCTCTAAACGCGGTACCGGCCGGATGACCGCCATCTGTAACAGATTCTCTACCGACGCCAGGAGCCCCTGTGCGGCCAAAGGATCGATGGGCACCCGAGACCGAAAGAACCGTGAAGGAGGGCGAGACTCGAATTCCAGCTTGTACCCGGACGACACTATCTCCTGAATCCATCTGTCCGGAACCTCCCGGTTCCAAACCTGGGAGAAGTGTCGCAATCGTCCCCCCACCCGCACGGGTGAGGGCAGCCCCTCATTGCTGAGCGGGCTTACCAGCAGGTTTGGGCTTGGAGCCCCAGGACTGGGCGGGACGGCCACGGCCCCTCCCCCGCGTCCAACCTGTACGACTGGTAGAGGGAAGGGAAGCCCCCCTACCCGTTCTGTATCCTCGAAAGGACGGCCTACCAGAAGCTGCCCCTCTAAAGGGGCGTCGAGGCCTCTTGCGTTGTGGCATCTTACCACCCTTCGCGACTGAATCAATTTTCTCCCCGAACAGGCGCAACCCCAAAAAGGGGAGAGCTGTGAGCACCTTTTTAGAAGCTGAGTCCGCCGACCACTGTCGCAGCCATACTGACCGACGAATAGCGACCAGCATTGCCGCTGTCTTGCTACTCATAGCCAGCGCATCGTCCTGAGCGGATAGAACGTAAGACACGAAAGAATCGCACTGCTTAAGCGCAGCGAACTCATCACAAGCGGGATTGAGATCCTCGCATAGCCCCTGGATTACAGATCTTACTGCTAAAAGAAGAAGGGCCGAAGCGCACAGGGGGCGCATCGTTGACCCAGCATAAACAAAGCCATGGCAAGCATACTGGTCAATCCTACGATCCTCCCCATCTTTAGGGACAGAAGTCTCAGCAGACTGTACCATAGCGGAGCTAGATAGCCCTAGTACAGGGGTATCGACTTCAGGAGGGACGGACCAAAGCTTCAGCAATTCTGGCGGAAAAGGATTACGCCTTTCCCAACTGGAAGGGATTCCAGATAACCGCGTGGGATGTTCCCATTCTTTAAGGACCACCCTCTCAAAGTGGTGCTGTCTGGGAAAAACCAAACGCGGCTGAGGCTCTTTAAACAACTGACCCTTTGGCAGGGTGACAGCCTCAGGCGGATCTAAATTCAGAATTTCAAACATTTGAGCCAGAATGGAGGGGGTGTCAAGGGCAACCCCCGCCGACCAATCGCCAATCGCATCAGCCTCAAGCTGATCTGCCGGCTCATCTGACTCCAAGAGGAATTCACCCTCATCCGGGGAGCCATCGGACCATTCCACAGGCTCACACAATTCGTCCTGAGGAGCCGAAGATACCGGAGTCAGGCGCTTCCGTTTTGCAGGGGCCTTCAGCCCCGCTTTAACGGGCAATACTTCCCGAAGACTGGCCGATTTTACCACCACCTCGGATTGCGAATCCCCACCTTTGACAGTGTCATGCGGGGTCCGGAACAGGGAGGGAGAGGCAGGAGATGATGAAGGTTGCGACGGGTCAGCAGCCGGATCAACAGACTGACGCGCAACAATCTGCCTTGCACAAGGAATGCAAATAAAGATATCATCAGCAGGGAGCGCAGCCCCACATTTTACACACCCCCTGGACGGCTCTGACGAGTCGTTTCCGGTAGTAACAGAAGCCTCCATATTGGTGATTTATGGTATCGCAAATACTGGGATTTTTAAGGCATAAGCCAACCCGGGATGCCCCCTTATAAAGAATGTCCCGGAAGGGAGGGTTTTTGTAAATACACTTTTTTTTTTTTTTTTTTTTAAGAGAAAAGGTCCCCCTTAACAGTCTCAAAATAAATATATATATATATGTATATATATATCTAAAATGTGCAATTTCATATATCAAGAATGACTAGCCAGGCAATATAGAGCCGGAGGGCCGCAATAAAAGAGGGATCCCAGGATCTGAAAGGAAAGAAAAACAAACCATCAGATCCCTTGTGAGTGTAACATACGCAGCATATTCACAATAGTATGATAAGAGTGCCTCCTTAAAAAACTTGCCCCATAAGAAAAACTCACTCTCGGCCCCACAAAAGCGGGGCCGCTTACCTGACAGCCAGACCGGAGGGACATGTAGCAGCCGCAGCAGTAGAACACAAAACCCATGTGTTGCTGCAGCGCGCGCCCCCCCCCACGTGACCTCTCTTAACAGAGACAGGAAGGAAGTGAGGCTGGGGCCGCCGAGCGCCGCTTCCGCCGGCGCCACGCCCCCTCCCCCCCGCGTCACAGGGAGCCGCCCCGTTCCAATCATTGAGGGATTGCCACCAGCTGCGCCGGCTGACACACAGCCAGGCGGCGGAGGAGGGGGAGGAGACATAAGCGCAGGGAGGGAGGCGGGAGGGGACGCGTCTGAAGCACAGCAGCTGAGCGCGGTCCGCTGCCCCGCCCCCATAAAGCTGACCAACACACTGGCCATTTCTAATAGTATCTGCCCGGAGCTTCAGAAAAAAACAGACAAAGCACACCATGCTGCTGCGCAGTCTGCTTCTATGCACAAAGTAAACACACAGAAAACAGCAAATACAGTGAAACACCATACAAGATACACAACCCTCTATACCCCCCCCCCCCCCCATAGTGAAGGGAGAAGGGACCGAAACGGGGAAGTAAGGGGCTACGGGGACCCTCGGGACAGGGGCATCCCATTTCCGGATCACCATGCCGGATTGCCGCATTGCCCCCAAAAGAGGGGGACGAGCGGAGGAGATAAGCTCCTAGGCACCAATAGTGCCGTCTACCAATTACCCGGTGAGCAGCCAAGGCTGGGAGGCTTCCTATCCACCATAAAGGTATACAAACTCAAACCGGGCAGAAATAGACCAAAAGGGGGGTGGCGGGGTAAGAATACCCCGACCTACCTGTAAGCAGGAAACTTCCAACCTCTGTTTGTCAAGCAGAGAGAAAAATACTGGTGATTGAAGGGAGGTACCAGGTATATATAGGCCGGAAGGGGGCTCGTTACAAGACTTCCTCTCTGCACTACGTCACCTGCGGTGGATTAACCCATGAAGTAATGAATATTTAAGAAGTGAAGCGGGGTGTGTGGCACACCAAGAATATATTTTTTTCTGCGTCTGTGTGGTGTTTTATTTTTTACATTTAACCCCTTGTGAACTGGTAAGGGGTCCACAAGACCCCTATATCAGTTCACAAGGCTGGGGGATGGCAAGTCACCTGCACTAGCGGGTGACTTGCCATTAACCCTTGGCACCCCCATTACCTGCCTCCCCAAAGGCCAGGGGGGGGCAGAAGAGCCCGGGCCCACGGGCTATGCGGGCTTTGTAGCCTGCAGGGCCAGGGGCCACAAAAGCTGGCCCCTGTGCCCTGTTCCTACAAGCCCTGCATAGCTGGTCCCGGGCTGGTTACTTCGGGTAAGGGGGCCCCCCATGTCATTTTTTTTGGATTTTTAAGGGTCTTTAACCCTTAAAAATCCCCCCCAAAAAATGGGGTCCCCCCCCCGGGAGGGGGGACCCTGTGTCATTTTTTTCCCCGATTTAACCCTTTGTAGTGTGGATGGTAGTTGTATTTTATTTGTAAATGTTATAAAGTACTTGTTTCATTTAGGGGGGTCTCCTGGGCAGGAACGGGGGGCTACCGATAAATATGTGGTACCGTTCTAATCTGTAGAAATGGGGCTCTCACATGCAATACGGTTTTCTTTAATAAAATACATTTTTTATTTAAAATAAAGGAGGCAATTTTCTAAAAAAAAATTTTACTTTTTTTTTTTTTTTTACTTAATATTGTAAAAAACAGAATAAAATTTACAAACAAGACATTTCATGTTAAAGCCTAAACTCTGCTGCAAAATATATATATATATATATATATATATATATATATATATATATATATATAATTTTCCTGAAAATTCCAGCAAAAATGCCGCAAAACATGGCGCAAAATGGGGAAAAATGTCCTGTCAACAGAGGGTGACAAAATCTCAAGTAGGCTGGCAATTAAAAGGATTAAAAGTAGCTATGCATGTTGGGTATTGTTCTGTTCGGGGGACCTTGCGCTTTCAGACTTAGCTTGTTTTTTCTGGTTTGCATATTTATATTTTAGGAAAAGGTGTTTTTATTCAGCTTTTTTTATAAAATTTTTAGGGAAACCCTGCGCAACCAAAGAATTCTTTGAGGGATTAATTCCAGAAAGATGAGCCCACTACAACAAGCTGGGTACGCTTAGAAAGCTTAACATGTGTACTTTTAGGGAATATATGGTTTATGGGGGATATTCCAAATGTAAAGGGTTGTTTTGGTTCAAAAATCGCAAGGTGCGCACCTTGTCTGCAGAGCTGAAATTTTCAAGAAAAATTACCGTTATGCGCATGCTTTACTTTGGGGTGTTTGGCAACTCTTCCCTTGACAGTAGCTATGTATGTTGGGTATTGTTCTGTTCGGGGGAGGTTGCTTTTTCAGATTATACTTGTTTTTTCTTGTTTGTATATAGTTTTTTTTAGGAAAATGTTGCTTTGATTCGGCTTTTTTATCCTTTTTTAGGGAAACTCTTTGCAACCAAAGAATACATTGAGGGATTACTTCCAGAAAACTGTGGCCACATCAACAAGCCTGGTACACCTAGAAAGCTTGAGGTGTGTACTTCCAGAGAATATATAGTTTGTTGGGGGTATTTCAAATGTAAAGGGTTATTTTTCTGGAAAAACTGCAAGGCGCGCATAGCGCATATCACAGTTGTATTTTAATCCCCTAAAGCGCTGTTTCAGTTTGGGGGAGTCTCCTGGGTATGAAAGAGTGTCTACCTATACATATGTGGTACCGCTGTAACCGGGAGAAATTGGGGTTTCACACGCAATAAGATTTTATTGACAAACTTACATTTTTTATTACAAAAAAACACTACAAATTGCAAAAAATAGATTTTTTTTTATTTTTTTGCACATATTTCACCCAAAAGTATTGAGAATACACAAAAAAAAGGCCAAACAAGACATCGCATGTTGAAGCCCAGACTCAACCCAAAACAATATATCATTTTCCTGGGAAATCCCTGGAAATCCCTTCAAAAATCACATTTGAACATGGGGAGCGCAAAATAGTGCAAAATGGTCTGGCACCAAGGGTGATGAAAACTTCAGGTAGGCTGGCAGCAAAAGGGTTAAGCTTGGGGGAGTAGGTGAAGTGAAACGAGGTGCAGCCACTGGCAGGCCAGATTGCAATGCAAGCACCTGCTCAGCACAGGGTACACAGACCCGTGCCTTGTCAGTGTCAGCATGAGGTTGCCCACATGCTACACACAGCCTGTCTTGTCCCGAAGGGACCCCGGTCACATTATCCTGGGATGCCTCCATATGGCGATTATAGCGGCACTATACGCCGATAGGGAATAACGCTATATAGCAACCCCGGATGCCCCAATAACCCGCTAGGGAAGTGGGAGTATTATTTTTACAAGGCCTACAAGTTAT
Source organism: Gastrophryne carolinensis (assembly GCA_027917425.1). Classification (NCBI taxonomy): domain Eukaryota; kingdom Metazoa; phylum Chordata; class Amphibia; order Anura; family Microhylidae; genus Gastrophryne; species Gastrophryne carolinensis. The sequence continues at coordinate 411,381,130 of CM051235.1, forward strand.
ATACTAATACAGGGCTGGGAGAAGCCAAAAAGGGTTCGCCCCGCCTGAAAGACATAAGCAGACAAGACCTGTAAGCACACAGTAACAAAAGTGAAAGATATAAAGCCGCCCGCGAGGGCACTTACGGAGCGCGGTAGGTAGGGGTCTGTCGCGCATGGGCCAACCAAGCAGGTTAAAGATGGCGTCGGTATACCTCGAGGGGTATCAGCGATGACGCGGAGTGCGCCATGGACGCCCCCCCCCCGAAGAGCGCGAAGCCAGAACGTGCAAGCAGCCAATGACGGCGCACCAGCGCCTGAGGTAATTCTGCCGCCAAGCGCGGAACCAAGTCAGCGTGGCGGCGGCAATTTTAAAAAGACAGTAAAGGCAAGTCAGCGCGGCGGCTGACACAAGACTAAACAGAATGGAAAAAGAGTGTAAAACACAGAATGCATAGCATACACATTTACACCCCCCCCCCCCCCGTTTCCCCCGAAGGCTACAAGGAGGATGAGGGAGGACAGCGGCCACTTAAACAGGGCCCACCGATGGGCAGGGGCAAGGGGGCACTAGTGCGGGAGGGGCATCCCATAGAGGCTCACCATAAGCCTGAACCGCCTACCCTTTGGTGGGGGATTGCGGTGGAGCAGCGCTCCTAAGCACCTAACAGCAGTGCTACCTACCTTCACCCGACCAGCGCAGCCAAGGCTGAGAGGCATATTACTAGTGGAACGGGTGGGAATAGTCCTACAGGGCCGCAGGCTAATAGCCCCGCTCACCTGCGAGTAGTGAGCCATTTCTCGTCCTTCGCAGCCAGACTGCAGAGAAATTCTGGGGATTTGTGGGAGGTCCCCGGGTATTTGAGGGGCCGGGAGGAGCCTATTTTCGATGTCTCTGCAGTCCAGCGCCATCTGGCGGCGTATATCCCAAGTGTAAGTATTAGATTTGGAGCAGGACATACTGTATACTAAGAATAAAAGATCTTAAACAGGAACTACAATCTTTTCACAGGCTTCCCCTTGGACCCCCCCTTCACCCATCATCTATTGCTGCGTCCAAATGCTTTGGGTCTCAATGTGTTGCGAGACAGAAGCATCCAGCTCCCAAGTAACCATCACACAAGACCAGGGTAGTGGATTAGATGATTACATGCACTTGATCCACTGCAGCAACGTCACCTGCGAAGGGCTTCATTTGTTTTGTTATTTTTAGCATTCTTTTTGCCATTACTAGAATGAGCTTGCCCCGGTGGGCACAGCATGAGCTTCTGCCTCTAGTCACATGGAATCCTGATAGGAGGAAGTAGCAAACACATGACTAACAGACCAGCTGCAACGGACTACAGAAGCGTCGGGTATTTCTACCCGGTCTCAGACTTGCCAGCTGTCAATCCTGCAATGCAATATACCCATTAATGCCGGGGTATGCTGGTGTTTGCAGATCTTTGACAGCTGGGATGACAGTATGATGAAACAACAGATCTGTATACCTGGAAAAATACAATTCTGTGAAACTCACCTGTAGAATTGTTTTTGATTATATCCAGTCCAGGTCGTCCCAGTGATGACATGTGCAAGATCAAAAACCGTTGCTCCTACTGGCCTATAAAGGCAGGTGTCCCTCTATCATTCTCCAGTGGTTAAAAAGCAGTAAATAAAAAGAGGACAGGCCGGGAGGCCAAGAAACCATGTTACTTCACATAGCTTCAGCTTGTACTCTCTCTAACAAGACTTAAAGTGGACCAACACCCAGGATTTTGACTATCCTGGGTTTTGGTCCACTTCAGGGGGGCACCCCGATTAGGGGTGCCCCGCTGTGTAAAACCCCCCAGAAACACCCCAATACTCACCTCAAAACGCTCCCACGTGGCCGGGTGACAGCGACGGACAAGCCAGCGCGTCCGCCGCCGCCTCCCGCACGTCCCTCTGACAGCGCGCGCGCCCGCGCCGGCCATTCACAAACGGCCGGCGCGGGCGCGCGCACGGCTAGAGGGGCGCGCGGGAGGCGGCGGCGGCCGCAGCCGCCACCGAGGAGGTGAGCTTTTGGGGGGTTCCTCACCGCGGGACATCCCGATCTCGGATGTCCCGCGGTGAGGGGGGTGATCGGCCCAGGGTGTTGGTCCACTTTAAAAATACCATACCAAAAAGTCCATGAATAAAAAAATGGTAATCACCATAACAGGCAAACAGGAGATAATGAACAAAAGGGCGGGGCGGGACGACCTGGACTGGATATAATCAAAAACAATTCTACAGGTGAGTTTCACAGAATTGTATTTTTCCCTTATCCAGTCCAGGTCGTCCCAGTGATGACATGTGGGACATCCAAAAGCAGTGTCCATTTGGGCAGGATCCCCAGTGTGGAACAGCATGTAGTTCATTTCACTACCGCCTGAAGCACCTATCGGCCAAAAACAGCGTCAGCTGAGGCCCTGACATCCACCTTGTAAAACTTTGTAAAAGTATGAACAGAAGACCAAGTGGTGGCCTTACAAAATTGTTCAACCGATGCCTGGTGCTGAAAAGTCCAAGAAGTACCAATAGCTCTGGTAGTCTGAGCTGTGATCCGAAAAGGGGGTTCCTTCCCGTGGCAGAATATGCTTGCACCACTGCCTGTCTGCCACCAGCTAAGTCCACTATCAGTAAGTGGATCAAACCTTTCCTAGAGCCCTCTGTTAGGACAAAGAGCACATCAGATTTTCTGAAGGATTTAGTCGCCGTCAGGTAATACTTTAAGGCTCTGACCACTTCCAAGGCATGGAGGTTCCTTTCTTTAGAATTAGTCGGTGCTGGACACAAGGAAGGTAAGACAACCTCTTCATTAAGATGAAAGGGAGAAATGACCTTAGGCAAAAAAATACCATTTTGTGAATACTCACCTGTAAAATGGGTATTATAAGTATGTCACACACCCCACTTCAATCATTAATTATTACACTTGGGCTATACTCACCGCAGTGTTGCAGAGAATCTCCAAAAAAAGCAACAGGCCCCTCCCGGTCCATACATACCTGGCACCCCCCAACAATTCCCCAGTATTCAAACAGCAGTAAGACAAGGTACCAGGAACAAACAATGGTAACCCTCAACTGTAAATAAAAAACTTCACCATATAAAGAACCAGGATACCAAAAAGGGCGGGTGAAGTGGGGTGTGTGACATACTTATAATACCCATTTTACAGGTGAGTATTCACAAAATGGTATTATTCTAAGTATGTCACACACCCCACTTCAATCATTAATTATTACACTTGGGACATCCAACAGCAGTGTCCAGAAAAGGGCGGGTATCCAACCAGGCAATAACGCAGAAAAAACTTAAACCACTGCAGCCTGCAGAACCTTGCGGCCAAAAACAGCATCCGCTGAGGCCCGCACATCAACCTTATAAAACTTAGAAAAAGTGTGAACCGAAGACCAGGTAGCAGCCTTACAAACTTGTTCAACAGAAGCCTGGTGCTGAAAAGCCCAGGACGCACCAACCGCACGAGTAGAATGAGCAGTAACACAAAAAGGGGGATCCTTCCCCTTGGCAGAATAGGCTCCAACAACCGCCTGACGAATCCATTTGCTAATGGAAGACTTAGCCGGAGCCAAGCCCTTCCTAGGCCCACAGGGCACCACGAAAAAGGCATCAGTCTTACGAAAGGAAGACGTAGTACGCAAATAGTACCTGACACAACGTACAACATCCAAGCAGTGCAACGCACTCTCCTTGTCATTCCTAGGCTTAGGACACAAGGAAGGAAGAACAATGTCCTGATTAAGATGAAAAGCAGAGACCACTTTAGGGAGAAAGTCTGGCTTGAAACGAAAAACCACCTTATCCTGATGCTTCTCAAAATAAGGAGCCTGAATCGACAAGGCTGCCAACTCTGAAACACGCCGAACTGAAGTGATGGCCACCAGAAAGGCAACCTTCTGAGTCAGAGTGGACAGAGCAATATCCTGCAAAAGCTCAAAAGGAGGAGCCTGTAACGCAGAGAGCACCAAATTCAAATCCCAAACTGGGAGCAAAGCCTTCCTAGGAGGCCGCAGATGCGAAACCCCCTGGAAAAAAGTCTGGACAAAGAGATTAAAAGACGGGGAGTCCCACTTAGTATTTAGATGAGCACTGCCAGTCCTATATTGGCGTCCAGCTAACCCAATTCAATCATTCAAAGAAACACTTAAACATGGTTAATTGCCGGAACAGGCTCAATAACGTCCCATAGCCTAATAGCCATTACAACGCTGACTTTTATTTATCATAGAAAAATCATGGCACTAAAAATGGTACACACACTGAATAAAAAACATTTACAAGGCGAGTCTAAAAAACGGGGGCCCCCCCATGCATGCAGCCTCATCAGCCACACTCTCATTCCACTCACTCCTCCTCCTCACAGGCTCAAACTGAAACTAAAGGGGGTTATAAGTGGGCATCACACCTCCAGGTGTGTAACTTGTGATTATGTCCCAACGCCGTGTTAATCAAATTCAAAAAGTGTTCAACACTTAAGTGGACTCGGCTGCCACCGTTGAATGAGCGGGACTAAAGTTAGCCTAAATTAGGAATCCACCGTTGCAGGCCTGTAAAATTGAGGGATCCCTTCTCTCCTCAACTGGTACCACAGCAGCTCTATTTCATAAAAGTCATCCAGTTATGGCACAACTATACGCCTCAGTGTGACACCTTAATTAGCCGTCCACCGCTGCACGAGATTGATATGTCTTTAAACATGCACTCAGACAGATACTTAGCTGCGCTGTGCGGTCCCGTGTTCTGTTACTCGCAATTTCGCTGTGCGGGGAGCAGCCTCCATGTTTGAGACATTCTCAGCAGGTTGGATTCAATCCTCTGTACAGAGACTCGTGCTGCCAGCGCTCAGTCAGACACATCCGCGGGCTGGCGTAGTCCCAGCAGCCACCGCGCATTTAACCAGGCATCTCAGCAAGCTGGCGGGATTTCAACGGCGTCAAAGTTTCCACAGAGCCGGAGGAGCGGGGAAAGTGGTGGGCCGGCCGTCCGCCGACACGTGTTTCGCTTCGCCCACCGGAGCTTCGTCAGGGTGGGGGGACCAAAGAATGGCTTGCAAAAGACCTCTGAAAAAAGATAGACAAGGCAGAAACCTGCCCCTTCAAGGTACTCAGCTGAAGACCAGAATCCAGCCCCGATTGAAGGAATTCCAAAATCCGAGAAATAGAAAAGACCCGGCAGGGCAAAGATCTAGCCTCACACCAATCAATATAAGAGCTCCAGACCCTATAATAGATGGAAGAGGAAGACCTCTTCCTAGCACTAACAAGAGTCCGAATGACCGAATCCGAAAGACCCTCCTCCCTCAAGATGGAGGTTTCAGCAGCCAAGCCGTCAAAGCCAGCGTTGGTAAACTGGGGTAACACAGCTGACCCTGAGTGAGAAGATCTGGCCGAAGAGGCAGATCGAACTGATCCACTGCCAGACGAACGATGTCTGCGAACCACACCCGCCTTGGCCACCTTGGAGCCACGAGAATGGCGGGAACTCCTTCCTGAACCAGCTTTCGCAGCACCCTGCCTAGCATGGGAATCGGAGGAAACAGATAAAGAAACCCCAGGTCCCTCCAGCTCAGGGCCATGGCATCCGCCGCCAGAGCCAGAGGATCCCGAGACAGTGACACGAATGTCGGAAGCTTGTGATTGTGACGAGAGGCAAACAGATCCACCTCCGGCGTCCCCCACCGAAGACACATTGACCGAAACACCTGGGGATGGAGAGACCATTCCCCCCAGCGGGATGAACACCGGCTCAGAAAGTCCGCCTCCGTGTTCTCCACTCCTGGAATGTAAACTGCCGAGATGCAAGGGACACGAGTCTCTGCCCAAACTAGAATCAGAGAAACCTCTCTGTGGGCACCCAGACTGCGAGTCCCTCCTTGGTGATTGATGTAAGCAATCACCGTCTAATTGTCCGATCGAACCTGAACCGGCAGGCCCTGTAAACGATGCGTCAAGTGAGACAGAATCAACCTGATGGCTCGCAACTCCAGAACATTGATGGGCAAGTGGGCTTCCTGAGGGTCCCACTGCCCCTGAAACTGAAGATCCTTCCAGAAACCTCCCCATCCTGACAAACTGGCATCCGTGGTGACAGTTTCCCAAAGCGGGGTCAGAAACGACCTGCCCTTCAGAAGATTGTCCGAGACCATCCACCACAGAAGAGACTGCCGAACCCGAGGGGACATCCAGAAGGACCGATCCAACGACCGCGGTCGCCGGTCCCAAGACGCCAAAAGATGAAGCTGAAGCGTCCTGGTGTGAAACTGCGCGAAGGGAACTGCCTCGAACGAGGCCACCATCAACCCCACCAGCCTCATCCCTAACCGAATGGACGGGCGAGGATTGGAAAGAAGAAACTGAGCCAATTCCTGAATCAAAAGAACCTTGGCCTGAGGGAGAAAAACTCTGTGCTGGCAAGAGTCCAAGGACATCCCCAGAAAGGTCACCACCCTGGCCGGAACCAGAAAGGACTTGGGGTAATTGATCACCCAGCCGAACCTCTCCAGCATGGACACCACCATGCTGGTGTCCCCTTCCGCTTGACTGAAGGAAGGCGCCATTATGAGAAGATCGTCCAGGTAAGGCACAATGCGAATCCCCTGAGCTCTGAGCAGGGCCATCACTCCCGCCAACACCTTGGTGAACACTCTCGGAGCAGAGGTGAGGCCGAATGGAAGAGCTACAAACTGAAAATGCCGATCCTCCACCACAAAGCGAAGGAACCTCTGATGAGCTGGAAAGATCGGAATGTGAAGGTAAGCATCCTTGATGTCTATGGACGTAATAAAGTCCCCCTGCCGAAGCGAACCGATCGCAGACCGCAGGGTTTCCATGCGAAACTTCCGGAGACGAATAAACCGGTTGAGAAACTTCAAATCCAGGATGGGGCGGAACGACCTTTTTGGGTACAGTGAAGAGGTTGGAATAATACCCGCGCCCCACCTCCGAAAGAGGGACCGGGCAGATGACTGCCAATTCCAGAAGATTCCTTACCGCCGCCATGAGCCCCTGCGCGGCCAACAGATCTGAAGGTACCCGAGACCTGAAAAACCTTGAAGGAGGGCGGGACTCGAACTCCAGCTTGTAACCGGCCGACACCACCTCCCGGATCCACCTGTCCGAGACCTCCTGGTCCCAAACCCGGGAGAAGAGTCACAACCGCCCCCCCACCCGTACGGGTGAGGGCGCCCCCTCATTGCTGCACGGGCTTGGCAGCTGACTTGGGCTTGGCGCCCCAGGCGTGAGCGGGACGGCCCCGGCCTCTACCCCTATTCCAACCTGCGCCCCTGGAAGCCGAGAAGCCAGCACCCCTGCCGGCTCTGGCACCCCGAAAGGACGGATTGAAGGGGGCCGCCCCCCGAAAGGAACGGCGAAATTTCTTGCGCTGAGGTAACTTACCTCCCTTGGCAACAGAATCCAGCTTTTCACCGAAAAGCCTCAAACCCAAAAAGGGAAGAGCCGTGAGCGATCTTTTAGAATTAAAGTCAGCCGTCCACTGTCTCAACCAAACGGAGCGGCGAATAGCCACCAACAGAGCAGAAGCCCTGCCACACATCAACATGGCATCATCCTGAGAGGTCAGAACAAACGACAAAAAAGAGTCACAACGCTTAAGCGCAAGAAACTCATCACCAGAGGGATCAAGATCCACACATAAATCCCTGACCATAGACCTAACCGCCAAAGTCAAAAGAGCCGAAGCACAAACAGGCCTCAAAACCGAACCCGCACAGACAAAACCATGGCGGGCCAGCTGATCAATCCGGCGATCCTCGCCATCCTTGAGAGAAGTAGTGTCAGGAGAATGAACAACCGCCGTATTAGACAGCCCCAAGACCGGAGCATCCACCTCGGGAGATACAGACCAACGCTTCATCAAGTCCGCCGGAAAAGGATATTTCCTATCCCAGCTAGGCGGTACCCCGACGAGCCGTGTAGGTTGCTCCCATTGCTTAAGGACAACGTCCTCAAAATGCTGTTGACTGGGAAACTCCAAGCGCTGCTTGGATCCCCCAAAAAGCTGGCCCTTGGGCCGAGGAGCAGCCTCGGGAGGGTCCAAATCCAAAACCTCAAACATTTGGGCCAAAATGGAAGACGTATCAGGAGCAGGACCATCAACCTGGTCCCCCTCAACACCCAGCACTTGCTGGCCCTCTGAATCATCCAAATCCTCAACAAGCTCACCCTCTTCAAGGGGACGATCTGACCAATCCAGGTCCTCAACAACCTCCTCATCAGAGTCCGGCGGAGGCGGAGATAGGTGTTTACGCTTAGCCGGAGCCTTCCGAGTGGACATAGCGGAAAAAACTTTCTCGAGGTTGGCCAAACGGGCGCACACCTCAGATTGCGAATCCCCACCCATGACAACGTCACACGGGGTCCGGAACAGGCGAGGAGGCGAGGGAGATGGCGCGGACGAAGAAGTACCAGGCACCGGGGTGCCGGACTGGCGCTCAATGTTCCGCTGTGCACATGGAATACATAGAATGACATCATCCCCCGGGAGCGGAGTCCCACAACCCCCACACAGCCTGGGTTGTCCCGAAGGACCGTTTCCGGTATCTGTGGCAGCCTCCATATGGTGAAATTTATGGTATTCGCAGAACCCAGGGATTTACGCAGTAAGCGACCCGGGATGCCCCTCTCGGATTTCAATAGAATATATATCTATATATGAAATATTAAAGTAGCCCTGACCAGGGAAGCTATCCCAAGGGACACTAAGCCAACCCCACTAGCCAGGTATACAAGACCGGGAGAGCCCTTGTATGGTGGAATCCCGGAATCTGGAAAAGAAAAGGCCACAATCAATTCAGGCACACATAAATACAAAAACATAGAACTACATATGACTAGGTATAAACACTTCCAGCCAGCATGCCCAAAAGTCTTGCTGAATCACCCTGCCGTTGCCCCCACGGGAGGAGGGGGGAAGGGAGGAAGGCACAGACCAGTATATAATTCAGAGACAAATGGCCCAAAGTTAGTACCCAAAAAGGATAACTACTGCCCCCTTAACTGAACGCTCCCTTTAAAACCGCGTTCAGGCATAACAGTAATAATAAAAGTAAGATCACACAGCCGTGCCCAGGAGGACACAATTCATTGAGGGATTACTTCCAGATGCGCCACATCAACGCCGCAGCCTACCTTAACCGCAAGAAATGGCGCCAACCATAGGAAAACGGAGACGGAGACTGAAAACGAGGCGGAGACGAGGGGCGGGCCCGCGGGAAGCGCGGGACCGCTGTAGCCCCGCCCCTCCCTAGCCGCCAGACACGGCGCGGCCCGCCCACCTAGCAGCCCAGCGAGCGGCGTGCGCCGCAAGCAGAGGCGCCAGCAGAGACCGTCGGGCGGACCAGCGGCACGCAAGCCGCCCGGTCCCACCCGCCTAAATAAACCGCCAGCGGGGCGCCGAATGTCCAGGCGGGCCCGCGGCGCAACGTGCCACCCGGCCCCGCCCCGCAGAGCAAGGACGGGCGCCCTAACATGGCGCCCGCCTACCGCACCGGGTGGCGGGCCGGCGGAATTCCCGCCCGACCCGTCCCCACATGTAAAAACACTGGCCCCACACAGGAGCTCCAAGGCCCCCAAAGGAACCTACAATAAAGCATATGCAGACTGCCAACGCCGCACAGGCCGCCTGTCCTTGCCCCACTGCACACGCACACACAGTGAAGCCACACACACACATTCATAAGAATGAAAGAGGCCAGAGAAAAAACCTAAAGGGGGGCATAAGGGCTGGGGCATCCCACGTCCGGATCACCAAACCAGATCACCGCTATGCCCCATTATATGGGGACGAGCGGAGGAGCTAATCTCCTAGGCACCTAAAGTGCCATCTACCCTTACCCGGCCTACAGCCTAAGCTGGGAGGCTGCCAGTTACATGTGAGAATAGGGACAAACGGAGCCGGGCAGAAATAGACCCTAGGGGGGGGGCCGGGGTGATACCCCGGCTACCTGCAAGCAGGAGACTTCTTTCTTCTGTCTTGTCGCCACCTTGCAGAGAACAACACTGGGGAATTGTTGGGGGGTGCCAGGTATGTATGGACCGGGAGGGGCCTGTTGCTTTTTTGGAGATTCTCTGCAACACTGCCACCTGGCGGTGAGTATAGCCCAAGTGTAATAATTAATGATTGAAGTGGGGTGTGTGACATACTTATAATATCAGGTTTAAAGCGAAAAACCACCTTATCCCTATGCCGCTGAAAATAGGGAGGTTTCATACAAAGCGCGGCCAGCTCTGATACGCGACGCACCGACGTGATCGCTGCCAAAAGGACCACTTTGAGAGTCATAATAGGCAATGAAGCATCGCACAATGGTTCGAAGGGAGGACCCTGAAAAGCAGACAGTACTAAATTCAAGTCCCACACCGGTAATACGGACTTACGCAGTGGCCGGACATGTGTGACTCCCTGGAAAAAAGTCTTGATCAACCTATGGGTGGCAATGGATCTCTGGAAAAAGATGGCTAAGGCAGAGACCTGACCCTAGAGGGTGCTCAGCTAGAGACCCAAATCTAAGCCGTGTTGCAAAAACTCCAGAATCCTAGAAATAGAAAAAATACAATTCTGTGAGTACTCACCAGTAGAATTGTTTTTACTATGCACAGCACGGCCTGTTTCATGTAGTCCTTACATCTGGGTATTCCGCCACAAGGTGGCGCAGTGTACTGCAGAAGAATTGTGGCTCCTCCCGGCCCCATATAAAAACCGGAATCACCCATAGACCTCCAGTGTTACAAGAAGCAGTTATACAAGAAGCCGGGAGGTAATAAAGGTAAAAAAGGTAAAAAGAACCCTCAACTAACTTTGGAACAAATCACCATACAAAGGCAACCAAAGAGAACGATAACAAGGGAGGGATGAAACAGGCGTGCTGTGCATAGTAAAACAACTCTACAGGTGAGAACTCACAGAATTGTATTTTTCCAAGTGCACAGCATGGCCTGTTTCATGTAGTCCTTACGTCTGGGACATCCAAAAGCAGTGTCCGGAAGGTAGGGTGGGATCCCCAAAGAGTGACAGCGGACAGTTTAAACCACTACCGCCTGTAGTACCTTGCGGCCAAAAGCAGCATCAGCTGAGGCCTTAAAATCAACCTTGTAAAACTTGGAAAAAGTATGAACAGAAGACCAACTAGTGGCCTTACAAACTTGTTCAACAGAAGCTTGGTGCTGAAAAGCCCAAGAAGCACCAATAGCATGAGTGGAATGAGCAGTAACCCGAAAGGGGGCTCCTTCCCCTTAGCAGAATAGGCCTGCTCCACCGCCTGACGAATCCACTTGCTGATAGTAGACTTGGCCGGAGGCAAACCCTTCCTAGGTCCAGCAGGAAGAACAAAAAGAGCATCAGATTTCCTAAAAGACTCAGTAGCAACCAAATAAAACTTTAATGCCTTGACAACATCCAGAGAATGAAGGATCCGTTCCTTAGAATTAGCAGGGTTAGGACACAAGGAAGGTAAAACAATGTCCTGATAAAAAAAGAAGACACTCGTCATGACCCCTTGACTCCTCGTCATATGACCCTGAGTCAGAGAACAGTTCCCCTTCGTCCGAGGGGGTATGGCCATAAGGATGCAACAAATCACCAGATTCCATAGGGAAAATAGAGTCAGGGGTTAAATGCCGCCTCTTTGCGGTGGCCTTACGCGCTAAGGAATTAGCAAGCAATTTTTCAACACTGGCCAGTCTATCAGCCATATCAGGATGAGAATCCCCGCTTGTATTGGGGGTTAGACTCAGGCTTGGGGGAGTAGGTGAAGTGAGGCGAGGTGCAGGCCCAGCCACGGAAGAGGTGGGAAGGACAGATAGCGCCTGCTCTGCACAAGGAACGCAGACCCGTGCATTGTCACCGAAGGAACCCCGTTCACAATATCCTGAGATGCCTCCATATGGTGATTTAATCGGCACAATAGGCCAGTAGGGATTGACGCTGTAAGCTACCCTGGATGCCCCAATAACCCGCAGGGAAGTGGGAGTAAATTTAATAGTCTCAACCGGGAGCTACACCGGGCTGGGAGAAGCCACCGGAATCCACGGTCTGAAAGACATAAAGGGAACAAGGATGTCAGAGCCATGCGCAAGAGAGTATAAAAGGTAATATAAAGTCGCCCGCGAGGGCACTTACAGACAGAGGGGGGAGGACGGTCTTCACCACGCGCGCGCGAGTAAAAAATGGCGCCAAGCGAACCTCGAAGGGCGGGCCAGAGCTGACCGTGACGCGTAGCGCGCCAAGCCAGGACCCCGCCCCCCCCCCCGGAGAGCGCGAAGCTCCAAAACGCGTAGCCAATATAGACAGCAGGGCAGTGACGCCTGAAGGGAATTGATCGAGTGGATTACCTCAGAAGAGCCACTACAAGCTAAAAAAGAGACGCCGCAGCGTCTGTAAAGCCGCCGCCGTCCATGCAGAACAACCATATAGGAAAGACGCGGCGGCGACCTACAGGATAAAAATAAAAGCGCGGCTCTGACACCCATTCCCAGTCAAACACGATACTAAGGCCATAAGCGTGTAATAGGGTACACTGAGGCCGCCATACTCACAAACCCCTCCCCCCCCTTTCTTTCCCCCCGGGCTAAGGGGGGAACGAGGGAGGATGGCGACCCTTTACACAGGGTCCACCGCTACACGGGGCGTGGGGCAATGATGCGGGAGGGGCATCCTCTAAAGCAGGGGTACTCAACCACTTTTTGTATAGGTCCATTAACAGGAATCCCATGAGAGGTGAAGGTCCGGACGGGGGGCTGTCGTGGGGGGTGGATAGTTATAGTGCAGTGTAGTACTTCATATGACAATGCTAGGTATGCTAGGTATGCTAGGTGCCAGGGAGACTAAGCACTACATCGCTTATCAAGGGGCAGCTGATCAGGGGGCAGCTCTGAGCATAGCAACACATAAGCAACTGAGTGCAGGGCTACATGGAAGGGGTCCGAAAATCTGGCACCGAGGTCCGCATTCGGACCCCGGTCCGCCAGTTGAGTACCGCTGCTCTAAAGGCTCACCATCAGCCTAAACCGCCTACCCTTTGGTGGGGGACTGCGGTGGAGCAAGGCTCCATAAGCACGCATGGTGCTGCCTACCTTCACCCAACCAGCGCAGCCCAGGCTGGGAGGCACATCACAAGAAGGACGGGTGGGAGTAGTCCAACAGGGCCGCAGGCTGTAATAGCCCCGCTCACCTGCGAGAGAGTGATACTTCATGTCTTCGCAGTCAGCACTGCAGAGAAATCTAGGGATTTGTGGGAGGTCCCTGGGTATATGAAGGGCAGGGAGGAGCCTGTTTTTGCATGTCTGCAGTGCACAGCGCCATCTGGCGGAGGATTACCCAAGTGTAAGTATATCTGGAGCAGGACGTACTGTATACTTAGAATAAGGCCACCTTAAGAGTCAGAATGGGCAACGCAGCCGCACGTACAGGTTCAAAGGGAGGACCCTGTAAAGCAGACAACACCAAATTTAAGTCCCAAACCGGTAACATAGGCTTACGCGGCAGAAGCACATGAGTAACTCCTTGGAAGAAGGTCTTAACCATCCTGTGATTGGCAAAGGATCTTTGGAAAAATATAGCCAGAGCAAACACCTGTCCCTTAAGGGTACTAAGTTGAAGGCCTGAATCCAGACCATGTTGTAAAAGCTCCAGGATCCTGGGGATAGAAAACACCTGACAAGGGAGAGACTTAGACTCACACCAGGCAATGTAAGCATGCCAGACCCTGTAGTAGATAAAAGATGAGGACTTCTTCCGGGCCCGAATCATAGTATCAACAACAGAGGCCGGCAACCCCTTCTCCATCAAGATGGAGGTTTCGGGGGCGTGGCCGCGGCATGGCAGCGCGAGGTCGTTTTCTTAGGAGGCTCCTGTCTTTCCCCAGCCAAACGCAGATTTTGAGCTAATGAGACCCTGTTCCCAATCCCCTGACAAGATGACAAAACGCAGGGGCCAGCAGAGGAGTGGCAGGGCCAGTGTGGGGCATCGTATCGTTCGTTATTTGAGGCCGGGCGACCCCGAGGACATCCGCGGGGTCAAGGTGGCGTCGGACCCCTGTGGAGGTGGGGGGGGGGGAAGGAGATCGGCCGCCGGCGAGTGGCCAAACATTGAGGCAGCATCAGGGAAGAGACCGAGAACAGACGGAGGAGGAGGAGGCCGGTCTGCCCCCGCAACAACCGCAGCTGCTGTCTCCGCGCGAGCGGGTGGGGAGCGGCAAGAAGAGCGATGCGGCCGCGGGGAGGAAAAGTCCCACGTGCAGAGCAGCGGAGGAAGAGGCACCTGAGGTACGGCGGGGGATGGGAGGGCGATCGCCCCTTTTTGAACGGGGAACGCTCACCTCAGGCGGATCAATGGAGCCCGGTGACACTGCGGGGATCGGGCCAAGTGGGAGCCCCCCCCCCCCCCCGCAGCCCTGGGAGTGACAGCCGCCGCAGCAGCGCTGAACCCGCCCATGGAACGGCGGCCATGCACACCACCTGGGGAGAGGGGGGGTGAGATGTCCCTGGATCCCCCCCCATAGCAGCCGCAAAGAGAGATACAGGACCCAGAGCCCAGCACAGGCCAGCCCATCCATTCTCCTTAAAGGGGCAGAAATGCAGAATAACTGGCCCCAGCTGCGGCACCTACCCCCATCATCACCACCGCCCCCACTCTGGGCCCCGACTGTAGAAGGATCCCTTGGTGACAATGATGGGGAGGATTGGATCACGCAAGCGTGCCGGAGAAACACCTCAGGCTGGTCTAGTTCGAGCCAGCAGGGCTCAGAAGCGGGCGGCAGGATTGGGGACCCACCTTCCCCAGACGCGGTTAACCAGCGAGACCGGGCGGCGTCCCCAGAAGAGAGGGCCACTAATCCCCCATTGCCCCCGCCACGATTGGGAAGGCATTCATCTCCTCCCAGCAGCTTAAGAGAGGAGAGCCTTTGGAGCCTCCGTAGCACTCTTGGGCTCCCAATCGGCACTGGTCCTGATTCTTTGGGGCTGAAGAACAGGGAGCAGACCCATCAAGCAATTGTGCATGCCCCCCAGCAGGGCCCTGACCTGGACCTGCGGTCAGTTCTCCTTTCGCTTCCCACTAAAGCAGACCTGGAGGCAATCACCACTAAGGCGGACATGGAAGCCATGGTCTCTAGAATAGAAAAATCCTTCCGGAAGGACCTGGAGACCAGCACAACGTGGCAGCGGTGGAGGACCGGGTCTCGGCCCTAGAGAATGCTAGAGACGTGACGGAGGAGAGCCTCGCCTGCATGGAACAGATAAATGTCTCGCAAGTGGCTCAAATCTCCAATTTGAAGTTACACTATGATGACCTGGAGAACAGGAGTCGGCGGCGGAATAATCTTCGCCTCCGCGGGATTCCGGAAACACCCCAGTTTGCAGACCTGGAATCTGCTGCAATCTTCATTTTCAACACTCTCCTGGGGAACCCACCGGGAACCATCATCAAGCTAGACAGGATCCACAGAGTTGCGGGCCGACCGCCGGGCATCCTGAATGGTCCTCGTGATGTACTATGCAGGGTGCATCACTTCAAGATCAAGGAGGAAATCCTGAAAAAAGCCTGGGAGGCGAAACAAATTGTCTACGAGTCCAAACCGATAACCATCCTACCGGACATGGCCCGTTCCACCCTCTGGATGCGAAGGCAACTGAAACCACTCCTTCAGAAGATAAGAGACTGTGGAGCAGTTTACAGATGGGGATACCCGTTTCATCTTATCATCAGGAAAAACAAGGGCTCTTTTACTCTACGCGCTCCGGGGGACCTGGATAACTTTTTGGTGTTTCTGGACACTGCCCCACTGGAGGTCCCGAATTGGTTGGACTTCCCCCGCATACCAGCCACTGCCGCAGAGAATTCGTCGCCGGAGGGCCCCGGCCAGACGTGGGCCGCCACGCGGGGAGGACATCCCACCCCCTGTGGATGAGTAGGTTCCCGTTTCAAGATCTGGTTTTACTGGTGCACTGATCCCGTGCCCCGGACCTCCTGCAAGCATTTCTCAGTATTAGTCTTCGTGGCTCTTCCTCTCCTCTATACACGGAGAGGCCACGGGCCGCATATCTGAACACCTACATCTGCCTCAAGTCGGATTGATGATGGACTCCCTCTGGTCTGGCGGGCCTGCCCCCCCCCCCCTTCTGCTGATTACTTTTTCATTGGAGTGTGGATGCATGTTCTGATGCCGATGGCTATCCTTGATACTGGTTTCCCGGCTCCCCCCCCCCTTGACGCCGCATGAGTGAGTTGACTCATCTGTGTGGCCTGGCACTGGCCGGCCAGTGGTTCTGGACGGGGGTCGGTGCCGGGGGGGGGGGCTGTGCCGGCGGTGGCGGGTTCGGTGTGCCCAGACGGTGCGGCACAGGAAGGGCCCTGATGTGTACCCAGAAAATGGCCTATGTGTCTAAGGAGGCTGGGCCCTGAGGCGGGCCGGGAGCCCCTGCACGCACAGGAATTATTAGTCAGGTGTTCCTTTTATGGACAGGGGACCCGGCCTGTGGGGGTCACCGGCTGCGGTCCGTCGTGGGGCCCAATGTTTTGTGTGTGTGGGGGCCTCTTTCTCCTCCCTCTGGAGGCTGGCCGGCGGGGCTTCTCCCCTCCTCCCCTTGCTCCTCCGCTGTTTGCCTCCCTTACGGTACATTGCTGCACACGGCGGAGTCAGTGGTTGCACTTCACTACTGACGTGCTGACGTGATGTGTCGCGGCGGGGGGACATGGGGGTATGGGCGACCCGGCGGGGATGGCCTTGACACTGGGACAACACAAAGAGGGAAACATCCCACTGCAGATTGAGAGGGGGATGGATGCCCACGGGGGGCAGGCCTCAGGGGGCTGTGCAGGAGATGCTCCACCCATGTGGGTGATTAAGCGGTTGGACGGTCCGCTGGTGGTGGGGGTCGCGGGCCGTGGGGTCACCGGCTGTGTTCTGACGCAGGGTCTGGGGACCCCGGGCGTTCCTTGCGGGTGCGTGCTGGTCTCCCTGGGAAAGGGGGTGGGTCCGCTTTCAGTAAATGACTGAGGCAAAGACGATGGTGCAATATGTGATATCTGCAAATAATTCTGCTGTTTATGCTCTTTCCTACCAGGAAACTAAGTTTTGGACCGTCTCTCTGTGAGGGACTGCTTTGGGCTGGGTGGGGGGGGGGGGGGGGGAGACCTCCGCAGTCATGTTGCGCCACAGTTTCTTTTTTTCTTTTTCTCCCCACATAGGCCAGCTCGCCTGGGTCTGAGAGGCCTGAAAAGGCGGGTGGTGTTCTTCTTTTCTTCCTTCCTTTTCTCTCCCCCTTTTCCCTAGTTCCTTCTCAACCTCTCCCTCTCCTACTCCTATCTCTTCCCCACTGACCCTTCCTGGTTGGTACCCCCGCCTCAGCTCGCCCGGGGGGGGGGGGGGGGGGCGGTCAGGCTGCAAACTCCATCTTGTAACCGGAGGATACTACCTTCTGAATCCACCGGTCTGAGACGCCTCCAGATGTGAGCCAAGAGCCGAAGCCGTCCCCCCACCCGGATGGGTGAGGGCGCCCCCTCATGCCTGAGGGGGCTTGGGGGAGGACTTGGGACCCCAGGGGGGGCCAGGGCGGCCACGTCCTCTACCCCTGCCCCAAAAATCTCCATGGGCTATAGCAAAGGAAGCTCCCTGTCCAATTCTGGAGCCCCTAAAGGAAGGAGAAAAGACACCTGAACCCCGAAAGGACCGGGGCTGCCTTCTACGCTGAGGTAATTTGCCACCCTTAGCAAACAAGTCCAAACATTCCCCAAAGAGGCGCAGCCCCTTGAAGGGAAACCCAGTGAGGGCCTTTTTGGCAGCATTGTCAGCTGCCCACTGGCGCAACCACACCGAGCGGCGTATCGCCACCAACAAGGCAGAAGCTCTGCCACACATTCTGATGGTATCATCCGGGGCAGAGAGAACATATGCAACAAATTCCTCACAACGCAGAAGAGCTCTATACTCTTCACTCCCAGCATCCAAGAGACCCCTCAGCAGGCTTTTAATAGCAACAGCCATGATAGCAGAGGCACAGACCGGACGGAGCGCGGTCCCAACACAGGCAAAGGCATGGCTAGCCAGCTGATCCATGCGCCTGTCTTCCCCCATCTCTCAATGTAGTAGCGTCAGGGGAATGCATGACAGATGTGTTGGACAACCCCAGAACTGGTGCATCCACCTCTGGAGGACATGACCAACGTTTAACCATTTCAGCAGGAAAGGGATACCACTTATCCCAACTCTTTGGTACCCCGGGAAGCCGGCTAGGCCGTTCCCACTCCTTGAGAATCAGATTATTAAAGTGAGTTTGTTCAGGAAACTCCAAGCGTGGCTTAACAGTATGAAACAGCTCCCCCTGCTGCCGCGGGGCCAAGGCAGGAGGAGAGTTACAGAGTACTTCAAATATTTGAGCCAAAAGTCTGTCAGTATCATCTGAAGCCCATGGGTCAGACCCAGACTCAGCATAACCCCTAGGCTGATCCTCAGATGATTCTGAATCAGAGAATAATTCCCCTTCTTCCAGGGGGGTATAACCAGTAACATCAAAAAACTCCTCAGCTTCCATAGGAAAGAGAGTAACACCGGGTGCCAGATGCCGCCGCTTAGCAGGAGCCTTAGGCGGACCAGAACCAGCAATATGCCTTTCAATGCTGGCTACCCTGGTAGCCAAATCAGGTTGAGACTCCCCACTGGTATGCACCTCACTGGGAGTCAGGTGTAAGCGTGGGGGGGTAGGCGAAGCCAGAGGGGGCACAGCACTAGGCCCAGCCGCAGGTAAACCAGACTGCAGGGCAAGTATCTGCTGGGCGCAGGGTACACACCCTAACATCATCACTTATAGGGGTTACCCCACACGCCACACACAGCCGGGCTTGTCCCGAAGGAACCCCGAGCACATTATCCTGAGAAGCCTCCATATGGTGATTATCACGGCACAGCAGTAGTAAAAGCAACCCGGGATGCCCCAATAACCCGCTATGGAAGTGGGAGTATTGGTATGTAATAGCCCTCCAATAAGAGTTAACACTAAATAGAGGGGATAGGACTGGGAGAAACCACACATTTGTGACCCGCCTGCAGGACATAAGCAAAAGATCCCATAAGCGATATGCAATACAGATATGTACATAAATAAATCAGCCCGCAGGGGCACTTACAGACCGCAATAGTGAGACACCAGGCATACGCAGCAGAGAATTAAAATGGCGCCCGCATATACCTCGAGGGGCGGGCCGCGGAGACAGTGATGCAAAACTCGCCATCCGCAAGGAAGCCTCCCCCCCCCCCCCCAAGAGCGCGAAAACGCGCCCACCAGACAAGACCAGCCAATGATGGCGCAGCAGCGCCTATGGCGATGAGGCGGCGAAAGAAACCAGTGCAATCAATTCAACAGGGATCAAACACAACACACAATATATATAGCAAAGACATGCAACCCCCCCCCCCCCCCCCCCGAGAACTACAAGGGAGATCGAGGGGGAAGCAACAGCCAGCCTAAAGGGAGAGAACTGTGGGGACAGGGGGCGAGGGGCAATAAATGCGGGAGGGGCATCCCATAAGGCTCACCATGGGCCTATACCGCCTACCCCTTGGTGGGAGACTGCGGTTGGAGCAGCGCTGCTGCCTACCTTCACCCGAACCAGAGCAGCCTGAGCTGGGAGGCAGTAGAAGAAAACGGGTGGGAATAGTCCTACAGGGCCGCAGGCTAATAGCCCCGCTCACCTGCGAGTAGAGAGAGACATCTTCTAGTCATCACAGCCAGGACTGCAGAGAAGAACTGGGGATTTTGTGGGAGGTCCCTGGTACATATGGGGCCGGGAGGAGCCACTTTTCTGTCTCTGCAGTCCAGCGCCATCTACTGGAGTATATCCCAAGCGTAAGGAATATCTTCTGGAACAGGACGTGCTGTATACTTAGAATATAATGCCTCTGGCGCAAGTGGTACAAACAGTGCTGAATCCGCCCAGAGGATTCCTACTGCATAAGGGGCAGAGCTTTTCCTTCTCAAATGGTCCCCCCAGCTCACTATCCCAGATGCCTCCATTATGGTGATTAAAAATGGTCAATAGGTAAGGTTACAAGACACTAACGGCCCAAACCTATAAATGATCCCTCTTAATAAAAAGGGGGACCGGGAGGAACCACAACCCTCAACCACAAGCCCACGACCTATACAAGAGAGGGGGAGAGATGCCCAATCAGAATAAGCAAAAAGAGGAGACGCGCCCTCCCACCGTATATGCCCTCATGCTGCATGGCCTGCACGTCCATTAGAAAATGGCCGCGGGGACCCGCGGTCCACCGCGCCGATGCGCAGCTCGCACAGCACCCCCCCCCCCGTCACAGACAGCGGCGAAGGGGAGGCCCCGCGGGGTACGGCAACCCCCAGGCAGGCGACGGGAGCGAGGGAGGCGAGTCTGCATAAGCTCCATAAGACCCGGCTGAACCAGCATGGAGCCAATAGTGAAAAACACCACACAGTAAAACTCACACAAGTGTCCAAATCTCCAATAAAGCTTGTGGGCAGGGAGGGTATATACAACAACAAAGGTGGTCCCCCCCCCCCCAGGCTCACCATAAGCCTACGGCCAACTACCCTTTAAAATAGGGTCTGCGGCCCAGAGCCAAGCCCTGCCGAACGCCACTGACCCTGGCGTTCACCCTACCATCACGATCCCGTAGCAGCCAGAGGCTGGGAGGCAGGAGTGGTCAGAAGGGATCCGTGGGAATAGGGCCCGCAGCGGCCGACGGGCTAGGTGGCCCCGTATCTGAGAGAGTATCCAAACGATCTTCTGCAGCCAAGACTGCAAGATGAACAACTGGAGAATGATGAGGGACACCTGCCTTTATAAGCCAGGAGGAGCTGCAGCTTTTTATCCTGCAGCCGAGCGCCCCCCTGGGGGCGGAATACCCACATGTCATCACTGGGACGACCTGGACTGGATATAGGGAAAAAAGGATGAGGGGACAGTGCGACATACAGACCAAAGAACACAGATTAGGGAATTTTAAGATTGAAGATAAAACCAATTGTTGGGTGTCCATGTGACAAGACAATACAACTCACACTAGAGTTGCTGGAAAACCCATTTTTCAGTGAAGAAATGATAAATAAAGCAAACCCGTTCCCTTCTCAAATCTCATCAGGTGTCTCAGGCATCTGCCAAAATGAATAATTATAAAACTGACAGACTGAATCAGAAGATATAAATCACTATTGTGTATTTACCAGTACCTTATAGCCACTAGTCCACCACATATAGACCACTCTCTAGCAGCCAGGTTCTTAGTTGCTCTGAATTTAGATGGATGTAATTTATTGTTGTATTTACAACAGGACTAGTAGAGATGTGCAGTGCAGCATCTGTTAATGCAAAATCTCCGGTTCTGTACAATTGGTTCTTGGCTATGCTTTTTTGCCCCCTGGTGACGTCACTTATTAATGGCAAAACTTTTGTCAGAGGTTTGTTATTTTTTGTGCCCAAATAAAGCTTCTAATAGGAACTTTTTAACAACTCTCCTTTTTTTAGAGAATGAGCTAAAGATCAGGCGTTTGGAGAGTCAACAAGTGGAACCAAGATCTTTCTGACCCCCTCATATTCACAAGGTGAAGACACCACAGGCAGAAAATGAGGAACTGGAGCACCCAAAAGGTAAGTCAGTGTTGGCGATTGCAGAAGTTCACACAGCAGAGCATCCCGAATCAGGTTACTTTGTCATCTGGTCCTGGGGTCTTTTAGAATCTAGAGCCAACATACAAGCCGATAGATCCACTTTAAGTCTGTGCTAATGGAGGTTCTCATTCGATTATCCAGACACTTTCCTAAGATGCCACAGGAGTAGTGTCAGGAAAGACAGACAGGGCACCTTGTGTCGTTAAGTGGGTCTGTTTGGAAACTCCCCAAAAGTACTTTTAACCAGATCATAATAAAACAAAAATATTTTGCAATTCATTCCAGTAATGGGGAGGTGGGGGCCCCGCTAAGTATATTCCACTAAAGGGCAAGATTTCCATATAAAACTACATAAGAAAAAGATATGAAGTGCATGGTGTAAATATATAACTCATCACTTCCGTTACACAGGAGACAACGATTCCCTTGTCATATTTGGAGCCCGAGTCTGGGCCATGCTAAAATGAAGGTCAGAACAACCAACCAAACCTTTTCAGAATTAAAGTCAACAGCAGCTTTATACAAACATTCTCCCGGGAAGGGAAAGGTCACCAGCAAGTCCGCTCCTGGCCTGTCTGGCTGCCAGCAATAGAACAGCGAGTCACATTGGTTGTGGGAGGTGATCGGTGTAATAAAGATGTACAATTCAAAACAAACCAGGCTGGATTCCGGCCAGCCGATTCAGGATACGGTCCAGCAATGAGGGCAGCTTCTGATCGCTTGAGTAGGACCTATTCACAGCAAGAGACAGTCCAGACCCTTTCTTAGTTATTTTTATTTGGGTGATCAATACCTTTAAAGCGGATTCACATCCATTTCCTAGCTAATGAGTGTGGCCCCTGGCTGCATTTTGACTGGCTCAGGGGGGCATCCCAATTGCAACCCCCCCAAAATCCTCAGCCGGAAATGTAGCCCTGCTATCACGGTGGCCAGAACTGAGAAGGCAACCCTGACCAATGTGAGCAATGGCAGCCAACTGCGGCACTGCATTTTCCGCCCGGGAGTGGATGTGCGCAGGATTTTAGCAATCTGGATGAGCCCGGTCCCACACCTGTTAGCTAGGAAATGGGTGTAGGTCCGCTTTAATGCAATATAATCTATTCTGGATAGGTCCATTTACAGCTCTCTCTGGCTTGGTGCACCAGTCGACAGCCATTCAGATATGCCTGGCAGGGGGGTGCGCATCAGATGTAGGGGAGCTGGGGATGCCGCTGGAGGCTGTAGGAGCAAATTTCGAGGTAGCATTAGGTGCGATTCTGGGGGTTTCACACATCAAAGCATCCTAAAGCAGGATGCGGATTCATTATCAGTTCGGTCAGATACCATCTTCTTAACCAACAAGAAGGGCAAGACAAACATGGTGCCACCAGTTCAAGTAGTTGATCACCCTAATGAGCCTGTGAAAGTCTCATGAAAGAATTAACAGCTACATTTGGAGGGGGGGGGGGTTGATTTATGATGACTTACCACCAGGCGCAGATCGTTTATTTCTCCAATGCCCTTATTGATCTTCTTGTAATCATGGACAGGAAGCCTGATGTTCAGCAGGTAATATTTATGAGCCACGCTGCCCAGCTCAATAAGAGGAAGAACATCGCACTCGTAAGAACGCCCGTCATTCTCCTCAGTCTGTAACATAATAAAAGAAGAGATAATGGATGAAGATTAACCATAGATTTGAAATAAAGAACTCCACCATGAAATTGACCAATATTAAAAATCATCGTTCATATTTTCATTCAAAATAAAGAGATAGCGAGAGGAGGGGTCACTTCTACACACTGCCCAAGCTTGGCATTTTACTTAACTATAAGGAAGAGACCAGGGGTTTTGGAATGCACCATTCCACTTTTACAGGGGAGAACTGCTCACCTCAAACTGCCTATCCCCTGAGCCAGTTTTCTATGGGAAATGGTCACAGTAGCCAGATTATCTAATATCTGCCCACGGCATTGCAAGATGGATAAAAGGATGTACACACATCAGAAGCATTCCAATAATAACAGGCAATTATTCCAGTACAGGCTGACTAAGCAGACAGTTCGGGAGAAGGGAACTCGGAAGGAAGTTGAGTGGACCTACTATATAAAAGCAAATTGGTACGTTCACAAACCTGTCATATGTGCTATGCCTCAGTCAGTAGGGGACAGCCGTGACGTGTTTTCTCTTCAGTGTGGACAGACCCCTTAAATCGGACATTCACCCTAAATAAGGGTCTATCTAATATGTTTCCCCCACGCTGTACATACAAATTGCTCACATTAAAAATCATCCTACATGCATCTATTGCATTTTCTGAGGCTTTAAACATCCAAGATGGCGGCCCATGGAGGTGCAGGTAGCCTGCAAACAGGAAGTGTCTTCTGACTGTGTTGCTCAGCATTCTGGGATTGCTGACCTTTTCCTGACCCCAGCTCTGCTCTGTCTGTGCAAAGCACAGCTATAATCCTGCTCCCCATGGACTTATGTCCCCTCTCCTCTACTCAGTATGTGATGCTACTGAGCCAAGATGGCGGCGCCCGTATCCTAGAGTCCTGAACAGATTTGCAGGCCAGTGAAACAAAGAATAAAAAGTGAGTGAATAAAAACTTTAAATATATTAATTTTAGACACTGGGGAATAGTTTTTTTTTAAAGGTTTGGGCTTTTCATTTAATGATGCTGAAGGTCCGCTTTAAGTCTAGTCGGGTATTAGGTTTTGCCTTCCTAGTCTTTCTTAAAAAAACAACCCTAGTGAGTTTGACGGAAGGACTAAGAGTGTTACTCTACCTAAACCTACAGCTCTTAGGTGCTTCCAGGCCCAATGGCCCACTTTGCAGGGACCGTGCCCAAAGGTGTATGTATAGGAGACAGAGAACCGAGAGGTGGTAGCAGGGCCCAATGGTGGAAGAAGGGGTCTGCAGCTAGCATGTGAATGAAGACCGGCAATTAGTGTTGAATACTGAGGCCCCAGCAAGGACTAGCAAAGGCAACAGACACGATTAGTGATCGACAGGACAATATGTATCTGGACCACAACAGGTGCAGGTAAAGAGCAATACATGCAATTATTGCACTGCCAAAAGATGTCTAGGGGCCGTCTTGCATGCACGGCAGGTAAAAATCAGAATACAGAGTCCTGCAAACAGTACATAAATGTGGAAGAACTTATTTGTTTCAACGAGCAGAAATATGTTCTCACTTGTATTTAAACCGGACCTTCACCATGATTTATTATATTAAAAGCCCAAACCCTTAAAAATACCATTTTGTGAATACTCACCTGTAAAATGGGTATTATAAGTATGTCACACACCCCGCTTCAAACATTAATAATTACACTTGGGTTAACCCACCTCTAGGTGGCGACGTTGCAGAGAAGTCTTGAAAAACGAGCCCCTCCCAGTCTATACATACCTGGGACCTCCCACTTATCCCCCAGTTTTCAAACAGCAGTAAATACAAGGTACCAGAAAAAAACATTGGTAACCCTCAAACTGTAAACAAAGCTTTACCATATAAAAGATCCAGGATACCAAAAAGGGCGGGATGAAGCGGGGTGTGTGACATACTTATAATACCCATTTTACAGGTGAGTATTCACAAAATGGTATTATTCTAAGGATGTCACACACCCCGCTTCAAACATTAATAATTACACTTGGGACATCAAAAAGCAGTGTCCAGAAAGGGCGGGTATCCAACAAGGCCATAATGCAAAACTCAAACCACTGCAGCTTGCAGAACCTTGCGGCCAAACACAGCATCCGCTGAGGCCCGAACATCAACCTTGTAAAACTTGGAAAAAAAGTGTGAACAGAAGACCAAGTGGCAGCCTTACAAACTTGCTCAACAGAAGCCTGGTGCTGAAAAGCCCAAGATGACCCAACAGCACGAGTAGAATGAGCAGTGATACGAAAAGGGGGATCTTTCCCCTTGGCAGAATAGGCCCCAACAACAGCCTGACGAATCCACTTGCTAATGGAAGACTTAGCCGGAGCCAAACCTTTCCTAGGCCCACAGGGCACAACGAAAAAGGCATCAGTCTTACGAAAAGGAGAAGTAGTAAGCAAATAGTACTTAACACAGCGTACCACATCCAAACAATCCAACGCACTCTCCTTGTCATTCCTAGACTTAGGACATAAGGACGGAAGAACAATGTCCTGGTTAAGATGAAAAGCAGAGACCACCTTAGGAAGAAAGTCCAGTTTGAAGCGGAAAACCACTTTGTCCTGATGTCTATCAAAGTAAGGAGCCTGAATCGACAGAAGTGGGTTAACCCAAGTGTAATTATTAATGTTTGAAGCGGGGTATGTGACATACTTAGAATAAATGATTCCCTAGCATCTAAAGTTAATATATTTTAAGTTTTTAGTCACTTACTTACTTATTCTTTTCCCCACCAGGCTGCAACTCTGTTCAGGGCATTAGGATACGGGCGCTGTCATCTTGACTCAGAAGCATCACACTTACTGAGGAGAGGAGAGTGGGATAAAGTACAAGGGGTGGGTTATAGCTGTGCTTTGCTCAGACAGAGCAGAGCTGGGGTCAGGAAAAGGTCAGCAATCCCAGAATGCAGAGCAGCACAGTCAGAAGGCACTTCCTGTTTGCAGGCTGCCTGATGTTCCATGAGCCGCCATCTTGAATGTTTAAAGGCTCATAACATGCAGTAGATGCAGGTAGGATGATTTTTAATGTGAGCAATCTGTATGTACAGTGTGTGGGAACATATAAGATAGACTCTTATTCAGGGTGAAGGACCGCTTTAAGTGGTCCAATACTCCAGATTTTGCCTATTTCCTCATTCACGAGTGGCAGGCGATCATGTGTCTGTGAATGACCTATCTGGGTTTCCTAGTGGGCTTGCAAATCAAATCTGAATAGTTTCTGTTGGTCACCCAATAAAAGCGGAACTTCAGTCAAACTATAATTCCCCCCCCCCCCCACACTGGTGCCGAGGCAGGAAGGGGGAGAAGGGGTGGGTCTTACAAAGGAAAAAAAAAATACCTCCTCGGGCCAGCGTCATTTACCCTTTATGTGCGACTGACTGTAGGAAGAGACACAAAGTCGCTTTACTCAGGTTGGCACGTGCTCCTGCCGCGTCCAGGATCCACAGCGGTGGCCCCTGAATAAAGTAAGGCTTTTTTTTCCTTTGTAACCCCCACCCCCTCCTGCCTCAGCACCAGAGTATTGTCATAGGGTCTTAGTCTGACTGAATTCATGAGAAAGTGGTGACTTGAGTATAGTGCTGCTTTAAGCTACAATAAAGCAATTCTGTGAGTACTCACCTGTAGAATTGTTTTTGTTCTTGTATGGCACGGCCCGCTTCGGTATTCATAACAGTTGGGTTATTCCGCCACAAGCTGGCACAGTGGTGCTGCAGAAAGCTGTGGCTTGTCCCGGCTCCCTATAAAAACAGGCTTAACCATAGAGTTCCCAAGCGTACACAAGCAGTGAGACAAGAAGCTGGGAAAGAATAAGCAAAAAATGTGAAATAGGTAAAAAAAAAACCCCAATTGACTTGGAACAATCACCATAAAGAGGCAACCAAGAATAACGATAACAAGGGTGGGGCGAAGCAGGCTGTGCCATGCAAGAACAAAAACAATTCTACAGGTGAGTACTCACAGAATTGCTTTTTCTTTATTGCATGTCACGGCCCGCTTCGGTATTCATAACAGTTGGGACATCCAAAAGCAGTGTCCATAGTAGGGTGGGATCCCAAAAGAGTAACGGCCAGTAGTTCAAGTCACTACCTCCTGAAGCACCTTGCGGCCAAAAGCAGCATCCGCTGAGGCCTTAACATCAACCTTGTAAAACTTTAACAAAGTATGAACAGAAGACCAAGTAGCAACCTTGCAAACTTGTTCAACAGAAGCTTGGTGCTGAAAAGCCCAAGAGGCACCAATAGCACGAATGGAATGAGCAGTAATCCTAAAAGGGAGGTTCCTTTCCCTTAGCAGAATAGGCTTGAACCACCGCCTGAAGGATCCACTTGCTGATAGTGGATTTAGCCGGAGGGCAAACCCTTTCTAGGTCCAGAAGTGAGAACAAAAAGAGCTTCAGACTTCCTGAAAGGCTCAGTGGCGACCAAAAAAACCTCTGAGCCCTGACCACATCCAGGGAATGCAGAGTCCGCTCCTTGGAATTAGCAGGATTAGGACACAATGAAGGCAAGACAATGTCCTGATTAAGATGAAAGGCAGACACAACCTTTGGCAGGAAGTCCGGCTTGAGCCAGAACACCACCTTATCCTGATGTCTCTCAAAATAAGGAGGTTTGATGGAAAGTGCCGCTAGCTCAGAAACTCGCCTTACAGAAGTGATAGCCAACAGAAAGGCTACCTTAAGAGTCAGAATAGACAAGGCAGCTCCACGGATAGGCTCAAAGGGAGGCCCTTGCAGAGCAGACAACACCAGATTCAAATCCCAGACTGGTAAAAAGGTTTTAACCAACCGGTGATTGCCAGAGCTGAAACATGGCCTTTTAGGGTACTAAGTTGAAGGCCCTGATCCAAACCATGTTGCAAGAATTCCAGAATCCTGGGAATAGAAAACACCCAACAGGGAAGAGACTTGGACTCACACCAGGCAATGTAAGCATGCCAGACCATGTAATAGATAAAAGACAAGGACTTCTTCCTGGCCCAAATCATGGTAACAACAGAAGCAGGCAACCCCTTTTCCATCAATATGGAGGTTTCAGCAGCCAAGCCGTTAAAGCCAGAGTTTGTAAATTGGGATGGCGTAGATGCCCCTGAGTGAGAAGTTCTGGATCCTTGGACAGGACGTGCCGGTCTACTGCCAACCGCACAACGTCTGCGAACCAAACTCTTCTTGGCCAACAAGGGGCCACCAGGATGGCTGGTACCCACTCCGGGGATATCTTGCGCATGACCCTGCCCAGGAGAGGAAACGAAGGGAACACATAGAGAAGCTGAAACTCCGTCCAAGGTATTGCCAATGCTTCCGTGGCGAAGGCCAGAGGATCCTGAGACAGAGAGACAAATCTGGGAAGTTTGTGATTGTGACGGGACGCAAACAGATCCACATCCGGCTGACCCCAGTGGTGACAGAGGGAGAAAAACACCTGGTTGTTGAGAGACCACTCCCCCAGACAAGACGTCCCCCTGCTCAGGGAGTCCGCCACCTGGTTCTCCACCCCTGGGATGTAGACTGCTGAGATGCAGGAAACATGCTGTGCCGCCCAAGACAGAATCAGGGACACTACCTTGAAGGCTCGCTTGCTCCGAGTCCCTCCCTGATGTTTGATGTAGGCAACCGCCGTCTGGTTGTCTGAGCGAATCTGAACAGCCTGACCCAGGAGGTGAGTGGACAGGCGAGAAAGAACCAACCTGATCGCCCTCAGTTCCAGGACGTTGATGGAAGCATGGGCCTCTTGTGGGCCCCACCGACCCTGGAACCTCAGGGACTTCCAGAAGCCTCCCCATCCGGTCAGACTGACATCCGTGGTGACCGTTTCCCAGCACAGGGGCAGGAAGGACCTGCCCCCCAGAAGGTTCCTCGAGTCCAGCCACCACGAGAGACTGTCTGGCCAGGGGAGACAGAACAAATTCCTGATCCGGGACACAGGGTCCCGATCCCAAACTGACAAAAGGTGCAACTGAAGAGGTCTCACGTGAAACTGAGCAAAGGGGACTGCCTCAAAGCAGGACACCATCAGGCCCACCAACTGCATCCCCTGACGGATGGAGGGATGAGGACACTACAGCAGAGCCCAAGCCTGCAGCTGAAGACCCTCCACCTTCTGCTGAGGAAGGAACACCTTGACCTGAGAGGTATCCAGAGTCATGCCCAGGAAGGTCCTCACCAAAAACGGGGACAGAGAAGACTTGGGATAGTTGATCACCCAGCCGAAAGACTCCAGAGTGGTTGTCACCATTTGAGTGTCCCGCTCGGCCTGAGGAAAAGACTCGGCCACAATCAGGATGTCGTCCTGGTAAGGAATGATGCGGATGCCCTGATTTCTTAGCAGAGCCATCACTCCCGCCAGCACCTTGGTGAACACCCAAGGTGATACCGAAGGGTAGAGCCACAAACTGGTAATGCTGATCCTGCAGCTCGAACCTTAGAAATCTCTGATGACCTGGAAAGATAGGCACATGAAGATAAGCATCCTTGATTTCCACAGTGGTCATAAAGTCGCCCGGGCGAAGGGTACTGACAAAGAGAGTGCAGCGTCTCCATGCAAAAATGCTTGAATCTGTCAAATTTGTTGAGGCCCTTCAGATCCAAAATGGGCCTCAGAGAGCCGTCCTTTTTGGGGACCGTGAAAAGATTGGAATAGTACCCCTGACCTCTTTCTTGATGAGGCACCAAACAAATGACTCCAGCCTCTAACAGGCAATGAACCGCCAGAAGCAACCCCTGAGCAGACAGGGGGTTTAAAGACATCCGGGAACGGATGAATCTTGGGAGGGTGGCCAGGCTGCAAACTCTATCTTGTAACTGGAGGACACTACCTCCTGAATCCACCGGTCTGAAACATGAAGCCTCCAGACGTGAGCAAAGAGCCGAAGCCGTCCCCCCACCAGATGGGTGAGGGCGCCCCTTCATGCCTGAGGGAGTTTGGGAGAGGGTTTGGGCTTAGGATTCCAGGAGAGACCGGGACGACCACGGGTTCTGCCGCGGCCCCAAGAATCTCTGCGACCACTGGAGAGGAGGGAGCCACGGCCCCCTCTGGGAATGCGAAAGGAAGGGAGGGGGGTAGAGGACCCCCGAAAGGGCTGAGACTTCCTCCTATGCTGAGGCAGCCTCCCATCCTTGGCAAGAACATCAAGCCGTTCCCCAAATAGCCAGAGCCCCACAAAGGGGAGGCTAGTGAGAGCTTACTTAGCCGCAGCGTCAGCTGCCCACTGGCGCAACCAGACAGAGCGTGGCATAGCCACCAAGAGTGCAGAGGTCCTTCCACACAGCCGCACAGCATCATCCATAGCAGTAAGGATAAAGGCCAAAAAATCAGTACAAAGTAAGAGAGTCCTATATTCCTCCCCCACACTACCAGCTGTTGTGCCATCAAGGAGACGCTTAAAGGAGCACTATCGTGAAATTGTGCAATATTAAAAATCCATATAAACACTTCCCCTGGTAGGAATAAAATTCTGGGGTTAAAGGTGTAGTCTATGAGGGGTGACAGAGTCTGTCACCCGAGATGTCCTCTTCCCTGCATTAAAATAAAAAAAAACAAGCCTGGCTGGATATTTCTCTATGCCGGATGTATAAGTGACCCCCTCCTCCCTCCATCCAGCATATTTATATGGATTTTTATTCTTGGCCCATTTTTTCGTGATAGTGCTCCTTTAAGCAGTTTCTTAAGGGCAATAGCAGTAATGGCGGCAGCACATACAGGGCGCAAGCCAGCCCCCACACAGGTAAAAGCATGGCAGGCCACTTGATCCATGCGCAGGTCCTCTCCGTCCCTCAGAGTGGTAGTGTCAGGGGAAGGCATGACCGAAGTATTGGACAAGCCTAGCACGGGAGCGTCCACTTCAGGGGGAAATGACCACCTCTTAACAAGATCAACGGGAAAGGGATACCTTTTATCCAAACCCTTGGGCACCGCAGGCAACTTGTTAGGATGTTCCCATTCTTTAAGCACCAAGGTGGTAAAATGTTCCTGCTCAGGGAACTGTAGACGCTGTTCACCAGGGCGAAAAAAGCTCCCCCTGCTTGCTTTTAGCTACCTCAGGGGCAGCAATGTGCAAAATTTCAAAAATATGTGACAGCATATTATCAGTGTCCTCAGGGTACCATGATTCCTCTCCGGACGCAGACCCAGGGTCACTATCGCAACCCTCCTGCTGGTTCCCAGAGGAGTCAGAATCCTGGGAAAGCTCCCCCATCTCAAGGGGGTGACAGTCACCAAGCTCATCAATCCCCACATACATCTCAGTAAAGGGAGCAGGCCTGGGGTCCAGGTGTCTCTTCTTGCCAGAGGCCTTCCTAGGAACAGTCCTGGCAAGCCGCTTTTCAATGTTAGCCACCCGCAGAGCCAAATCAGAATGTGACTCCCTGCCAACATTCCCCTCACTGGGGCCCAAATGCAGAAGCGGGGGAGTAGGTGAAGCCGAGTGAGGTGCAGAGCTGGGAAGCGAAGCAGGAAAACCAGCTTGAAGGACAATGACACTTTCAGCACACGGCACGCACACCGTGACACTGTTACTCACAGGGGATACCCCACACATGGAACACAGCCGGGCTTGCCCCGAAGGGCCCCCAAGCATGCTATCCCCAGAAGCCTCCATATGGTGATTAACACAGGCGCAATAGGCCAGCAGTGGGTACAGGCTTAATACAGAAGCCACCCGGGATGCCCTCCCATGGGATGCCCCCAGAAAGTAATAAAGAGGGGATGAGGGGGAGAAAAGGAGTGGAGCCGGGAGAAACCACAACCTAACGGTATCCCGCCTGAAAGACATAAGTAAAATCACACATAAGCATCCCGCAGCAAAAAACCCCAATCAATTAAAAACCCCCCAAGGGGGACTCACGGACCCAAGACACCGCGGGGACACACAGGCACAGACCGCTGAATAAGGCGACCCACCGGAGAAAGCAGCGCTGCAGCCAGGAAGGGAGAAATCCAGACGCACAGCTCGACCAAAATGGCGCCGGCAGAGGTACACGTCATCACCCGCGCCAAGTTGGGGGGGGGGGGGGGGGGAAGAGAGAGACGTGAAGGCAGCGGCGAGCAGCCATGTTCAGGGAGGGAGGGGGGACCCCAAGGAAAATGAAGGGACACAGTCCCCAAACTACTTACCCCCTCAGAAGCTAGGACAGAAACTCCGCATCCCTAATAGGCTCACCATAAAGCCATATGGCCGACTACCCTTTATGGCACAAGGTCTGGGCTTGGAGCTGCGCTCCAGGAGCACTTGACCCTAGTGCTCTTCTACCTTCACCCGATCTGTCAGCAGATAGGGTCCAGAAACAAATGGAAATAGACTTGCAGGGCCGCAGGCTTGGTTGCCCCGCTCACCTGCGCAAGAGAGAGCCATCTGCTAACTTCGCAGTCCACTGCAGAGGAAACACTGGGAACTCTATGGTTAAGCCCGTTTTTATAGGGAGCCGGGTCAAGCCACAGCTTTTCTGCAGTACCACTGCGCCACAACTGTTATGAATACCGAAGCGGGCCGTGCCATGCAATGCAATAAAGAAAATTCCTACTTTAGTCTGATGGAAGGTGTAAAATGGCCCTTTAATTCTGGAATGGAACTGAAACAGAACTGGGAGGGGTCGTTAAACTGGAACACCACTGATTTTTACAAAATAGGTGTTGGTCCCTGGGCAGGTGGCAGGTTGTTTGCTGACCAACAAATGGAGATGCAATACTTTTTAGAATTGTGGCTGCCACGGATCAGGGGGAGGCTCTGGATGCTGCAGAAGGCATTTTCTCTTCCTTTCTGTGAACAGAGCAAAAAGTCAGCATGGGACCGACACTGCATCAGGTAAGCTGCCAGGCAATGGATTGTTATGTTTGACTGATCAAGCTCAGTGCAAGAAGTTTTCTTTTAATTAATTGCAAACAGTGATATTCCTAAGCCAACAAAGCAAAGGGAAAATGTTCATGTACCGATGGGTTAAATGATCCTGTAATCTGCCCACAGCCTGATCAAAAAACATTCCAGTGAAGGGAGGTGTGGATAGGGACAGGATAAAACGCATTCAATTAGGGAAATACCCTAATAAGAATATTTACACTATTTACTGTAATCTCAGTAACACTGCATTTGTAATGTACTGTCTATGTACTGTATGTTTCTACCCTGTCTAATTACTACTTTGTACAAACATTGTAGAAATAAACAATAATTAATAATAAGGCTTCTGCTTAAATCCTTTTTAACTCACTTTTGGAGAGGAGAATGTACACTGGAGTTTTCTCTGCTCGACAGAATGGGCCATTTCAGTCCATGGGTCGTGCAGCTCATCTCGGTACCCCATTGCCACATCCAAAGTAACAATAGCATTTTCCTCTAAAATAAAGAAGCATCAAGTATTTATATGCACAGGTTTATTGATCATTCATATTAAAGTGGCCTTCACCCAGTCTCTAATGTCAAGCACAGATTTCATCCAAGCAAATTGCTATATACAGTGTGGAGATCCACCTTCTTTTCCATGGCTTCAAGGTGAATAAAACAGATTACAGTGAAATCCCCATAAAATCCCCTGGGGATACAATTTCTCTAGTGGGCTGCACGGTGGGCATAGCTGGCAGGACTAGTTACACATCTTTGGTAAATGTCCAGCAGTGTCAATGAGTGATCCATCTTCCTCTGGAAACACAAAAGTTTCTCCTCTATAGACAGCCGAACAGGATAAACATGAGCACATTCCTGTGAAGAGCAGCTGTGTTTTAGTTGGCGCTTATCATCAGGTCTGCCCTTTATACAATTTTGGCTTAATTTAGCAGGACACCCTTCTATTTAAAGATGCCCCCTCTAATCATTGCAACTGCACAGTAGTGGGCAGAAACAGGAGGTCAAATGACTAACACTCGAAGGAGCATCATTTATTTTTTGATCTTTGATATGAACACAGCAAGTCCAGCTTTTTTTAAGGTCATCTCCACTACAGCAGCATATCCTATATAGCATATATCTGTGGATCTAAATTCTAAATTTCAAAGGAGAAAAATGGCAACAAAGGGTCATAAAGCCGATATTTTAGTGAGGCCACAGCCAGACTGCCCTGCAGACAAGTGAAGCATTTCAAAGGATTCTCACCTAGTTCATTATTGAGTTTGAAGGCGATATCTAGCTGTAAGACGATCAACATAAACTGGAACCAAGGGCTCATCTCCATGTTCTGGAAGGGGATATGAACAGCAAAGACAATGTCATTGGCCTCAATGTGTTGGCTGGTTGCCTCGTCAAACGTTTTGATGCTTTTGCACCGTTCGGGTCCCCATGGAAGAAGCCATTTGGGAGCTCGATGGGATTTCCAAGAATCCACACATTTTGCAGCCAAGAACGGAAGCGATGTTGTTGGCTTTGGTGCTGTAAGGTGTTTCAAAGAAAAAAAGTTTAATCATTACAAAGGTATATATATTCCATCACATGCACAAGTACACACATCATCTATGTTATTAAAGCTTTACGCTAGGGATGCACAACCTGCACTGCTGTCAATAGTGGCACCAGCTCCTCTGCCTACCTCTATCCACATCATCTCCTCTCATCTTTTCCACCGGCCCACCTCTGCATGTTTCACATTATGCAGCCCCACCTAAGCCAACCTCACCTCTGTTCACCTCACTAGCTGACCTCTACCTGCCTATGCTCATCTCAGCTATCCCTTCTCATGCCTGCCCACTTTTTACCACCTCACCTCTCCCTACTTCACTCTGCCCACCCCCCCTCCGCCTCATCTCTACCCACATCTGCATATACATAAAAGCTTATACAATGCTTTAAAGTTTAATGCATTGCCTGCAGTGTTCCTAGGGTTTTCTCTGCTTACATGTTATTGCACCCCTTGAAGTGGAATAAAACAACGTGGCCCAAAAATGTTGCCCCCTCCACTGCAACTTTTGTTTTAGCTTTGAGGAGACAACGGGTGGCCCATGTAACCAGAGAAAACCTTACTGCCTCATTGGGGCCAATACAGGAAATCTAAGATGTGTTCTTTGCTGTTAGGGACCCCTCAGGCAGGCAATAACCTAGTTTCCCTATCTTTAATGCCATGTTTACACGCAAAGCAAAAGCATAAGAAGCTTCAGGACAGCTATAAAGCAAATGCAGTCACAAATAAGATATCCCCTCACCAAGCCCAATAAGGCAAATAGAAAACAAATATGTTCACCTTTTCCTAGCTTTTAACCACTTCCACAATGGGCTCTGAAGTTTGCTGAACAGCAGCCGCCAAAAGAAAAGCAAAGGAAATTCAGGCCTGTGCCACGTGTCCCCTACTTCCACTAGAGGGAGTGGGTGAAATTGTTGGGCCAGGTTAGTTTTGTTTGTTTTCTGAAGTTCATAAGGCTTCTCCCTTGTAAAGTATATTAGTCAAGTATTTTTTTTACAGTCCATTCTAGAATAGAAATTTCAATTTTCCCAGGGGACTAATGATAGAATAACTGACAGACCGAGCCAGGGTGGACGACTGGCACTGCCACTTTGAGAGAAGGGATGCCCTCAATTAAACACAGCCAGGAAGCATTTAACAAGCACTCAACCCCAGGCACTGCACCAATAACAACTCTTTTCACGCTCTGAACCCAGCTGTCCACACTGAATAATGGAGCAGAGGTGCAGTGTCAGCGGCTCTCCATTAATCGGGAGGCCTGCCTTTACACTTGATTACCCGCCGCTATCCACTGCAAAGTGTGCCAGGGTACATCATTACTCCAAACCTGTTCCTGCAACAAGGAATTAAAGTGGACCTACAAACAGTTGGTAGGGAGGGTCTTTGTTTCTAGGGACACTAAACCAAACCCCTACTGCCATCAGTGAGCATCTGCCCTTGAGAGATAATCATCTGATGGGGAACCGAAAACGGCTGCACAAATGTGCGGCAGCTATAAACTCTGCAATAAAAGACTTGTTTCACTGCAGTGTGCAGTTATTTTCGGCCCAATGAAGTTATTTTTAACTACATGGGTATCCTGAATCAGGGTCCCCGAGGGCATGGACCTAAAGTAATTTTTTGCCTAAAGCAGAACAAAAAACAAGATCTAAAAGCTTCCAGGCCACTGACCTTTCCCAGGGAAATCCCACTGTTTCCCACAGTGGGGCATCCCATATAAGGATGTCTGGGGGGGGTCAAGAAACAAAAGCTGGACTAGGCAAAATAGCCCTTGCATGTCAGGACTACACATGCTGCACGGTGTCTGAAACTACCTCTGCCAATGGAGACGCATCTTACTAGGCACCAGACCTGACCCACCTGATATATGAACAGAAATGGGGATGCCTCAAATATTTATGGGTACTAAAACTCCACTTCTTGCCTTAGAGACACCAAGGCAAAAAAGGTGCAAAAAAAGTAAGGCGCCAATGAAGAGCAAAAGCTGTTCCGGGTCGGTAGCTGTAGACAAATAAGAGCAGCATGGAAGCAGGGCATAAAGGGGTGTGCAGCAAATATCCCAACATGGTGACAGCTTCTCTTCAGTGCAACACTGTTGAGGCCACTGGAAAGTGGTTAATGGAAAATAACCAACTACTCTTAGTAGTCTTTGGAGAGATAGTACATATCTGGCCTGCAAATGCAATACATAACCACACGATGGCACTGTTCTATAAAAAATGGAATATAACACTGTTCTCAAATAGTTAACAGGAAAGACTAGTAAATAGGGAATTAATATATGTCATTAGCAACATTTACATGTGCTGTCATTGCTTGAGGTATATAACATTGTATTGAACAACAGAAGGCATATAGGGAACCCCCTTATATTAAAGATTGGAATCTATAAAAGGGAGGTCATGGGTTACAGAGGAGCCACATTCATACCTAACAATCGACCACAGGAAGGGTGAACCTTTCAGACCAATGTGCTGACGGAGGAAGCTAAGGCCACAGTATAATGCTAAGGGACCAGAATGCGTGACTACCACCTGTAAGAGTCCACCTGGATGCAATGCTATTCTATGGAGACTGCTAATGGAACAAATGTATGACCTGGCATGAACAGTGTAATTGTAAAGTCCTGCTAATAAAGTGACTTTTTCTAACATCTGGAGTTATTGGATACAGACCCATGTTGGAAGGTCCCCTCAGGCCCATGACAAAGAACCCACTCTCCCCACACGCCTAAGTAGTTAAAACCCTCAGGTTCATGTGTGCTACACTGTGTCGATTTTGTGGCATGAGTAATGCTTCAGACAGACACGCCACAGCTGGGGCGGTCCCTGTGATCTGCATACAAGTCCCAGCGTGCCGGGAATTGGAAGGTAAAAGAAATCAAGGGTCATTGTTGTCTTTTGTGACCAAGCAAGCCAGACGCAGCAGATGATATCTGGAAGCACAGACCCAACAGGGCAGCCATTTATAGGCGTCTATCCCACTCCTGATTATCACACTGGACCAAAGCTGGATTGCAAAAGCATGTAATATTGAAAATCCATACGAACATGATGAAAGGATAGTGAGAGGAGGAGCTACTGTATTTATACACAACTCAAACTAAATCCCACCAAGTAGGAGTAAAATGTACGGGTGACTGGTTTTGGAGCAAACAATTGCACTTCTACAGGGGGGATCCGCTCCATTCCAATGCCTTTCTCCTGAGCCAGCCTGATTATGCGGCAGCAGTGATTACTCATAATATCTGTCTAAAGCATTGCAGGCTGGGTAAAAGCATTTACACACATCAGAAAGTTTGCAATAGCAATAAGCTAGCATTCCAGCACAGGCAGGTTCAGAAGAAGGTTTTTGGAGCAGACCAGACCTTGGAGCAGCATGTGGATTTTGACCATCCTGGGTTTTGCTCCTTTACCCCCGCTGTGTGAAACCCCCAGATCGCCCAACCTCTTCCCGGTCCTACGCGCATGCGCTCGTCCAATCAGCGTGCTCTGAGCCGCTGGCGTCACGCCATCTAAGGCGACGTCTAAGGCCAGCGGCTCTGAGCGGGCCGACGGCCGCATACCTGCATCCCTCTAACAGGGAGCATGCCCGCGCCAGCCATTCACAATTGTCTGGTGCGGGCATGCTCCCTTCTAGAGGGATATTGGGGATGCAGCCGTGGCCCCTCATGCGCCGTTGGACCAGAGCAAGGTAAGTGAACGGAGCAACCTGGGGGGGGTTCACACAGCAGGGCATCCCAATTTAGGATGCCCTGGGGGAGGGAATCAATCGGCGATTCCCGGGGCGATCGAGCTGGGTTTTGGTCCACTTTAAAACCTTTCACCCGTGAAAGAAAAAAACAAGCTTGGCTGAAAATCATTTGACACAGCATGTATAAGTAACCCCTCTACTTGTAATGTAGCACATTTATATGTATTTCTATTATTGAACAACTATAGCGCTACTTTGCAGTGACCGTCCAGTGCTTGAACCCTTCTCCCCCCCCCCCCCCCCCAACTCTGCCCACCAGAAATGCCCAGTGAGGTGGGTACAAAAAACACAATTCTGTGAGTACTCACCTGTAGAATTGTGGCGCAGTCACTGCAAGTTCAAAAGCAGTAAATAGAGACAGGCCGGGAGACCAAGAAACCATGTTACTTCACATAGCTTCAACATGTACTCTCTCAAAAGGTAAAGTTCCATATACAACAGTAATCACCATAACATGCAAAAGGAGATAACAAGAACAAGGGTGGGGTGGAGCGACTTGAACAGGACACAGTCAAAAACAATTCTACATGTGAGTACTCACAGAATTGCATTTTACCCAGTGTCCTGTTCAGGTCGCTCCATTTCTGACATGTGGGACATCCAAAAGCAGTGTCCAAGATAGGGTGGGATCCCCAGAGAGCAACAGAGTGGAAATGGAGGGAATCGCCAGAGCGTCCATGACGAAGGCCAGCGGATCCCTTGACAGGGAGACGACCCTTGAAAGCTTGTGATTGTGCCTGGACGCGAAAAGGTCCACATTTGGCTGACCCCAGCGGCGACAGAGTGTGAAAAATCTTGTTGCCGAGAGACCATTCCCCCAGATGAGAGGCCCCCCTGCTCAGGGAGTCTGCCTCCTGGTTCTCCACCCCGGGATGTAAACCACAGAGATGCAGGGAACATTCTCCTCCGCCCAAGTCAGGATCTGCGTCAACTCCTTGAGGGCTTGCTTGCTCAGAGCCCCGCCCTGGTGAGGGCATGTACCACACATGAGACAGAGCTTCACCCACCCTGAGGGGGCCCCTAGCTCACTATCCCCAGAAGCCTCCATTATGGTCATTATAGCAAAAAATAATTCGGGTCACAAGGCACAGACGGCCCAAAACCCGGGCAATCCCCAATTTAATCCCTCTTATTGATCCCTTTAATTTAGAGACTGTGGAGAGGGGGTGGATGGAGACCGGGACGAACCACAATCTGAGCAGCAATCTGGGACCCATCTGGAAGACACAAACAAGAAAACCATGAGCATCCCACAGCGCATGCAAGGAGGAGACAAGAAAAAAAACAAGACTCACGGACCAGCGTGGGGACAGAGAAGCCAAGCGAGCGCCTGATCCTGGAAGGCAGCGCAGTCAAATAGCGAGGGATAACCTCCAGATGAGTCAGGAAGGACGGAAGAGACCAGCGCGCTTTGTCCAGAGCGCTCACGCAGGCCGCGAGAGACAAATGGCGCCGATCAGGGCTCGTTACGAGCACCTCGAGGGGCGGGCCGCGCAGTGCTGACGCGGAACCCCCTCCCCCACAGCGCGCGAACCCCAGGCGCCAGAGATGAATAAATGGCGCCCGGACCACACAAGGAAAAAGGCAGCCCAAGGAGGCCGCTGCACAGCGAGGCAGGCGCCCGCACAGAGTGGCTGCCCGTCCGCTCCCGCTGTGGGCCCGCAGCCCCCACCCTCCCTCACAGCGCCTGACAGGAGTAGAGGTGAGGAGAAGGACAGGAACAAGGGAGGCGAGTACCAAGTAAAAACAGACAGTAAAATACACACACACAGAAATCAATAAAGCTTGTAGGGACATGAGGGAATGAAAGGGTCCCTAGGTGGTTCCCCCCCCCCCCCCATATAGGCTCATCATACCCTTTGGGAGAGGATCTGTGGCCCAGAGCATAGCTCTGCCGAACGCCTGACCCTCGGCGTTCCACTACCATCACCTGTTCCGCAGCCAAGGCTGGGAGGCAGGATGGGTCCCCGGAAGAAGGTGGGAATAGGGATGCAGTGGCCGACAGGCTTGGGACGCCCCGCTCGCCTGCAATATCCAGAGAGAGTAATAACACGATCTTCGCAGTGAGACTGCAAGAAGAATTCTGGGGATTGTGGGAGACAGCTGCCGAATATGGAGCCGGGAGGAGCTACGATATTTATCTTGCAGTGACTGCGCCACCTGGTGGCGGATTACCCACATGTCAGAAATGGAGCGACCTGAACAGGACACTGGGAAAAAAGTTCCTGCTTCCAAGGTGGGGGCTGGCAGCTGCTGTCCCGGCTTTCATAGGCATGACGAGTGACAGTCTCACCATCCAATCACAGCAGTCAAGATCAGGCGAGTTTATGTTAAGAACCTACCGGAGCA
This sequence comes from Gastrophryne carolinensis, assembly GCA_027917425.1. Lineage (NCBI taxonomy): Eukaryota > Metazoa > Chordata > Amphibia > Anura > Microhylidae > Gastrophryne > Gastrophryne carolinensis. The sequence continues at coordinate 411,421,919 of CM051235.1, forward strand.
CTGATGAAAGGGATAGGGTGGGAGGAAATTATTTTTAAAGCACTGCACAGTCACTTTATAGGAAATGTAAAATAATAATTTGTGTTAGGATTGTGCCCCAGACACATGATTTATTGCTGTTTCCATGATTCTCGTTTCTGGGGCTCTGTTTTGCTACAGTGGGAGTGGTTTTCCTGGCCTTGAGTAAAAACTACTGACAAGTCCCAGAATCCTTCCACTTTAACAGGTGGCTCTGGATAAATCACACAGCAGTAATGACCTCCTCAGGCGAGAGTGTCAACAGTAACCCTTTAGCTACTGGAACAATAGACTGTAATATCCCTATCTGAAGGAGCTGAATTACAGCAGAAAGGGTTAAACCTGTTCTCTTTACCTTAGCCAATCAAATGATTACCAAGCCAGAGTAATTGCTAATCTGTACATCAAGCACTCTAATTGATGTACATTGCTAAGGTAAAGTATAAGAGTTCCAAACGCATAGAGAAGAAAAAATGTATGTATCCCACAATGCTGCCAGGTTCAGCCTTTGACCTTGGGCCGACCCCTCACAGTGCGCAGACGATTTGCAGCGGCAAGGCGAGCAAGAGCTTTGGCGGCAGGGGGACCAGGGAGAGCAGTGGACTGCTGGCCGGCGACTCCAGTCACCAACTAGTGAGGCGCAGCTTCATATGGGGATCATGTACAGCCGATTTATCGTACTACATGAACCCAGAGGTGGCATAGCAAAAGCAGCAGCTTCCTGAGCATCTGAACCTGCGTCCAGAAGTCCTCTGGGGGTTTTTGGGGGACTTTTGGTCAGCTTTAAAGGCCAAAAACAAATAATTTTCTTGGGAATTCCTGCAAAAATCAAAAACAAACATACTTAGTCCAAAATGTTGAAAAATACCCTGACAACAGAGGGTGACATCATCTCTAGGTAGGCTGGCAGTGAAAGGATTAAACTGCTTGCCCCTCAGTGAGTCCCCCTGTTGCCGGTAACGTGGGATCCCTCATTGATTGGCAGCAGAGGTACATCACGTAACCGCACACTAGCAGTCTCTCACGGATTTGAATTCAGCAGGGGATGCTGCACACTGTTGGCACTTGAAACCAGTAAGCTGCAGGACTCGAGTCAGGAAGGCAAGTTCTCTTTGTTGCTCGCCCCAGGCTGGACTGCTGCACATTGCTTAGCAGAAAGCTCCATGCTGGACAGTGGCACTTACCTATTTCTGCATTACTTTGCTGACCCCCGTGAGCAACGGCGACCAGTCTGGTTCACAGGTGGGCTTGCACATTACTATGTGTGTCTGTCAGATAGAAGGTGAGGGAGACTATGGCTACAAAGCTACTCTCTGCATGGACAGCCTCATCAACCTGTGCATAGATTTAGGTTTATAGTAAACATTGCTTTAGGCCCCTTTCGGACAAGGGCAACCGCAGGGCATTTGTGACCTGCGAAATGCTGGTCGCTTTTATATCTACAAAGCGATTACTGTTTCGAAAAAGCCAGTTAATAGAGCGGAATCCCTTTCACAGGGCATTGCCCCGCAATCGCTAGGTCTGACTGCAGTCTTATACCATTAAGGTGCCAAGGGTGGTTACGATTCGGGACTGAGGGGCTACACCCGTCTGGAGGGTGCTCAATCCCCTTTTTTAAAGTGGTTGGATTGTTTCAGGAATCTTTGCAGAAGGAGCGGCAGCTTTATCAGAAGCCCCAGGTATTCACGCAAGCATACCAGAGGCATGAGCTCACTGCTTTGTGTCCATCCGGCTGAGGCCTACAACATTAAAGCTGCCGTTTAATTCCACTCTTGTTGTACACACAGGCCGCTGGATAGGCTATGGGCATGCATCGGGGTTACAGCAGCAAGCACTGCCAGTAGCAATTATTTTATTTGACTCGCTGCAGTAAAATATGCCAGCTACTACAATTCCCAGCATGTACTGACAGTAAGGATTCAGCCTATTTTCTACAGGAAATAACCATCTGCTGCATCCCTATGGCTGTGCGCCTCTCAGGAGTTTCAGCTCTACAGCAGGGTTTTGGGACAAGGCAAAAAACAGACCTAAATTTAAAAAAAAAAAATCATCACCTTTGTAGACTCCCAACATGGGATGGCCCTCCAGGTCAAGATACCTAGGAAGCCAAAATGGCAGGCGACAGTGAAACAGGTCTTCTTTTGGTAGAGGTGCAGGTTCTTCCTGTCCCCCCATTAAAGCGGACCTTCAGCCTGAATAATAGCCTATCTTAGATGTGTCCCCCACCCTGTACATACAGATTGTCCACATTAAAAATCATCTTACCTGCATCTACTGCATTTTATGAGACTTAAACATCCAAGATGGCAGCCCATGGAGTTTCAGGCGGCTCTGCATTCTGGGATTGCTGTCCTTTTCCTGACCCCAAAGCACAGCCATAACTAGCCCCCCTGAACTTTTTGCCCCCTTTCCTCTATTCAGTATGTGATGTTTCTAAAGCAAGTATCCTAGAGTCCTGAACAGAGTTGCAGCACAGTGGGGGAAAGAATATTAGAAGTGACTAAAGTAAGTGACTAAATATGTAACATATATTAATTTTAGATGCTAAGGAATAGTTTTTTTAAGGTGAGAACCAGAAGTCTATTTTAAAGTGGACCAAAACCCAGGATTTTGACCATCTTGGGTTTTGGTCCACTCCCCCTAGATCTCCTGATAAAACTCACCTCACCGCGGTACTACTGCGCATGTCGCTCAATCAGCGAGCTCGGAGCCGCTGAGCTATGCACGTTGGAGCGGAATTCAGGTAAGTGTAGCTGGCAATCTGGGGGGTTTCACACAGCAGGGCATCCCGATTTTGGATGCCCCATGGGGAGGGGATGGATTGGCCCGGGAACCTTATAGATTCCCGGGCCGACCCAGCAGGGTTTTGGTCACTTTAAAACATGTCACTTCCGTTACACATGTGACCGCCAGAAGAACCAATACCATATTGAGTAAAGCATTTGTTTGTAAAAATATATACAGGGCCAATACATAGTGATTAAATCCCCACTAAGGCTTTTCTCTGTATCATCATTGAATATATTTATCTGCGGTGATTAGAGCCGCTCTAAGGCATCTATTTCTTTTGGCCTTGTATATATGTATATAAAGTGATTAGAGACCCTCTGGCGACAAGCAGTTGCAACAAAGTAGCCTGAAAAGGAAGGGGGGGGGGGGAAACCATGACTAAGGTTACTGAAATAAGTAGGTCAATGGCCTTGCACCTGAAGGAGCCACAACAGGCCAGATTTGTGAATCTCTACATGGCTGTCTCTATAGCTTTATATGAGCACTAATTACTCCTGTGTGGAGACACAAAACCTGGCCTTTCAGGAGGGGGTGTGACACCTGAGCACTGTTTCACAACCTGTGGTACGCGTCACCCAGTGGGTAATGACATTATTACAAATAATTAAGATTATTATTTTAACATTATGTATTGGCCCTGTATATAGTCATACATATTGGTAAGAAGGGGATATTAAGACCCCTCCACCTAGCTTGTCCCTGCCAACAGGCTTCTCAAGGCACAGTGGGTCCTGGCATCAGGCCACGTTTGTAGAGTGCTGATGCTGGCCATGGTGCCTTCTATTTTATTCCTGGAGTTAAGACTTTACAAAAAACTTTTTGGAGGGCTTGGTTAAGCCGAGAACCTGTGCATGGCCCAGCAGACAGAGGTACGGTGAAATCAATACAGAGTGCACTTAGGGACAAGACTGTAATTAATCCTGAAATTGTAATAAAAGCTAGAGCCGAGGAAAGGACTTGAAAATGAATAAATCTTCCAGAGAGCCAGTGTAGCTCCCCCAGGTCACACATCCCAGAACAAATCCAGGATTTGTGTTTTGGGCACAATTATTGTTAAAGAGGACAAACCTCTGATTTGGGATGCACCCACTGAATTCAGCAATCCCACGGCACTAGAGAGTCTCCGACCCACATCCCTGCAGTGTGCAATCATTGCCGGTGAGTGCACACAGGCCAGAGAGTACAAGAATGCCACTGGCTGTGTGACTCCCTCCACCATGCATGCTCACACCTAGACATGCAAGTGCCCATCCGCTATGGCAAGTTTACAGGATTTGGGATACCGGTATGCGAAACCAGGTTTCTCACCTCCCTCCACACTCCCACAGCGCATGTGTCGGCCTCCTTTGCACCCACTGCGCTGTGCACACCCCATGACAAGCAGCTGGGTGCATGCAGCTACAGGGTTCACACATGCCACCACGTGCACGTCAATTAATCTGGCTGTCAGCAGGGCAACCCAAATCAGGATGCCCCAAGGGAGGGCTTTTACCCCTGCCACCACGTGCACGTCAATCAGGCTGTCTTAAACAGCAGGGCAACCCAAATCAGAATGCCCCAAGGGAGGGCTTTTACCCCCCCCCCCCCCCGTCTGCCAGCATGTAAAAATATGATATGACTAGGATATCATTGACTTTCTATAAAGCAGCCCTCTAGTCTAAACTTCCACAGCGAGCCAAATAAGCCACTGCATGCTCCACCACCAGGCTCCAAAAATTATGTGTAGGTAAAATGCCCCCCCTCCCCATTTTTAAAGCTGACCAACACCCAGCCTGATCGGCCCGGGAATCTAAAAGATTCCCAGGCCGATCCAATCCCTCCCCGCGGGGCATCCAAAATCGGGATGTCCCGCTGTGTGAAAATCCCTAGGACGCCCTCAAACCTTACCCGATTCCCGGTCCAAGGGTGAATGCGCACGCATCTCACGCTTCTCTCTAGCAGGGTGTGTGCCCGCGCCAGACATTTGTGAATGCCCAGCACAGGTGAGCTCCCTGTTAGAGGGAGATGCGGCCGCCAGCGCGCTCGGAGCCGCTGAGCTTTGACGGCGCTTTGACGCACATAGCACAGCGGCTCAGAGTGCGCTGATTGGACGAGCGACCGTGTATGCGCCATAGGAGCAGGGTGAGGCGAGTTGAATCCTGCGATCTGGGGGGTTTCACACAGCGGGGCACCCCAAAGTGGACCAAAACCCAGGATAGTCAAAATCCTGGGTGTTGGTCCACTTTAAGAAAAAAGTGTCCATTGTATTGTATTGCCAACTCGATGTCTTCAAGGTGCTGCACTTATCTGTTCATTTTTTTCTTTCTTTGCAACTGTTTTAAAAGAAACAGTTTTTTTAGTAACAATGTGTTTACCTTAGCAAACTTGTAAACAAACTGGTGTGCTGGTGTATGGAGCAGGGACTTCCTGATTCTGGCTTGCTAATCGTCTGATTCGCTGAGACGATACTTCACATGTTTAAAGTAGCACAAAACCCATAATTGTCCTCCTTGTGAACCCCACCCGCCCGATGCGGGCAGCATGGTGGTGGCCCAGTTAAAAAAAAAAACCCTGAGGCAGGTTAGACTCAAGGACTGCTTCACGCCACTTTAACACTCCTGCTCAAATTCAGATCTGCTACGTGGGGGGAGGGGGGCTCACACTTGTCAGTGGAAGGATTCTGGCATTTGTAGTCAAAAGCTATACTAGGGGCTTTACCCCAGGCCAGGAAGGCCATACCCTCTTTGGAAACACAGAGCCACAAGAATATAAGAAACTTGGAAAACGCATACTGATCAGTAAATATCAGGTCTGGGAGGACGATCCTAACACAAACGTTCATTTTACATGCCAAAAAGTGGAAATCAATAAAGGCAAAACACCAAAACCTGACAAAAAGTGAGTTTCCTTTAAAACAGTCTTAACTTTAAAGCTTGGGGGCACCCTAATTGGGGGTTTGGGGGATACATCCACAGTCAAGTGTGCTGTGCTGCTTGCTGTGCCACTGTGTACATCTTGATTTGGATGCCCAGATGTATCTGAGCTGCAAGGTTGAGCAAGCCCCCAGGCATTTGATTGATTGGTAGTCTTCTTTAAACTCACTGCACTCTACCTCTATGTTATAGGTTCCAGCTATATAAGTTAAACCCTGAACTGCCGTTAGGTGTGTAAACCTCTTACACTATGTAAAACAAAAAGTATTGCACAGATTCATTCTTTAAAGAGGACCTAAACTCTAGATCCCCATGGCACAGGTGTCTCCAACACACCAAAGTGCCCCCATAACTGCCACCATTCCTTCTGGTATGTTTACCTCATTGTGTCAGGGAAATGGAGGGCAGTCAGCTGTCCTTAAACAGCAGCAGTGCGTGCTGCAGCTTCATGACAATGAGTCTCACTACTGAATGTGGCAAGTCAGTTAAATGTATGTGTGTGGAGAGAGGGTTTGGAGAAGATGGGGGATCTTTGTGGTGCTGAGAGTATATAAGGGTGCATGTCTGGCTATAAAAACCACGGCGGAGACACAGGCTGTGCTATTGCTGACCAGCTTGTAGCTGGGAAGCCATGTTCGGCTTGCAGACTGTTTTTATTTGGGGGGGGGGGGGAGCTCAATACCATCTCTCAGTGCTGAATGTGGTGTTGACTTGGTTACCTAGCTGGGGCTCAGATGGTTGATCCAAAATTCAGCAGGATGTCGCTACTGTGGATGTAATTTAGTGAAGCCAAGATGACACCAATTCAGCCACCACACACTAAAAATTATGAAGACATCACATCACAAACAGTAAATCAGATGCTAGCACCCAAGAAACCTCTACATTCCATTACAGAGGGTAACATTCCATAATGCATAGAGGAACTTGATTATTTGCAGGTTCCCCATGTGACCGCCTCAGGGCCAGCCGAAACTACTTCCTGACTCCACATAATGACACCGACAGCGAGCACTAGCTTCCTGTGTAAAGGGCCCTAAATGACCCCAGTTGCTTTGAGGGGAATGCAGGAATTTAAAAAGAAGAAAGGAAACAATGGCTGTCAGTAAGAGGTGTTTGTGGTGGTCATTCAGGATAATAATTAGGAAGTCAATAGAGCAGCAAGGTGCACAACAAGGCAGCTGGGTTTTCATAGCTTGGTTGGGTCCAGCCACATATGATCCAACCAAGACAAGAAATCGAATCCTATCAAGACTTGAGAAAGCCGGTGTTATGTAGAAGCCCTTTCATTAGAAATGCTCTAATGGTCGCTGCTCATAGATGTTGGTGGGTTTAACAGTGGACCTCAACACTCCTGTGAGCCAGGAAGAGCTTCGGTCTACACAGACACTAAACTAACTTACCACTTAAACCGGACCTTCACCCTAAATAAGAGCCTATCTTATATGTTTCCCCCACCCTGTACATACATTTGCTCACATTAAAAATCATCCTACCTTCATCTATTGCATTTTCTGAGACTTTAAACATCCAAGATGGCGGCCCATGGAGGTGCAGGTTGCCTGCAAACAGGAAGTGTCCTCCGACTGTGCTGCTCTGCATTCTGGGATTGCTGACCTTTCACTGACCCCAGTTCTGCTCTGTCTGTGCAAAGCACAGCTATAACCCCGCTCTCCTGCACTTTTGACCCCTCTCAACTCCTCAGTATGTGATGTCACTGAGCCAAGATGGCGGCGCCCTTATCCTAGAGTGCTGAACAGAGTTGCAGGCCAGTGAAGGAAAGAATAAAAAGTGATTGAAAACATTAAATTTATAAATTTTAGATGCAAGGGAATCGTTTTTTTAAGGGTTTGGGATTTTCATTAAATGATGCTGAAGGTCCTCTTTAATGTCATCAGTGAACCTCACAGCGAGATACTAAGTTTTACATAGCAAAGCTCCTTTCAACAGGGGACAGGAAAAACCTGAGCATATGTGCAGTAGGTTCACCTCCCCAAATAAGAGACTTGACCCCCTTACCCCCAATCATACAGGACTCATATAATAAAATGAGAATCATAAATCTGGGGCTTCCAAGTAGTGGGACTTGTCAAGCAGACAAGTCAAGACTAAGGTAGATTTGTGTAAGGCCTGGCTTAGGTGCAAATGTGAAGGTCTGCTTTAAAGCAGAACAAAACATGGGAATTTGACTTTCCCAAGTTTTGTTCTGTGTCCCCCCCAGGGTGCCGTAAAAACGTACCTACACGGGCTCTCGGCAAATCAAAGCCCTTTGCCTTGACTACATAATTCACACTGCCACATCCCAATTACCCTGTAATGTGGTCAGTTTAAATGTCACACATTTAATCCCCCAATACATGGTCAGTTTACTTCTGGATTAGGTTAGTTAAGTGTGCCTGGGTAACAGAAGCCCCCATGACACAGGGCTGCCCTCCTCCAAGCTGCTGGAGCACCTCTGCCAGCACCTTCATACTGTATGGTAGCCATTCTCCAATAGGAAGTAGGATGCAGGCTTAATAACAAAGCTATGCATCACTTCTATTAGAGGATTACCTCTTAAAGTGGACCAAAACATTCCTTTTGCAATATAAAGGGGGGGGGGGAGGGCTTACAAACTAAATGAATATAAAAATGCAAAAGCACTTACACAGGGTATATAGGAGGATATACACACCTAATGGGCTATAGACCTTATTGGTAAATTTAATTTTTCATTTAAATATGTCTGTGCATATCCAGACAGCCTTAAAGAACCCACCGTCAATTAAATGGACCCCATAGTCGTTGTATAAATAGTTATGCCAATGCTATATACTATCCTGTAAAATAAACCATGGATTTGTTCACTACCCCACTGTTGACTTGCCTCCCTTAAACACAAGCATACGGTATTACCGTTATGATGACATGAGTCTTACATGGAGCCAGGCTAGGACCCAGCGACTGTAAGCCATTTTCACCAATTGTACACAAATTATATAAAATGTCCACGCTGTCCAGTCTCTTTTTGAGATAGAGATTTGTCTGATGCCTACACTAGGAATAATAGCATGGCTAAACTCTTTTGACGCACAGAGATCATGTAAGGAGCTGCAGAAAAAGTCAGCAATTTATTAATCTATTAAACATTAGTAATAGCACAAAGAGCACCCAATTACCGTCCAAAACAACAGGGTGTCCCGATTTTTTGCAGGTAATCAGGAGCATCAGTGTTCTCTGGCTCCAGCCTGATCTTGGGAGAACAATATCAGCCCATCAGCTTAGGCATGATCCAAGTAAGATTGTTTCCCGATCTGTCCACAGATGCTTGATCAATCCCCAATCTGTCCAAACACAAGATTGCTCCCCAGTCTGCCCACAGAGAAAAGATCGTTCCCTAAGACTTAAAAGGGAGAGTCACCCACTTTCATAGGAGTTTTTGGAAAATGTTACCTCAAGGTGATGATCTGATATAGTAGTTTTTCTCTTAGGTTAGCAAATGTGTGTTTTGTGGAAGCAGTTTTCAATATCTGTAATCTGTCGTACTGGCAACCAAACACCAAGTCTATACACCAAGAAGAGAGACTGTACACATTAGAACACTGCTGCTGGGCATGTGTAAAGCTGAGTGAGCAACTGACTGACTTGGTGTAAAGTTAACAATAGTGCAGCCAGTGAAAACTGCTTCCAAAAAAACACACATTTGAAAACATGAGAAAAAAAAACGTAGTTACCCGGTAACTTATTTTCTAAACATCCAAAAGGGCAGCATACCACCGAGATATTAAAGTGGACCAACACCCACGGGTGGATGTCCCATGGGGTGAAACCCCCCCAAACACCCCAAACTCCCTACCTTAACTTCTGGCGCCGCCTCCCTCGCGCCCCTCTAGACGTGCGGGAGTGACGCGCGGGAGGCGGCGGCGGAGGAGCCGCTTGTCCGCGGCTTGTCCGTCGGCGCTGGGAGCGGGGAGAGGTGAGTTTTTCTTGGGGTTCGGGGGGGGTTTCACACAGCGGGGCACCCCGATCGGGGGTGCCCCACCGAAGTGGACCAAGACCCAGGATAGTCAAAATCCTGGGTGTTGGTCCACTTTAAGGCTTAGCCACAAGGTAGGAATACGTGACCACCAGAATAGACAAAAGCTTTAGCTCCTCCTCCAGACTGTAGTAGTTTAAGAGATCTGAAAAACAAAGACAGGCAAAGCACCAACTGGTAAATCAGCAAAATAACATATAAAATAATATAGCCTGCAGGAGGGAAACCTGTATGCTGCCCTTTCGGATGTATAGAAAAGAAGTTACCAGGTAACTAACTTGAGTTTTCTCAAAACATGCTTAGGGCAGCATACCACTAATAGGATAAGCGAGATACTACCTATACTGGGTGGGAAAGGCTGCCTGTAACACACAAATGCCAAAGGATTGATCTTGCAAGGTGAGCAGATCAAGGCAGTACTGATTAACAAAGGTCTTAGCTGAAGACCAGGTTGCCGCTCTACAGATCTGTTAGATAGACAGCTTACTCCGCGCAAGATGTAGAAATACTTCTTGTTGCATGAGCAGCCCGTGATCCTCCCTGGAGAAGGAGATCCGCAAAACTGAGCTCTTCATCCATCAAGCCAATGTTACCTTGGAAATACTCTAACCCTTCCTGTGACTCGAGAAGGAAACTAATAAGCTATCAGCCTTTCACCAATCCTTTGTTTGTCGAAGGTATTCCAGCAAACAGGCCCTGACATCCAAAGACTTGTCTACAGAACTTGTGGAGGAATAACTAAGGATAATATCTTGGGTCCAATGGAAGTCAGAAAAGATCTTAGGAAGGTAACAAGGATCCACTCGTAATATTATACGATCCTGGAAAACTTTAGGGGAGACAGCAGGAGAGAGCCTGGATATCATCAGTTAGGTTATTGCCACCAAAAAAAGTCTTCCATGTATGAAATCTCATATATATGAGAGCTCAAAAGAGGTTTAAAGTGTGCGGCCAGAGCTCTAAGAACCCAGGTGAGATCCCACTAAGAAGCTAACCTTAACTTTGGCCCAACTTGAAACCTGTATCCCCTGATCAGGTATGCAGACAAAGTCCTACGCACCAAATTGATGAGGGCCATGGCCCAAGCCAAAAATCTCACCAATTCTGCCGTGCTATCAGACAGAAAAGAGGCCGCTGAAAAAAGAATCAGTAAAGTCTTCATAATCTCATTAATATCCATTTGCTATAAGAGACATGATTTAAGCTGCTGAAGCCAATAATTAAGATTCCTGGCAACGCAAGTAGAGGCTGGAATCCGTTTCAGAGTGCAAGATTCAGCCTTCCATGCTTTCTTCAATAGAGAATCCATCTTCTTGTCTAAAGGATCTTTGAGGATACCAACGTCATCAACGGCTAAAACCAGCCACTTGGAGAACTTAGAAAAGGGAGCATCTAGTTAAAGTGGACCAACACCCTCCCCCGATCGGCCCGGGAATCTATAATATTCCCGGAACGATCGGCTCCCTGACTGCGGGGCACCCCGATCGGGGGTGCCCCACTGTGTGAAACCCCCCCGAACCCCCACAAATCCTACCTTCACCTCGTTCCAGCGGCGCATGCGCCTCCGCCGCCTCCCTCGTGTCCCTCTAGCAGGGCGCGCTCCCTGTAGGAGCTTATCCGTCGCTGCCGCTCGTTGTCCGTCGGCAGCGATTGGACAAGCGGGTCACGTGGGAGTGGGGTCAGGTGAGTTTTCGGGGCTCTTTTTCTGGGGGGTTTCACACGATCGGGGTGCCCCGTGGAAGTGGACCGATACCCAAAATCCTGGGTGTTGGTCCTCTTTAAGGGTATTTATCCCAAATATGTGAGTCTTCCTCAAGGAATGGATAACACCTCTTGAGAGACCCTGGTCTATGATACTTCTTAACTGGATCCTTCCACTCATTAAGGATAGCCTCCTTAACTGAGTTATGAATGGGGAAGGTCACAGGGGAATCAATAACAAAATCAGTATAAAACACCTATCCTCAATGCCCATAGAAAGATGAACCATATGCAGGAGATATGGTAAACCCTCTGAAGGAAAATGTCACTGGTGAAACTGAATCAGAAAATGAATAACCGTGAAGGAGGAGGAAGGGCCCTCATCCCCCTCAGAAAGGGGGTATTAGAGACCTCGGACTGCTGCCCTCTAGAAAAAAAAAAGGGGGGCTAGTGGATGCCCAACAAACACCTTACGTCCAGCCAAGTCCCGAGGAGTCCTAAGACTCTCAAAGGATGAGGAAATATAATCCTTCAGAAATCCCATATCCATCATGCTGGGCTGATGTTCCTTAGTCACATCCTTATCAGTACAGGCCTTGCAAAGATGCTTCCTATAGCTTGATTTCACATATCGGGCATCTCCTACTTTTTAGTCTTGGACACTTCCTTATAGGGCTTGGTCTGAACTACAAAACAAGTAGTATGCCATGAGAATCCTATATAGCTTTCCAACCACATGAAAGTAACTCAAAGTAGCCCTTAAAACTGAAAGAGTGTGCCAATAAATAAAGGGACTTACAGGAGGCAGAGCTGGACCCCACGTATAACGCAGCCTGGCCTCCGGCGAGCTTCACAGACCAACACCAGTGGGCAAAAAACACAGTATTGGAGAAAGGAGGGGTTGGTGGGAAGGGACCCGGCAATCCCCCCTGCTGTTTTCCACAATGCCTCAGACCATTGCATACCTGGTCTGAGGCTTGGTCTGACCCCCCCTGCTGGCTATGAGTCAGGGATAGGGGAATCTGGCCTGTCTCTGGAGCCAGGGAATGGATCAAGCCCATCAGACCCACGGCGAACCGTGTACTTACCTAAATCTGGAGGAGGAGCTAAGCTTTTGTGTATTCTGGTGGTCATGTGTTCCTACCTTGGAGCAGAGCCATGATATCTCAGTGGTATGCTGCCCTAAGGATGTTTTGAGAAAACAGATAAGCTCAGCACCTTAAGGACATCATTTTGGCACAACAATTACACTACAACAATATACTTTTGAAAAATGCCATTGAAATTAGCCTCTCTTTTTAAGATTGTTCCTCAACATGCTCATGGATGCCAGAATTCCCCAACCACGGCAAGATTGTTCCACAATCTGCACGCAGAGCTAAAATCTTTCCCAGTAGATTTAAGATGTAATCTGCCCACAGACAAAAGATAATTTCCCAATCTGCCCGAGGATTGTTAAACATAGATGTAAAATTGTTCTCCAATCTTCCCACAGGTAAAACAATCCCCAAATTTGCCCAGACACGAGATCGTTCCCCATAGAAGTAAGCTTGTTCCCCGTGCTGCACAAAGACATGTAATTGTTCCCATAGACGTAAGATCAATCCCCGTACAGATGTAGGATCACTTTCCAATCAGACGCCCCTGTCTGCCTCCTGGGTGAAGCGATCCCATAACAAAGCCTCTGCATACAGGGAAGGAGCCGCCATCGCTGCCCCCTCAGATACTTTGTAAACTTTTGTCATTCACAACTGAGGAAAACTTTAGGGTTAACCCTTTGTGTCCCGGGGAAACACTCGAAAAAAGCTTTTAGAGCCTGAGAGGAGGTTGTGGGAGTCGGGAGGATGAAGGAGGTCACTGGAGAGAAGACAAAAAGTTTGCAGGGTGACTTACCAATCAGTCCCCCCACCAGGAACGCCAGGACCTGCAGGACGAGCAGCGCGGCGCCGGCCAGGCACAGCTTTTTGGTGCTCATGTTCTCGATAATGGCCCCCGCCATGGCTGCCGATAACCGGGGAAACGACTGAGGAGCGGAGAAGAGACCGGACAGTGCGCGCCGCCGCTCCCAGCGCTTCTCCTCCTCACAGAGTAATGCGCGCTCCGAGCCCTGCCGCAGCGTCACGTGACCCGCCAGCCAGCCCGCCCGACACTCACTCACTGGGGGCTGCGCCGCCCGTCACCCGCTCACTGACCGACCTCCTACTGAGAGGAGATGGGCACTGTCTGGGACCAGACCCGGAACATGCTTTGAACATACTAGGAGCGGACAGGGAACATGCATTCAGAATACTGGGTGTAGACTGCGAAAATCTATTGAGGATACTGGGAGCAGACTGGGAAGAGGCATTGAGGAAACTGGGAGCAGACTGGGAACATGCATTGAGGATACTGGGAGCAGACTGGGAACATGCATTGAGGATACTGGGAGCAGACTGGGAACATGCATTGAGGATACTGGGAGCAGACTGGGAAGAGGCATTGAGGATACTGGGAGCAGACTGGGAACATGCATTGAGGATACTGGGAGCAGACTGGGAACATGCATTGAGGATACTGGGAGCAGACTGGGAACATGCATTGAGGATACTGGGAGCAGACTGGGAACATGCATTGAGGATACTGGGAGCAGACTGGGAACATGCATTGAGGATACTGGGAGCAGACTGGGAAGAGGCATTGAGGATACTGGGAGCAGACTGGGAACATGCATTGAGGATACTGGGAGCAGACTGGGAAGAGGCATTGAGGAAACTGGGAGCAGACTGGGAAGAGGCATTGAGGATACTGGGAGCAGACTGGGAATAGGCATTGAGGATACTGGGAGCAGACTGGGAACATGCATTGAGGATACTGGGAGCAGACTGGGAACATGCATGGAGGATACTGGGAGCAGACTGGGAAGAGGCATTGAGGATACTGGGAGCAGACTGGGAATAGGCATTGAGGATACTGGGAGCAGACTGGGAACATGCATTGAGGATACTGGGAGCAGACTGGGAAGAGGCATTGAGGAAACTGGGAGCAGACTGGGAACATGCATTGAGGATACTGGGAGCAGACTGGGAACATGCATTGAGGATACTGGGAGCAGACTGGGAAGAGGCATTGAGGATACTGGGAGCAGACTGGGAAGAGGCATTGAGGATACTGGGAGCAGACTGGGAACATGCATTGAGGATACTGGGAGCAGACTGGGAACATGCATTGAGGATACTGGGAGCAGACTGGGAACATGCATTGAGGATACTGGGAGCAGACTGGGAACATGCATTGAGGATACTGGGAGCAGACTGGGAAGAGGCATTGAGGATACTGGGAGCAGACTGGGAAGAGGCATTGAGGATACTGGGAGCAGACTGGGAATAGGCATTGAGTATACTGGGAGCAGACTGGGAAGAGGCATTGAGGATACTGGGAGCAGACTGGGAAGAGGCATTGAGGATACTGGGAGCAGACTGGGAAGAGGCATTGAGGATACTGGGAGCAGAGTGGGAATAGGCATTGAGGATACTAGGAGCAGACTGGGAAGAGACATCGAGGATACTGGGAGCAAACTGGGAAGTGTGAGGATACTGGGAAAAGGCATTGAGGATACTAGGAGCAGACTGGGAAGAGGCATTGAAGATACTGGGAGCAGACTGGGAAGAGGCATTGAGGATACCGGGAGCAAACTGGGAATAGGCATTGAGGAAACTGGGAGCAAACTGGGAAGTGTGATTGAGGATACTGGGAGCAGAACTGGGAAAAGGCATTGAGGATACTGGGAGCAGACTGGGAAGAGGCATTGAGGATACTGGGAGCAAACTGGGAAGTGTGATTGAGGATACTGGGAGCAGACTGGGAAGAGGCATTGAGGATACTGGGAGCAGACTGGGAAGATGCATTGAGGATGCTGGGAGCAGACTGGGAATAGGCATTGAGGAAACTGGGAGCAAACTGGGAAGTGTGATTGAGGATACTGGGAGCAGAACTGGGAAAAGGCATTGAGGATACTGGGAGCAGACTGGGAAGAGGCATTGAGGATACTGGGAGCAAACTGGGAAGTGTGATTGAGGATACTGGGAGCAGACTGGGAAGAGGCATTGAGGATACTGGGAGCAGACTGGGAAGATGCATTGAGGATGCTGGGAGCAGACTGGGAAGAGGCATTGAGGATACTGGGAGCAGACTGGGAAGAGGCATTGAGGATACTGGGAGCAGAGTGGGAATAGGCATTGAGGATACTAGGAGCAGACTGGGAAGAGACATCGAGGATACTGGGAGCAAACTGGGAAGTGTGAGGATACTGGGAAAAGGCATTGAGGATACTGGGAGCAGACTGGGAAGAGGCATTGAAGATACTGGGAGCAGACTGGGAAGAGGCATTGAAGATACTGGGAAGAGGCATTGAGGATACCGGGAGCAAACTGGGAATAGGCATTGAGGATACTGGGAGCAGACTGGGAAGAGGCATTGAGGAAACTGGGAGCAGGCTGGAAACATGCATTGAGGATACTGGGAGCAGACTGGGAAGAGGCATTGAGGATACTGGGAGCAGAGTGGGAAGTGTGATTGAGGATACTGGGAGCAGACTGGGAACATGCATTGAGGATACTGGGAGCAGACTGGGAAGAGGCATTGAGGATACTGGGAACATGCATTGAGGATACTGGGAGCAGACTGGGAACATGCATTGAGGATGCTGGGAGCAGACTGGGAAGAGGCATTGAGGAAACTGGGAGCAGACTGGGAATAGGCATTGAGGATACTGGGAGCAGACTGGGAAGATGCATTGAGGATACTGGGAGCAGACTGGGAAGAGGCATTGAGGATACTGGGAGCAGAGTGGGAATAGGCATTGAGGATACTGGGAGCAGACTGGGAAGATGCATTGAGGATACTGGGAGCAGACTGGGAATAGGCATTGAGGATACTGGGAGCAGACTGGGAAGAGGCATTGTGGATACTGGGAGCAGATTGGGAAGAGGCATTGTGGATACTGGGAGCAGACTGGGAAGAGACATGGAGGATACTGGGAGCAGAGTGGGAATAGGCATTGAGGATGCTGGGAGCAGACTGGGAACATGCATTGATGATACTGGGAGCAGACTGGGAAGAGGCATTGAGGAAACTGGGAGCAGACTGGGAAAAGGCATTGAAGATACTGGGTGCAGACTGGGAAGAGGCATTGAGGATACTGGGAGCAGACTGGGAACATGCATTGAGGATACTGGGAGCAGACTGGGAAGAGGCATTGAGGATACTGGGAGC
Source organism: Gastrophryne carolinensis (assembly GCA_027917425.1). NCBI lineage: Eukaryota > Metazoa > Chordata > Amphibia > Anura > Microhylidae > Gastrophryne > Gastrophryne carolinensis. Next base: position 411,438,605 of record CM051235.1, read on the forward strand.
AGACTGGGAAGAGGCATTGAGGATACTGGGAGCAGAGTGGGAATAGGCATTGAGGATACTGGGAGCAGACTGGGAAGATGCATTGAGGATACTGGGAGCAGACTGGGAATAGGCATTGAGGATACTGGGAGCAGAGTGGGAATAGGCATTGAGGATACTGGGAGCAGAGTGGGAATAGGCATTGAGGATACTAGGAGCAGACTGGGAAGAGGCATTGAGGATACCGGGAGCAAACTGGGAAGAGGCATTGTGGATACTGGGAGCAGATTGGGAAGAGGCATTGAGGATACTGGGAGCAGAGTGGGAAGAGGCATTGTGGATACTGGGAGCAGACTGGGAAGAGACATGGAGGATACTGGGAGCAGAGTGGGAATAGGCATTGAGGATACTGGGAGCAGACTGGGAAGATGCATTGAGGATACTGGGAGCAGACTGGGAATAGGCATTGAGGATACTGGGAGCAGACTGGGAAGAGGCATTGAGGATACTGGGAGCAGAGTGGGAATAGGCATTGAGGATACTAGGAGCAGACTGGGAAGAGGCATTGAGGATACCGGGAGCAAACTGGGAAGAGGCATTGTGGATACTGGGAGCAGATTGGGAAGAGGCATTGAGGATACTGGGAGCAGAGTGGGAAGAGGCATTGTGGATACTGGGAGCAGACTGGGAAGAGACATGGAGGATACTGGGAGCAGAGTGGGAATAGGCATTGAGGATGCTGGGAGCAGACTGGGAAGAGGCATTGTGGATACTGGGAGCAGATTGGGAAGAGGCATTGAGGATACTGGGAGCAGATTGGGAAGAGGCATTGTGGATACTGGGAGCAGAGTGGGAAGAGACATGGAGGATACTGGGAGCAGAGTGGGAATAGGCATTGAGGATATAGGAAAATGTGATCTTTAAGCTTAAAGTGAAGCGGACCCACAGCTGACAGCCCTGGAATCTTATAGATTTCGGGTTGCCCGATCCCCTCCCCTGGGACATCCCAAATTGTGCTGTGTGAAACCCAGAGTCCCCTAAAAAAATGATCTCCCCAACCAACAGCGCATGTGCAAGCTGTGGACACCGTCAGCTATACCTCTAGCAGGGCGTGCACCGGTGCCAGGCATTTGTGAATTGTTGGTGTGGGCATGCACCCTGTTAGAGGGTAGCAGGGATGTGGTGCGTTGATTGGAGGAGAGCCCATGCATGCGCTGTAGGAACAGGGGAAGGTTTCACACAGCGAGGCATCAAGAATCAAGGCATTTCGGGGGCATAGACCAAAATCCAGTGTAGTAAAAATCCCGGGTTTTGGTCCACTTTAAAAAGGACCAGCACCCAGGGAGGATGTAGACAGGGGTGAATATAGCCTCTCTGCTGCCTGAGGCAAACTATAGAAAGGCGCCCCCCTCAACAGGACGTGCGCAATAGAGCAGAGCACCAATGCATCTGGCTCCTTCCTATGATGGGAGCGGTTCTGATGCATTGCAAAGGGAAGGGGAAACAGCCGCTGAGCCACCAGCAACTGACTAAAAGTGTGCAGCGTTGCTCCTGATCTCCACTGAACCACCACTGAGATATAGCAAATGACTAAAAGTGTGCAGCGTTGCTCCTGATCTCCACTGAACCACCACTGAGATATAGCAACTGACTAAAAGTGTGCAGTGTTGCTCCTGATCTCCACTGAGCCACCACTGAGATATAGCAACTGACTAAAAGTGTGCAGCGTTGCTCCTGATCTCCACTGAACCACCACTGAGATATAGCATAACAGTAAAAACAGGTCCAACAATTACTGCTCCCCTTGCAGTGCCGCCCAAGGCAGCTAACTCACATGGCTTCATTACAGGTGCACCCCTGGGTGTAGATCTGCTTTCATAGTACTAAACCTGTGTTGTCCTGCACAGTGTATCGCACCCTGATCCCAAAGTACCTCAGTGCTGCACACTGGATGGATGTCCTTCCCAGCACAGAGAGCGCAGCAGTGAGGTCATGTCTGAGACATTCAGCATATTGTTACGCAATGCAGGATTAGCACTGTGACGACATTGCAGTACAGGGATAACCTCATTGATATGTCAGATTACAACTATCGTAGTAGTATGAAAAAATAGGCTCGCCATCAAGTGCGCTTTCCCATGGCTGTATCGGCAACACTAACACTTTCAGAGTCGCCAGTCAGATCACATGCGTCTTCCTCTCAGCAAGGAAGCTGGAGGAAACCCGGCATGCACTGGAGAAAAGAGGAAAAGGAGCTTAAAGTGGACCAACACCCAGGATTTTCACTATCCTGGGTTTTGGTCCACTTCGGTGGGGCACCCCGATCGGGGGTGCCCCGCTGTGTGAAACCCCCCAGAACGCCCGGAAACACTCACCTCACCACGCTCCTACGCGGGTGCTCGTCCAATCAGAGCGCACAGAGCCGCTGTGGTATGCACGTACAAGCAGCGTCCAACCACAGCGGCTCTAAGCGCTGGAGGCCGCGTCTCGCGCTTCCTTCTAACAGGGAGCGCACCCGCGCCGGCCATTCACAAACGGCCGGCGCGGGTGCGCGCCCTGCTAGAGGGAAGCGCGAGACGCGGCCTGTGCATGCGCCGTTGGAACGGGGTTAAGGTAAGGTTTCTGGGCTTCCTGGGGGGTTTCACCCCGTGGGACATCCCGATTTTGGATGCCCCGCGGGGAGGGATCTGATCGGCCCGGGAATCTTATAGATCCCCCCTGGGTGTTGGTCCAAACAATGACTATCCCTATTTTTGTTCTGTGCTCCGCTGCGTGAAACCCCCCAGAACGCCCCTGTAAAACTCGCCTCTTTCTGATACTATGGCGCATGAGCAGACTCTCGACCAATCACAGCCGTTTGCCATGCTTACGTCATTCGGGAAAAAGGTTCTAGTCTTCAATGGGGAGTGCAAGCGGCCGCATCCCAACTTATCTTAATGTAAACAATCAGAGCCATTTGCTGAATGACTTAGGCTGAGCAAACCACTGACTGGACGAGGGCCCATTCATGCGCCATTGGACCGGGAACATGTAAGCTTTTACTGGTGATCTAGGGAATTTCGCACAGTGGGGCATTCCAATTTGGGATAATGATGATGAAAGTCGCAGGACAAAGAGTGAAATGCTACTTGCACTGCTTGACTGATACACCTCTCGGGTATAAAAAAAGTCAGAACTTTGTTCTCTGGATAAACAGAAATTCGTTTTCAGATGTACATTACCAAACAACACAGGAGTACATGAACGCCATTGGGATAGTTTATTCATTCCATTGTCCATTATTATTATAAAATGTTCAATAACAAAACAACTGAAGCATGATGCTTATTCCCTTTATTAGACGTGTTAGGAGGATAATAAAAGTATTACACCGTATTCGTCGGTCAGGACATTTACAGAGTGACCTGTTTGCATCACCGAGGGAAGCGTCACCAGCCTGTTAGCATTCCAAACCAGACTCTGCGGATGAAGAATTCCATGGCTCTGGACACTTTCCAGGACTTCAAGAGGACACAGCGAGTAGATGCTGCCAAACATTTGCCATCTAGCAGAATGACTCTTTTGTTAAATTAGGAACAACCGTGTTAACCCCCTGCTGGCACGGATAGAAGCCGGCGAGCATTTCTGATTAAACAGAGCGGCCAATGAGAAGCTTTCTGGCTAATAAGCTAAAGTTGGCAGAGTGGAGCTGATGGTGGCCGCTGCTAGTGACAGCGACCAGACCAATTAGACTGGGTCTCTTTGTTTCTGAGTGGTTTCTGTTCTTGCTTTTAATTAAGCCATGAATATTCGCAGTCAATGAGCCTAGCAGAAATAATTACAGGCTTACTGAAGAGAGCACAGAACCAAAGCGGAAGGTCTGAGGCGAAAGACTGCTTGGGCAAGCCCAAGATTTCCTTTGCACACCTTGCTATTTATAGAAAACTGATCCAAGCCGACAACCTGGTCTCGGTAACATGAAATGAAGCTTTGCTTGCTGTTCAGTCCAGGTAGTGTGCATTGGGATCAAATGGGTTTACAGACCACCCTCCTGATCCACATGGCAGCCAAGGCGGTTCTGTGAGATCACCTTGCTGTATGGTCCCCACAGTGAAAAGATATCTGCCCCAATAGTAATTAACAAAAATTATGGCCGCACTAACTAGTACTAGGGGCGTGCTACACTGGCCATGTATCTATAAATTAGACCTTAGGAGGAGATCCCACAATCCCCTCAAACCCGCCAGAAAAACAGCACCGTCCAAATAGAGAGTACAAAAATAGCCAGCTAGGGGCAGGGGGACATATCGACAGGCTGGCCAAGTGTATGGGTAATGTACTGATTGATACACATGTGATATGGTTTTGGTTTGTTTTGCTTTTTCCGCTCTCGGTGGTCCTCATATGTAATTATAGGTTCAAGCACTTAGCACTTAGCACTTTAAATGTTTTTTAATTGATAAATGCACTATTAATGGTGGTCTGTATATAGAGGTCATATTAGTTGGCACAGGATAATATAAAAGAGCCGGCTGTTTGTGCCCCCTGGTGGTCACTGTTGTGACCTTTTTAGATGCTTTTAAATGTCTGTAATATGTGATCCATGATTTATGATTAAAATAAATAGGTTATTTTTGTACTCTCTATTTGGACGGTGCTGTTTTTCTGGCGGGTTTGAGGGGATTGTGGGATCTCCTCCTAAGGTCTAATATCTGCCCCAATAGGTTATAAACAGTGAAAAAGATAAGGAATGCCACCTGTAATTGTTGGACCCTATGTCAGAGCCCCATTTAAACTACACCCATTTTCGCTTTCTTAAACCGGACCTTCACTCTGAATAAGAGCCTATCTTATATGTTTCCCACACCCTGTACATAGAGATTGCTCACATTAAAAATCATCCTACCTGCATCTATTGCATTTTATGAGCCTTTAAACATCCAAGATGGCGGCCCATGGTGTTTCAGGCTGCCTTCAGACAGGAAGTGCCTTCTGACTGTGCTGCTCTGCATTCTGGGATTGCTGACCTTTTCCTAACCCAGCTCTGATCTGTCTGTGCAAAGCACAGCTATAACCCGCCCTCTGTACTTTTTCCCCCCTCTCAACAGATTTGCAGTCCAGTGTGGGAAAGAATAATAAGTGACAAAAAATCTTAAAGCGAACCTTCTCCATGATTTATTGAAAAGCTCAAACCCTTAAAAAATGATTCCCCAGCATCTAAAAGTAATATATTTTATGTTTTTAGTCACTTATTATTCTTTCCCCCACTGGGCTGCAACTCTGTTCAGGACTTTAGGATACGGGCGCCGCCATCTTGACTCAGAAGCATCACACTTACTGAGGAGAGGAGAGTGGGATAAAGTACAGGTGGTGGGGGTTATAGCTGTGCTTGGCTCAGACAGAGCAGAGCTGGGGTCAGGGAAAGGACAGCAATCCCAGAATGCAGAGCAGCACAGTCAGAAGGCACTTCCTGTTTGCAGGCTGCCTGATGTCCCATGAGCCGCCATCTTGGATGTTTAAAGGCTCATAACATGCAGTAGATGCAGGTAGGATGATTTTTTATGTGAGCAATCTGTATGTACAGGGTGTGGGAAACATATAAGATATGCTCTTATTCAGAGTGAAGGACTGATTTAAACTATATGAATGAATATGAGTTTTAGATGCTGGAAAATAGTTTTTAAAGGTTTAAGCTTTTCAATAAGTGATGCTGAAGGTCCGGTTTAAAATGGAAAGTATTTGCACATTACCCAACACAAGGAAAAATAGCATTACCCATCAATCTTTGCAGCAGGAGGAGCTATGCCCTTAGAAATGTTAGGGGTGCAATGCCAAGGATTAGCTTTAATCCGGACCTTCACCCTGAATAAGAGCCTATCTTGTATATTTCCCCCACCCGGTACTTACAGATTGCCTACATTAAAGATCATCCTACCTGTACCTCTTGCATTTTTTGAGCCTTTTAACATCCAAGATGAAGGCCAGTGGAGTCTCGTGCTACCTGCAGACAGGAAGTCTCTTCTATGTCGCTCTGCATTCTGGAATTGCTGTCTTTTTGCCGACCTCAGCTTTGCTTTGTCTATGCAAAGCACAGCTATAACCCGCCCCATCTCCCAGTACTTTTCACCCCTCTCCTCATTATGAGATGCTTCTGGGGCAAGATGGTGGCGCCCATATCCTTGAGTCCTGAACAGAGTTGGAGCCCACTTGAGGGAAAGAATAATAATGAAAGCAACTAGAAATGTATAGTAACTACAATATATGTATATACATTTTAGATGCCGAGGAATAGTTTTTAAGGTGTTGGGCTTTCCATTAAATGATGCTGAAGGTCCAGTTTAAATTTACCCAGCCACATCCAACTTGTGGACACGTGTTTCCAGCTTTAGACTCTCATCAGCACTAGGGCGGATGTTTCTAGCTGTATGGAGGGTGAGACTTGGTGAGTACCAAAACATAGTCGCAAGTCACTATGTGGAGAGACCCATGTTAAGGCTTAATATACGGGGCTAAGGAGACCAAAAAACCCTCTACTCAAAGGTAAAGGAAAAGAGTGGCTTTCCTAAGATGGAACACACATGGGTTGTTAAGCCTAACATGGGTCTCTCCACATAGGGGCTTGGGACCCTGTTTTGGTACTCCCCATACGGCCACAAATAGAACCCACAGCGCAAGCAATCTCATGAACGATTAGCAGCCAAATCTTCCGCATCCCAATGAAAATCGGCCTCCGTCTGCACAAACGCTTGATTTACCTGTTCATGGAAATGATCAATTAACCAGAGAGATAGACTTGTTGAAATGGAGACTGAAGATTGCAGAGAAGAGAGTGGGAGTGCTCTGTCCATGTAAGAGACTGAGTGGGGCTGATAATAATACTAATAATTTAAATACAGAGACCGAGGACAAGACATTGCTGCTGATCCAAGACATTAAAGAGGACCTCCAGTCAAAATAGACTGGCAGTCCCCTTGCTACCGTATAATGGCACAGGGGATTTGGGATGCCCCACTGATCCTTACCATATCCTCTTTTCTCTTTCAGATGATGTCGCAAGGCGGCCAGCCACGAGACTACAGCCAATCAGATTTTCCAGCTGGTGCTTGCTGCTGGGTGAACCTGATTAGTTACTTGCGATCACGTGGATGGCAGGGAATGCAAAAATGGTGAGTATCGGGTGTGATCTGGGCTGTGGTGTGGTGATTAGTGGAGAGGGGCATCCCAAAACCTGTGCTAATAGCTCAAGGGGACCCCAAATCTATAGCATTGTGTGTCCCAAAGGGGGCTCTCAGAGATTAGAGTTAGGACTACACCTGTACAGGGGCACTGTGGCATTTGGCGGTGCAGCTACAGCATACTTCTGCAGATGTGTGTGACCGAGCCTCTGTTTTTAATCAGATTTAGAGACCGATTATAGGTTTGTCTGCAAGCTAACAGGGTTGAGTTCTGTGGCTCCTTTAAGACCTGTGTATCCAAATCTATTTGGGTTGGAGATCCGCTTACAGTACAGATAGATGCTATTTCTTCAGACAAGCTTCAAGCTCGAGCTTAAATGAGCAGGAATTTATTTTGTTTTTAAGTTTATTCTTTAAAGTGGACCAACACCCAGGGGGGATCGGCCCGGGAATCTATAAGATTCCCGGACCGATCAGATCCCTCCCCGCGGGGCATCCGAAATCGGGATGTCCCGCGGGGAGGAACCCCCCAGGAGGCCCACAATCCTTACCTTACCGGCGATCCAACGGCGCATGCGCGAGACGCGGCCGCGTCTCTCGCTTCCCTCTAGCAGGGCGCGCTCCCGCTCCGGCCGTTTTGTGAATGGCCGTTGCAGGCGCGCTCCCTGTTAGAGGGAAGCGAGAGACGCAGCCAATGACAGCGGCTTTGGACGCGCATACCAGAGCGGCTCTGAGCGCTGTCATTGGCCGGACGAGGTCACGTGGGAGCGGGGAGAGGTGAGTTTTTGCGGCAATCGGGGGGGTTTCACACAGCGGGGCACCCCCCGACCGGGGTGCCCCACCTAAGTGGACCAACACCCAGGATAGTCAAAATCCTGGGTGTTGGTCCACTTTAATGCGATGTTTTCCCTGATAAAAATATAAATCTCGAAAAGAAAGAGGTTATGTTACAGAGTAATTGTGGGCCACTTTAATTGTACCCTTGATATGAGGCACAGCAATGCCCCCACCCCCACCCATTTAGCTAGGATTTACAGTACTGAACATAGACAAGTTGGGTATTATCGATATGCGACACTATGGGGTCGATTCAGAGCGAGGTGAGAATTCCAACTCCTTTTTAGGAGAGAAAACTGCTATTGACTTTCATTGTTTTCTCACCAGGCTCTGAATTGACCCCTATGTGTTGAACTACAGTAGTAAGGATTTCCCATTTAAAAGAGTTAGAAATAAATCAGACTGTAATCCAGGGAAATATGTGGGGTAACTTTATTTAAATGACAAATACAAGTCAATTGAGTTACATATACTGAATGTCAACAAGGCAGTGTAGTGTTCTAGTTTCTAGGGTCTCTAACATTCCAAACTTAGCCCTAGTTCAGATCTGTCTGGTACCGCATGCGCTTGTGCGTCTGTGGCAGACGCATCGCTATCAGAAGAGAAATGCTACAATAGCTCCTCTATGACCCCTTTCACACCTCTCTGGTGCGGCAGGGTGATGAAAACGTGTCTACAAAAAGTCCTATGTGCTGTGTCCAGGCCACAACTGCAGAAGTCCAGAAGCAGCCCCCATCCAAGTCTCAACGCAAACGCATGTAAAGATGCAGATTTTACATGAATCTTGTGCGTTTTTCAGTAGAATAAAACAAAAAATGATGTGGGGTCTCCACTGTCTAAGCCTACCAGCCAGCACATGAGGCACAGTGGCTGGGGTCCCCGTGGCTCCCTTACTACTTCAAATAAAAATATCACACAACATTTTTCAATACTCTAAATTTGAACTCTACCTAGCTCTAGCATCTTCAGCCATCATTCCGCTAGGTAGAATACCAGGCAAGATACAATTTGGGGTATAACTAGCCCTCCCTTTTCCGGGGAGCCAGCAGAGCCTGGAAGGAAAGGGGACCCTCTTTCCTCCAAACACTGGCAGATTGGTCATTTTGACCGCTTCTGTCTGGAGAAGAGGAACCTACAAGGGACCTCAGAGGCGGCATAACAGCGGGAGGACACAGCCTGGCCCTGAGGATTCATTTTAAAGTTTTGTGTGATGTGTCTAGCATGGGTGGCAGAGCTTTAGAGTGAATGCCCCCCGTCCCCAGACTGTTATGCACTCACCTCCCAACTGTATGAGCTGATTATTGCGTTCTGGGGGGGGTCTGTGTAGCGCAGCATGCAATCTCTGACTTTCCCTACTTACTTCGCTGTAAGACCCCAAAATAAAGTCCATACTCCTTAGTTGCGTGAATTGCACATGATTTTTGGGATGCCATATAACTTTCTATTCTTTTGTATTTAACATATGAAGCCGCATATCTCTGTTGCTCAGAAAGTATATTTTTTAGTGAGGATCGAGAATGGTCCAGTGCTGATTTTGATCTCTGATAATAAACGTTATAGCCCAATCAATCTTAACAGGTGTTTAATGGCATTCATTGTGTTTGGCAGTGTGCCCTCATGTCTCATTTGTGTGATGCAACCATCTCTGGGGGCCAGACATCAAAGCTCTCAGATGACCAGTGGAGTAGCTGACTCCTTATGCTATTCTACTGATACTTTCCCCTAATTGCACCAGGCAGTTGGGAAGTCATATAATATTCCAGGATGTATCCGTAGAGAGGACACAAAACCCGCAATCTCCTTGCCCGCACCTCACCTTCAGGGAGTACCTCAGGCGATGCGGCCATATCCCAGATGTCCCAGGTTAAAAATATAACGTTTTTTCCACTGCTGAGCCTACCCCCACCTGGCATAGATCGCCGATTGTCTGATCTCAAGCATGTTGGTGACCTAGCCCCCTGGCCATATCACATATATCTGGCCATATGTGTAGACTGGCAAGCACTCTGGCCCCCTGTCTAGCTCACTGGCTGGTCGCAGGAGCGCGGCTCAGTTACAAGGAAGCCAGGGATGCGACCGTCTGCTGATACAGAGCTCTGAAGCCATAGGCTGCTTTAAAGCGGACCTTTACCCTGAGTAAGAGCATATCTTATATGTTTCCCACACCCTGTACATACAGATTGCTCACATTAAAAATCATCCTACTTGAATCTGCTGCATGTTATGAGCCTTTAAACATCCAAGATGGTGGCTCATGGAACATCAGGCAGCCTGCAAACAGAAAGTGCCTTCTGACTGTGTTGCTCTGCATTCTGGGATTACTGTCCTTTCCCTGACCCCAGCTCTGTTCTGTCTGTGCAAGGCACAGCTATAACCCGCCCCCCTGTACTTCTGCCCCCCCTCCTCTCCTCAGTATGTGTGATGCTTCTGAGGCAAGATGGCGGCGCCCGTATCCTAGGGTCCAGAACAGAGTTGCAGCCCAGTGGGGGAAAGAATAATAAGTAAGTGAATAAACACTTAAAATATATTAATTTTAGATGCTGTGAAATAGTTTATGTTTGGGCTTTTCCTTAAATCATGCTAAAGGTCCAGTTTAAGAGGGAGGTTCTAATCCTACGGTATGGAGCTTGTGAGCTTGGTGCACGCTCCCATTCCCAGCTAGGACACTGTGAATTAAAGTGGGGCTGGACTATTAACTTTTCAGATGTCTGTTGCTTGTCCGAGTTCCATGAGCCTCTCTGATGACAGCAAAGGGGGTGGGGAGGGGTTTGCCGAGGCCTGACATGCCTGCTCCATTGTAGTGAATAGAAAGGGCTGATGCAGGATGCAGATTTAGGAGTGGAGCTAAATGAGCCATTGGTGGGGCTCAAGAAGTGAGTGACAATTGTCTGCGTACTATGCAACTTCAGAACCTCCCGAGCCAATATTTACAGCATATCAGCATCCCTGCATTTGTATGCCCCAACTGTCATGGAACTACATGGCCCAGTATGCCATGTGTTTAGTATAAATCTCAGACAGGAAGACAAGTCTGCAATGCATCGTATATATAAATGCTGGCACTTGTATGAAAGCTGAGGACAGGGATGACAATGATATTGCTTAAAGCATACCAAAGCCCGGGATTTATCCTGTGCTAACATTGAAAGCAAACCAAAACCCAGGATTTATCCTGTGCTAACATTGAAAGCAAACCAAAACCCAGGATTTATCGTGTGCTAACATTGAAAGTGGACTAAAACCCAAACTGGCATCAGCTGAATTGCTCCCCCTATGTAGAGTACCTTTACGCATTTTCACTGCTCCTGCTTCCCTCTAATCCTATTGTGTGTCACTATTATGTGTTCCAGGCCAATTCGAAGAAACCAAAATATCCATTTCTAGTTCCACACCCTAAGAAGGGAGTATCGGCAGGGGTTTTGGCTAAATATATTTCACAAGTTCAGTGGGTTTCCTCTTAACAGTACATATATGTTAAAAAAAAGCTTTATTCTCACCTTTTGTCCCCTGCAGTCCGGTGCTGGATGCCTTACCTGATCCATTACCCATGCAGCTCGACCGGAGCTTCCTCGTCCATGACACAGCCTATTGCGCAAAATGCTGAAAAATTGAGGGTGACAAAATCTCTAGGTAGGTTGGCAGTTGAAGAGTTTGTAATCAGAAGAAGCATTGCTTACATTACCACCTGTAAGGTCCGTCCTGGATGTCCCCTATTCTTACACTGTCAGCCCTGGAGGTGACAGCATGCTTCCTTGCCAGTTCCTGTGCACATCTCTGCTTCCAGTCATGAGAGAGCAGGTGCCTTGATTGGTTGGCAACAGGAGGGTGCATCATGTGATCATCCACCGAGGATACTTATCAGTGGTGGACACTCAAACCTGTGCTCAGAAGCCTGCTGTTGGCATCGGAGCTGATAATGCGGGGCAATCAGCCCAACTCTAAAGGTATCAAGCCTCTAGGTGGTAAGGTAAGTATATATTTTTTATTTTTTGGCTTTACAAATCTCAAGAATTGTTCTTTTGTTCACCTAGAACAAAATGAATGTCACATTTGAGTGTCACAATAAAAGTGTCACATTCACTTTAAATAACTTTTTTTTAGCCCAGACTTTACACCACCACTTTGTTGTGTCTCAGCCATATGTTGCTTTTAGTCGTCGGTATGACCCGTAACACGACTGTAGAGCGCGGCAGACGGCGGAGGTAGGGGCGGGGATGTATGTATGTATGTATGGGGAGGAGGTGGAGAAGGCAGAAAAGGTGCCTCTGCTGGAATGTTGCAGTGCCAGTAATGATGATAGGATCTGACAAGGTGGCTTTCATGTAGTGCAGCAATATCCCCGCAACCCGCTGTGCGCCTGAAAGCCGCAGCGCTCTGTAAAATTCACAGCACTCATCCTGATTAATCCGCTGACTTCCCGCTGTGACTGAATACATTCAGCCCGGGATCCTTCCCTTTAATGTCAGATATATTCTGATTTCCTCTCAACCCCCTAAAGAGAAGTGTTACAGATAGCGGGTAGCTGGCGCTCAGTTTTGAAGTATTTTGAAGAAGTAGGACACGAAGCCTGTCATCGACCCAAACTGTCCTCACCGCTGAAATAACAGGCTGGGCCTAAAGTTAAAAAAAAAGCTCTACAGCCTGCTTTATCCTCCACCCCCCGGGGCATCTCAGTTACCCTACACAAAAGAAAAACTCATTGAAATATATTTTATATACCAACAGTGATGCTCAGTGAAGTGGGTAAGATAAAAAAAACTTGATCCCACACTGTGAGCTGCTGTCCCGGTTTCGGCTCTGCTGCAAATAAATGACAATCTTATCATCCAATCACAGCAGCCTCAGACTGTCATAAAGGCCAACAACCAGCAGCCAGCCAGAAGCCCAGGCAGATCCGCACATACTGTATGTCCCAGCTTCAGCCATGGGAGTGGGCAGCAAGCCAAGAGTTTTATTAACCCACCTCACTGGGCTTCGCTGGTAGTACTACTGCAGAAGGCTGATTAAATTGAGTTTTAGCCCTTTCTCTATAGCCAGGCTAGCTTCCACGGGCAGGCTGATTCATTACTAACGCCAGGTAGCGACAGATGAGCGTCTGTAGAGTGGATTTCAGAGCGCCCGCTGGTAGTCACTGTGCTCGGCCATGGATCATTGTTTCAGAGCGCCTCAGTCGCTGTCCGGCATGATGAATATGATGTGTGAATCGCAGTACTACGCTGTATGGGAGTGAACAGTAACGCCAGCTCAGTGCGACTGACTCACACCACATTCATCAAAAAAACAGCCTCAAACATAGCCGGGAAACATAGGGAAAAAAAAATGGGATCAGGAAAGGGATTTAAGGATCGTCCATAGGAATGTATGGGAGAGCGCCAGGTAACGACAGGTTAGACGTGGCGCTCTGCAAGGCTGAACGCTGGCGCTGTACGCTGAGCATGGGATAATGATGAATCGAACGCTACATGGCGTTGTTCCGGTCGCTAACCAGATTTGGCTTCATAAATGTGTAATTGCGTGCTGTCTCCGGCGTTCACCTGCCGCTGTACAGGCACTACCTGCCGTTATCCCTTCATGAATAAGGCCCATTGTTCAGAAACCCAAGCCTTCCTGCATCACATAATCAGCAGCTCCATGAAATGTGTGCAGGAGGCACCTTTACCTGTGATACTTAATCCTTTTGTTACCTATGGTGCTGGTAATGAACTGTGCAAAAGTCTTAAGCAGACAGGCAGAGGAAATCTCTTTCATATAGGAATAGAGCTTTTAAGACCTATCCTAGGTTTTGCTTACCTGTGGCCCATGTGGGATCTCTCCTGCAACCAGCGTTCTTAGCCATGAATATAGGAGTGGCTGAGAAAGCTGAATCGAAGGCAAGCTGTAGGCCTGGCATGGGTGCATGCAGTGGCTGGAGGGATGCAGGGGATGCCTCTGGACTGCATAGGTGCAGTAGGATCACCATCAAGGTAAGCAAACACCTCTCACATCAGAATGCCCTGTGGGCAAAGAATCATCCGCCTCTTGAGTCTTATAGACTTTAGAACCAGTTTTGGTCAACTTTAATGCAAAGCCACATGCCATGATTTAGGTATTTTGGAGATGGCAGCTGGTAAGACTGTTGCGAGTCACTTGTCCGGACTATGTGCCCTGCAGCACCTGAGTAAATTCTTGAGGATGGTGAGGTTGTGGCCAGTGGAGGGGGCAGCCTTGAAGCGTGGATAGATTGTGGCTTGGTGGCAGAGGACTGGAAGCCATTGCACACTCTGTGGTAGGATTATGCAGTGCGTGCTGCAGCTTTTGGTGCCACTAGAGGAGATCTAGACTGGACAAAGGTGGTTTGCCTCACTGCAAGACTGTGAGTGGGGGCAGGGGGGTTCGGGTTTCAGAAGGTAGCAGCCATTATGGAGCTTCCTCTCCCAGCATCTCAGCCATGTTTCTGCCTGGATTCAACTGACATAACTGACAATGCACAGTAACAGGAAAGCCAGCAGCACTTCCTGTTTGCAGGACACTGCGTCACTTTGTTTCTAAAATTTACTACAGTAGGAATTAATTTTTGGTGCCCCTGCTTCACCCTAATCCCAGATAATGGCCCTTGTTTTAAATGAAAAGCTCTGCCTCCTCCATTCATTGCCACTGATGTGTGCGGCAATGATGTCATTGCCACTGTTGTGTGTGGCAATGATGTCATTCCCACACCAATGCAATGACTGATCACCTCCCATGCCGTCCGTGGGTGGCCACATGGGCGGCTAGGCAGCAACTGCCAGTGGGGGAACATAGAATCAGGTCTGTGCTCTGACGTCTCCCTTGTTGTTTGGGTTTTGCCATATGTTTGCACGTCTGTTCTCACCAGCAGCTTTGTGATGGCACCGCCGGGGATGAAAGCGAGGATGTAGGAAAGTAGTTGTACCCAATTTAGGCTTCCTCTTATATCTGCATAGTGGGGCATCCCAAACCAGGATACAACAGTTTGAGTTATTAGTGACTGGAGGTCTACTTTAACATTTTTAACTTACCTGGGTTTTGGTCCACTTAACAGGTTTGGGATGTCCCTGTGTGTAACATTCATTATCACCCGATTCTCACTCCATGCTTCCACTGTGCATGTGCAGGCTTCCAGACAATCAAAATAAAATGCCATAGATATGCCAAAAACAATTGCAGGTGCACCTCCCACCGGCCGCTCGCTGGTTCAAGCACATTGATGCCGCGGTGGCCCGTGTATACGCAGTGGAAACGCTGGGAAGGTTCAGGCACAGTGATGCCGCGGTGGCCCGTGTATACGCAGTGGAAACTCTGGAAAGGTTCAGGCACAGTGATGCGATGCCGCGGTGGCCCGTGTATACGCAGTGGAAACGCTGGAAAGGTTCAGGCACAGTGATGCCGCGGTGGCCCGTGTATACGCAGTGGAAACGCTGAAAAGGTTCAGGCACAGTGATGCCGCGGTGGCCCGTGTATACGCAGTGGAAACGCTGAAAAGGTTCAGGCACAGTGATGCCGCGGTGGCCCGTGTATACGCAGTGGAAACGCTGGAAAGGTTTAGGCACAGTGATGCCGCGGTGGCCCGTGTATACGCAGTGGAAACGCTGGGAAGGTTCAGCCACAGTGATGCCGCGGTGGCCCGTGTATACGCAGTGGAAACGCTGGAAAGGTTCAGGCACAGTGATGCCGCGGTGGCCCGTGTATACGCAGTGGAAATGCTGGGAAGGTTCAGGCACAGTGATGCCGCGGTGGCCCGTGTATACGCAGTGGAAACGCTGGAAAGGTTCAGGCACAGTGATGCCGCGGTGGCCTGTGTATACGCAGTGGAAACGCTGGGAAGGTTCAGGCACAGTGATGCCGCGGTGGCCCGTGTATACGCAGTGGAAACGCTGGGAAGGTTCAGGCACAGTGATGGCGCGGTGGCCCGTGTATACGCAGTGGAAACGCTGGAAAGGTTCAGGCACAGTGATGCCGCGGTGGCCCGTGTATACGCAGTGGAAACGCTGGAAAGGTTCAGGCACAGTGATGCCGCGGTGGCCTGTGTATACGCAGTGGAAACGCTGGGAAGGTTCAGGCACAGTGATGCCGCGGTGGCCTGTGTATACGCAGTGGAAACGCTGGGAAGGTTCAGGCACAGTGATGCCGCGGTGGCCTGTGTATACGCAGTGGAAACGCTGGGAAGGTTCAGGCACAGTGATGCCGCGGTGGCCCGTGTATACGCAGTGGAAACGCTGGAAAGGTTCAGGCACAGTGATGCCGCGGTGGCCTGTGTATACGCAGTGGAAACGCTGGGAAGGTTCAGGCACAGTGATGCCGCGGTGGCCCGTGTATACGCAGTGGAAACGCTGGGAAGGTTCAGGCACAGTGATGGCGCGGTGGCCCGTGTATACGCAGTGGAAACGCTGGAAAGGTTCAGGCACAGTGATGCCGCGGTGGCCCGTGTATACGCAGTGTAAACGCTGGGAAGGTTCAGGATCAGTGATGCCACGGTGGCCCGTGTATACGCAGTGGAAACGCTGGAAAGGCTCAGGCACAGTGATGCCGCGGTGGCCCGTGTATACGCAGTGGAAACGCTGGGAAGGTTCAGGCACAGTGATGCCGCGGTGGCCCGTGTATACGCAGTGGAAACGCTGGGAAGGTTCAGGCACAGTGATGGCGCGGTGGCCCGTGTATACGCAGTGGAAACGCTGGAAAGGTTCAGGCACAGTGATGCCGCGGTGGCCCGTGTATACGCAGTGTAAACGCTGGGAAGGTTCAGGATCAGTGATGCCACGGTGGCCCGTGTATACGCAGTGGAAACGCTGGAAAGGTTCAGGCACAGTGATGCCACGGTGGCCCGTGTATACGCAGTGGAAACGCTGGAAAGGTTCAGGCACAGTGATGCCGCGGTGGCCCGTGTATACGCAGTGGAAACGCTGGGAAGGTTCAGGGTCAGTGATGCCGCGGTGGCCCGTGGAAACGCTGGAAAGGTTCAGGGTCAGTGATGCCGCGGTGGCCCGAGTATGCGCAGTGGAAATGCTGAAAAGGTTCAGGCACAGTGATGCCGCGGTGGCCCGAGTATACGCAGTGGAAACGCTGGAAAGGCTCAGGCACAGTGATGCCGCGGTGGCCCGTGTATACGCAGTGGGAAGCTGGAAAGGTTCAGGCACAGTGATGCCGCGGTGGCCCGTGTATACGCAGTGGAAATGCTGAAAAGGTTCAGGCACAGTGATGCCGCGGTGGCCAGTGTATACGCAGTGGAAACGCTGGAAAGGTTCAGGCACAGTGATGCCGCGGTGGCCCGTGTATACGCAGTGGAAACGCTGGGAAGGTTCAGGCACAGTGATGCCGCGGTGGCCCGTGTATACGCAGTGGAAATGCTGGGAAGGTTCAGGCACAGTGATGCCGCGGTGGCCCGTGTATACGCAGTGGAAACGCTGGAAAGGTTCAGGCACAGTGATGGCGCGGTGGCCCGTGTATACGCAGTGTAAACGCTGGGAAGGTTCAGGGTCAGTGATGCCGCGGTGGCCCGTGTATACGCAGTGGAAATGCTGAAAAGGTTCAGGCACAGTGATGGCGCGGTGGCCCGTGTATACGCAGTGTAAACGCTGGGAAGGTTCAGGGTCAGTGATGCCGCAGTGGCCCGTGTATACGCAGTGTAAACGCTGGGAAGGTTCAGGGTCAGTGATGCCGCGGTGGCCGTGTATACGCAGTGGAAACGCTGGGAAGGTTCAGGCACAGTGATGCCGCGGTGGCCCGTGTATACGCAGTGGAAACGCTGGAAAGGTTCAGGCACAGTGATGCCGCGGTGGCCCGTGTATACGCAGTGGAAACGCTGGAAAGGTACAGGCACAGTGATGCCGCGGTGGCCCGTGTATACGCAGTGGAAACGCTGGAAAGGTTCAGGCACAGTGATGCCGCGGTGGCCCGTGTATACGCAGTGGAAACGCTGGAAAGGTTCAGGCACAGTGATGCCGCGGTGGCCCGTGTATACGCAGTGGAAACGCTGGAAAGGTTCAGGCACAGTGATGCCGCGGTGGCCCGTGTATACGCAGTGGAAACGATGGAAAGGTTCAGGCACAGTGATGCCGCGGTGGCCCGTGTATACGCAGTGGAAACGATGGAAAGGTTCAGGCACAGTGATGCCGCGGTGGCCCGTGTATACGCAGTGGAAACGCTGGGAAGGTTCAGGCACAGTGATGCCGCGGTGGCCCGTGTATACGCAGTGGAAACGCTGGGAAGGTTCAGGGTCAGTGATGCCGCGGTGGCCCGTGTATACGCAGTGGAAACGCTGGAAAGGTTCAGGCACAGTGATGCCGCGGTGGCCCGTGTATACGCAGTGGAAACGATGGAAAGGTTCAGGCACAGTGATGCCGCGGTGGCCCGTGTATACGCAGTGGAAACGCTGGAAAGGTTCAGGCACAGTGATGCCGCGGTGGCCCGTGTATACGCAGTGGAAACGCTGGAAAGGTTCAGGCACAGTGATGCCGCGGTGGCCCGTGTATACGCAGTGGAAACGCTGGAAAGGTTCAGGCACAGTGATGCCGCGGTGGCCCGTGTATACGCAGTGGAAACGCTGGAAAGGTTCAGGCACAGTGATGCCGCGGTGGCCCGTGTATACGCAGTGGAAACGCTGGAAAGGTTCAGGCACAATGATGCCGCGGTGGCCCGTGTATACGCAGTGGAAACGCTGGAAAGGTTCAGGCACAGTGATGCCGCGGTGGCCCATGTATACGCAGTGGAAACGCTGGAAAGGTTCAGGCACAGTGATGCCGCGGTGGCCCGTGTATACGCAGTGGAAACGCTGGAAAGGTTCAGGCACAGTGATGCCGCGGTGGCCCGTGTATACGCAGTGGAAACGCTGGAAAGGTTCAGGCACAGTGATGCCGCGGTGGCCCGTGTATACGCAGTGGAAACGCTGGGAAGGTTCAGGGTCAGTGATGCCGCGGTGGCCCGTGTATACGCAGTGGAAACGATGGAAAGGTTCAGGCACAGTGATGCCGCGGTGGCCCTTGTATACGCAGTGGAAACGATGGAAAGGTATATTTTTTTCCTTTGAACTGGGGTATTTCACACACTGGGGCATCCCAAATCCCAGACAGCAACAATTACTCTTGTAAGTTCTACTCGGGCAATAACAATATTTGGACTAGAGTTGTGCTTTAATTTGTGAAGCACTTGGACAGCTGGGTGAAAGCTGGTTGCCAAGCAACACGTAGCGCAAATAGAAAAGCGTTTTCCGTGCAGCCGGCGCCACCTGGTGGCCTTGTCAAGCGACAAATGCAGAAACGCCGTCTAGCGTAGTGTGACGAATCTGCATATGTGAATACACAGGAGGCCTGACCATAGGCCTTGGCAAGACTTTGTCCTTCAGTGGCGTTCTGCCCGCAGTGCAAATGGCGGCTGCTCTGCACAGACCCCTGCTTCGGCTGCAGACACTCAATGCCGCCCCATGTTGTAAGCTAAGCACTCGGGCAGCCTTCCCTGTCCTCAAGGGGGACCTCCTGCCCCTCCACCGCCATGTCTACGAGGCCAATTCGAGCAACTCTGACCGCTGCCAGCTCAGGTTAGTACTACATAGGGCTGACATGATGACCACAGTTAGGAGGAGCTTCTCCTTTGGAAGATTCGTCATTTTTGTTTGTTTATGGAAGAGAACCTGTAGCGACGACTTCGAATTTCTTGGCTGTCAAACTACTTCACCTGCAATATTATTTTATTATTAATAACAATAACAATACTGTCATACTACTTCACCTGCAATATTGTATTATTAATAACAATAATAATATTGTCATACTACTTCACCTGCAATATTATTTTATTATTGATAATAACAATACTTTATGTATCTCCAGCAACACAATACCTGATGCACTAATGGAGTATTTACGTCATGGGCGCTATTAAAGAACCAGAACTTAGGAAACATTAAAAACCTGGGTATTGGACCCGCTTAGTTAACAAAAAAGTAGGTTGTAACTCTACTTTAAAATCAGGATCAGGCAGACCTGTGCCATTTTGGTATGTGGTTTCTTTTTGGGTTAACGTTGGCCATTCTATTATTACCTGACTACTCCGGTAGAGGGGAGTTCTGCCTGATATAGGCTTGTCTATCGTAATGTACCTGCTTGTCTCTTGTTAATGGTGTCAGAGCTGGCATCAGGGGGTAGCAAACTGTGCAGTTGCCTAGGGCCCCCGTCAACTAAGGGGCCCTTGGCTTCAGCATTGGAAGCTTGCTATTGCCCAGGGGTTCAGGGTGCAGTTTGACGCTGTCTAGTGATCCTATACAAGAATGCCCAAAGTAGCCATTGTACTTGCTTGGGCCAACATCTTTTTTTTTTATGGGTATCCGTGTTCCTCCGCACTGTCCTGGCTGCTTGAGGAGGACATCAGATATTGAGAACTTTGTAAGTTCCAGGTTCACACTCTCATGTTGCTGCTGGGGTCTCACTCTGCCTGCAACTATAAGGGTTCATCTTTCCATGCATTAGATTTGTTGGGACAACCCTAGGAAACAGCTGCACACTGCAATTCTGCATGCCTCTTGTTGGAGAAAGTGTGTTTCCTGTCCCCTTGTCAGAAGTATTTCTGCTAGGAAAAGGTGAGTATCACTCTAATGCAGGCCTCACAAATATGGTAAAGGTGGTTGTGTTATTTTAGTGTCCTGGTGAAACAGGACCCTCCCCGGCAGAGTTACAAGGGAGGGTTTAGTTCTGCTTTAAAGACATTCTTCAGTTATAAATAAAACGCTACACTGCTCCCGGCAGACCATTGCTGATAGTCCGGTGCACTGACACTCCTGATTGCCTGTTCCCAGTCCCGTGCCGCCAGGGTACCAGCACCATCATCCACGGCTCCTCCATTGTTCCCCCGCCATTCAATGCCAGTGCGCTGCCATTTGTCACAGGCACTATGGCACGCTCCCCTTCATTGCTGTCCCTCAGTTGAATGGACACAAGCTGCTGAAGATGGCGGTGACAGCTCAGAACTGGGATCAGGCGATCAGTTGAGTGTCAGAGTAGAGACTAGCAGCACTGGTCTGTGAGGGATAAAGGGTAAGTATTGAATGTCTTTAAAGTGATCCTATACCCATAAAGGAAGTTTATGATGTCACCTTCTATTCCCAGCTTAGTTCCCCAAAACAGCCCGTTTTTCTTTTTTTTACTAAAGCATTTGCCCAATATTCATTAATACACTAACAGGAAGCAGTATGATGTCCAAATAGCAGCCGTATGCTAAATCATTCAGTTAAAAGCTAAACTGCCACATAATGGCAGTTTAGTTTAGAGTGCTTTCAGATTTATTGCAGTCATTATAACTGATAACGCAAATGTATAATTGCTGGAAAGCACCAGACAGGCGCTGCTGCATGGCCAGGGAGCAATATGGCTGACCATTCTAACAGCAGACTGCATCCGGTTCGTGTTGTTATAAATGCTGGCAAAAAAAAAGAAACACGGGTTGTTTTGGGGCACTGGGCGGGGGTAATGACATACATTTACTTTCTTGGTATAGGATCACAGCCAGTCCATTTACCTTGCTGGAGTCATCCAAGCGCAGGCCCATCCAGGATGGCTGGCCAATCACATCTGTCCCAGAACTCCAGTGCATGTGTAAGGGGGTTGTGAGGATGCTCATTGGGTTTAGGCAGGGACAGGGTGGGAGGGGGCATATCTCTTTCTGTGTAAGTCCACTTGAATACAAGAAATCAAGGTTTCTGTTGTCTTAGTAAATAGCCAGTTAAATAAATGCTGTGTTTGGTTTCTTGCAGATATCTGGAGCTTCTGGAGAGGGTGAAGCTCGGAGGAGGGGAGAAAGCTATTCTGCGACACACACAGAGGAACAGGAAAATGCTGGTGCGGGACAGGCTCAAAATGCTTTTGGACGATGAAAACTTTCTGGAACTGTCTCCCTTTGCAGGCCTTGACCTTCCCTATGGAGAAGTCCCCTCCGCTGGCTGTGTGGCCGGTATGTTTATATTCATGATTTTATAATGATATTTAACACAGGTGAATGCATGGGATGCAAATGTTGAATAGTGAGATGTCAGCAATTTAGCACAAGGGACAGTTGTAAAATGGTTTGATGGCATGTCCCTATCTTGTCCGCAGTGCTGATTTCTTTACTGGTCTGGGTTTTGCTTTGCAGTATTCTGCTCTTTAATTCATAAAAAGGAACTTTGCTGGCCCTGAAGTCTAAAAGACTCCAAACCGCTTGAGTTCCACCACTTGGGGCATCCTGAATTAGGATGCCCTGCTGTGTAAACCCCCCCTGAGGCCCTGATACCGGCCCATATACTGTACTTATCTCCACCATCTTTATCCAGCGCTGGGCAGGGTGTCCTCCTTCTGCTTCGGTGCATCTTTGGGTCCCGCATCACCTTCTCTTCAGCTGACAGAAGAGGTCAGAGAGATCACTGTGATGGCCTTAGGAAGACAAGAGAACGAAACTTCCCTTCCTTCTATGCTGGCAATCTAGCGACAGCACAGGGTTGCAGTTGGAAAACTTCTTAGCAATGGACTATGGAGATCCTCGCTGTGCGGAATCCGCTGCCTTACAACTGGAAGAATGACTTCTGATTGAGCGGCATGGGCACGCCACAGCTGCAAGGTGAGCGGGCATGTGACTGGCAGTGCACTCGGCTGCACTAGGATTCTTAGCTGCCAGCGGTGCTGAAGGGAGCCAAGTGATTGGCTAAGTGCTGTGCTCAGACAATCGGCGCAATCGCCCGAGCCTGCGCCATGGGAGTGGAAGGAAGGTGAGTGTATGGGCCGACCTGGGGGGGATACGCACCCGGCCATCCCAATTCAGGATGCTGCCACACAGGGGAACAACATACAGGAAAAATAAATTCCTGTGTGTTGTTCCTCTTTAAAGCTCTGGTGTTTGTTTTTTTTTTTTACTTATTGCAATAGCACAGCGCTGTTCGCATTTTTCTTTCTTGTGCAAAAAGACTCTTGATCTACTTTAAAGGTTTGTATTTGTAAAAAAGCTAAACATGGCCATAATTCATATACCTATTGGCAGTATATTGGCAGTATATTTGAGCCATTAAAGTGCACCTATATTAAGAAAGGACGTTTATGTTATCGTCTTCCATCCCCAGCCCAGTGCCCCAAAACAGCATGTGTTTTTTTTTTCTTACTAAAGCCTTTGCCCAATACCCTGGCCAAAAAACAAATGGCACTTTCCTGCCAGCCCACACTCCTGTGGGCTCTTGTCCTCCGGCTCTGATGCTGACAATATGCCTCGCTGAGTTCAAAATGCTGTCTCACGATGCGCTCACTTCTGCCAAATATATGAGGGAGTGTGCTCCCACATGATTGGCAGCAGAAAAAGCCTGCAACGAATTCAGGGGAGAAGCACCCTGTCTGCATCCGAGCTGGAGAAAAGCACTCAGTGGGATCGAGCCTGGGCAGGGACTTTAAATCGGAACTTCAGTCATCTACGGGGAATTACAAATAAAAAAAGCCCATACCTTAGCTAGGTACCTGCTTCGGATCTTGGGCACTCCTCCGTGCACTCCTCCGCCAGCCCAGTGAAGTGAATGAGGGACGGAGCATGCGCAGACCCGGGGGATGCGGCTTTGTCTCTTTTCCTGCAGCCAACACTGGGACTCGGGAGGATGGTGCCCAGCTAAGGTATGGGTTTTTTTATTTTTAACCCCTCCGTCCTGCCTCATCCCCAGGGTAGGGGGGCGCATTAGATGACTGAAGTTACGCTTCAAGTGTCGATGATGCATTGGTATTAGCCGCTATTAGCCGCTAAACAGGCCATTGCCAAGGCCTGGAAGTCCCTTACAGTCTCATTTACTGAAGTCAAGAACAGAATGAATGCCTTTCTTGTCTGAGAGACTTACCAGTGTTTTAGCTGACATGCTCCCTACATTTATGCAGGTTTGGTGACCCTAGGTAGCCTATGCCCACCCAAGTATGGATCAATCTGCTTTTACTTGAGGGGGGATGTGGAGGGTACCTGGCTGGCCCGTGGGTGGGGGAGTGATTGTGCATTTTACCTTTTCTTCTTTGTTAGGATCTACCAGTAAACCTGTGTACTGCTGGACTTGTTATTCCCTGCCCACACATTTTGTTTTTTGCTCTCACATTTTTTTTCTATTATGCTCCATCTTCTTTTTCTTCCTTGTTCTTCTGTTTTTGAATGTTTGAGTGTTTTGACTAATGTACAATTGGCTACTGCATTGATATTGATATATGTAGTAGACCTGTTTGTGTTCTCAACCCAGCAATATTCTTGTCCAAAACATTTTATTGCTCATTAACGCAATGTGTCTACAAAATAACCAAGGCCATATTTTCTTTTTCTGTAAAGTTTGAGAGCTATCAATAGAAAGATTGAAGTAAATCTGTACTTGTGTGCATGAGCTTGATATTTATAATTTCTTGAAGGTATCGGCAAGATTGCTGGCATCTGGTGTGTGGTTACTGCCAATGATGCCACGGTGAAGGGTGGCACAGCCTATCCAATTACAGTAAAGAAGCAGCTGAGGGTGCAGGAGATTGCAATGCAGAATAGACTGCCCACAGTCTACCTGGTGGATAGTGGGGGAGCCTTCCTGCCTCTCCAGGTAACAGGGATACCCCCAGTTTGCAGTCTCTGCGCATGTTCTTACATGGTGTGAGTTTCCCTGCTTACCATGTCTTGTCTCTCCAGGCTCGGCTGTTTCCTGACAAGGAGCATGGCGGGAGGACGTTTTACAATGAAGCAATTATGTCGGCCATGAAAATCCCCCAGGTATTTCATCACTAAACTTTGACAGTGAAATTGTGACAAGGTTGATTTTAAACCCAGGGGACATCCAATCGACTCTTCCCCTGCATCACAGTTGTGTCTGTTGTTGGATGCACACCTATACCAGGCTTTCCTAAATGACTCGTGCGGGTACGCCTCTACTTACCAACCAGTAGAGGGCAGTGCACGCTCATAATTGTGTACAAAAATACATTACTATCTATGGTCTATATCTATAGCAAATCAATGGCGACAGTGAATTCTATATTCTACAGTACACAGTACAAAGTATATTTGTTTACAACAATGATTAACAAAAGGTTACTTTTAAATAAAAGGTCTGTTTTTATTACCTTTTGTCCCCCCCAAAAACGATCGCTTCTGGTCTGTAGCTGTAAATCTTACCTGATTAACCACCCCCCACTATCGGTCACAGGGAAGATGGCACTGTAATGGAGGGGATGTGTTAGGTCTTGACACCCCCCTCCATTGCAGAACATGGAGGAGCCGTGCCATCTTCACTAGGTGTGGGAGGTGGCCAGTCGATGAGCATATGGATGTGACTGGACACCTCTGTCACACTGTGACTTCAAACAACCCAGCTCTGCCACTGCCCAAGAAAAAACTCCCCTATTCCCATAGAACATTTTATGATGGGTGACCAGGAAACCAGTGTTTCCTGCCTGCCAATCGAGTACAGCTCTGCTTGGAAAAGGTGAGTCTTAATTGCATGGCTCACTGGTGGCATTAAGTGGTAGGATAGGTTGGTTTGACATCCCTGCGGACCATGGCCCTCCCTGGAACTGACTTTAACCTTATGTTAGAACAGAATTCTGGTAACAAATTATCATAGTTCTGCTGTATTATATAGCAGCGGTGCAGCACAACTAGGGGGTTAAAATCGAGAAACCGGGCGCCCAGATACTCACCACTCCTGGGCCTCTTCTGCACCTGCCGCAAAGGTGTTTTCTTTTCTCTGACCTTCCAGCAACACCCATTTATCTTTAGTAGTCTTAGTTCTGGCAGGCATCAGCTGTCAAGGTGGTGCGCAATTTGATTATGGGAGCCTCTTTATTCAATAAAAAAAAGCACACATGGCCCCAGGAAGGGTCTGACTACTACCTAGATGTTTTGATTGACAGAAGTACTGCAGCAATTAAAAGCTGACTGGGAACACTACAGGCACCTATTGAAATTTAGCATCACAGGATTACTGTAGAAGTGGACCTAAAGTCAAATAAGACTTTGGGTCCTCTATATAGCATCTTATGTTGCCTAACAACCCCTAGGAAGCCAGAACATAGGCTTTCAATACTCACCTTTCCAGGATCCTCCAGCACAGCAATATCAGCCCTACCTTCATTGGTCAGTCGGGTTCCTTAGGAACCCTGATTGCATGTTGGTGGTCACGCTGGTCACAAGACTTGTGGAAGAGCTCAGTCCAGGTGAGAAAAATGCCCCTTTACTAATGCTCGGTAAGCAGTAAAACAATCTTCATCAGAATGCCTTGGGGATAAACTATTTAGTATATTGTAGTCAGCTTAAAATTTCCTGTGGACCAAAACCTGGGATTTTCACTATCATGAGGTTTGGTCCCTCCCCCTGGGGCATCCCGGTTTTGGGTGCCTTGCTGTGTGAAGCCCCACCATTTGCTGACTCCACTCACCTCTCCCCTCGGTCCAATGGCCCGTAGTTGGCCACTTGTCCAATCAGCTTTTCTGGCCACACATATTAATGTGCAGCTGGAGAAGCTGAATGGAATCCTCAGTCGCTTGGTCTTAAATGGGTTAAACACAACCTGTATGTCACTGTAAGCCTGTTCCTGGAAAGAGTAACCTATGTGGTGTCTGTGTATCAGGTGGCAGTAGTGTGTGGGTCATGTACGGCCGGAGGAGCTTACACCCCAACAATGGCAGAGGAGGCCATTATTGTGGACCGGATCGGAACAATATTTTTAGGAGGACCGCCGCTGGTTAAAGCTGCAACTGGGGAGGAGGTAACAGCTGAGGAACTTGGTGGGGCTAAACTGCACTCAAGGTATGGAACCACATTTATAATTTGTTATGGAATGGTAATTCATGTGGAGAGCTTGTCATCTTATATATATGAATTGCCCAGTAAGGGGGTAATAATTTCCTAATTTGTGGAAAATGTCTCTACCTCGAGGAAAAACTTTGTAATGTCACTGAATCAGGTGCCAGTGGGCACTTTTATTATATGTATATTGAGGGGGGGACTGCTTGTCAAGCTTGAATGAATGTAAGCTAAGTTGACACGCTTGCTACATGTGACACATGAATATTATTGACCTAAATGAACGATTTTCTATAATATTATGAGATATGAGTGAGCACTTATACAGAGTAATAAAAAGGGCTGGTTTATGTGAGTTTAAACCAGCTTTCTCAATCCATCATAGTCCAACTGTTTGTAGCTTGCCTCCTCCACATAGCTGTCTGCAGAGCACCCATTCATGGGCTGGCTGTGGTGTGTGAACCCCTGCTACCAGTACTGAGGCAGGCTCCCTCATTGGTTGGGTGCTCAGTGTGGACCTGCCTCCAGCTTGCCGCATGCAGCCCATGACTGCGCCATTAACATAGCCTTCAAACTGTCAGCAGCTGGACTACAATAGATTGGGACAAGAGGGCAGGTAAGTATGTAGCTTACCATGTCACTTTACTATATACACTTTGATAATTGTTTTTGGATTCTTGGACCATGTCCTGTCTGGTCAACCCAAACTATTGTTTTTGGATACTTGGACCATGTCCTGTCTGGTCAACCCAAACTATCTGACTGTCACATCTTGAGCATGTATCTCCTATCTTTTCCTAGAGTCAGTGGATGCGTTGATCATTTTGCACCTACAGAGTCTGATGCCTACAACTGTGTCCGATCCATTATATCCACCTTGAACTTTGACCCCGTGCCAGATTTGTGCAAAGAGATCGAGGAGCCGCTGTATGATATCTGCGAGTTAGCAGGACTTGCACCGCGGGGGTATAGCTATACCCTAGACATTAAACTGGTAAGTGACTTATTAGGAATGTGGGAGAATTCATGAAGATTGTCGACATCAGAATCCAAAATAAGAACATACTGTATATAAATGATTAATTCATTCACAGACCAAAACCACAGGGATTCAGCACTCCCTAAAATCTGCTGTTTTAGGTAAATTTAGGAAGCCACCTCTGCATCAGTTCTAAGCAGTTCCTGCCACAACCCCTTTATTGTAGGGAATGCGGAAGGCATTCACAGTGGTGTTGATGTCAGTGAGTGTTGTTCAAGTTTTAAAAATAAAAGAATAGCAATTCGAGGGTCAATATAACAAGAATCTCTATACTTACCACTTGTCCCCTGCAGATAATTCCCCACTAGTCTGATGCTGGGAGCCTTACTTGATCAGCAAATCGAGTCCCACGCTGCACAGGCCCAATCACCAGTGTCATCTGTGTTCACGGCAGAGTGCCGTGCCCTGCCATCAGTCATAGTGGCACTTGCACACCCCCTTTATTCACTTCAATGGAAGTGTCTTGACTTACAGTGCCTTGTGAAAGTGTTCACCCTCCTTGACATTTTTTGTGCTTTGTTTCTTACAACCTGGAATAAAAATAGATTTTTTGAGGCTTTGCATCATTTGATTTAAAGAAGTTAAATCACTGTGTAAATAACTATGAACATTTGTTTCTTTTTTTTGTTGTGAGTCAAACAACTAATAGGACAAAATATTAGAAAACTTCAGTGTTCATCACTATTCAACCCCTTAAGTCAATAATTTGTAGCGCTACCTTTTGTGGCAATTACAGCTGCAATCCGCATTGGATAATTCTCTATGAGCTTGCTGTATCTTGCCATTGGAATTGTCGGCCATTCCTCAAGGCAAAACTGCTCCAGCTCCTTAAAGTGGACCAACACCCAGGGATGATCGGCCCGGGAATCTTATAGATTCCCGGGCCGATCACCTCCCTCACCGCGGGACATCCGAGATCGGGATGTCCCGCGGTGAGGGACCCCCCCCCAAAAGCCCCAAAAAACTCACCTGATCGGCGGCAGCAGCGGCCGCCTCCCGCACGCCCCTCTAGGCGTGCCCGCGCCGGCCATTTGTGAATGGCCGGCGCGGGCGCACGCACTGTCAAAGGGTCGCGCGGGAGGCGGCGGCGGCGGACGCGCTGTCTTGTCCGCAGCTGTCACCCGCTTGTCCGTGGCTACGTGGGAGCGTGGTGAGGTGAGTTTTGGGGTGTTTTACACTGAAGTGGACCAAAACCCAGGATAGTCAAAATCCTGGGTGTTGGTCCACTTTAAAGTTAAATGGTTTCCCCTGGTAAGCAGCAATCTTCAAGTCTGACCACAGATTCTCAACTGGATTAAGGTCCAAGCTCTGACTAGGCCATTTCAATACATTTTTCCCTTAAACCACTCAAGTGTTGGTCCAGCGGTATGATTTGGGTCTTTGTCCTGTTGAAAGCTGAACCTCCACCCCAGTCTCAAATCGCTAACAGAATGTGTTTATCACCATCCATCTTCCCCCTCGACTTGGAGCAGTTTCCTGGCCCCTGTTAATGAAAAACAATCCCACAACATGATGCAGCCACCACCATGTTTCACTGTGGGGATGGTGTTTTTAGGTTGATGAGATGTGTTGGTTTTTGCCAGACATAGCGTTTTTCTTTGTGGCCGAAGCAGTTTTGTCTCCTCTGACCAGGGTGCCTTCCTCCATACATTTGGCAAGCTCAAGACAAGTCTTCATAATTTTGCCTGTAAGTAAAGGCTTTTTTTTCTTGCCACTCCTTCATAAAGCCTGGGTCTATGAAATGTACAGCTTATTGTAGTTGTATGGACAGACACACCAGTCTCTGCTTTGGACCCCTTCAGGGTCACCTTTGGATTCTGCTGCCTCTCTGGTTAATGCCCTCATTGGCTAGTCTGAGAGTGTGGGTGGGTGGCCCTGTCTTGGCAAGTTTGTTGTGTCACTGTTCTTTCTATTTGATGATAATGGCTTGGATGGTGCTTCGGGGGGGGGGGGGGGGGGGAGGGGGTCATCAAGGATTTTGATATTTTATTATTTTAACTTGTTTGGAGAGTTCCTTTCTCTCTAAGTGTTATTTGGTTAGTGGCGCCCCTTGCTTAATGGTGTTGCTGCCTCTGGGGAGTTTCAGAAAAGGTGTGTTTATACTGACAGACCATGTGTCACTTAGATTGCACACATTTCACTAAGAAATAAGGTAATTGGCTGCACCAAAACTTTTAGGGGTTTCATAGCAAGTGTGTATGAATACATATGCACATGCCAATTTTTATGTACTTTTCTCATTTTACTTCACCAACTTAGACTATTTGGTGTGGATGCATTACACACAATTCAGATAAAAAGAAAAAAACATTTAGATATATGGTAAGTTGTAATGTAACAAAATAGATAAAAAGCCAAGCGGGGGAATACCTTTTAAAAGGCACTGTAGGAGCGATCATCTGTGGGGGACTAGGAGCTAGCACGTGTGTAGGCTAGAAGAAGGTGAATGTAGAGTTTCTTTTTTTACTTCAGCCCAGTCAAGGCTAGGAGGCCAGGGGGAAATTCTGTGGTATACAGAGGTATATTCGGATTGGGTGGCTTTTAGGAAAATTGGGGGGGGGGGGGAATCTATTAGAAAAAGAGTTTTGAAAAGGAAAAAAAACTCTAAATACTAGAGGCATTGGGTAGGTTGTATGAGGCCCAGAAATTCCTAAGGTCAGCTCTGACTATAGGACAATGTCATGCCTTCTAGGCTCTGGCAAACTGTGATGAGGGACTGCCACCTTGTGATTGTTCTCTCTGCCACCCATTGTATTGTGAGTCTGTATACATTCACAAGACAACTGTGCAATATCTTTTATTTGCATGTATATATGACCTATTGGCTGTTACTGACCAAAGTCTCTCACAGCTCCTCAGTCGCCTTGTAGATGGCAGTAAATTTTTGGAATTCAAAGCCTACTATGGAACAACACTGGTGACCGGATTTGCTCATATTGAAGGGTACGTATAAACAAATGTACTTTTTATTACACCCCGAAAATAAGTGAAGGTTCCCATTCATCCAGATCAGGGAAATCTGTAGTAACAGGTCAATAGGTTTGAGCTAGCTTGCCATCTGCATGAAGCCTTTTACAGACTGAAAAAGCAAGCAGAATACTCATCTGGCCTGTGCTCTAGCACTGCACGCGTTTCCCACATGACCACCAGTGGAGAATGGCGTCCACTGGGATGATGTGTAGCAACGTGCACTGTCCAGTGATGGGAATGTGCCAGTATGGCTGCCATTGGGACAGTATTTTGCTTGATTTTTAGGCTTCCGATGGCGCTTCATGTGGACAGGCATGCCAGATTGGAAATGGTCTATGGCTGGGGTATAAAGTGGCCCATAGGATGCTTTTAAAAAAGATAAATGCATGCCAACAAAAAAGAAATGAAGCAAGTATAGGTCATCCCCACAACATACACAAGAAGCTTAATTTCACCAACAGTGTTAAATACAGCTTACACATTTCTGCAGTGGCTCCAACCTTTTACCAACTCTTAACACCCAACACTCAAAAATATCTACATGAAGATGAACAGCTTTTTTTTTCTTAAAGGAATCTGGTTGGAATTGTGGCTAGCAATGGAGTACTTACCCATGATGCTTCCCTAAAAGGAAGCCACTTTGTACAAATTTGCAACCAACGTGGAATTCCTCTTCTGTTCCTTCAGAATACAGCTAGCAGGGATGACTTCCCATCAAGTGTCACTAAAGTAAGTGTGTGCCCATGTATTGATACATATAGACCCTCATCCCACAGCTCTAAATGTGTGTCTGCCTGTACAACAACTGGTTTTCCTGAGCAGTCTGGTACAGAGGATAATATGCACATTTCTAGGACAATAATGTAGGGTTATCAAAAAAGAGGAATAGTTACACCATACTCATTCTAAATACCTGTTACAGCAACATAACTCTGAATGAAAAACAATAGACACTAAACTTTAAAAAAAAACAAAAAACACTATACTCCCCATTCATCCAGCATAGGCTATCGCTGCTATCCCGCTATCCCGGGATCGCACAATGTCAGTCCTGCGCTGGGCGCGGATCTCTCCTCCTCCGCCAAGCATCGTCCCTGGACAACACTCTGTTGCTGTAGATGAGGGTAGGACACCATTGTCATAGGAACAACAGCACACCCCCCTCCATTGCGTGTCTTAGTTCCTGTGGCAATGGCACAGGAGCAATTAGAGCCTACTGAAAATAGTGCTTGAAGGTAAATATGAGGGAAAATGTACTGTATTTTTCGCCCTGTAAGACGCACCTGTCCATAAGATGCACCTAGAATTTGGAGGAAGAAAATAAGAAAGAAATATTCTGAACCAAATGTTGTGCTAAAACACCGCCCCCCTCAGAAACCAAATAGGCAGAATCCCCCATTACAGACATAATAATTCTCCTCCACATTCCCCCTCTCCAAATTTCCATGGGCAGTGAGGCATCCCCCCATCCCATGGGCAGTGAGGCATCCCCCCATCCCATGGGCAGTGAGGCATCCCCCCATCCCATGGGCAGTGAGGCATCCCCCCATCCCATGGGCAGTGAGGCATCCCCCCATCCCATGGGCAGTGAGGCATCCCCCCATCCCATGGGCAGTGAGGCATCCCCCCATCCCATGGGCAGTGAGGCATCCCCCCATCCCATGGGCAGTGAGGCATCCCCCCATCCCATGGGCAGTGAGGCATCCCCCCATCCCATGGGCAGTGAGGCATCCCCCCATCCCATGGGCAGTGAGGCATCCCCCCATCCCATGGGCAGTGAGGCATCCCCCCATCCCATGGGCAGTGAGGCATCCCCCCATCCCATGGGCAGTGAGGCATCCCCCCATCCCATAAGCGGTGAGGGCATCCCCCCCATCCCATAGCCAGTGGGGCATCGCCGCCATCCCATAGCCAGTGGGGCATCCCCCCCCATCCCATAGCCAGTGGGGCATCCCCCCCCATCCCATAGCCAGTGGGGCATCCCCCCCATCCCATAGCCAGTGGGGCATCCCCCCCATCCCATGGGCAGTGAGGCATCCCCCCCATCCCATAGCCAGTGGGGCATCCCCCCCATCCCATAGCCAGTGGGGCATCCCCCCATTCCATAGCCAGTGGGGCATCCCCCCCCATCCCATAGCCAGTGGGGCATCCCCCCCCATCCCATAGCCAGTGGGGCATCCCCCCCATCCCATAGCCAGTGGGGCATCCCCCCCATCCCATAGCCAGTGGGGCATCCCCCCCATCCCATAGCCAGTGGGGCATCCCCCCCATCCCATAGCCAGTGGGGCATCCCCCCCATCCCATAGCCAGTGGGGCATCCCGCCCATTCCCATGGGCAGCGAGACATGCCCTATCCCATGGGCAGCAAGGCATCTCCCTCGCCCCCTTCCAGACGCTGGAGAAAAAAATAAACGTATTGACTTGACAGTCGTTCCCGAGCCGCAGCCAGACGATGGAGGACGGACAGTCCCCGCTCGGGTGTGCTCGCACACACGGGCTCCTGTAGCGGATGGGCGTGGGCCACACCAACTCACTGCAGGGAGTACACACCCGAGTCATGTGCTCGCACATGACAACTTTCTCCCATCTTCTCCCCCAGTGGGAACAGTGTAAAATGTGCCTTTTTGAAGCTTCTCAAAATCTCAGACTATATCGTATGTATTTTAAGTAAGGGTGATGAGCTGAGGAGGGCATGTCATGGCGAAGCTTTATAAGTCATGTGCGCGCTCTGCTGTGGTCAGAGCTAGGTGTGTGAACCCTTGTGCTGAGAGCTCCAAGGGACAGAGTTGTGTGGTCCCAGAGAAATAGGTGAGCTCTTTGTTGCCTTACCTGTTGCTTTAAATAAGTTGATTTACCACATAGACTTGAATGGGATTTGGGTACTATAATCAAAAAAATACTTCTTTTATTTGTTGTAACTCTAAATAAAAACCCCTATTATATAAAGATGCATTGCTGGAGTTCCATTCTATTTTTTTCATTAGAAATTTAGATAATAGAATTTCAACACATTTTTCGTTGAAGAGATGTTGCAATGAATGAAGGGTTGATGTGTTTAACACCATTTTATGAAGAGCATAGAACAGACCTGTTAATTCTCACACAGCAATCTCTGTGTCTGCTTTTAACCTCTAACTTATGAACAAGTAGACTATTAAGGTCTTGCAGGTCAAATATTGATTAACCTGTGTTTGGTCACAAGAGTGCCATTATCACTTCAATTGTATTGCCCAACTTTAACTTTTACCCATATATGAACAGCAACTTTAGAAAATGTTTTATATACAATGAAACTAAATCCAAAATGGACCAAAAAGGCCAAGTATATACGGTAATAAGATATACATATGATATGGTTTGCTCCTCAGCAGTGAAATTGCAACTCTGTTATGGAAAGCACAGGCTCAATAGACATGATCCGTATCAAGTATGAGTGCCACCTGCAGAAATACACACACTTAAACCCTGCTAAATTAAAAGGGGGGTTGTGTGCCGCTCATCTTTGTAGACAATTTCACATGTGGAGCTGCTGTGGTGGAAAGAGTTGCCTGCAGTTTCCAGAAATCTTTATGTAGAAAAAGAAGTTTCCCAGTGCTCATGGGCAGTGAGCATAAGACTTACATTTTAATCTTGCATGTTAAAATCCAATGAGGTCATCATTGATTAGAAGGACGGGACATCAGCAAGGACATGACAATGCGTTTCAGGGAAATCCCCAGTATCAAGCCAATGTCTGCTGTGGGCGTCTGTGCTGGTTTTATAGGGCCAATAAGTCATTTGAAGTAGGCCTCCCAATTACACGGAAGGTCAAGGTTCAGGCATATTACATAAGGCGCACGAGAAACACATTCAGTAAAATTCGTGTTGTATAAGGCACCACTGTCAACTAAGGAGCCTATCAGGACACCCTCCCTATTGCAAGCTAGTGGGTAAATCACCAGATAGCCGAGCCCAACCAATAGCGGCTCCCTTAACTGGTCGTGTTTAAGGATCAATGCGGTGCTGATAGGAAATATGTTGTAATACAGTATGAGCAAATATAAATGATGTCAATATAGAAGAGCGCCATTAGGTAGTAGGTGCTTGACCTCACATGACTCTTCATGGCACTATATAACTAGCACCAGCATATAAACAACAGCGTACATCGGCTTGATACAGAAACGTTTCGTTGTGTCCTTGCTGATGATGAAGATGGGCAGTGAGGATAAGCCTTTTGTTCACTGCCCACGAGCGCTGGAAAATGTATATTTCTAATTACACCTTGCTACCAGTGAGATTATTGATGGTTGTCAGAGGAATGTTATGCCACACTGAATGCACTTGGGCACACAAATCATCAAGATTAACTGCTGGTAGCTCTTTCTGCACTGACGACCAATTACCAGATGTGCTCAGTGGGAAACTCGGAGATGCTGCAGGCCATGGCATGTTTGTTTAGGCTGTAGCATGAGCAACATGTGGCCCGTGGGTTGTCCTGTTGGTTGGTTGCAGACACTTTGGAGAAGTCCACCACCAAACCAGTGTAAGGGGTTACCGTACATTATGCCACCCCAGACCATAATCCCAGGAGTCGGATTGGTGTGGTGTTCCCTTGTGAAGGACTTTTTATGACGTTGCTCATGTGTTAATTTCAAAATTACACCTGTACTTGGATGTCTGGCTTATAGCCCAATGTCAGGCAAACGCCTGTTGAGGAGTTGTGGTGACTTTTTGCCACCCATAGGCTTTGGATACGACACAGTGTAGTGTTGAGTGTTGTTGCTTTGTTGTAGTTTCATAGTCTTCTTATTTCCAGGCAGAAGTTCTGACAAACAGGTTGAAGGCCCAGGCTTCCATGATGGCTGCTGTAGCTTGTTCCTCAGTACCAAAGATCACGCTGGTTATTGGTGGATGCTATGGAGGGGAGAGCTTTGCCATGGTAAGTGGCTGTAGTGTTAAATACATGATTTGGTGCTTGTGACCCTACCAATGTCAAGCTAACCAAAAAATGATCCCCCAAAGACTACACCCCTGGCTGGTCAGCATGGTCACACTGAAATTAATATTCCTATTTGCTAAGGAAGTACAAATTCCCCTGACATTGTCCTCCTATGTTCGTCAGTAGCTACTCTGTGTTTTAAATCAAAGGGCATCTGTAAGCAATGTAAACAGAGCAGCCACATGTCACCAAAGGAAGAGAATTATTACATAATATGAGTGGGTCAGTGTCCATGGAACCCATAGCTTTTCTGTTTCATGTGGCTAAATAGGAATTGAGGATAAACCTTCCCTGTTGGCTCAATTACTGTAGAATAATGGGAAGTTAGGGCAAACCTTATTGTCAGCCTGTACTTTGTGTGCTTATATATGGTCAAAATTGCTTAGGAAAGCAGCTAAGTCTTGTAAAGGCAAGGCCAGGAGGTCAGCAAGGAGAGACAGGTGGTTGGGCATTTGTAAGGGCATTAGCAGGGTGAATATTTTTACATTGATAAATGCACAAATGGACTTCTGTCATATAGGTTCCTTTAGCTTTTCCTGTCATTCCTCACTGCATCTATTCCTTTTAGTGTGGGAGATCATTCAGTCCAAATTTTCTATTTCTTTGGCCAAATGCAAGAATTGGTCTTGTAGATGCTGACAATCTATCATCAAACAGCCAGAATGACGCACAAATCTCAGAAGATGAAACCCAACATAATACTCTTGTAAAAAGGTGGGTGTGTGTACTTGTATTCTGTTGAAACAAATGAACGACTGTATTGGCATATTTAATGCGGACCTAAATTCAGATTTTGAATAACCCCCATCTCAGCCCCTTCCCATGGGATAACCGTAGTTTAAAAGTTGAAAATTACTCATGTGGTCTGATAATCTGCCTGGTCCCAGACTGGAGGTCGAGCACCATGTGGTAGGGCATGGCAGAGGCAATTAGTTGATGAGACTTGCACATTACGTAGGTCGTATTTAAGTACATGTCATTGTTTGCTCTACAAACTAGTAAAATATTTTAGCTCCATTTTAAAAAAAGAGCTGTGACTGACAGATGCTAATAACTGCCAATAAATAGTGTTGGGTGAACCCCTTTAAGATCAGGTTTGACTCAAACCCTATTAAAATCAATGGGTACCCAAACTTTTGGACCCTGGCGTCGTTCTTTCCACGACTGGGGTTCACCCCCATGAGTGAGGAAACTGGCAGCAGACACTAGAAGTGCTGCTAGCTGCTGCCAGTGTCCTCACTCATGGGGACGGACATCTTTTTGAAGCCCCGGCCATGAACATTCTCATAGGAAAGAATGCAGACGGCCACCTGGATCGCAGGGCTCGGGTAAGTTGTACAGCTTCCTGCTGCTGCACACTCTGCATTAGGTTAAGCTGATTGATGGGCTGCTCAACAGCACATCACATTTGGAATTTCCCGAGCAGGCACATTTCCATAACCTTGTGCTTAAGGAATAGGAGCGCCCCAGTAAACTTCCCGGGGTTCCAAAAAGTTGGGATAGGAAGTATCCCTTTCCTGCTGAGGTGGTTAAATGTTGGTCTTCCCCCCCCCCGAGGTGGATGCCCCGGTCCTAGGGCTATCTAACACCTCTGTCATGCATTCCCCTGACTCTACTACCCTGCGGGATGCTGAGGTCCGGCGCATTGACCAGCTGGCATCCCACGCCTTTGCATGTGCGGGGACGGCGCTGCGCCCTGCGCTGTGCCAGAACTTCTGCCCTGTTTGGCTGCGCCATTGGGCTGCTGACAATGCTGCCAAGAAGGCCCTCACTGGTTTTCCCTTTAAAGGACTGCGCCTGTTTGGGGACCGCCTGGACCTTTTTGCTAAGGGAGGCAGGTTACCCCAGCGCAGGCGGCAATCTCGGCCCTTTCGGGGTCAAGGTTCCTTTTCCTCCCCTTACCGTGGTGCTAGACAAGGGAGGGGGGTTTCCTTTAATGGGGCCTGGGGAGATTTCTGGGGCAGGGGCAGAGGACGTGGACGTCCTGGCCCCTCCTGGGGTCCCAAAGCAAAATCATCCCCCAAGCCCCCTCAGGCATGATGGGGCGCCCTCACCCATCCGGGTGGGGGGACGGCTGCAGCACTTTGCTCACGTCTGGAGGCTTCATGTCTCAGACCAGTGGATTCAGGAGGTAGTGTCCTCCAGTTACAAGATTGCTGCCTGTCCCCCCCTCCAAGATTCATCAGATCCTGGATTCCTCAGGACCCTGTGTCAGCTCAGGAGCTAGTGCAAGCTGAGGGTCATCTGCCAGGTCCCCTCAAGAGAAAAAGGCAAGGGCTTTTATTCCAACCTATTCACAGTACCCAAAAAAGATGGTTCAGTCAGGCCCATCCTGGACTTGAAGATCCTCAACAAATTTGTCCGGGGCAGGCGACTTCTGTGGACATCAAAGATGCTTACCTTCATATTCCTGTGTTCCCAGGTCATCAAAGGTTCCTCAGGTTCGCTCTGATGGATCAACACTACCAGTTTGTGGCCTTGCCCTTCAGCCTCACTTCAGCTCCCAGGGTGTTCACCAAGGGGCTGGCTGGCGTGATGTCTCTGCTCAGATGTCAGGGCGTCCGCGTGCTTCCCTACCTGGACGACATTCTCATCACTTCCCAGTCTCTACATCAGGCAGAGTTGGATACTCAGCTGGTGGTGTCCACTCTGGAGTCATTTGGATGGGTGATCAACCACCCCAAGTCCTCACTGTCCCCTTCCTTGGTAACTCCATTCCTAGGAATGAATCTGGATACAGTTCAGGCAAGGATTTTCCTTCTTCAACAGAAGGTGGACAGTCTGATTGCACAGGCTCAGTCCCTCCTATCTTGTCCTCATCCCTCCATCAGGCAGGGGATGCAGCTGGTGGGCCTGATGGTGGCATGCTTCAAAGCGGTCCCTTATGCTCAGTTCCACTTGAGGCCTCTGCAACTTCACCTATTGTCAGTATGGGACAAGGACCCAGCGTCCCTGGACGGGGTCTGTGTGCTCTCCCCTCTGGTCAGGAGGTCCCTCTCGTGGTGGATGGACTCAAGGAACCTGTTGGGGGGGCAGATCCTTTCTTACCCCTCCCTGGGAGACGGTCACTATGGATTCCAGTCTGTCAGGTTGGGGGGGTTTCTGGAAGTCCCTGTGGTTCCAGGGGAGGTGGGGTCCTCAGGAGGCCCACACACCTATCAATGTCTTGGAACTACGGGCGATCAGGTTAGTTCTGGCTCACTTGACTACTCACCTTCGGGGCCTGCCGGTTCAGGTGCGCTCGGACAACCAGACGGCAGTTGCCTACATCAATCAACAGGGAGGGACCCGGAGCAAGGGGGCCCTCCAGGAAGCGTCTCTGATCCTGACTTGGGCGGAGGCCAATGTCCCCTGCATATAAGCTGTGTACATCCCGGGGGTGGAAAATTGCCTGGCGGACTCTCTGATCAGGGGGGACCTCTCGCCAGGGAGAATGGTCCCTATGCAGCAGGGTGTTTCAATCCCTGTGTCACCGTTGGGGCCAACAAGATGTGGATCTGTTTGCGTCCCGCCACAATCACAAGCTCCCAGCTTTTGTCTCTCTGTCCCAGGATCCTCTGGCCTTGACCTCGGATGCTCTAGCAATGTTATGACAGGACTTTCAGTTCCTGTATGTCTTCCCTCCAATTCCCCTGCTGGGCAGGGTTCTGCGCAAGATTGCTCTGGAAGGGGTGCCAGCAATTCTTGTGGCCCCCAGGTGGCCAAGAAGAGTGTGGTTCGCAGACGTGGTGCAGCTGGCAGTAGATCAGTACGTTCTGCCCTTGGTGCCAGATCTGCTCACTCAGGGCTCACTACGCCATCCCAATTTACAAACTCTGGCTTTGACGGCCTGGCTCCTGAAACCTCCATCTTGATGGAGAAGGGGCTGTCTTCCTCAGTTGTGGATACTTTGATTAAAGCTAGGAAGAAGTCTTCCTCTTCCATTTATTACAGGGTTTGGCGTGCCTACATTGACTGGTGTGAGTCTAAGTCTCTTCCCTGTCGTGTGTTCTCTATTCCCAGGATTCTGGAGTTCCTGCAGCATGGGTTGGAGATGAGACTCCAACTCAGTACTCTGAAGGGTCAGGTTTCTGCCCTGACTGTTTTCTTCCAGAAGTCCTTTGCTCAGCACCCTCTGATCAGGACTTTTTTCCAGGGGGTCACTCATGTGCGCCCTCCACGTAAGCCTATGGTGCCTGTTTGGGATTTGAACTTGGTTCTGTCAGCCTTGCAGGGTGCTCCCTTTGAACCTGTGCAGGATGCTGCCCTGGCCATTCTTACGCTCAAGGTTGTATTTCTGGTGGCTATCACCTCTGTCAGGCATGTGGCGGCGCTTTCCATTCAGCCCCCCTACTATGAGAGGCACCAGGACAAGGTGGTGTTTCGTTTCAAGCCTGACTTTCTGCCTAAGGTAGTGTCTGCCTTTCATTTGAATCAGGATATTTTTCTTCCTTCTTTGTGTCCTAATCCTAGCAATGCTAAGGAGAGGGTTTTGCATTCTTTGGATGTGGTTAGGTGTTTGAAGTACTATCTGGTGGCTACTGCACCTTTCAGGAAAACTGATGCTCTTTTTGTGGTCCCTTCTGGTCCTAAGAAGGGTTTGGCTCCTGCCAAGTCTACTATCAGCAAATGGATTTGTCAGGCTGTGATTCAGGCCTACTCTGCTAAGGGGAAGAATCCTCCCTTCCGCCTTACTGCTCATTCCACTCGTGCTATTGGTGCCTCTTGGGCTTTTCAGCACCAGGCTTCTGTTGAACAAGTTTGCAAGGCCGCTACTTGGTCTTCTGTTCATACCTTTTCCAAGTTTTACAAGGTTGATGTTAGGGCCTCAGCTGATGCTGCTTTTGGCCAAAAGGTTCTGCAGGCGGCAGTGGTTTAAACTGTCTGCTGCTATTTTTTCTTGGGGATCCCACCCTACTTTATGGACACTGCTATTGGATGTCCCACTTGTAAGTATTCTATCTGGAGCAGGACGTACTGTATACTAAGAATAATACAATTCTGTGAAATACTCACCTGTAGAATTGGTATTATGAGTATACAGTACGTCCTGCTCCACCCCACCCTTGGTTTTGCATTATCTTGGATCCCCTGTATGGTGATTGTTATCATTGTTATAGTTGATAGTTTGGGTTGTTTAATTCTCCCGGCTTCTCGTTAACTGCTTTTCAATGCTGGGGATTTGTGGGAGGTCCCCGGGTATTTGAGGGGCCGGGAGGAGCCTATTTTCGATGTCTCTGCAGTCCAGTGCCATCTGGCGGGGTAAGTATTCTATTTGGAGCAGGACGTACTGTATACTCATAATACAAATTCTACAGGTGAGTAATCACAGAATTGTATTTTTCTGGGTTCTGCTGAACACAAACAAGGACT
The DNA here is from genome assembly GCA_027917425.1 of Gastrophryne carolinensis. NCBI lineage: Eukaryota > Metazoa > Chordata > Amphibia > Anura > Microhylidae > Gastrophryne > Gastrophryne carolinensis. The sequence goes on from CM051235.1 coordinate 411,479,664, forward strand.
TCTGGCTAAAGTCCCATTCGGGTCCGCCCCAACAAGCTTGGTCCACAACAATTAAAGTTGTAGTTCCCCCATTGTCCACCCACAGACCCCTAAACGTTATCAAACTTTTCTTGACTTTATTTACATTTTACTACCCATCAATTTTTCACTAGAGGGTCTGATTAGCAACCCCAGGTAGATTCATCTAGCCTCCTCCAAGCAATACATTTACAAGCATAGAAGTAGATTAGTAGTAGTAGTAGTAGTAGTAGTAGAGTTTGGTCTAGATTACACAAGTTTTTTTTTACCGGATTGCCCCATGTATGGCCAGCAAGTCGAACCTGTTTTATAAACTGTTCAACGTTCTCTGTTTCTTAGGCTGAAGGAGGAAAGCTTGGCTTTTTACTCATCTGCCAGACTTTGGGATGATGGAGTGATACTACCTGAAGATACAAGACGAGTAAGTGACTAGCCCAGTATGAGAAGTAGCCGAGGTCAGTTATTGATGCTGTCAAGCTGTTGGTAGCTCAGTGCCTATTTGACCACAAATATATGCCTTTGCCCTAATTAGTGCTTAGAGGTGGCCAGCTATGTGTGCTGTAGAGGTCGCCATATAGTCCAGCAGTCCCAGTTAGGTATGTATGCAGATTTATGGTAGATTTTAAATGTGATGAGTTTCGGACTGATTTTTAATTATATGTCCTCTTATCATTCACTTGAGGACACAGCATGACCTAAAGACTATGTGCTTTGTATACAAGGGGCTGAGCATTGCAAAAATGCTCTTTTCCCTTTGCATTTTACCCGTGCACTAGTGTGTAGGATGTAAAGACGATGACCCTTTCAGGTTTTCCTAATTTAGTTCACTTTTACTTTTGAATGTTTGACTTTTTTTCTGCTTTTTTGTTTCATCAGGTACTCGGCACGTGCCTTCAGATTTTAAATCAAAGAAAGTATGAGCGTCTGGCTTTCCAGACATCTCCATTACTAAGGATGTGACCCTTTTCTTTTGTATTTTTTTTTAATTATGCAGCTTTTGTAAATGTAATATACATGAGAACATTAATATTTGCCAACAAATGTCAATAATTAAGTGCCTGTTGTTAAATTCTATTTTGTAGATACAATTATTAACAATAATTCCACACCAAAATGTATGTCTCTTTTAGTTCAGCCTACTGCTTTGGCTAGGGCTGAAGCTAATGATGAATCAATGCAAAGGTGCCATTATTCCTTCCTGGGCAGTTCTGCCGTTTTAATACTTGTCTTCCCTGTGTCACCAACCATCCTGCAAGCAACATTATGTGTAATCTCATGCTTCACTGTTTCATGAGAATGCATAAGCTCAGAAAGTCCATGCTCTGACTGCAGTGACAAGGGCTGAGGGTTCAAACTCAGTGCTAGGCTACTGTATTTTTTTGAATGTTCTGTTAATTGAAGTGATTAAAAAATATACTTACCTTTCCACAAATAGCTCCAAGAAATAGCTCTCCTCACCTTAGTGTGCGTCGCTGTGCCTAGTCACAAGAAGAGGCTCCCTCATTGATTTGCTGCAGTGGATTCATTATGTGAGCATCCACCGCTGATGTGCTTTCTGTGGTGGACACTAATATGCTTGCTAGGGGTCAGTCAGGAGTGTGCGCATCATCCTCAGAGCTGCTAGCTCTGAAACGGGGCCATTGCAGTGTACAGCACTATGACGGATCAACACTAGGCAGGGAGGTAAGTCTTTTAACAGCCTGGGTTGACCCTTTAAATCGGAATTCCACTCACAATAACCCCCTCCCACCACCACCACCACCTTGTGCCCAAAGACATACAAAGAAAAAAAACCCATAGCATATCCAGGGGCAGACGCTGCTTCTCTGGCTTTCCGTATCCTGGGCCCCGCCATCTTGACTTAAACACAGAGCTCCCGCCTGCCTATGCAAGTGAATATGTAGCAGGAGCACACAAGGACCCAGGGGATGCCGCTTTGTATGTTTTCCTGTGGTGGCCTTATGGGTACGGGAGGAGCGTTGTGGGCCCCTGGAAAAGCTTTTTTTTCTTTCTCACGATCCTGTCCTGCCTCAGCGCCAGGGTAGGGTGGCGTATATTGTGACTGGAATTTCACTTTAAATTGTTTTAAGGTTTTATTATTGTCATTCATTCTTTAGACCACAAAATGTGAGCCTGTGAAATCACAATGCTCCTGACAGACATTATAACTTCTGTGTCTGGCGACAAATACAGGATTAACCACAAACTGAGAGTCTAGTAGTATTAAGTAGTCTTAAATACCTTATTAAATAATGAGGTAGAACTTTGGTAAAAGGAGGCTCCCTTGAAATTGTATCTAGGGAAAATAGAAAAAAATATAACGGAGAGAGGGATGCGAGACAAAAAGGGGGGGGGGGAGAGCGGGAGGGAGAAAAAAGAGGGGGGAGAAGGGGTAGGACTTGGGAATGGAAGGTGGGCCACCCCGGGAGGGCCTGGTTGTTGCCCCTGCCGCAATAGCCCTGAATCACGCAGGTGCACACTCCGCTTGGGAGACGGAGCCCTACTTCAAGTGAGATCAAAGCTTCCCAGAGGGGAGAATTATTGTGTCAGCATCCTATAGGGCTAACATAAGCCCTTGTACTCCGGTGAATGGTGAGCTCCTTAAGTGTTCAGTCTCTCATGATATCCTGCTCCTAAACCCTCATTGTGTTTTTCTAAAATGGCTTCTCTTTATAAATGCTCCAGGGGTACCAGATGTTACAAAATTGCTGCACTTTATCCTGCTTCGCAACTGAAATCTCCTCCATAGCTTCTACGTGGTTAATCTGCGTGAACCATTCACATAAAAAGGGGGTTTATGTTGGAGCGTCAGTGTCAAGATATTAGATATTTTGCTGCATTCAAGACGTGAATTTTTGTACTTGTTACTGGATGCAGTTGTACGGTGCAGCAACATTGAAGCCGCAGAAAAACGGGCTCCGAGCCAGTTATATCATACATTTTTTTTTGTGCTTCTTTCCAAAACTCCTGAATCTCTGGGCACTCCTACCATATGTGGATGAAATCATCTTTAGCTCCTCCGCAGCGCCAGCATATGTCTGGTGCATTGGGGTAGAAGCCATGGAGTGACACCGGTGTCCTGTTACCCATATGATATCCCATTGAAGCTTGTTTCTTGTATAGATGAGTTTATGGAGCTACTGTGAGTTAACTGACAAATCTTTCCCAATTCGTCTGTTGAAAAATTGGTGGGCAGATCTCTTTCTCATTTTGCCTTCCAGTTATCAATGTAGCATCCATCTATCCCTGGCATTAGCAGTTTATACACCCAGAAGAGCAGATGGGTCTTGGGATCATTGCCTGGGCAAACCTTTTCAAGTGTTGTGAGGTCTGAAATATAGAGACTTAAAGCGGACCAACAGTCAAAAATGACTTAAACAGACCAACACAACAAACAGTGCTCATATGCATCCCTCCCCTGGGCAATTTAGATTGCTGCACAGAAAAATTAATTTACCTTTTTCTAACCCCTTTTTTGTAAATTTTAAAAATAAAATGGCGGCTCATGCATTTGCAGGCCGCCTGCAAACAAAGAAGTGCTGCTGGGCTTCCTGTGTATTGTCAGTTATGTCAGTTTGTCAGTGACATATTGTCAGTATGTCAGTGAATCCAGGCAGAAGCAAGGCTAAAATGCTGGGAGTAAAAGCTCCAAAATGGCTGCTACCTTTCTTTTCCAACTGTGCTAGGCTGTTGGTACGGTTTAAACTCGGGGTAATGAATTAAACCAAGGTCCTGGGGAGGAAGACAAGTCCGGTCTCTGTTTGAATAATTTCAGGACCGACATAATCGTAGCCTGGATCAAAGGATGTTGTGCACAGGTATGTGAGGGGGATCCTCGATTTAAACAGATGGCAATGGTGTAGACCTTGACTATAAAAATCCATATTCATGCAGATTGAGTCCTTTTGCTGCATCAAAAGGTTCCAGTCAAGTAACCTGACTATATGTATGGCTTCGTGGTATATCTCCTGGTTTGGCATCCCTAGCCCACAAATTTCAGTGCCGTGAGTTACATGTATCCCACCCTCTGTCTCCTATTATCCCAGATAAATCGGGTAAAGTGAGATCTGATTTCTCTGAAAAATGCTCTGGTCGATCCTATTGGGATACACTGCATCACATACAAAAGTCTGCCTGTATTTGTGATGCCTCACACACTGCCTGTAATGTGGGAATCCATTCACTACCTGTAATGTGGGGTCTGTAATGGGGTGATTGGGGGGATTCTGCACACTGTCTGTAATAGGGAGATTGGGAGGTGGTATTTTAGCAAACCTTTTGGTTCATAATTTTTTTTTCTCGTCCAAATTCTGTCTTATAGGCAGGTGCATCTTTCATGGCAAAAAATGTTATAACTCATTTTCTTCATGGAGATTATACATATCCAATTTTACTCCACCCAGAACCCCAAGGAGTACTTAACTTGAATTTAATGTGGACCTACATTAAAGAGTCATGTTTGTGCCTAACACACAGGCTTCACTCCACCACTATAGAGATAGTGCCTGATCTTCCTTGTGCTGAGCCCTTTGCTGGCAGCAATAGCGTGCGTCATTCACTTACTGCTTGGCAGGTCCAGTTGGGGCACCACCTACAGTTGGCTGGAGTTGGGCTTCAATCATCCTCAACCCTGGTGCATCTCAATTTGGGATGCTCTTCCAGTTAACGTGCAGTAGCAAGTATGATTTGAGCAGAATAACACACCCACTTAGCTGCCAGTGGCCAATAGAGTTCCCCTGGTGAACCCTGTTGTTGATGGAGCATCTGCCACCACCTGGCCAACATCGTATTTTACTCAATATCGAGCTTCCTATTGCCCTTTAACTGGAGGGGCACCCCAAATCATGGGTGATCTGTGGTGTAAAAAGAACTCGTATTTTTATAACCTTTAGTGTGTTTTAAACAGTTGACCATTAAGGCCAGAGGAGGTAGAAAACGTATCCTGCAGTATTTGAAGGATCTCTGGTTATGGAATGGCCTTGTCCTGATGGTGTCTGATATATTCTAAGTATACAGTACGTCCTGCTCCAGATATACTTACACTTGGGTTATCCTCCGCCAGAGGGCGCTGTGCACTGCAGACATGCAAAAAACAGGCTCCTCCCGGCCCTTCATATACCCAGGGACCTCCCACAAATCCCCAGATTTCTCTGCAGTGCTGACTGCGAAGACATGAAGTATCAACTCTCTCGCAGGTGAGCGAGGTTATTACAGCCTGCGGCCCTGTGGGACTATTACCACCCGTCCTCTTTGTGATGTGCCTCCCAGCCTGGGCTGCGCTGGTCAGGTGAAGGTAGGCAGCACCATGCGTGCTTGACGGAGCCATGCTCCACCGCAGTCCCACACCATAGGGTAGGCGTTTTAGGCTGATGGTGAGCCTCTAGTGGATGCCCCTCCCGCTTAATTGTCCCACGCCCCGTGTAGCGGTGGGCCCTGTGTAAAGGGTCGCCATCCTCCCTCGTTCCCCCCCTAGCCAGGGGGGAAAGAAAGGAGGGGGGGGGTTGTGAGTATGGGGGCCTCAGTGTACCCTATTACACGCTTATGGCCTCTGTGTCGTGTTTGACTGGGAATGTATGTCAGAGCCGCGTTATGTACTTTACTCTTATTGTTGGCCCCCGTGCCCTTTCTATATTGTACGAACGGCGGTGGTTTTGTTGATGCTGCGGCATCTTTTGTCTTAATCCATAGTGGCTCTGCTGCGGTAATCCGATCGATCATCTTTTCAGGCGTCGCTGACCTGTCTTCTTCTTCTCTATTTGCATCGCGCCCTCCGGGGGGGGGGGGCGGGGACCTAACTTGATGCGCCCTGCATCACGATTTGGCGCGCTCCGCGTCACCTTCAGCTCTGGCCCGCCCTTCGAGGATCGTTTGGCGCCATTTTCTCCCCCTGCTGTCTGTAAGTGCCCTCGCGGGCGACCATATATTATCCTTATAATTACCTGTATCTTACCTAGTTTACACCTTGCGCTTGGCTCTGACATTCCTGTCCCTCATGTCTTTCAGACCGTGAATCCCGGTGGCTTCTCCCGGCCCGGTGTATCCCCCGGTTGAGACTATTAAAAATTACTCCCACTTCCCAGCGTGTTATTGGGGCATCCAGGGTAGCTTATAGCGTCAATCCCTACGGGCCTATCGTGCCGATACAATCACTATATGGAGGCGTCTCAGGATATTGTGAACGGGGTTCCTTCGGGTCAAGCCCGGCTGTGTGTAGCTTGTGGGGTCTTACCTAGCAGCGGTCACAATGCACGGGTCTGTGTTCCTTGTGCACAGCAGGCATTATCGGTTCTTCCTGCCTCTTCCCGCCTGCACCTCGCCTCACTTCACCTACTCCCCCAAGCCTGAGTATAACCCCCAATACAAGCGGGGATTCTCATCCTGATATGGCTACTAGACTGGCCAGTGTTGAAAGATTGCTCGCTAGCGCGTAAGGCCACCGCTAAGAGGCGGCATTTAACCCCTGACTCTGCCCTTTTCCCTATGGAATCTGATGACTTGTTGCAGCCTTACGGCCAACCCCCCTCGGACGAAGGGGAGCTGTTCTCTGACTCTGGGTCATATGACGAGGAGTCCAGGGGTCATGACGAATCTGGTTCCGAGCACTGGACCTCGGATGATATTGACAGACTGCTGGCGCAGATATTTGAGTTTTTGTCCATCTCTCCCCTTGTCGCTGCTCCCAGACAAAGGAGTGAGCTTTTTCATACTGCTAAGGCTCGTCTTGAATTTCCTGAGCAGACTCCTTTCAATAGCCTCGTGCTTAAGAAATGGGAACATCCCAGCAGACTGCCTGGGATCCCTAAGAGTGTGGATAGAAAGTATCCCTTCCCGGCTGACTTGGTTAAGTACTGGTCATCGCCTCCCGAGGTCGATGCTCCTATTCTAGGGCTGTCTAACACCTCTATTATGCACTCCCCTGACACTACTACGCTACGGGACTCTGAGGACCGGCGTCTTGATCAATTGGCATGCCATGCCTTTGCATTTGGGGGAGCGACCTTGCGCCCGGTTTGCGCCTTAGCCATTACGGCAGTAGCGCTCAGGGCCATGGTCAGGAATGCACTTGATGGCACAGATGAGCTTCCCTCTGATACTGTCAATACTCGTCTATTCGCCGCACGGTTTGGTTGCGACAGTGGGCGGCTGACAACGCCGCTAAGAAAGCCCTTACTGGGCTTCCATTTAAAGGGCTACGTCTGTTTGGAGACCGTCGACCTCTTTGCCAAAGGAGGCAAGTTGCCCCAGCGCAGGCGGCAGTTTCGGCCTTTTCGAGGCCAGGGCACCCTTTCAATCCCCTACCGCGGGGCAAAACAGGGAAGCCCAAAGCCCCTCCCAAGACCCCTCAGGCATGAGGGGGCGCCCTCACCCGTCAGGGTGGGGGGACGTCTACAGCACTTCGAGCACGTCTGGCGGCGCCACGTCTCAGACCGGTGGATTCAGGAGGTAGTGTCCTCCGGCTACAAGATAGAATTTGCTGTACGGCCCCCCACCAGATTCATTGGGTCCCGGATCCCTCAGGACCCTGCCTCAGCTCAGGTCTTGTTGCTGGCCGTGCAGGGTCTCCTGGATCTAGGTGTCATTTCCAAGGTCCCCTTAGGAGACAGGGGCACGGGGTTCTACTCCAACCTCTTCACAGTACCCAAGAAGGATGGGTCAGTCAGGCCCATTCTGGACTTAAAAATCCTCAACAAATTTGTCAAGAACAGGCATTTCCGCATGGAAACTCTGCGCTTGGCCATTGGCTCATTGCGCCCAGGGGACTTCATGACGTCAGTAGGCATCAAGGATGCTTACCTTCACGTCCTGGTGTTTACAGGACACCAAAGGTTTCTCAGATTTGCACTGAAAGCATTACCAATTTGTGGCCCTGCCATTCGGCCTCACGTCGGCTCCCAGGGTGTTCACCAAAGTGTTGGCAGGGGTGATGTCCCTGATAAGGCTAAGGGGCATACGCGTGCTGCCTTACCTGGACGACATCCTTATCACCTCTCGGTCTCTGCGGCAGGCAGAGTTGGACACCCAACTGGTAGTGTCCACCCTGGAGTCCTTCGGTTGGGTGATCAATTACCCCAAGTCCTCTCTGTCCCCATCCTCGGTGACCCCTTTCCTGGGAATGATTCTGGATACGGTTCAGTCATGGATATTCCTTCCTCAACAGAAGGTGGAAGCTTTGACTGTGCAGGCCAGGTTCCTGCTCTCGTGCCTACAGCCCTCCATCAGGCAGGGAATGCAGCTGGTGGGCCTGATGGTGGCGAGCTTCGAGGCGGTGCCCTTTGCTCAGTTCCATTTGAGACCTCTGCAGCTTCACCTTCTGTCAGTATGGGACAAGAACCCAGCGTCCTTGGACGGGGTCTGTGTGCTTCCCCCCTCGGTCAGACGGTCCCTTGCGTGGTGGTTGGACTTCGAGAACTTGACAGGGGGCAAGTCCTTTCTGGCCCCTTCCTGGGAGACGGTCACAACGGATGCCAGTCTGTCAGGTTGGGGGGGGGGGGGATTCTGGAAGTCCCTGCGCTTCCAGGGGACGTGGGGCCCTCGGGAGGCCCATTTACCCATCAACATTCTGGAACTGCGGGCTGTCCGGTTGGTACTGGAGCGGTTGACCCACAACCTAAGGGGGCTGTCGGTCCAGGTACGCTCAGACAACAAGACGGCGGTTGCATACATCAACCATAAGGGAGGGACTTGGAGCAAGGGTGCCCTCCGGGAGGTGTCTCAGATTCTGACATGGGCGGAGGCCAATGTACAATACATTTCGGCTGTTTACATTCCGGGGGCGGAGAATCTGCTTGCAGATGCTCTGAGCAGGGGGATGTCCCGTCAGGGAGAGTGGTCCCTCTGCAACAGGGTATTCCAGTCCCTGTGTCACCGTTGGGGTCTACCGGATATGGACCTGTTTGCGTCCTGCCACAATCACAAGCTTCCGGCCTTTGTGTCCCTGTCTCAGGACCCTCTGGCCTTGGCCACGGATGCCCTATCCATGTCATGGAAGGAGTTTCGGCTCCTGTATGTATTTACACCATTCCCCCTGAGCAGGGTTCTGCGCAAGATTGCTCTGGAAGGGGTGCCTGTGATTCTAGTAGCCCCCCCGGTGGCCAAGAAGAGTGTGGTTCAAATGGCAGTAGACCAGTACGATCTGCCAGGGGTGCCAGATCTGCTAACTCAGGGATCCCTACGCCATCCCAATTTAAAAACGCTGGCTTTGACGGCCTGGCTGCTGAGACCTCCATCTTGATGGAGAAGGGTTTGTGTGCCTCCGTGGTGGGCACTATGGTGCAGGCTAGTAAGAAGACTTCTGCTGCTATCTATTATAGAGTATGGCGTACCTACATTGACTGGTGTGAGTCTAGGTCTCTTCCCTGTTGGGAGTTTTCTGTCCCCAGGCTTCTGGAGTTCTTACAGCATGGTTTGGAGTTAGGTCTAAAAGTTAGTACTCTGAAGGGTCAGGCTTCTGCCCTGTCCGTCTTCTATTAGAAGACCTTTGCTCGTCATCATTTGGTTAAGACCTTCTTTCAGGGGGTCACTCATGCGCGTCTCCCTCGTAAACCGGTGGTTCCCGTTTGGGATTTAAACTTGGTTTTATCTGCCTTGCAGGGTGCTCCCTTTGAGCCTATTCAAGATGCTGCTCTGGCTGTTCTTACTCTCAAGGTTGTCTTTTTGGTGGCCATAACTTCGGTTAGGCGTGTGTCTGAGCTGGCTGCTCTATCCATTCAGTATCCATTCAGTCTCCATACTATGAGAGACACCAGGACAAGGTGGTTTTCCGCTTCAAGCCGGATTTTCTGCCTAAGGTTGTGTCTGCTTTTCATTTTAATCAGGACATTGTTCTTCCTTCCTTGTGCCCCAATCCTAGTAATGACAAGGAAAGGGTTCTGCTCTCCTTGGATGTGGTCAGGTGCTTGAAGTATTACCTGGTTGTCACTGCGGCTTTCAGGAACACTGATGCTCTCTTCGTTGTGCCTTCTGGGCCTAGGAAGGGTTTGGCTCCTGCCAAGTCTACTATCAGCAAGTGTATCCGTCAGGCTGTGGTTCAAGCCTATTCTGCTAAAGGGAAGAGTCCTCCCTTCCGTCTTACTGCTCATTCTACTCGTGCTATTGGGGCCTCCTGGGCCTTCCAGCACCAGGCTTCTGTGGAGCAAATTTGCAAGGCCGCTACTTGGTCTTCTGTTCACACCTTTTCAAAGTTTTACAAGGTTGATGTTCGGGCCTCAGCTGATGCTGCTTTTGGCCGCAAGGTCTTGCAGGCGGTTGTAGTTTAAGCTACGTGCCGTTGCCTTTTTTGTTGGGGATCCCACCCTACTGTTATGGACACTGCTATTGGATGTCCCAAGTGTAAGTAGTATATCTGGAGCAGGACGTACTGTATACTTCGAATAATACAATTCTGTGAAGTACTCACCTGTAGAATTGGTATTATACGTATACAGCACGTCCTGCTCCACCCCACCCTGGTTTTTGCATTATTCTGGATCCCCTGTATGGTGATTGTTGTTATTGTTATCATTACCAGTTGTTTTGGTGGTTGGTTTCTCCCGGCTTCTGGTTCACTGCTTTTCAATGCTAGGGATTTGTGGGAGGTCCCTGGGTATATGAAGGGCCGGGAGGAGCCTGTTTTTGCATGTCTGCAGTGCCACAGATAACCCAAGTGTAAGTATTATATCTGGAGCAGGACGTACTGTATACGTATAATACCAATTCTACAGGTAAGTACTTCACAGAATTGGATTTTTGGCCACGTTCCTCCTGAACACTCTCTTGTCTATGACATAACCAATAGCACTTGTCACTGAAGCGTCACATTTATTCCATGCATATATACCTGAGTATAATATTAGTTTGACAACTGGCATAAAAAGTCATTTTATTTTCTGCCCATTAGAGCTGTTCTCAGTCAGAAACTGCATCCTGCACATATTTGTTCAGCCAGGTTTTTCCTTTCTTATCCCCATCCTGCACTGGAGATGAGGGGGAGAGAATCTGATCGGGTAGGTTGTAGGTCTGCCAGTATAGCCCTGTCCTTTTATCCGCATACATGAATGCACCATAAACAGATTATAATGCAGGGTGATCTGGTGCTCAGGCATTCTTGAACATGCCATGAAATGTGACGGGGATGTTGGTGTCCACCTCAGCTCTGGCGATTTCGCTCATGTCCTTGGCATCCAGAATCAGCAAGAAAGAAGGTTTTTGCCCCTCCGCTGGACAGATCGCCACGCTTAGGATCACACCTGAAAAAAAATAGAAGATGTAAAAAATACTAAATTGAGAAAGTAGGAACGTCATTAAGAAAAATATATCTATAATATATTATTATTATATCAACTATAGTATACTGAAATAAAACAAAATAACCCATGAAAAAAGAAAAACACTGACTGATATCAAGCTTAAAGTCTTAGATTTAAAGCAGACCAAAATGCATTTGCCCAAAGCACCGGCTGATACTGCCTTAGGGTGTAGAACTAGAAATGGGTAATCTTTTCGGATTGTGCTGGAACACTGATTTTTTTTTTTTTTGCTTTCCCTTGGTGTCAGACGGCAGACTATCAGTCATTGCATAGGTGTGGCAATGACATCACTGCCACACACAACAGTAACATTGAATGGAGGGGGCAGAGCTTTACAGCTAAAGACATGCCCTGGGACTCTGATTAAGGATTGGATTTGCTCTGGGGAAGCGCCAGAGGTAGGAGTAATAAAGCCTTCCTGCTGCAGCTAGGGGAAAGTAAAACACACAGATCTGATGCAGCTGAAGGTAAGCTGTATCAGTGTGTGCTGTCGTTACATGTCTGGACAATCCGTCTGTAGCTGGTAAAGGGGAACATTGAGGCCCAGGAGTCCAAAAGGCTATCCTAGTCCTAATCCGGGAAGCCCCCCTGTGTAAAACCTCCTGGGTTGGCTAATTTGCTTACCTCTTCCTGGAGCCCTTAGCGAGTCTCAGTGCTGCGGAGCTTACTCGTGCCAGGCCTTTCTGAATGGCCAGCGCAAGCCAAACAGACATAGATGACTGCGGATCATTTAGAGTATAAACACAATACAGAGCCATTGCCCTAATATTTACCATCATCCTCGTCTATGGCATTTGGGGATTCTACAAATATTGGCTCAGAGGGGTAGGTGTTAGGCTCTTGCCATACCCAGGTTTCCTTCGTCTTGACATTCAGCTTGGTAATCTAGGACAGTATAAAATCTCGTGTTAGCCAAGTCCTGTGACAGTTGTATAAAACACTGAGGTTATGAAACACGTTGTTACCCTGTCTGGAACAAAATTGTTCAGGCCCAGTCCGTAGGCATAGGAGTAATCTTTTCCGGCATACTTCTTGTAATTAATCTGGGGGAATTCAAAGGCTGTATAGACAAAAACACCGGAAGACGTGCAGATGAAAGTGTCGAAACAGTACAATTACAGGTATATACAAGTATAGTATACTGCTAAGTCCTAGACTGAAGGTATAAAGTGCACACTGTCGATGAACAAAAAATTTGCCCAAAGCCTCCTATGTGCTGTTGTGTGTTTACCAGTTCAGTATCACCTTAAAGCAAAAGGAAGTTGTAGTTGGTGGCTATACTGTTGCAAGTTGGGGGTACACAACCTATACTTAAAGGAGCACTATCGCGAAAAAAAGGCCCAATGATAAAAATCCATATAAATATGCTGTATGGAGGGTGGAGAGGTCACTTACTCACTCAGCATCCAGAAATATCCAGCCAGGCTTGCTTCTTTTATTTTAATGGATGGAAGAGGAAATCAGGGGTGACAGGTTCTGTCACCCCTCATAGACTAAGCCTGTCACCCCTGGATTTTGTACCTACCATGTGAGAATAAACCACAAGTTTAGTGGCAGTTTTATTTAGTTCGGGTGTAAAAGTGACCTATCTTGTTGGATTTCCAACATTGCACAATTTCGCGATCGTGATCCTTTAACCCCTTGGCCAGGTCTAGCATCAGCTTCCCCCATAATGGATGTCCCACCAGACACCCATGTGCAGGATCATCCTCAGTCTTTGCTGGCAGGAGCAGCTAGATGCTTATCCAGGACAGGCCAGATATGTCACCAGCTGTGCTCTGCTGAATCAAACTTCAGCCTGGAGCAGTGGGTGGGTCGGTACCATTGGCAACTGTACATCACTCAGCTCCAGGAGCTTATCAAGACGTGGCTTTTTTGTGGCATCACCAGCCAGGAGCCTGGAGTTAAGTAATGCAATGGCACTGCTCGGTCGCACCGGCTGCCCATGGCAAAGGAGTAGTCTCAGGTGTGGGGGCATATGACCCCAATCTGCTCTTGGTGGTGTAAGCACTGAACTTTGCTTTTGGGTTCAGGTAAGTATATGTCCTCTTTAACAAATCCTTTTTTTTACCAACATTAGGTACAATTTGCATAATAAAGCAAAAAAAAAAAAGTTCACCTGGTTCTTGTTTTTTGACATGACAAAAGCAGGGTACTTTTTTAGCATCTGCCACTGAAATGAGCAATGGTCTTGTTGCCCAGCACTGCAGTAGCAGCACCCCTGCGTAACAGGACCATCGCTCAACAGCCCAGTGCAGCGAGACAAATAGAGCCGGCGAGCTTAGCACTGAGTGTTGGAGCAAGTGAAAAAGACAGTGATTTTTTTTGCATTAATAAGACAGAGCACGGCGGGAGGGGAGCATGGATGGCTGTAAAAAATGGGGTTATCTGCACATCCACTTAGAATAATAATAAGAATAAACACAAACCTTGCCGTGGACCTGAGAAGAGGACTTCTGGTTCAAGCCAGATGGTGTCATCGCTGCGCAGTGTTGCTGTGGCGGTTGTGTACGGTAAGTTTACCAAATTCTTTCCTACATCATTCTGAGCATGAATAAAAATACAGTGAAGTAATACTAATAGGTTCCATTTGCAATGTGCGTGTAATACTTTTTACTGGGCACAGGATTTAATTAGGTGGACCTTTTACAGAAGCAGCTATTTTATTTACTTTATACCACAATTATGTCACTATTTCCTTGTGAATGTGTAGTCTTCTCTTACCTTTTGAATATCAAGAGGCAGGACGTATCTGCGCACTTCAGGCTGCGGCGCTTTCTCAGCGTGCTTTTTAACTTCATCCCAGTTTCCACGCAAGTTGGCCAAATACAAATAGTTGTAGATGAACTCAAAGCTGCAGAAAGTAAAAATACAATTCTGTGAATACTCATCTGTAGAATAGTTACTATGCATGGCACGGCCTGTTTCAAGAAGTCCTTACGTATGGCTATTCCGCCACAAGGTGGCGCAGTGCACTGCAGAAGAGTTGTTGCTCCTCTCGGTACCATATAAAAACAGGATCACCAATAGACCTCTCCAGTGTTGACAAGCAGTTATACAAGAAGCCTGGAGGTAATAAAGGTAAAAAAAACCATAACTAACTTGGAACAATCACCATAAAGAGGCAACCAAGAATAACGATAACAAGGGTGGAGTGAAACAGGCCGTGCCATGCATAGTAAAAACAATTCTACAGGTGATACTCACAGAATTGTATTTTTCCTATTGCATGGCACGGCCTGTTTCAAGAAGTCCTTACGTATGGTACATCCAACAGCAGTGTCCGTAAGGTAGGGTGGGATCCCCAAAAAGTAGCAGCAGGCAGTTCAGACCACTACCGCCTGAAGTACCTTGCGGCCAAAAGCAGCATCAGCTGAGGCCTTAACATCAACCTTGTAAAACTTAGAGAAAGTATGAACAGAAGACCAAATAGCGGCCTTACAAACTTGTTCAACAGAAGCTTGGTGCTGAAAAGCCCAAGAGGCACCAATAGCATGAGTGGAATGAGCAGTAATCCGGAAAGGAGGAACCTTCCCTTTAGCAGAATAGGCTTGTACGACCGACTGACGTATCCACTTGCTAATAGTAGAGGCAAACCCTTCCTAGGTCCAGCAGGAAGAACAAAAAGAGCATCAGATTTCCTGAAAGACTCAGTAGCAACCAAATAAAACTTCAATGCCCTGACAACATCCAAAGAATGAAGCACCCGTTCCTTAGAATTAGCAGGGTTAGGACACAAGGAAGGTAAGACAATGTCCTTATTGAGATGAAAAGCAGACACAACCTTAGGCAAGAAATCCGGCTTAAGCCGAAACACCACCTTATCCTGATGCCGCTCAAAATGAGGTTTAATGGAAAGCGCCGCCAGCTCAGAAACTCGCCTGACCGAAGTAATAGCCACCAAAAAGGCCACTTTAAGAGTCAGAATGGGCAACGCAGCCCCACGGATAGGCTCAAAGGGAGGACCCTGCAGAGCAGACAACACCAGATTCAAGTCCCAAACCGGTAGCATAGGTTTACGTGGCGGACGCACATGAGTAACTCCCTGTCCCTTGAGGGTACTAAGTTGAAGGCCCGAGTCCAAACCATGTTGTAAAAATTCCAGAATCCTGGGGATAGAAAACACCCGACAAGGAAGAGACTTGGACTCACACCAGGCAATGTAAACATGCCAGACCCTGTAGTAGATAAAGGACAAGGACTGCTTCCTAGCCCGAATCATAGTATCAACAACAGAGGCCAGCAACCCCTTATGCATCAAGATGGAGGTTTCAGCAGCCAAGCCATTAAATCCAGCACTTGTAAATTGGGATGGCGCAGCTGTCCCTGAGAGAGAAGATCTGGATCCTTGGGCAAAATGTACCGATCTACTGCCAACTGCACAATGTCTGCAAACCACACCCTCCTTGGCCAACAGGGGGCCACCGGAATGGCTGGTACCCCCTCCTGGGCTATCTTGCGCAGCACCCTGCACAGCAGAGGAAAGGGAGGGAACACATAGAGGAGCCGAAACTCCGTCCGAGGAATCGCTAGCGCATTCGTGGCGAAGGCCAGAGGATCCTGCGACGGAGACAAATCTTGGAAGCTTGTGATTGTGGCGAGACGCAAACAGGTCCACATCCGGCTGACCCCAGCGGTGACAAAGGGAGTGAAACACCTCGTTGCTGAGGGACCATTCCCCCAGCCGAGATGTCCCCCTGCTCAGGGAGTCTGCCTCCAGGTTCTCCACCCCCGGAATGTAGACCGCCGAGATGCAAGGGACATTCTTTTCCTCCCAAGACAGTATCAGGGACACTTCCTTGAGGGCTCGCTTGCACCGAGTCCCTCCCTGATGATTGATGTAGGCAACCGCCGTCTGGTTGTCCAAGCGGATCTGAACAGCCCGACCCCGAAGGTGTGTGGTCAGCTGAGAAAGAACCAACCTGATCGCCCTCAGTTCCAGGACATTGATGGGAGCATGGGCCTCCTGTGGGCCCCACTGACCCTGGAACTTAGGAGACTTCCAAAAGTCTCAGAGACTTCACTGTGGTGACAGTCTCCCAGCACGGAGGCAGAAAGGTCCTGCCCACTGGAAGGTTCCTTGAGTCCAGCCACCATGAGAGGGACTGTCTGGCCAGGGGGGACAGAGCAAATTCCCGATCCAGGGACACAGGGTCCCGATCCCAAACTGACAAGAGGTGCAACTGAAGAGGTTTCATGTAAAACTGAGCAAAGGGGACCGCCTCGAAGCAGGACACCACCAGGCCCACTAACTGCATCCCTTGCTGCATGGAGGGATGGGGACACAAGAGCAGGGCCCGTGCCTGCTTCTGAAGGCCCTCCACCTTCTGCTGAGGCAGGAATACCTTGACCTGATAGGTATCCAGAGTCATGCCCAGAAAGGACCTCACCAAAGATGGAGACAGTGAAGACTTGGGAAAGTTGATCACCCAGCCGAAGGACTCGAGAGTGGAGGACACCACCTGAGTATCCTTCTCGGCCTGATGAAAAGACTGAGCAGCAATCAGAATGTCGTCCAGGTAAGGAAGGATGCGAATGCCCTGGTTCCGCAGCAGAGCCATCATGCCCGCCAGCACCTTGGTGAACACCCGAGGCGCCGAGGTGATACTGAACGGTAAAGCCACAAACTGGTAATGCTGATCCTCCAGAGCGAACCTCAGGAATCTTCTGATGACCTGGAAAGATTGTCACGTGAAGATATGCATCCTTGATGTCCACGGTGGTCATGAAGTCGCCAGGGTGAAGGGTACTGACAGCCGAGCGTAGCGTCTCCATGCGAAAGTGCTTGAACCTGACAAACTTGTTGAGACCCTTCAAGTCCAGGATGGGCCTCAAAGACCCGTCCTTTTTGGGGACCGTGAAAAGATTGGAGTAGTACCCCCGACCCTGTTCTTGGGAAGGCACCAGGCAAATGACTCCTGACGGTTTTGAGACATCCGAGATCTGAGGAATCTTGGGGACGGCCAGGCTGCAAACTCTATCTTGTAACCGGACGATACCAACTTCTGAATCCGCCGGTCTGAGACGCGGAGCCTCCAGACGTGAGCAAAGAGATGAAGCTGTCCCCCCACCCGGATGGGTGAGGGCGCCTCCTCATGCCTGAAGTGCCTTGGGAGGGGGTTTGGGCTTGGCCCCCCAAGAGAGACCGGGGCGACCACGGGACCTGCCACATCCCCAAGACTCTCTGTGGCTACCCAAGAAGAGGGAGCCACGACCTCATCTAAAGGCACGAAAGGAGGAGGAGGAGGAAGTACCCTGAAAGGACCGAGGCTGCTTCCTACGCTGAGGTAGCCTACCATCCTTGGCTAGAACATCCAGACGCTCACCAAAGAGCCGCAACCCTGCAAAAGGGAGCCCAGTGAGAGCTTTCTTAGCTGCAGTGTCAGCTGCCCACTGACGCAACCAAACAGAGCGGCGCATAGCCACCAGGAGGGCAGAGGCCCTACCACCCAGTCGGATCGCATCATCCATGGCAGTAAGGACAAAGGCAACAAAATCAGAGCAAAGCAAGAGGGCCCTATAATCCTCCCTCCTCCTACCAGCCATAGTGCCATCAGTGAGACGCTTGAACTTCTTCTTAAGGGCAATAGCTGTAATGGCAGCGGCACAGACCAGACGCAGCCCAGCCCCAACAAATGTAAAAGCATGGCAGGCTAGTAGATCCATACGCAGATCCGCGCTGTCCCGAATTGTAGTAGTGTCAGGGAAAGGCATGACCGAGGTGGTGGACAGCCCTAGAACAGGTGCGTTCACCTCAGGGGGGCACGACCGCTTGACCAGGTCAGCAGAAAAGGGATACCTCTTATCCAACCCCTTGGCCACCGCAGGCAATCTATTAGGACGTTCCCACTCCTTGAGCACCATATTAGAGAAATGGCCCTGCTCAGGGAACTCCAGACATTGTTTATCAGGACGAAAGAGCTCAGCCTGCTTTCTCTTAGCCACCTCAGGGGGGGCGATGTGCAAGGTTTCAAAAATGTCAGACAACAGTCTATCAGTGTCATCAGGAAGCCATAAATCCTCCCCGGACGCAGACCCAGGGTCACTGCTGGTCCCCAGAGGAATCAGAGTCCTGGAAAAGCTCCCCCTCCTCTAGGGAGTAACAGCCACCAAAGGTATAAATTCCCTCATCCTCCTCAGCAAAGAGGGAGGGCGCCAGGTGCCGCTTCTTGCCAGAGGCCTTACCTGAAACAGGCCTCGCAAGCTGCCTTTCAATGCTGGCCACATGAAGTGCCAGATCAGATTGTGACCCCCTGTTAGTATCCCCCTCACTGGGGGCTAAATGCAGGCGCGGGGGGGTAGGTGATGCCAAAAGGAGCGCAGAACTGGGAAGAGAAGCGCTCAACCCAGCCTGGTCCACAATGATACTTTGGGCGCACGGCACGCAAACCCCGCCACCACCACTCAAAGGGGATGCCCCGCACATGGCACACAGCCGGGATTGCCCCGAAGGACCCCCAAGCACGCTTTCCCCAGAAGCCTTCATATGGTGATTAACACAGGTGCAATAGGCCAGTATAGGGTAAGGGCTAATAAGCCACCCGGGGTGCCCCCCAAGGGATGCCCCCAGAAGAGCCAGTAGAGGAGAGAGGAGGGGGGGTAAGGAGCAGAGCCGGGAGAAACCACAACCCATCGTTGTCCCGCCTGAAAGACATAAGTAACATGCACATAAGCATCCCGCAGCACATGCCCCAGGGAAACAAAAAAGCCCAAAGGCAGAGGAACACCAAGCCGCCAGACCATGGGAGGAAGCGACACAGGAAACGATCACCGCCGCAGCCCAGGGAGGAAGAGGGGCCCCAGACGCGCAGCAGGCTCAAAATGGCGCCGGCACGAGAACCTCGAGGGGCGGGCCGCGGGGGGACGACACGATACGCGTCATCCCTCGGCCCCGCCCCCCCCCTTGAAGTGCGCAAAAATGGCGCTCTCGTGAACGCGCCGGCGCCATCACAATCCAAAAAACACCTCACAGCCATAGCGACGCCCGACACGGAGCGGAGTACAAAATGGCGGCGGCGAAAACAGCGTTAAAACCACTCACCGCAACCACTCGCCCCCCCCCCCGAACACACGCCGGGGAGAGGAGAACGAGCAGGCAGCGGCAGGGTAGGGGGGAAGGGGAACCCCAGAAACAAGAGAAGCAAGGCAAAAAAACACAGTCCCCAAAAACACTCACCCGCTCAGAAGCTAGGACAGGAACTCCACATCCCTCAGTAGGCTCACCATAAAGCCTATGGCCGGCCACCCTTTGTGGTACAGGGTCTGCGGCTTGGAGCAGCGCTCCTTGACCACCTGACCCTAGTGCTCCTCTACCATCACCCGATCAGTCAGCCGAGGCTGGGAGGCACAGAGGGTCCGGAAACGGGTGGGAATAGACTTGCAGGGCCGCAGGCTTGGTTGCCCCACTCACCTGCGCAATATAAAGAGCCATCTTCTAACTTTGCAGTATCACTGCAGAGGAAACACTGGAGAGGTCTATTGGTGATCCTGTTTTTATATGGTACTGGGAGGAGCCACAACTCTTCTGCAGGGCACTGCGCCACCTTGTGGCGGAATATCCATACGTAAGGACTTCTTGAAACAGGTCGTGCCATGCAATAGGAAAAGTGATATTTTGCTTAAGTCCCAACTTGTCCTACTGCTCAACCTTGCCAACGCTGACTTTGTCCTACCACCTGTTTAGCTTGGCATGCAGATATTGGCAGAATTGCATATGGGGATCTGATGGCCTTCATTGTAGCATGAAGAGACCGAAGCTCTGTCCTACTTAGTCTGAAGCATGATGGTGAACACTGACGGGTGTAGGAAAGTTGAGCAATGGCATTGGTGATAAATGTATGCAGATGCATATACAAATATAGAGATCTTCATTCAAGTTGTTCAAATGTAGCTCCCTAGCATGACGTGGGCATGCCTGGGCAGGGGGCCCCTGGACTGGGAAGGTCATTCACCCGATCCTCTACTGCTTACTTTGCGTTTGTTCTAAACCTACTAGTCACAACACAACAACCTAGTATGTTTGTAATGTATATATGATGCATATTAATGGTCACAAAAAGATTTGCCCCTCCTTGTTTTAGTGTAGAGCTCTCTGACTGTAGTAAAAGATGATTTTACCCCTTCCAGCAGCAGACATCCGCTACTAAAAATCCATTGTCTTCAAATGTATTAATATGATGGAAGATGTTGAAAGCTGAAGTTCTGTATTTATTATTGAGATATTCCCCTGTATGCTTCTCTCCAATGTGCAACCAGACCTATGTAATCAAAGAACAGAAAGTTTCACAAAGGTGTACTGCATTCTATAGGAACAGTGTTTCTTTCAGTCAACTGTGAGTCATAGGGGTCGATTCAGAGCCAGGTGAGAATTCTCAATCCTTTTTAGGAGAGAAAACTGCCACTGACTTTCATTGTCTATCAGATGTAAATTTGCACCTGGCTCTGAATCAACCCCAAGGTAGATATTGAAAGTCAATGGCAGTTTTCTCTCCTAAAAATAGTGAGACCCCATAGAACTGCCCTTGGTCTGCCCACTAATGAGTTTGAACACTAGAAGGTTTCAGCTTTGCGCTATAGCCCTTAACTTCAAGGCAGATTCTTTTCAGCTAGTGTTCTTTTAAAAAACACTCTCTGATATTCTGGATGAAAAGGCTAGGTTCTGGACTAATCCACATTGCATATTCTGGTGGTAGAACATTCCATGCCTAGGCTGGATAAAGGTTAGCTAAGGCCAGGGTGATGAGATGCCAAAGGTGTTCTCCGAGATGTGTTGTCAGTAAAGATCCCTCAAAGCAGACAGGTTTGTATCATGTCACTAGTGAAAAGGAGACCAAGGATTGGCCTTCACAGTAGATGCGAGAGGGGTGCCACATGTGGCTTGTGGAGAAACGTGTCGGCTTTCCCACATTGGATTTTTCAGCTTCTCCATGCGCATAACACAAGCTGCAGTATCAGCAATTTGCTTGTAGGGAGTAAGTATTTTAGGGGGGGTTTCATGCACATTGATTATTCATTTTTGGGTCTAGGGGAGATTAGCATATACTTTGAAAAGAATAAAGTTGCTACCACTTGCTATACGTTTAGGCATGGTGGCTGTATAGTCCAGTTGCGGCCATCTCACAGTACTGCATGTGGCTCTCAAGGTGAGAAAGGTTGGGGACCCTATGTTATGTTTTCTTACCTCTGATGCTCTGTGTTCTGCTTGTTACCACCAAACATTGACCAACTTGGCAAAACAGCTGCTTGGTCCTCCTTTTCCAGCTATGGTGGTTTTTTGTATCCATGAATGGGGGACTTTGCTTTGGTGAGTGTTACAGACAGCATTTTCAGAGTCTTTTTATGTAACAGGGCCCTCCTAATTTTGATACGTTGCAGCCTTTTTTCTCGCCCTGAGGAAGTGACGCCGTGACGTCACGGAACGCGTCGGCGGTGAGGTGGGGGGCATCGTGGTAGCTCTGCCTTGGATATGTGAGTTCTATGCTTCATGTTGTATGTCTGTATTACCTTTGACCCGGCTGGTCCCCCTTATTATTAGTGGGATTGCACATTAGTTTTGGCACTTAGCACTTTTTTACAGATTTGGGATATTAGATTATCAGGGAGAGTATAATATGAATTTATAGGGTGGGGTCCTTTATAAGGATATATACACACATTTTCTACTGGGTAGTATAGAGTATTTATTTATAGGTGTAGTATTTATTGGAAGGTTATATTTACACTTTCTTTTTGGATATATTGTACATCACTGGTAATTGATTGTGGTGTAGGTATAATTTCCAGCCTGGTATAATAAGAGATGATATAGTACATATGATTATATTTTGGATATAAATTGAGCAGTATTTGCACCAGTCTGGTGCTCCTCTCCCCTCTTGTTTTATATGGTTTTGTGTTTTTTAATTGTGTTTTAATTGTCGCAACTGTTTGTAGTACTTTATATGTATT
Organism: Gastrophryne carolinensis; assembly: GCA_027917425.1. Taxonomy (NCBI): domain Eukaryota; kingdom Metazoa; phylum Chordata; class Amphibia; order Anura; family Microhylidae; genus Gastrophryne; species Gastrophryne carolinensis. Next base: position 411,501,914 of record CM051235.1, read on the forward strand.
AATAATAATAGAAAATTTGTATACCTTTTGACAGTATTAGTGGTGCCGCTGTTTTATGGGGTTGGTTCTTTGGGGGTTGTGGGACCTCCTTGTGTAGTTACTTGCAGCCTTTTTTGGTCGTGTTTTTCCACATTCCATATTTTGGACTGTTTCAGGTCAGGCTGCTTTTGTCTAATTGCAGGTCACAACAACTACAACTGAATCTACCGTGTAGAGGATGAGGAAGACCTCTTTAAGTATTAAGGTTCTTGGTAGGTGGTGCTAATTGCCACAGTCTGTGTCTCAGTGTAATGCAAGCAGATGACTTACAATGAATGTACTTTTCTTTTGTATTCTTGAAGTGTTGCTGCGTGATGTGGTTTTGTGGTATTGTAATTGTGGGACATTTACAAAATGAGCATCAACGCAATTCTAACAAATTCTAACAAGCCCGAACAAATTCTCTGATGTCTGTGCAAGTTTGCATGCAACATACCCCCATGGTTTCATGAGACTCAAAGCAGTCCATATAATTCGCACCCCAAATACTCCATGCTGAAAGGAATTTGAACAAATTGATCTTGACAGGTTGTTCTATAAAGAGTAAATAATTTGGGGACATCCCGAAACTGGAAGAGAGAAAACAAATATTTCATAATAGCAATTATCATTATATGTATTAACATAAGCAGAGACACCTAGAACAGTGGGATGACCAGGGACACAAAAAGGAGTTCCAGTGATTGTTCCAGTGCTTTTGTCAATTTACCAGGTAGAAGATGCAGAAGGAACTGCATCAGTCATAAGGGTAAAACCTCCAACTTCATAACATTATATAACCACAGACTGGTCACCTGTGAACGTAGGAGGGTCGAAATCTGTCACTACAAGGAAACTGGACAACAACTTTGGCCTTTTTCACTGGATCTTCTTTATCTGAAACAGACAATTGCCAAGTATTGTTTATTATTTAAAACAATTAACATAATAAAACACAGTAAAGTCACATTATTATGACCAGCAGCAAATATCGAGACTAACCACCATGTGAAGCACAGAAAGTAGCTAGAAGGCTGGAAGTTACAGGTATCTGGAACCATGCTTATTGCAGTGCATCCCATAGGTGCTGGAGAGTACAGAGATTTCTAGCCATGTGACATGTTGTATAAAATTAGTATCCATTGGCTGACACGTCAACATTTGATTAGTTGAAGCAGAAAATGTGACTCTTCACAGAAGAAAACCCTTAGCAATAAACAGAGGTCCAGATCTGGTACCTGTATGAAAATTAAGGACTTATTTGACAATAAAACTTTGGTAGTAGAGGTGCAGTCACCATATGATTAGAAGCCCCATATGCAGTAAGGTTCAATAAACTATTTTAGACACATGTGGGCCCATAGTTCATTTTGGGGGTGAGCTGCTCCACTTTAGCACGTCGGTCTTCACTTGCGCAACTTTCTAGCGGACGCTCCACATTGTTTTTTTTCCAATGGTGCCATTTGTCTGCTCATGATACACTTTCACCACAGCAGCATGCACACACTTGATAAACTGTGCAGTTTCAAAAATAACTGCCAGCCTTTTCCCAAAAGCCAACAATCTTTTTTGCAACTTTGATAAATCTCCCCTTTTATCCATGACAGCGACAAGGGATGCGTGTGCAGCCTATTACTCACCTTACACCAAGCAGCTCATAACTCGTGACTTGCTTTCCTGAGCTACGCACTGCCAATGCTGAAAGTAGGAAGTGATTAAAATAATGTGACTCAACTGTGTATAATATATATTATAGATATATTTTGGTCCTTCCCTGTAACATTTACTTTCCATATATTGTCTACATATAGACAATCCATCCATTTTGCGCTACACATGTTCAACCTTGATTTTTGAAGGGATTTCCCCGGAAAATTATATATTGTATATTGTCTGGGTTTCAACATGAAATGTCTTGTATGGCCGTTTTTTAGTGTATTCTTAATACTTTTTGGTGAAATATGTGCAAAAAAATTAAAAAAATCTATTTTTTGGCAATTTGTAGTGTTTTTTGTAATAAAAAAATGTAAGTTTGTCAATAAAATCTTATTGCATGTCAAACCCCAATTTCTCCCTGTCACAGCGGTACCACATATGTATTGGTAGACACCCTTTCCTGTCCAGGAGACTCCCCCAAACTGAAACAGCGATTTAGGAGATTTTCGGATAAAATACAACTGTGTTATGTGCTATGCACACCTTGCAGTTTTTCCAGAACAACAATGCTTTACATTTGAAATACCCCTCACAAACTATATATTTTCTGGAAGTATACACCTCAAGCTTTCTAGAAGTACCAGGCGTGTTTATGTGGGCATGGTTTTCTGGAAGTAATCCCTTAATCAATTCTTTGGTCGCACAGAGTTTCCCTAAAAAAGAATATAAAGGAAGAATCAAGCCACATTTTCCTAAAAAGAACTATATGCAACAAGAAAAAACAAGTAAAATCTCAAAAAGTAACATGCCCCGAACAGAACAATACCCAGCATGCATAGCTACTGTCAAGGGAAGAGTTGCCAAACACCACAAAGTAAAGCGTGCGCATAACAGTAATTTTACTTGAAAATTTCAGTTCTGCAGACAAAGTGCGCACCTTGCAATTTTTTAACCAAAACAACCCTTTACATTTGAAATATCCCTTATAAACCATCCTATGAAAGTACACATGTTAAGCTTTCTAAGCGTACCCAGCTTGATGTAGTGGGCTCATCTTTCTGGAAGTAATCCCTCTAAGAATTCTTAGGTTGCACAGGGTTTCCCTAAAAAATGTATAAAAAAGCTAAATAAATAACATCCTTTCTTCCATTTTCCTAAAATATCAATATGCAAACAAGAAAAAACAAGCTAAATCTGAAAGAGCAAGGGCTCCCGAGCAGAACAATACCCAACATGCATAGGTACTATTAACCCTTTTAATTGCCAGCCTGCTTGAAGTTTTGTCACCCTCTGTTGACCAGTCATTTTATCCCATTCTGCGCCATGTTTAACCATGATTTTTGCCGGAATTTCCAGGAAAATTATATATATATATATATTTTGCAGCAGAGTTTAGGCTACTGTTTTTCTTTAATATTTTTGCGTAAAAAAACAAAAAGATAAATAAATATTTTTTTGACAATTGTCTCCTTTATTTTAAATAAAACATTTAAAAACCATATTGCATGTAAAAGCCCCATTTCTGTCGAAACGGTACCACATATGTATCAGTAGCTCACAAAGGGGCGGGGCTAACAGCCACGAACCAGGAAGCTGTCCGCGAACCTCTCCTCACCACGGAAGAACCTGGGGGGGGGGGGGGGGGCGATCAGGGGAGTAAATGTCATTCATTTTTTTTTTACAGTAAACTGCAGCGTCCGAAGCGGGGGGGGGGGGCACTATTTTGGGCACCCTCCTGAAGCGAGGAGAGCCCTGGGGGGGGGGATCGGATGCCCCCCGGGCGAAGAGACGACCCACTCGATCCAATGTGGGGGTCAGGTGAGTTTTTTTACTTTTATACTTATTTTCCTGTGGGGGGTTTAAAGTCAGCTACGTGAGACTCACGTAGCTGGCACTAAAAGGGTTAAAGTGGAGTAAAACCCAGGATTTTGATCCCATGTGAAACCTCCCAGGTTGCCTGGTCTCACTCACCCTTCATAAGTCCTACAGCGCATGCGCAGCCCTCGCGGATCTGCTCCCACCCCTTCATCTAATGGCTTGTCTAAGGTGAGCGGATCCGCTCCCGTCCCTTCGTCTAACAGCTGATCTAAGGCAAGCAGATCCAAGTGCACTGGCTCCCCATTAACAGGGAAAGGGGGTGAGTTTCCGGGCGACCTGGGTGGTTTCGCACAGTACACATCCAAATTCTGGATGCCCCGGGGGGAGGGAATTCAGCGGCCCTGGAATCTTATGGATTTCAGGGTTGTTGGGGCGTGGGTTTCGAACCACCTTAAATGGCTTACTGTCTTAGCAGAAGTCTGTAGAGAATGATTTAACTCTCACAAGCCTTCCTGATGCCACCATGCTGCTTCAAAATGGAGATGGTATGTGTAGAAGTGTAACAAGGTGTTTAGTCTTATGGCTCTCTTATCAGACTGTGGAGACTTCACTGACTTATAGGCCTTACCTATAATCAAATGCAATCATGTTACACCCACACGACTGTGGTTATCCTGCCATTTCCAAAGGAAAATGCAATAAAAAATTGGGTCCCAAAACAATTACATGTGATGGGGCATTTATAAAGGCGAGGTACATCAGTTTGCGAAATAAATGCAGAAACAAATCACATTTTCCTGTGTTAAAGTTAAAATGCTCCCCAAAGGTAAGCCTGCTTCCCCAAATAATTAACATGACCCCCAAAGCTTTGATTTACACTTAGCCTGGATAATCCTTTTGAAAGAAATACAGCCACTGATGATTGTATAATCGTAAGTCTCTTAGTGGCCTCCCTCCACACAGTAACTCACCGTTGGAGGACAGTCTATTCCAGCCTCTGTTCCCTGACCTGCTATTCTCTCTTAACAGCCTCGGACCTTTTCAAGTTGTGCCTTGAAATGGAATGGCTGTGTGTTTAAGATGCTCCAAGTTCAGGGAGAACCACGTCTTATCTCAACTTTGCTGGGACCACGTCTTATCTCAACTTTGCTGGGACCCCCTCTATGTTGCATTCTGGCCATGCTTCTAGAAAGTACCTTACCCTGATCCTCAACTCTGTTTCTGTCCTATCCAATTCTCATGCTGCTTATGCTGGAATAATGAATTTCCCTACCTGATGTGATTGGCCTCCCTGCCACAACAAATACCCAGTATTTATGTAATGTATATTCCTGCCAAAATAATTCTATCAGCACAGCTATGACATCTGTCATACAATGACGAGCTGCGATATCGTGCCAGGAGATGCCATGTAGACACCTTGTTAGAAAGCTCTCTGCAGGCTTAGCTGGTCTAACATTTTCCACATTTTATCGCTTTGTTGTTCAATTTCCCTTGCCATTTTTTATTTTCTTTTTTTCAGTAAGTTGTTATACTGTGTTAGCCATCCATGTAAGCAGGAAATCCAAGGTTAATGTAATACCATTGATTGGCTAATGCAATATATTCAAAATGCAAGCTTTGAAGAAAATGTAAGCTTCTACTTCAGGCATAATACAGATCTGTAACTTAGACACACATTTATACATAAAACTACAAAGGAGGCACTACTGGCTATCTACTGACACAGGTGAATAATAGCAAAGTCGTAACATCATAGGCTGTGAGATAAGAATCAGCTGGATTTTAACAATTAATGGTGGGCAGATAAGAATGGGATGGAGGAGAGAGAGTGTGTGGAATTTGTATTACTCTCTTTAGTCACATCAACCCAGACAGTCTGTTTAATATTAGACCTTGTGGTAAATCCAGTCTATTCAATTCACTTTGGTTTTCTCTATCCTTATCCCGTTTTTATCCTTTTACCACATTGCCTCTTCCTTCTTTTCTCCATATTTTTACTTCTCCGCTTTTCTCTCCATCTCCCTCATTTTATACTGTACATTTTTCTCTCACATTTTTTATGTCTCTTTTTATATTCCATGTTACCCTGTCTCTCTTTTTTAACTTACTCCAGTCTTTCTCTTTTTTCCATCTATCCAGGCCAGTCCTGATGGATTTGTACTCCAAGTGATATTCATCAACTATAAAATAATCTTGTCTTAATTCTCTGACTTGTGCTTTTTAGTCATCTTTCCACAACGTTGCCTGAAAAGATTTTTTTTCTTTCACTGGTTAGATTATGCTGATATTAAATATTAAAATCAAATAAAAACAGTTGGCTTCACTTGGTAAAATCTCCATTTAAACTGGAACACCACCCATTTTTCACAAGGTGGACATTATAGGGTTGATTCAGAGCCCCTTTCTCATCATTTTATGGAGGTCTTGCTACCAAACGAAAAATCATGCAAAAATGAAAACATTTCACACTAAAGTTCTCGCAGAAAAAAGGCTTTGCAGAATCAGACGGGGGGAAAAAATGAACGAGAATGGAAATATTCACGCAAAAAAAAGGCTCTGAATCAACCCTTATGTCCTGCACAGGGGCGTATCCTGATAGCTAGTGCCCCCCCATTAACCCCCTGCAAACCAAGATTTCTTACCTGTGTCCTCACTTCCCTGGCAAAATCGAAACCCACGATTCGTCTGCGGCAGTGGAGTACAGGTCATGTGACTGCTATTGAAAAACATTGACTGTACCACTGATAACTTGGCTTTACTCTTACCACTGCAATTTGTGTGTGGAGACCCCGAGTCAGCTACACTCCAGCAAGCAATACTTACCTGCTGCTGCTCTTGGGTCACCTAGAGCTTGTACTTCTGTACTCAGCCAATGGGGAGCCCATTAGCAAATTCAGTTGGAAAAGTTACAGCCAGAATTGGAGAAAATAACCATAAGAAAATAGCAAAGTGGGGCTGGCATAGGAAGTCTTGGGTAGGAAAAGGGGAGTGACCTTCTGGGATACCCAAAGTTAAGCTTTATTTTTACAATAACTGTAGGTCTTCTTCACCCCACCCAGGCATCTTGGTTTGGGATGTCCAGACGGTTAAACAAATATAGAAAGCCCAAAATACTCTTCCCTAGGGGTGACCCCACCTGGTCCATGTTCCCTTCTCAACTGGAACTCAATTGGAAAACCAATAATATTCACTAGGTGAGCACGCACCAGACCCAGTAATGAATGTTACCTTATTTCAGGGGCCCTTGCTCTGACATCTTTATCTGACATTTTGCATTGTTTTTCACATTGATATTTCATACTGTTGGTGCCCAGGGTAAAAAAACAATGTATTGTAATTCTGCTTTCTATGACACTAAAGAAGACCAAAGGTCCAAATAGACCCTTGGCCCGCTGCATTTGAGATGCCCTGCAGCATGGAACCCTCGGTGGACAGATGCAGAGCACTCCGCTCCTTCCACTCTACACGTTCAGCAGACCTCAGATTTAAAACATAACAGCACCTAAGGTGGATAAATACTTTTTATAGGTGCTGTAGCATGACACAAGGACAATCAATGAAATTAATTTTATGCAAACACCTTATTTTACACACCTGCCTGTAATGGAGGAAATGTGACAATATTGTACGCAAAGGCGAAATGCTTCCCAAAACAATTCCCAATATTGTAGACGGTGCCATCGTTTTCGATGTGCGGGTGTGCTGTCACGCCATTGATGGAGATGTAGTTGCAGAGGTCCACCTGAAAGTCACAAAAGGAAGTGACAAGGTTGTGATATGACTAATCAGTGTGACTCACCAGCGCTTCAATGGCATTCAGATGCTCATCTAATAAAGCTTCATTTGCTCTTTTCACTTAATAAAGAGATAATCTTTTTGTGGACACGCTTTGCGTCATATTATTTTCCTAATTAATGTACAACATAATATAATCCTGTAACACTGGAGGAGAGAGAATGACAAGACCTTCATGTGAAAATTGTTTATATGTAATACATTTCTTTAAAGACCCTCTCAAGGCTATAGTGTTCTTTCCACCTCTGCCGACCCTATTGCTGGCTTATTGTCCTAGGGTTCCCATTGCTCTGATTCCCCCTTTTTTCATATACTTTATGTAGGTAACGTGCAGAAATGAGGCAGCACGCAGGCATCTGTAATAAGGATACCCACTGGAGTTTGGGTAGGCTTTAGGAGAGGACTAGGAGGAGACCCCCCCTGTCAGGATCTGACTTGGACAGTGGTTCTCCCTGGACACAGGGAGAGTAGGTGCAATACTTACTCAGCTCCCAGGAGTTTGTTCCTGTAGTGTTCCTGTTGATTTCAGATTTCCTATAAAGTAGGAAGCAGGCAAAGTCCAAATATCCAACTAAACCGCCCTACAGGGGTCCGCCACTGCACAATTTTTCCATTATTTTTTTTTTTCACACCACAGCCCCCTATGACAGCATTTACCAATCACACTCTCAGCACTGGCCTCCAGCCTTACTGACCACCTAAGTCTAAATTTATAGAATCAGGAACCAATCAGCAGGTATGGACGGGGCGCTTGCCTGTTGTGTAACTAGACTCCTCCATCACGCAGTGAGAATGTCCCTGCACTAAACACTAACTAAACTACCCTAGCATCTACCTAACACTTTTAACATGGGTGATAGCTAATCCACCATCCTGTTACACATCCACAGCAGAACACCATTTACCAGGACAAACTCTTTAATATAAATAATTGAGTCTATGTGTGACAGTGTATGTCTACATGGAAGCCATTTGTTTCTGAAAGAAAAAAAGTTTGAGAGATTCCAAGCTGGCATCTTAGCCACCTGACATCTCCACACAAAAGGTTCCACAGTTACTTGAGTTACAGCTAGTCATGGGCTCCAGATCCGGTTCAGTGTTAAATACAGCCAAGATCTTGCCTAATGGGCCCTTATGGTCTTCAGCACAGGACAAGTTCTCATCCAAGAACACCAGACCCATGGTTGATGGGCACTGGGCTCTTCCAAACTCATCAGGGGGTGAAGGTAATCAGGCAGGGGATATCAAGTTACCTGCCTCATGTCAGGGCTGAATAAATCTGCAGCTACTTAAAAGCAGACCAAGTCCTCTTCACCCAAGTGAAAGCTTGCCCTTAGAGCAATACGAAGTAGCAAGTATTTCCCCAAACTGGGATGCACCATCACATAAAATCTCTGTAAAATACATTTAGGTTTTCTAACATTTAAAAAACGGGGATCAGGATATATCTATGTACAATATATTTGTAATCTAAGGGATTGACCAGTCAAAATGAAAATCCATTGCCTGGCATCTTACATGAAGCAGTGTCAGTCCCATGAAAGAAATAGGAAATTCCTCTTTCGCTTTGCTGCCCCCTGCGGCTCCCCCTGGATCCTGACCATGAATCATAGCCTGAGGCTCATGTCAGGTTGACACCCTCTCCATCAATGGTAGGCTCGAATGGCGTCCTCATCACTGCCACTCAAACCCCTGGACACTCCTCTCTCCCCTGCTCTGCTAGTTACCAATAACTAGATGTCACAATCCCACATTCACGGCATGCTTGCATTGACAGTCCTATCACAAGAGACAGAGAATCTTTGAAAGAGATCTTTAAAAAAAAAAACGGAAAAAAGTTAACATTGCCATGTTTAGTTGTACACAATAGAGTTTTCACAGGGGCGTACATACCATAGGGAACAAGGGGGGGTCCAGCGCACACTGTCTCCACTGCGGTATGTACCACTGACCATAGTTATCTGGCCATGCCGCCTCTGGTACATGGCCTTTCTTCTGTATCAGTGGCATGCAAGGGCCCTGCCTCTATGCACGAACCTCTTAGATGGTGCTGTGCTTGGCCCGCTCCTCAGACGCTGCATGTCGACCAGTTGCAGAGTGTCTTAAAGGGGGGGATGGGATTTGCTGCCAATGATGGGGGCGGTTTGCTGCCATTGATGGGGGCACTGCTATGTACACCCCTGGCTTTTGACTATGCCTGGACAATTACTTTCACCCTTTATAACATATTATATATAATGCACACAATGTATTCACACGAGGATGTACTGAGTATAATGTATTCATACCTTACAGGAGGTTATCTAAATACCTTTTTAATAGTCTCTAGTGTGTCTGGGTCAACCTTAGTGATGTAATTGGTCTCTGTGCAGGCATAGAAATCCTCCCCCACAGGGTAAATGTTGACCAGGGAGTTATCTGTCACCTCTAAGCCCTTAAAATAGGAGAAAAACCTGCAGACAAAACACAAGTGTCAACCTATGTACACAGTTTGTTCATCATTAATAGAAAAAAAGGAAATTGAGTTACTGGAAAAACTTTTTTAATGTTTTAGTGGGTTTTTTTTCGCTAGCTATGTCCCACTTCCTGTGGTGGGAAAAAAACAAAGCTATGGGACCAGAAAGGTGTCATCAGCACTGGAACAAAAAGACATGGGACCAGAAAGGTGTCACCAGCACTGGAACAAAAAGACATGGGACCAGAAAGGTGTCACCAGCACTGGAACAAAAAGCCATAAGGCCAGAAAGGTGTCACCAGCACTGGAACAAAAAGACATGGGACCAGAAAGGTGTCACCAGCACTGGAACAAAAAGACATGGGACCAGAAAGGTGTCATCAGCACTGGAACAAAAAGCCATGGGACCAGAAAAGTGTCATCAGCACTGGAACAAAAAGCAATAGGACCAGACCAGAAAGGTGTCATCAGCACTGGAACAAAAAGACATGGGACCAGAAAAGTGTCATCAGCACTGGAACAAAAAAGCCACGGGACCAAAAAACAGTCATCAGCACTGGAACAAAAAGCCATAAGGACAGAAAGGTGTCACCAGCACTGGAACAAAAAGACATGGGACCAGAAAAGTGTCCTCAGCACTGGAACAAAAAAGCCACAGGACCAAAAAAGAGTCATCAGCACTGGAACAAAAAGCCATAAGGCCAGAAAGGTGTCACCAGCACTGGAACAAAAAGACATGGGACCAGAAAGGTGTCACCAGCACTGGAACAAAAAGCCATGGGACCAGAAAAGTGTCATCAGCACTGGAACAAAAAGCCATGGGACCAGAAAAGTGTCATCAGCACTGGAACAAAAAGCCATGGGACCAGAAAAGTGTCATCAGCACTGGAACAAAAAGCCATAAGGCCAGAAAGGTGTCACCAGCACCAGAAGCCACATGTTTTGTGCAGGTCAACACCTTTCAGTCCTGATGTAGTATATTTCTGCAGGCTTCCAACACAGATCCCACAGCAAGACTTTCTTACAGATAATTCTGCGTTGTCTATCAATTTCCCATGGATTCAGAATCTCAGTCATCTTTGCACTGGCCACACAATTATGGCTTTCAGCCTCAAGAGGCTCTAGAGTACCAGACAAGACAGGGACACTCAGTGTTCCTTATGGGCACCTTGGCCCAGTCTCGTACTCCACTGTAAACATCTACTGAGACCAAGGCCTGAAGTCGTCGAGCCATGGGTCTGTTTGGAAAGCCTGGGAAAATGAACTTTCCTTTTAAACCCATTTTATGTTATGGTGACCAAACAGGTAATAATCTTTGCCAGTGTGGAAGGTCACAGACACAAAAATCAAAAGGTTTTAACCCTTCCTCCTACTCTTTCATTAGCTAAACATTAATGGTATTCAGGCTTTATTACATTTAGCTAAGCCTAAGACCAGCCCAAATACTTAGCAGCACCAACAATTGGTGCTGCGGTTATTTTCTTATCTATAAAAAACAGCCTGTGGAGTTTTCCTTTACTACAGGCGACATTTTAATTTATTCTCTAATGCTGTGACCTTTACTCACCTGGAGAAGATGTTTTTGCATGGATCAGGGTAAGCAAATGTGCCAAACTCTGTGATCACAATCCTCTTCTCGGTCATTGCTCTGACGTATGCATCCGTCTTTACAAACCTGGAGCCATATATTTCATTTTTAGCATTATTTATTTATAAAGTGTTATCACCTTCCATAGTACAAAGTAGTGATTACAGATGAGCATACAGTTCATAGACCATCACAAATAAGGTGTTACAGAGTTCAAGAAGAATATTATGATCATAAGATAGAAGAGAGCTCTGCACTTACAAGCTCACAGTCTAAAAGTGGAGATAAAGGGGAAGGATCATGAATGATCATGAATGGTAAGTATTGAGTTTTGTGGTGTGTGCCCTGGAGAATTACTAAAGCTAAGTTGTATGCTTATCCATTTAAGAGGGGTTTGGATAAGGGGGTTGGGCCGTGGTGAATTAAAGCGAACCTAAATCCTGATTCGGATGCCCTATTGTGTGAAACCCCCCCCCCCCCCCCCCAGGGCACTGGTAATCACTCACCTTTCCCCAGTCCAAAGGCACATGCACAGGCTCTTGTTCAATCAGAGAAGTTTGCCATTTGACAAATGGCTTTGGTTGTATACGATAGGGAGTGAGCACGTGCCACTGAGGATGCAGCCGCTGTCACTCCCCATTAAAATAAATAAGAGCCCTTGGCAGAAAGATGTAAACACAACAAAGGGCTCTGATTGGTCGACAGCCCACACATCTCCAGTTGGACCGAGGAGAGGTGAGTTTAACTAGGCGAACTGGGGGTTTCACACAGCAGGACATCCTGGGAAAGTCTAAATGGGCAAGCATGTGATCAGAGCAAAAGACTAGAGGCTGAATAAGGCTGGTGTATGGGTTGAAGCTGCTGAATTAAACATTAAATGGAGGAAGGAGTGAAGAGAGCTTTGAAGGTTAAAGGTTGGGAGCCAGTGGAGGGGCTGACAGAGGGGTGCAGAGATATAATATTACATATTGAGGTATATGCAGTATTAATGTGTAAAACACACTACTAATTACAGAATTATATAGCATGTGCATGTATGACTATAATATTTAAATGACTAAAGTCTGGTTTCTGTAGTGGGATCACTCTATTGTGGTCCCTATCCTCCCTGTGAACTACTCTGGGAACATTTTGGTCTGGAGACCTTGGGAAGAACTGTTTTTGCTTTATAGGACATGCTTGAGAAACATTGATTTTTTTTTCAGAACCCTTGGCCAACAAATGATAAGCCAGTAAGGGTTTTACTTTCCGCCTTTTAACCAGGGTATACATAACATATTCATACATAACTGTCCTGGGTTGGATACGACTCCCTGTAAGATTCCAATAACCAGATAGGGTAAAAAAAACAAAAACAAAAAAAAAGGATATGTCCTTCTGTCTTCAGAAAGAAATAGCTTCACTAGATCAACCTAGCCAAAAGGGGGTTAGCAGGCCTGGGGGTCAGTGTCAAGCATGGAACAGGACCTCCCAGTTCTCAAATAATGTGATGTACTGATAAAGACCTGCATGTCACACTATTGCAGAAGTTTTCGTCGCGTTTGTCCATCCAGCATTTCTTTATTGCTCTGTCTTACATTTCCATTCCACCCTTCTAAATATATTAGTTACCTCCCTCTTTGGTGGGCCATTTCAGATTGCTGGACCATTTTTCTGAAGTCCAGGCTGTTTTCTGTTGTCATTAGGTACTTAGTTTACCTCTGCAGGTCTGTTCATGTGTGTTTGCAGCCCTGCTTTGTTGCGTCTTTTTGATTATTTTATTATTTAGTGAGTATTCCCTTGTTGTGTCCTGCCCCGAGTTTGTAATTCTGGACTTTGTCTTGTGCAGAGTTCCTGTTCTTGTTCCTAGTCTGGGTTTGCTCAAAGATTCTCCCCATCTCTTCAGAGTGTATGTGTGTGTTTTCAGGGTTTTTTCTTATTGTCTGCCAAGAGTCCATTGTATAAATTCCACATGTCTGCCAACTGTACCCAAAGGTTCTGGGGGCACCTTATGTATGTTTCTGGAAAAATACAGTTCAGAAAAGCGATGTGCCTTTCGTGCACCTGAGCTTAATTCATTTATACAGGTTCTAACATTTATCTAAACCTCCAAATTACTCTTTCTGGCAATGGGAGTTGTCTACGAAGAGTAAACTATTCTGTTATGGGTCTATTACCAGAAATGTACAAAGAGTCTAGGTAAAGAGTGCTTTATTAAAAGTATTCACATGGAGCACACAGACCGAGAATCACAGAATTACCATCATTTTTAATGAGTAGCCAGAGCCATGCAGGTCTCTCTATGACTCTTTCAGGCTCCCAGAAACCCCGCTGGGTAGGATGTACTGCTGCCTGGGTATAGCTAATAACAATTTCAGTGATTCTATCAGGATTGTACCAAACACCCGTCTGTCTTAAGTCAGTATCCCCCAATCTCCACCGCCACTTCCGCCTATAGACAAGCCCCCGCTTGTGGGAGACACGGGTAATGCCTCTCCCAGTCGGTTGCCCCCAGGACTTAACAGGCGCAAAGGATAGTAGCTTAAGGTGCAGCTTGGTGTTTGGCAGGGAATCCCGAATGAGGATGCCGGGTGCGAAAGTCCGTAAATCAGGCCGAGGTCAAACCAGGAGGTCTCAGGCGAGGTATCCAAGGGAGATGACAAAGAATGGTCGAGGGTAGCCGAGGTCAAGTCCAGGAGGTCACAGGCGAGGTACAGGAGGGTCAGGCAAGAGAGTGGTCAGGCAAAGCAGGAGGTCAGGGCAGGCAGCTAGCAAGAATAGTCGAGGTCCAAATCCAAATCCAAATTCTTCACTAAGGTACAGCAACACACATCCAGAACCCAGGAGCTATAACGGGCACTGGGATACTGAATCAGTATAACTTTATAGGGAACACTGGCCATTGGGAAAAGGGGACAATGGAGGGAAACAAACTGATTGGTGCATACAAGGAAATGGGATCGGTCCCAGGAGCTGGACGGCCCAGGCCAGACAGGCCGACCAGTCCCTGGGTCCGATCCCAGGAACCAGCCACAGATTGGACATTTCAAACTCGCCCCCGGCGGGCGCGCTGGGGGAAGCGCCGCCGGGAGGCATAAAGCAGACGTGCTCGCGCGCGCGAGCACGTTGAGGATCGGGCGCGCCCCCGCCAGGAGGAGGAAGCGCCGTGTCACAGGGGAGAGCCGCAGGGCCGCGCAGCCGCGCGGAGCGGGCTGCGACGCGGCCACCCACGGCGTCCTGCACCGCCAGTCCCTGATGGCGACGGTGCCGAGGAGCTGGCAGACCCGGGGACCGTCGGGCCGCAGCCCGGTGGGAGCCACCCGGCAGCGCGCCGCGGGACCAGGAACGGCGATGAGGTAAGTGCCTAACATTACCCCCCCCCTGAGGAGGGGCCACTGGACCCTCCAAGCTGGGTTTTAAAGGATTCTCCCTATGAAACTTCTTTACCAAATTCTGCGCATGAACTTCTCTGGCAGGAACCCAAGATCTTTCTTCCGGACCGTACCCCTTCCAGTCAATAAGATATTGAAGAGAGTTCCGAAAGAAACGAGAATCAAGGACCCGGGCAACCTCAAACTCCTGATGCCCATCAACTACCACAGGACTAGGAGGACTATTAGGTTCATGGTTTCTTGCGGACTTAAGAAGTGAAACATGAAAGGATTTACAGATTTTCATGGATGAAGGGAGGGCCAACCGGTATGTAACCTGATTAACTTTGTGTGTTATGGGGAATGGGCCAATAAACTTAGGTCCTAACTTAGCGGAGGGTTGGCGTAGCGCCAAGTTCTTGGTTGAAAGCCAAACCCAGTCACCCACTTTAAAGTTAGAATTAGACGATCGCTTGCGATCAGCAAATTTTTTCTGTTGACAAGCGGCCCTAGTTAGGTGTTGCTGGATTTTATCCCACTCCCCTGGCCATTTGGAAACCCATTCATCCACGGAGGGAACTCTAGAGGGTTGGTCCGAAAGAGCAGAAAACTTCAGATCCTTGCCATAAACGCAGTGGAAAGGAGAAACCCCTGTGGATGAATGCGTGGCGTTGTTAAAGGCAAATTCCGCAAAAGGTAAGAAGAAGACCCAATCAGTCTGAGAACCCGCCGTAAAACAGCGCAAATATTGTTCCAGGGACTGGTTCGTTCTCTCGGTTTGACCATTCGACTGCGGATGAAAGGCCGAGGAAAGGGAGACGGTGAACCCCAACTTGGCACAGAAAGCCCTCCAGAACCGGGAGACAAACTGGACCCCCCTATCCGAAACAACATCCATGGGAATACCATGAATCCTAAAGACATGAGTAATGAAAAGTTGAGCAAGAGTTTGAGCTGAGGGGAGTTTCTTTAAAGGGACGAAATGGGCCATCTTGCTAAAGCGGTCCACAATTACCCAAATAACCGTATGTCCCTGAGACGGAGGAAGGTCAGTAACAAAATCCATGGCCAGATGTGTCCACGGGGAGGCAGGAATGGACAATGGAAGGAGTGGGCCTTCCGGTGAGCTCCTCAAGGACTTACTTTGGGCACAGACTTTGCAAGCGGAGACAAACCTTTGAACGTCCTTCCTAAGAGAAGGCCACCAAACTTGGCGTAACAATAAAGCTATGGTTTTCTTAATCCCTGGATGACCGGTTGTTTTGGTATCATGAAAATGGGACAAGAACTCAGACCGGTAAGTAGAGGGCACAAACAGGGCTGAAGCGGGTTTCCCAGGAGGAGCTTGGGCCTGGAACTGAGTAAGATCAGGAAGTTGGGGTGGGATGGCGGCCACCACTAGGGAGCGAGGTACGATGGGAGAAACCACCCTTTCCGGTAAGTCAGGGGGAGAGAAACTCCGAGACAGGGCGTCCGCCTTTATATTCTTAGACCCGGGTTTATACGTTATAGAAAAATTAAACCGAGAAAAGAATAAGGACCAACGAGCCTGTCTAGGAGTTAACCTCTTGGCGGACTGGATGTATTCTAGATTTTTATGGTCCGTAAAGACCGTAACTGGATACTGAGCCCCCTCCAGCCAGTGTCTCCATTCCTGGAAGGCAAGCTTGATGGCCAGTAATTCTCTGTTGCCGATATCATAATTCCTTTCGGCCGCTGAGAATTTCTTGGAAAAGAAGGCACATGGATGGAGGCGTGCAGGTGAGCCGTAGTATTGAGACAAGACCGCCCCGACCGCTATCTCTGAAGCATCCACCTCCACAAGGAAAGGTCGTTGTTCATCGGGATGGACTAGGACGGGAGCAACGCTAAATACCCTCTTAAGATTCCCGAAGGCCTGGACAGCTTGAGCCGGCCAAACCGGGGGGTACCCGCTTTTCTTAGTTAGGTTAGTTAGTGGTGTAACCAGGGCAGAGAAATTCTTAATGAACCTTCTATAAAAATTGGCAAAACCCAAAAACCTCTGCAGGCCCTTCAGATCTCTGGGCTGCTCCCAATCTAAAACAGCCCTCACCTTAGATTGGTCCATAGACAGACCAGATTTGGAGATAATGTAACCGAGGAACGGAACCTCAGATACCTCAAATTGACATTTCTTTAATTTGGCATATAAACAATTCTCCCTAAGTTTCTGCAAAACTAGGCACACATGTTTACGATGCTCGTCAAGGGATGAAGAAAATATTAAAATGTCATCTAGATAGACAACCATAAACCGGCCGAGATAATCCCTGAAAATTTCATTGACAAAACTTTGAAAGACCGCAGGGGCATTACACAGGCCGAAAGGCATAACCAAATATTCATAATGCCCTTCAAGGGTATTAAAGGCCGTTTTCCACTCGTCCCCCTGCCTAATTCTTACGAGGTTATAGGCCCCTCGGAGATCCAGTTTAGAGAAAACCTGCGCCCCGACCACCTGCGTAAAGAGTCCCTCAATAAGCGGTAGGGGATACTTATTTTTTACCGTGATGTTATTTAAGCCCCGGTAATCGATACAGGGGCGAAGTCCCCCATCCTTTTTCTCCACAAAAAAAAACCCTGCCCCTGCTGGAGAAGATGAAGGCCGAATAAACCCTTTTTTCTAAGTTCTCGGCGATATATTCCCGCATGGCAAGGGTTTCCGCTCGGGTCAAATTAAATATTCTCCCTCTGGGAGGCATCGTACCAGGGAGCAGTTCTATTGGGCAGTCCCAAGGTCTATGGGGAGGAAGTTTGTCTGCTGCCTTTTCTGAAAAAACATCAGCAAACTCCAAATATGGAGTTGGAATCCCAATAGGGAGTAGACGCGTGACCCTGAGGGGAAATTCTAGGCAGTTCCGGAAACACTGGTGTCCCCACTTGGTAATTTGCCCCGAAACCCAATCAATTTGAGGATTATGCTCCTGCAGCCATGGCAACCCCAAAATCAAAGGAGTACCAGGCATGCTCAAAATCAGGAACCTGATAACCTCAGAATGACTGGCTCCTACTTTGATTTGCATAGGAGGTGATTGGAACCGAACTAACCCCCCGGCCACTGGAGTGCCATCAATGGCTGAAACCCGGATAGGAGTTGGCAAGGTCTGTACCATAATTCCTAGAGTCTGTGCTAGATCAGAGTCTAGGAAATTCCCAGCTGCTCCAGAATCTAGAAGAGCCTTTAGATTAACATATTTAGCACCATTCATAAACTGAACTGGGACGAAAACTGGAGACGATACTTGAGGAGATACCTTACAGCCTAGGAGGGCCCCCTCGAAACCCCCTAGGCTCTGAAGTTTCCCGACGGCTTCTTTGGGCAAAGTCTAACCATGTGGCCGGTCCCACCACAGTAAAGACAGAGCCCCTCGGCTAGGCGTCGTCGTCTCTCGCCTTCGGTGAGCCTGGTGGCACCTAGCTGCATAGGCTCTTCTGAAGGTTGAGCGACTAGAGCCTCAGATTTTGCAGCGGATTCAGGATGTGATCCTTTCTCTAGGCGCCTTTCCCGGAGTCGGCGATCAATGCGGATGGCCAAATGCATCAATTCATCCAGAGTTTGGGGTTCCGGGTAGTTCACCAGAGTGTCCTTGATAGAGTCAGCCAGACCTAATCGGAATTGGCCGCAGAGGGCGGGATTGTTCCAACGTGAGTCAACTGCCCAACGCCGGAATTCGGAACAGTAGTCCTCGGCTGGACGGCGTCCCTGGCGGAGGGTACGTAACTTAGCGTCAGCTGAGGCCCCTTTGTCAGGATCATCATAAAGGACCTCCATTGCAGCGAAGAAACTATCCACCGACTGGCGGATGGGGTCCTGAGCTGATAAGCTAAAGGCCCAGGACTGAGGGTCTCCATGCAACAGGGAAGTAATCAAGCCCACCTTTTGTTCCTGTGAGCCCGAGGAGACCGGGCGAAGCTGGAAGTATAGTTTACAAGAGTCCCGGAAATTGGCAAATTTTGCCCTATCGCCAAAAAACTTTTCAGGGAGCGGGATCTTGGGTTCCACAGTCATTGCGGCCGGAGTCCCCTGAGAAGTGGGGACAATGGGAGTAGGACGGTTCTCCTGGGCCGCAACTCGATGAGCCAGGTGCTCCACCGCCGCTGTCAGGGCCTGCACCTGCTCCAGAATTTGGTCCATTCTTCTTTCTGGCCCGTTATAATATCAGGATTGTACCAAACAGCCGTCTGTCTTAAGTCAGTATCCCCCAATCTCCACCGCCACTTCCGCCTATAGACAAGCCCCCGCTTGTGGGAGACACGGGTAATGCCTCTCCCAGTCGGTTGCCCCCAGGACTTAACAGGCGCAAAGGATAGTAGCTTAAGGTGCAGCTTGGTGTTTGGCAGGGAATCCCGAATGAGGATGCCGGGTGCGAAAGTCCGTAAATCAGGCCGAGGTCAAACCAGGAGGTCTCAGGCGAGGTATCCAAGGGAGATGACAAAGAATGGTCGAGGGTAGCCGAGGTCAAGTCCAGGAGGTCACAGGCGAGGTACAGGAGGGTCAGGCAAGAGAGTGGTCAGGCAAAGCAGGAGGTCAGGGCAGGCAGCTAGCAAGAATAGTCGAGGTCCAAATCCAAATTCTTCACTAAGGTACAGCAACACACATCCAGAACCCAGGAGCTATAACGGGCACTGGGATACTGAATCAGTATAACTTTATAGGGAACACTGGCCATTGGGAAAAGGGGACAATGGAGGGAAACAAACTGATTGGTGCATACAAGGAAATGGGATCGGTACCAGGAGCTGGACGGCCCAGGCCAGACAGGCCGACCAGTCCCTGGGTCCGATCCCAGGAACCAGCCACAGATTGGACATTTCAAACTCGCCCCCGGCGGGCGCGCTGGGGGAAGCGCCGCCAGGAGGCATAAAGCAGACGTGCTCGCGCGCGCGCGCGAGCACGTTGAGGATCGGGCGCGCCCCCGCCAGGAGGAGGAAGCGCCGTGTCACAGGGGAGAGCCGCAGGGCCGCGCAGCCGCGCGGAGCGGGCTGCGACGCGGCCACCCACGGCGTCCTGCACCGCCAGTCCCTGATGCCCACGACGGTGCCGAGGAGCTGGCAGACCCGGGGACCGTCGGGCCGCAGCCCGGTGGGAGCCACCCGGCAGCGCGCCGCGGGACCAGGAACGGCGATGAGGTAAGTGCCTAACAGATTCATGCCTATCTTGTGGACATGTGTTCTGGGATGTTGCTCTTCATCAACACAAGGCCAAAGACAGATGGCTGTATGGGCGTACCTACCAGCTTTTTAGGGTGGGAAAGGGGGACAATTTTATATTAGGCCACGTCCCTCATTGAGGGATGGATAGGAGATAGGATGTAACAGTTACAACAATATAAACACTTTGAATTTGCAAATGAATCATTTATTGATGCTGATCTGCATGTTACACCTCAAAGTCCCTCCAAATCAGGGACATTTGGGAGGTTCCAAAACATCCAGCTTCCAGTGTTGATAAGCTGCAATGCCCCAAAACACATGCCCAAAAGTTAGTTATGAATCAGTCACATAAGCAACAAAAACTTAAGGTGCACCTATTCTCAGATAGGACGTTTATGCCATTACCTTCTATTCCCAGCCCATTGCCTCAAAACAGCCTGTGTTCAAAACAAACTTATTTTTTAGGAGAGAAAACTACCATTCCCTTTCATTGTCTGTGGGGTGTAAAGTTTCATCTGGCTCTGAATCAGCCTCAAGGTAGACAATGAAAATGAATGTCAATTTTCTCTCCTAAAAAAGTGAGTTTTTTTTACCAGGCTCTGAATCAATCCCTTTATTTTACTTCTATATTTTTATTTTCAACCCTAAAAATGTATTCTTCAATTGAATTGTGCAGATTATAGGTGACATCAAAGGTGGAAAATTCAGCAATTCTACTGGTACTTTGTGTGATTTTATTTATTTATTATTTAACAGGGGGGTGTAGACTTAGAGAGAGACTTTGATTATAATGATTATATTTTCCTGAACCATTAAATATATGAAGTAGTGTAATCTATGGACAGGATCAGTCAAGTGTATAATATAATATCTGTTTATATAGTTTTGCATATTTTTTATTGTGTAGTTGATAGCCTTTATGCTGTGTCTTTCACAGTGGATTTATTTACTTTAGGATTTTGATGTATTTTCAGGTTCATTTAGAATGTCCCTCTTAGGTCAAATCGCAGAGATCCCTTGTTGGGGGGGGGGTGTCTTGAGCTTGAGAAAACTTAGGTAAGCTGCTCCCAATGTATCCATTGCTGTGGGGGTCTCAAAGCTCTCATAGATTCAGGTTAGGACTACACCTACACAGAGGCACCTTGGCATATGGTGATGCAGCTTCAACATACCTCTGCAGATGTGTGCCAACTAAGACCTCTGTTTTTTCCCTGATTTTAGAAACAGATTAAAGGATTGGTTGCTAGCTAACAGGTCATGTGCTGTGGCTCCTTTAAAGGGCCACTCCAGACCCTTTCTTCAAAACAAACTTAAGCCCCCGTCCCCTCCAAAAAGTGATTATGCTGATCTAATATAAAAAAAAGACACTCAACCCTGAATCCAGCCCCCGGAGTCAGCGGTGCTTCAGCTCCAATCGGCTGGCCAGGACTTCCGGGAACATGATGGCGGCATCCGGTGCTGCAGCTGCGGCACTGCCTTCTTCGGGGGCTGTATTTTTGGTAAAGGTGAGTGTCTTTTTTTTCCCGTTTATTAGATCAGCATAATAGGTATATGGAGGGGGGAGGACAGGACTATTTTCAAGAAAGGGGTTGGAGTGGCCCTTTAAGCATCATCTGTCCCTTGTGTTGCCCTCTAACAACCCCTTTGGTAAACTCAAACTTTGAACCTTGATAGACCTGTGCGAACATGTTTTCTCTGGTCTAATTGTGACATTTCGCTTTATACAAGATCTCTATCTAAAAAAGCTATGGTAATGACATGGTGAGCTTTTAAAATTCACAGGACACAGAACGTTTTCAGGCGACGGCTGATCAGGTGTCCAGGCACAAAATAAGAAGCCTGAAAATTTACACTAAAGGATTCTGGGTAACCAAAACAGTGGGGAGTATATTGGCACCTGTTTAATAGTGGTGCACAGCAAGGGAAGCCATGGTTGCTCTGAACTGAAAGGCTGGACTGAGATTACTCCTGGCATGAAACTTGCCAATAAAGCCAAGCGATAATTATCTCACTGGTGACTGGCAGCGGCTTTTCACCACCTGTTCCTGCAGCCAGTCCTCAGACAACCTCTGTTCCCTCAGATATCGGGCACGCTGCTGCACAAATTGCACCCTGCATGTTCTTTCCGGTCAAAGTTCTGAGACCTGAAAATGGCCTGCAGCTGGCTACTAATGATAAACAAATATATCTGCAAAAGACCCCATGCTGCAGTGTTTAATGTAGCCAATGTAATCTCCTGATGTCAGTACTTATATCCAGTTGCTGCAAAGGGAAGGGGGCGTAAGAGGAAGTGATGGGAAATACAAGTTACCAAGCTAAAAAAAGGTAGGAAACATGAAAGTAAAAGTTTAAAGTGGACCAAAACCCAGGATTTTGACTAACCTGGTTTTGGTCCCTCTGATTCGGGAGTGCCCTGATGTGTAAAACCCCCGAGGTCACCCCGAACAAACTCACCTTCCCGGTCCTACGACGCATGCATGGCCGCTCATCCAATCAGTGCTGGCGGCCACATCCCCCGCGTCCCTCTACCACGGAGCATCCCCGCGCTGGCCATTCACAAATGCCTGGCGTGGGTATGCTCCCTGCTAGAGGGATATCGGAGATGTGACCGCCGCTCGCGCATGTGCCGTTGGACCGGGAATGAAGGTGAGTCTATGGGCAACCTGGGGGGGGGGGGTATCACACAGCAGGGCATACCAAATCTGGATGCCCTGGGGGGAGGGAATCATTCAGCCCGGGAATCTTATAGGTGGGTTTTGGTTCACTTTAATCACATCAAAAGGAAATGTATAACGAAATAGAAATGTATAACGAAATAAAAAGAACAAAAATAAACACATTACAGGTGTTGATCGCATTAGCATGACTGGAGCTACGAGGTGTTATCAAGCTGCTTTGGTAGAGTTGTCAAAACAACATTGAATGTGAAAGACAAGATGACGCACTCATGCCTCAGCTGAAGCTGGGCTGCTCCATTTTGATAAATACTTTTGGCCTGGACATTAGCTTTTCTAGGGGGCATCCTTATTTGAGTATTGATGCCCCACAGTGGAAAAAGCTTCTGAATACCCCCTGCCTGAGCAGCGTGCCCACTTCTTTGGGATCCCACTGCAGTCAAATGTGGCATCAGAAAAGCGCCCCTTCAAGGGCATTTGTAGGACAATTTGCACCAAGGTATTGGATTGGTGTAAACACATTGGCAGCTTAAGGTTTGTTGAGAGATTTATTATGTTCCCAATGACCGACTCACAGATACTCACATATCGAATCTGGAAAAAGGAAGCTAATGGGTATCTGACTCCCAACATAGTAGTAAAATAGTAGTAACCATTCTGCTACACCAAAATGTTTTAGAGGCTGTGGTACAGATGACACGTTAATGAAAATGTTCTGGTGATCCCATAGTGCATGTGCAGGATGCCAGCAGATGCTGCCACACCATCTAAATGGCTGGTGCAGGTACATAGAGAGGGAGAGGAGTGTCCGGCGGGAAGCACATGGCTAGTCTGCCATTCAGGTTTTCAACCACTCATTTATATAATTTATATACATAGCTAGGAAAACTGGATTGGAGGAGAGCCCGCACATGGGATTGTGGGATTGTTAGGGGAAATAAGAATATTCACAATCCGGAGGAGGGGGGGGGGTGGTCACACTGTGGAGCATCCTAAATCAGACCCAATACTGGGAAACACAAAATCCCAGGTTTTGGTCCACCTCTTTTGGTTTTATGGTCAGGTTTTTTACTTAAAGCAGATAAAGGATTTTGACTATCCTGGGATTTGTTCCTTGCCCCCCAGGCATCCCCACCATTTAGGCTCTGTTTATTGCAGCAAGAGCGGACGCATCTCCTGCAGTGCTATCTGAATGGTTGGGGGTGGGAACTCCAGCACAGCCAAAAGATGCAGTGGGGGGGGGGGTCTCAAAATGTTTACATCAGCAAGAGAACCAGGAAGAAGGCAAGTTTACCAGCGCTCCGGGGGGGTTCACAAGTGGGTCATCCCGATTTGGGATGCCCCAGGGGGGAGGCCAGGGTCCAGTCCCAGCGCGTTTTGTTTGGTTTTAACTTTCATGGACTTCCCCCACAGACCTGCAGATCAGAGACTATAATCTTAACTTCCACTAGCTCAGGTTATGGTAAGCCGGCATGGCGGTGGGCGTGGCCTCAGTTGGAAGAGCTCCCATTGACATCAGTGAGCACCTTCATACACCAGGGACTTGTGTATTGATGCTTCTCATACAGGCGCCGTGGGTGGTTGAACAGCAGCGCAGGAGCGGGTGAAAGATAAGCAGATAGCCTCGTACACCATGGTACTAAATCTGCAGGTTACGTAAAGGAACAATATTGTGAAAAAATATGGCTACATAAATGCTACATAAAAGAAAATGTACATAAATGCTAGATAACAAGAGGAGGGGTTACTTATACCCCATGCTTATTTCTTCCTTTTATGGAATGAAGAAGAAGTAAGGATGCCCCAGGCTTGTTAATGGCTACTTGTTCTTTGATGGTATTATATAACTTAATTTTAAAATCCTATTTTGTTGAGATTGTAGATTCTTCTAGTATTCTAGATTTTGAATACTAATAATAATTATTGAAAAGAAGCTATTGGAAGGAAGTGATCATTTGGCAATGCAGATGTTGAAGTTTGACTTACCTCCTATGGTAGGTTACATGTCCTTCTTTAATCTCAAATTTATGAAGGAGAGCCTGGCCATCGAATAGGTGATAATACTGCTCAGCACCAACTTCAAATAGGCCTGGACCACACCTCAGGAGACTGCCCGACAGCCAGGGGGGCAACTGACCTGTGGAGGGACCGAGAGGAACGTCAATGAGCATCATCACTTATTATGCTGAGATACTCCTGGAAGTATTCTAGGCTCAAACAGGGTAGAACAGCTAAAAGTACAAAAAGAAAAGAAGCAAAGAAGGGGAAACAAAAGTAGTGGTAAGAAACAAGAAAAGCAGGGGGAGGTGAGGGGGGAATGAAAGATAAGGAAAATAGAATATGCAGAAAATAAATGACAAACACAAACAAGGAATATAATATTAACAAGGTAAAAGAAGAGGAATTTAAGCTGTAGGTCTGACCTGTAATGTGCACACTCATGGGTGTCGCCAGCTCCTCCACTGTCTCAAACAATTTCTTGTAACCAGCAGCGGGGTGCTCCACTCTAAAAATGACATATTATTATTACTGCTTATTTATAAAGCACAACCACCATTCCCTGTGCTGTACAAGGTAGAAATTACCGAGAGGGTAAAAAAAATAAATAACACAGAGTATTATTACAGATGCGACAAGAGATCGAATCCACCTTGATACTGAAAAAAACAGATTTTCAAGCTTTCAATTTAATAGATAAGGATATAGGGGAAAAGTGATAGTCAGAGACCCCTCCAAACATCCAACAATGTGTGCATGTGCAGATTTGTTCTGAAGCACAGATTACCATGTATGCGCATGCATCAACGCAACTGTGCCCGACTGGCTGATGTGCTATTATGTCCACGCATGCGCTATTTTACGTTTTTTATTTAGCATCTTCAAGTTACAAAATCCCCTTCTGAGGAAAAGGAAAGATAAACATATGGAGACTGATAACACATTCACACATTCATACATAGTCGCACAACATTAATGGCATTACTTATCATGTGCCTATGATTATCTATTAGAATAGGCGTGTGTCATAAGAAGTGGAATAAAGAGCATCGGCTGAGCAGATTCTACTAATAACACCACCCAGATACACATGAACTTCTGTGGGGCTTCTCTGATTTAAAACGTCATCTTATAAAGATTTAATTTTCTTCATTTACCAAACTCAACCCCAGAGGGACATTCTATTAGTTTAGTAGGATACACTTGCCTGCGTATAATATTAGAAGGCACAGAAGGGATCTCTGTGGTCCTTCATCCAACAGACATAGTGCAGTGGATTTCCAAACTGCACTTCTCCTCCAGCACTCACCACACCATCCAATTCGCTATTCTAAGTGCACATGCACACTATTTCCTTTGCCACTATAAAAAGGGTGGACCTGGCAGTAGCACACAGCTACGACTGACCTTTGGGTAGAGCCTGGCTTAGATTTTGACTTTGAATCTGTGCGGTCTGCCTTTTGATCTTTGGCACAGACCCTACCCACAAACCTCTGCAGGCACCCCTGACCTCAGCCTTCCTCTGCATCCCTTCGGTACATTGCCTCTCTCTTCCTGGTGGCTTGCAGATTACCGGGCAATGACCATGGTTGTGCCTGCAGCACTGTCTGTCCTCCCTTGTGCTTGGTTACTCACCCTGGGCTAGGCGTATCCACACTTGTAGCTCCACCCTGCTCTGCTGACCAGCAATACCTTTATTACCAGATTTCAAATTGAAATCCATGCACAGGTTTGGTGTTCAGGCAACCAATCACCCTTCTTGGTATTCTGGGCATGGCTGTGATTGGCTGGCCAGTGTCTGCTATAAAGATGATGGGGTGATACTGTCACAGTGTCTGCTATAAAGATGAGGGGAGTTGTACTGGCACAGTGTCTGCTATAAAGATGAGGGGAGTTGTACTGGCACAGTGTCTGCTATAAAGATGAGGGGGGTGATAGTGCCACAGTGTCTGCTATAAAGATGAGGGGGGTGATAGTGCCACAGTGTCTGCTATAAAGATGATGGGGGTGATAGTGCCACAGTATCTGCTATAAAGATGATGGGGGTGATAGTGCCACAGTGTCTGCTATAAAGATGATGGGGGTGATAGTGCCAAAGTGTCTGCTATAAAGATGATGGGGGTGATAGTGCCACAGTGTCTGCTATAAAGATGATGGGGGTGATAGTGCCACAGTGTCTGCTATAAAGATGATGGGGGTGATAGTGCCACAGTGTCTGCTATAAAGATGATGGGGGTGATAGTGCCACAGTGTCTGCTATAAAGATGATGGAGGTGATAGTGCCACAGTGTCTGCTATAAAGATGATGGGGGCGATACTGTCACAGTGTCTGCTATAAAGATGATGGGGGTGATAGTGCCACAGTGTCTGCTATAAAGATGATGGGGGTGATAGTGCCACAGTGTCTGCTATAAAGATGATGGGGGTGATAGTGCCACAGTGTCTGCTATAAAGATGATGGGGGTGATACTGCCACAGTGTCTGCTATAAAGATGAGGGGAGTTGTACTGGCACAGTGTCTGCTATAAAGATGATGGGGGTGATAGTGCCACAGTGTCTGCTATAAAGATGATGGAGGTGATAGTGCCACAGTGTCTGCTATAAAGATGATGGGGGTGATAGTGCCACAGTGTCTGCTATAAAGATGATGGGGGTGATACTGCCACAGTGTCTGCTATAAAGATGAGGGGAGTTGTACTGGCACAGTGTCTGCTATAAAGATGATGGGGGTGATAGTGCCACAGTGTCTGCTATAAAGATGATGGGGGTGATAGTGCCACAGTGTCTGCTATAAAGATGATGGGGGCGATACTGCCACAGTGTCTGCTATAAAGATGATGGGGGTGATACTGTCACAGTGTCTGCTATAAAGATGATGGGGGTGATAGTGCCACAGTGTCTGCTATAAAGATGATGGAGGTGATAGTGCCACAGTGTCTGCTATAAAGATGATGGGGGCGATACTGTCACAGTGTCTGCTATAAAGATGATGGGGGTGATAGTGCCACAGTGTCTGCTATAAAGATGATGGGGGTGATAGTGCCACAGTGTCTGCTATAAAGATGATAGGGGTGATACTGCCACAGTGTCTGCTATAAAGATGAGGGGAGTTGTACTGGCACAGTGTCTGCTATAAAGATGATGGGGGTGATAGTGCCACAGTGTCTGCTATAAAGATGATGGGGGTGATAGTGCCACAGTGTCTGCTATAAAGATGATGGGGGTGATAGTGCCACAGTGTCTGCTATAAAGATGATGGGGGTGATAGTGCCACAGTGTCTGCTATAAAGATGATGGGGGTGATAGTGCCACAGTGTCTGCTATAAAGATGATGGGGGTGATAGTGCCACAGTGTCTGCTACAAAGATGATGGGGGCGATACTGCCACAGTGTCTGCTATAAAGATGATGGGGGTGATACTGTCACAGTGTCTGCTATAAAGATGATGGGGGTGATAGTGCCACAGTGTCTGCTATAAAGATGATGGGGGTGATAGTGCCACAGTGTCTGCTATAAAGATGATGGGGGTGATAGTGCCACAGTGTCTGCTATAAAGATGATGGGGGTGATACTGTCACAGTATCTGCTATACAGATGATGGGGGTGATACTGTCACAGTATCTGCTATAAAGATGATGGGGGTGATACTGTCACAGTGTCTGCTATAAAGATGATGGGGGTGATAGTGCCACAGTGTCTGCTATAAAGATGATGGGGGTGATAGTGCCACAGTGTCTGCTATAAAGATGATGGGGGTGATAGTGCCACAGTGTCTGCTATAAAGATGATGGGGGTGATACTGTCACAGTATCTGCTATACAGATGATGGGGGTGATACTGGCACAGTGTCTGCTATAAAGATGATGGGGGTGATACTGTCACAGTGTCTGCTATAAAGATGATGGGGGTGATAGTGCCACAGTGTCTGCTATAAAGATGATGGGGGTGATAGTGCCACAGTGTCTGCTATAAAGATGATGGGGGTGATAGTGCCACAGTATCTGCTATAAAGATGATGGGGGTGATAGTGCCACAGTGTCTGCTATAAAGATGATGGGGGTGATAGTGCCACAGTGTCTGCTATAAAGATGAGGGGGGTGATAGTGCCACAGTGTCTGCTATAAAGATGATGGGGGTGATAGTGCCACAGTGTCTGCTATAAAGATGATGGGGGTGATAGTGCCACAGTGTCTGCTATAAAGATGATGGGGGTGATAGTGCCACAGTGTCTGCTATAAAGATGATGGGGGTGATAGTGCCACAGTGTCTGCTATAAAGATGATGGGGGTGATAGTGCCACAGTGTCTGCTATAAAGATGATGGGGGTGATATTGCCAGTGTCTGCTATAAAGATGATGGGGGTGATAGTGCCACAGTGTCTGCTATAAAGATGATGGGGGTGATAGTGCCACAGTGTCTGCTATAAAGATGATGGGGGTGATAGTGCCACAGTGTCTGCTATAAAGATGATGGGGGTGATAGTGCCACAGTGTCTGCTATAAAGATGATGGGGGTGATAGTGCCACAGTGTCTGCTATAAAGATGAGGGGAGTTGTACTGGCACAGTGTCTGCTATAAAGATGATGGGGGTGATAGTGCCACAGTGTCTGCTATAAAGATGATGGGGGTGATAGTGCCACAGTATCTGCTATAAAGATGATGGGGGTGATACTGTCACAGTGTCTGCTATAAAGATGATGGGGGTGATACTGTCACAGTGTCTGCTATAAAGATGATGGGGGTGATACTGTCACAGTGTCTGCTATAAAGATGATGGGGGTGATAGTGCCACAGTGTCTGCTATAAAGATGATGGGGGTGATAGTGCCACAGTGTCTGCTATAAAGATGATGGGGGTGATATTGCCAGTGTCTGCTATAAAGATGATGGGGGTGATAGTGCCACAGTGTCTGCTATAAAGATGATGGGGGTGATAGTGCCACAGTGTCTGCTATAAAGATGATGGGGGTGATAGTGCCACAGTGTCTGCTATAAAGATGATGGGGGTGATAGTGCCACAGTGTCTGCTATAAAGATGATGGGGGTGATAGTGCCACAGTGTCTGCTATAAAGATGAGGGGAGTTGTACTGGCACAGTGTCTGCTATAAAGATGATGGGGGTGATAGTGCCACAGTGTCTGCTATAAAGATGATGGGGGTGATAGTGCCACAGTATCTGCTATAAAGATGATGGGGGTGATACTGTCACAGTGTCTGCTATAAAGATGATGGGGGTGATATTGCCAGTGTCTGCTATAAAGATGATGGGGGTGATAGTGCCACAGTGTCTGCTATAAAGATGATGGAGGTGATAGTGCCACAGTGCCTGCTATAAAGATGATGGGGGTGATAGTGCCACAGTGTCTGCTATAAAGATGAGGGGAGTTGTACTGGCACAGTGTCTGCTATAAAGATGATGGGGGTGATAGTGCCACAGTGTCTGCTATAAAGATGATGGGGGTGATACTGTCACAGTGTCTGCTATAAAGATGATGGGGGTGATACTGTCACAGTGTCTGCTATAAAGATGATGGGGGTGATATTGCCAGTGTCTGCTATAAAGATGATGGGGGTGATAGTGCCACAGTGTCTGCTATAAAGATGATGGGGGTGATAGTGCCACAGTGTCTGCTATAAAGATGATGGGGGTGATAGTGCCACAGTGTCTGCTATAAAGATGAGGGGAGTTGTACTGACACAGTGTCTGCTATAGAGATGGGGGTGATATTGCCAGTGTCAGCTATAAAGATGATGGGGGTGATACTGCGACAGTGTCTGCTGCATTTTTTGTTAGATACAATTTTTATCTAACGAACAATAGCCTGACTTTTATTTTTTTATTTTATTTTTTGAGGTTTTAACTGTTTTACTAAATCTGGTTTTAAAGGCATCACCATTTAATACAGAAATTGCCTGGGGGTTTAGTATTTTATATTTTTTGGTAATTTCTTTGGCATTTTTGGTTAGATACAATACTGATCAAAGAACAATAACCTGACTTTTTACTTTTTAATTGTATTTTTCCGTTTTAGGTGTTTTGCTAAATGAGGCTTTTAAATGCATCCCATTAAGCATTTGAAACTGCCTGTGGGTTTATTGTTTTATATTTTTTGGTAATTTTGTTGGCATTTTTCATTGGATACAATTTGTATCTAACAAACAATAGCCTGACTTTATTTTTAATTGGATTTTTTTTTTAGGTTTTAACTGTTTTAAGTAAAGGCATCACATTTAACATTAAAGTGGACCAAAACCCAGGATTTTTACTATCTTGGGTTTTGGTTCTTGCCCCTGCTGTGTGAAACCCCCAGGTGGCTGAAACAAACTCATCCCTTCCTGGTCCTACGGCGCATGCACAGTCGCTCATTCAATCAGCGTGCTTGTATTCGCGCACGTCAGCTCGTCTAAACTTTTGTCTAAGGCGTGTGGATCCGAGCACGCTAGCGGGCGCATCACCCGCTACCCTCTAGTGTGCCCACGCCGGCTAATCACAAATGCCTGACGCGGGCACGCTCCTTGCTAGAGGGATAGCTGGGATGTGGCCGCACCCGGCACTCGGTGCTCCGCACCATATTTAACAAAAAACTACACACACACAGCGTTGGCGCTCTAAAGCTGGGCGCACTGGCATAGCACCAGATGCTCTATGATGCTCTCTGATTTTGAACACATATACACCAGTAACAAAGCGAAAACAAATGAAATGACATTGTTTTAACACTGTAACAATAACACTTTAGTGCCAGACCTGTAATGATAATACTGCATAAAAATATTAAAAGTCAAAAAAGTTTCTAAAAGTGTTTGTTTGCAGCCACGAGAGGTCACACAATGATTGGAGCAAAAAAAAAAAAAGGCAAACACACTAGTTATACACAACTAATGAAAGCCCATTGAAATGTATAGGAGAGCGCTACAGAGTGACAGGTACTACATGGCGCTCTGGAACCTAGAGCACCGGTGCTATACGCTGAGCTGCCTGTATTAATACATGTGACGCTACATGGCGCTGTTAGAGTCGCTCACCAGATGCACTTTCTTAAATGTGGTTTTGCGTACAGCGCCCAGAGTTCACCAAACGCTGCCTGCCGCTACAAGGCACTACCTGGCGCTATCCCTTCTTAAATAACCCTCCTAACAAACATTCATTAAAGCTGGGAAAGTGACAGTGGGGATTCATATTTTTTAATGTTTTTTACATTTAAAAGCCTCCCCAAAGGTTATCAGCCCCAGGTACCAATGTGCAGAGCCGCCTGCCCATTTACTTGAAGCCCCAGGAAGATGGCAGCACCCGATGATCGTTCGACGGTCACCGCTGGAGTACGGCCAAGGTTAGTATCTTTGATTTTTAGAACATCAGCACTTATTAAGGTAGGGTAGGCGGTAGATTCAGATAGGGCAGTCTGGCTGGACTATCCCTTTAACGACTGGTCATGGGGAGCCTGATTTGGGATGCCTCTATAGTTTAAAGTCCTTAAGAAGCTAAAATTGGCCATGGAAGTCTGTTTTGATGGGGAACAGAATCTGCCCCCTGTGTGTGGCAGCCTATGAATTGCGCAGTCTTCAGCATCTGCAAGAGGGTGATGCAGGTCTGCTTTAGTTGTAACACAAATACACACAAACACGATCACCTTATAATGATGAAATAGGTTCCTGTTATTCTGTTGGGCAGGAGAAATCAGACACAGTGCTGAGCCACAACCAGGGGAAAGGCTTTCTGATCTACAGTATATGAGGACAAACAAAACTCCAAGGACAGGTATGTCCCACCACCCATCAAGCTGATAAAGGTGAGAGCACCCTCTGGTGCTTACTGATACTGCCTTAAAGTTATAGAAAAATGACTGAAATAAGCCATAACAGACCCATTAGGGCTTATTCAGCACCATGAGAATGTTATTTTTGTGATAACTTTTTTTTATGATTTCTTTTTTCTTCCTTGGTGCAAAACGGCACCATCTTTAGCTGTATAAGTTCTTAAATTATGTAAATAGCTACTACTTGTGCTGAATTGCACCAAGGAAAAGAATCATAAAAAGTTTTTTGTCACAAAAAATTAGAAAAAAAATCTCACAGTGTTCAATCAGCCCTATTGTTAGAAAGTTGTCTGGCATGAGGTTAGACGGTCCTGTTGCTGGAAATCCACTTTAAAAATGGGAAAGCTATGTAGCTGAGGTTAGACCACCTTTAATGATAGAAATCTAGGTAGCTGTGGTTTGACCACCTTTACCGATCGCAATCTACCAAGAGGTAGCTGGGGTTGGATCTCCATTAATGATGGAGATCTAGATGGGTGGGGTTAGATCCCCTTTAATAATGGCATTCTAGTTAGCAGTGGGTAGCTCCCCATTAATAATGGCAATCTAGGTAGCTGCGGTTTGACCACCTTTACCGATCGCAATCTACCGGTAGGTAGTTGGGGTTGGATCTCCATTAATGATGGAGATCTAGTTAGCTGTGGTTAGCGCCCCCTTAACAATGGTAGTCTTGATAACTGGGGTTAGAGCCCCTTTTAATAATGGCAATTTAGATGAAGTTAGGTTAGCAGCAGTCACTTACTGGCTCGTCATCCTGCCTCCGACTCGGGTCTGATGTGCATGAAGTGAGGTCGGGAATTGAGGGCTTTGCGCATTTTATGGGGATTTTGATTAGTTGAGAATAATCTGCTTAACAAGACCCAGCAGCAAATCAGAAGAAGGCAAGTAGGGAACAGAGGCTCCTTTCAGCTGCTAGAATTCTCTGGGAGCTTCCTGAGGCTTCGTCCTTCTTGCTTGGGAAGTTCTAAAGAAAAAAAAAACTAAGACGTTTGGTTCTAAATCCTTTCAGGATTAGACGAGAGAATCCCAGGAAAGAATTCAGTCACGCAACTGGACAAGTGTTTCCACATACTAATTGCTGCCCGCCGGTCCCCCGTCCACAATGAAGGACACATCCAGGCACAAAGGGTCAGTGTGGCTTTGCTGGCTAAGGTCCAAGCGGTTCCCATGATGCTTTTTAATCAAAGGGATGCTCTGCTTTTGTTACGGCGCCACAAAAAGCAGCCACCTATTGTCCCTGGTCAACTAATGGATAGGCACTATGTCCAAAAGTATGTGGACATATGAACACCTGTACCTGCTTGATTTTTAAAGGGACTGTCCAGACAAAATGTAAAATGCATGATTCAGCTGCTTACCTCATATCTGCCCTCTTACCAATTCTTTCAACCTCGCAGCAGCACCTAGAAGCAGAAACTTAGCCCCAACTTCTGGCATTCCCCCACTGATTCCCCTAGCACTTACAGCCACGCCTAGTGCCTGTAAATTTCAAAAATGACTGAAAGTTGTATCTGCTTTGGGGGAGGGGGGAAACAAATAACATTAGTAAAGATAAAGAAAACTAAAAAAAAACAAATAAAGAAATGAACAGAGGATGGGCAAAAAAAGAAAAACAGTGTCATCGGGGTGTGCTAGAGAGAGAATAGCAACCAGACAGAGGAGTTCCCCCTTAGGAATGCATGGCAGAAAAAGACCAAGCTTGAAGAGCTCCCTGTGGCCATGAGGGGAGGAAAACCATGCAGAAACAGAATCTTGGAATGTGAGACCGGTGAAGAACATCCATAAGAGCCTGGTTGCGTATGGCCATGTGCGCCGGAGGTCCTGGAAAGATAATTTTGCCTTCCTCAATAAAGAGAGAACCTGTTTGCATCATTTATATGGCCCAAGTACCTTCACACCCCCTGCACCCAGACGAGTCTCCTTTTACAGTGTGGCCTGGTCCAATTCACACAGAACCCCCATATTACAGGGAGGCATCCCAAAACTGCCATTACCCCCTGACTGCTGGACTAAGTTGAGTAAGTCACTAACAGAGGCCACAATTGGACAAAACTACTGACCGAGCCTTCAGGTTCATTTACAATGTGGGTGCTGGTGGCCCATAGGGTTCGCTTAGAAGACCCCAGCAGCCCATACACAAAGTCTAGAGATCAAATAGCACAGGTGACAAGCTTTTTTTTTTGGGGGGGGGGGGGCATTCCGAAAATAAAGTGCCCTTTTAAGGTTTCTGCATAACATGTAATTTATAAAAAAAAATAACTAAGAAAGCAAATGATGGGAGTGGATTCCACACATCATGGGCTAGTGAAAATTGCATGCCAGCTTCCAACTTCAATGCTCATTGTTGGGTAATTGTGTAACTGGATTTAAGAAGGTTTTATCTGGTTATGCAGCTTGTCAGGCGCCAAAAAACAGGAACACTCTCAATGAGATTATAGTCATCACTGCAGCCACATTTTTCAGGGTATTTACTAAAGAACTTTCTCTTATGAAAGAATCCTGAAGCTTGGCTATATGAGAACCTGGTTAGGTGGGGGGCAGTAAAGGTATGCAACCAGGTAAGACTGGATCTGAAATAAAGAGAAAAAAATTGCCATACGCCATTAAGAAGACCAAAACCCTGGTAGTCTAAAATACTTCAATTTAGGATACCCTACAGGTCACCTGTATACTCCCCTCAGCATTTGATCCCATGGCACATGAGCAGGCCTCCAGTGGCATCCCTGGCACTCTAACTTATTTGTGCAAACCCGCCACCAGCTTATTTGAAATTTAGAGGGGTTGTGGCCAGCAGGCGGCTGCTACATACAGAACTTGGCAGAAACAATTATTCATGGCTGCGAGTTCTGATTGGCCTAGAGTCCAATCAGGTTAGGATGGTTGCATACCTGGATTTCTGAAGTCCTGGATTGAACTCCATCGAGGAATTAGGAACTAACATTGCATCCTGAACTGCTCTGTTCATGTTCTCCATGCTGTCCCTATGATGCTGCCTATTTCTTATCAACAGGTATGTCCCCTGGGCACAAGGACTTTCCTCCTGCTCTTTAACCTCTTCACCGCCAGTCAATTTGGATCTGCATGAGGGTATGTCCCCTGGGCACAAGGACTTTTTAACTACTCCCAGTGGTCACACATCTCATAGCCAGTGATGTGGTCCTTTTATGTACTATGGGACATCTTTGTACCAGGGCTGTCACCTATCACTGTTTTTTGTCTTTGTAACGACCCTGTTCATAAAAAGAATGTCTGTTTTGCAACCCCCTAGCCTGTTCTGGATTTATCAAGTCCATCGAAGAATTAGGCCCGAAGTGACCAGAAGGGAACAGGCACCTGAGCTCACAGCATCCCCTGCAGCTGGTAAGTCTATCATGGCTTTCATCCCCTTACCTGTTCACGCATGAGTTTATCTTGCTGGTTAAATCGCTCTCTCTTTCACCATGCATCCACAAAACATGCTCCTACAGCTACCTCTTCTCCCTTTCTCTGCTCCTACTTGCAGCTGGGGACATTGCTCAAAACCCAGGCCCATTCCCTTCCCCTTCCTGCTCCTCTAAACTCATCCAGGCAAACCTTCAATGTGGTATCAAGCCAGCAAACACAGAACCTACCCAAACTCAGATCAATCTCCCCTACCATTGCCACCTGTGCAATGTGGAATGCACGTTCAGTGAGCAACAAACTTGCATACATCCATGACCTTTTCACTACCAACCTCTTCACCTTCATGACCTTTACTGAAACCTGGCTCACTCCCTCTGATACAGCCTCACCACTGCCCTCCCATATGGGAGCTTACAGTTCCTCCACATCATAAAATCAAGCAAAAACAGGGTTGAGGTATTGGTATCCTTCTGTCAGAACACTGCTCATTTAACCCAACCCCTGCCCTACCCTCTCTTTCCGTTTTTTCTATTTGAAGCTCACTGCATCCATCTCTACTCTCCTCGTCGCCTAAACATTGCTATTATCTATCGCCCTCCTGGCTCCTCCACTTACTGCCCATGATTATAGCCAGGATGTGGACAACTTCAACATACCCGTTGACAGCAACAACCACACAACCAAATTACTATCTCTAACCACATCCTTTGGCCTCAAACAATGGTCTTCTAGCCCCACCCACAAAGATGGACATACACTTGACCTACTCTTCACTCACCTCTGTATCCAGTCTTTCTTCATACCCACTTCCCCTCTCTGATCACAACCTCCTAATGTTAACACTCTCTTCCCTCACCACTACCCCCCCGGCACACAAACCCGCTATTTTGCAGAACTTTAGAAATCTAGACCTTCAATTTCTCTCTAATGATCTACAACCCCTTCACACCTTGCCCCCATTCACCAATGTAGACACTGCAGCTTCATACTACCATAATACACTAACCTCTGCCCGTGACTCCCCTTAACTACAGCCACACTCAGGCATTGGTTCCTGTGTGGTAGAACAGAGGGGACAGAGCGAATTGCCAAGAGTTTCAACTGAAGAGGTCTCATGTGGAACTGGGTGAAGGGCACAGCCTCGAAGCAAGACACCACGAGTCCCACCAACTGCATCCCCAAACGGATGGAGGGATGAGAACACGACAGCAGGGCTCGCGCCAGCATCTGAAGGCCCTCCACCTTCTGCTGAGGAAGAAACACCTTGACCTGAGAAGTATCCAGCGTGAAGACTTGGGATAATTGATCACCCAACCGAAGGACGGAAGTGTTTGAACTCGATGCGGAGTGTTTGAACCTGACAAATCTGTTGAGACCCTTTAGATCCAGGATGGGTCTCAGGGAGCCGTCCTTCTTGGGCAGCGTGAACAGATTGGAGTAGAACCCCCGACCCCGTTCCTGAAGAGGCACCAGGCAAACCACTCCGGATGAAAGAAGAAGATGTTGGACGGCCAACCTCAGACCCTGCGCCATCACAGGATTTTGGGAGATCCGGGACCGGAGGAATCTTGGGGGAGGCCAAGCTGCTAGCTCTATCTTGTAACCGGAGGACACCACCTCCTGAATCCACCGATCCGAGACACGTTGTCTCCAGACGTGATCAAAGAGTCAAAGCAGTCCCCCCACCCGGATGGGTGAGGGTGCCCCCTCATGCCTGAGGGGCCTTGGTGGGGGGCTTGGAACCCCAGGAGATACCAGTGCAACCACGGGATCTACCCCATCCAAGAGTCTATGCGGCTACCTGTGAAGGAAGATCCGCGTCCACCCCACGTGAAGGGCGAAATGAGGAGGACCCCCGAAAGGGCCGAGAATGCTTTCTACGCTGAGGGAGCCAACCATACTTGGTCAAAACATCAAGACGTTCCCCCAAAAAGATGGAGTCCCGTGAAGGGAATCCCGGATGAGGGACTTCTTAGCGGCAGCATCAGCCGCCCACTGACGCAGCCAGACGGACCTACGCATGGCACCAAGCCGGACGGCATCATCCATGACAGACAGCACAAAAGCAATAAAGTCAGAGCAAAGCAAAAAGGTCCTTGTAGCCATCCTCTCGCTTGCGAGATCTGGCAGCCTCGGCAAGGCAACAATAGCCACGGCACAGACCAGGCGTAAGCCCGTTCCCACAAAGGTGAAGGCATGACAGGCTAGTTGATCCATATGCTGGTCGGCATTATCGCGCAAAGTAGTGGTGTCAGGAGACGGCATAATAGAAGTATTGGACAGCCCCAGGACAGGGGCGTCCACCTCGGGGGGACAAGACCAGCGGCGAACCAAGTCGGTCGAGAAGGGATACCTTCTATCCAGTCCCTTGGGTACCGAGGGCAACCTGTTAGGCCGTTCCCATTCTTTGAGGACCATATTGGAAAAATTGGAAAAAGCTCACTATCCCCAGAAGCCTCCATATGGTGAATACAGAAATCGCAAAAATAGCCAGGCACGGGTGCTCGGGGCTAGGAGAGCCCACCCGGGATGCCCCCAAATATCCCTTAACAAGAAAGGAGGAGGGGGGTACTGGCCAGGAGAAACCACAAGTGCAATAAGTAGGCCCGTCTGAAAAACATAAGAGCCAATGAGCATCCCACAGCACATGCACCAAGAAATAAAACGCAAATGACATGAAGGAGCGGACTCACAGACCAGAATGGAGTAAACAGCAGCCGCCACAACCAGGACCAGACCGAGTCACCGCAGGAACAGAGGGATCCGTAGACCCCTGCACCCGAGCAGCCTGCCCTCTTGGGCTGAAGCGGGGACGGAAAGAAGAGGAGGAGGCCAGAAAATACCATTTTGTGAATACTCACCTATAAAATGGGTATTATAAGTATGTCACACACCCCGCTTCAAGACATTCATTACATGTGGGTATACTGACCTGTAGATGGCGATCTTGCAGAGATGATAAAAAAAGGTAAGACCCTCCCGGCCCATAAATACCTGGGACCTCCCACTCATTCCCCAGTATAAAGATAGCAGTAAGATCAAGGGACCAGGAAAGCCAATTAAAACTAACAAGGTTCACCGTATAAAGGATCCAGAGTACAAAAGGGCAGGGTGAAGCGGGGTGTGTGACATACTTATAATACCCATTTTACAGGTGAGTATTCACAAAATGGTATTATTCTAAGTATGTCACACACCCCGCTTCAAGACATTCATTACATGTGGGACATCCAATAGCAGTGTCCATAAAGGGCGGGGATCCATAAAACAAGGCAACAAGGCACAAACTTAAAACCACTGCAGCATGCAGAACTTTGTGGCCAAAAACAGCATCCGCTGAGGCCCAAACATCAACCTTGTAAAACTTGGAAAAAGTGTGAACCGAAGACCAAGTAGCAGCCTTACAAACCTGCTCAACAGAAGCCTGGTGCTGGAAGGCCCAGGACGCCCCAACAGCACGAGTAATGAGCAGTAACACGAAAAGGGGGAACCTTCCCCTTGGCAGAATAGGCCCCAACAATGGCCCGGCGAATCCACTTACTAATGGAAGACTTGGCAGGAGCCAAACCCTTCCTAGGCCCAGAGGGCACCACAAAAAGGGCGTCAGTCCTACGAAAAGAAGACGTAGCCACCAAGTAGTACTTCACACAGTGAACCACATCCAAAGAAAGCAAAACCCTCTCCTTGTCATTGCTGGGCTTAGGACACAAGGAGGGAAGAACAATATCCTGATTCAGATGAAAAGCAGAGACCACCTTAGGAAGGAAATCTGGCTTGAAGCGGAAAACAACCTTGTCCTGATGCCTCTCAAAGTAAGGAGCCTTAATAGACAAGGCCGCCAACTCCGAAACACGCAAGTAATAGCAACCAGAAAAACAACCTTCTGAGTAAGCGTAGAAAGTGCAATATCCTACAAAGGTTCAAAAGGCAGACCCTGCAACGCAGACAAAACCAAATTCAAATCCCAAACTGGGAGCAAAGGCTTCCTAGGAGACCGCACATGCGTAACCCCCTGGAAAAAGGTCTTAACCAGAGGATGAAGAGCAAAAGACTTTTGAAAGAAAACCGCCAGGGCAGAAACCTGCCCTTTCAGCGTACTAAGCTGCAAACCTTGGTCCAGACCATGCTGCAGAAATTCCAAGACCCTAGGGATAGAAAACGCCCTGCAGGCAAGGCCCTGACCTCACACCAATCAATATAAGACCTCCAAGTCCTACAATAGATGGCAGAGGAAGACTGCTTTCTAGCCCTAACCAGAGTCTGAATGACAGCGTCAGAAAGACCTTCCTCCCTCAAGATGCTGGTTTCAGCAACTACGCCGTCAAAGCCAGCGTTGGTAAATTGGGGTAGAGCAGTGGACCCGGAGTGAGCAGATCCGGCAGAAGGGGCAGGTCTAACTGATCCTCTGCCAACCTTACCACGTCTGCGAACCAAACCTGTCTTGGCCACCTTGGAGCCACCAGGAGTGCTGACGCGCCCTCTAGGGCCAGCTTGCGCACCACTCTGCCCACCATGGGAAACGGAGGGAACAGGTACAGAAACCCCAGATCCCTCCAGTTCAGAGACATGGCATCCACTGCCAGAGCCAGCGGATCCCGCGAGAGAGACACAAATGCCGGAAGCTTGTGATTGTGACGAGAGGCAAAGAGGTCCACCTCCGGAGTCCCCCACCGGTGGCAAAGCGACAGAAACACCTTGGGGCTGAGCGACCATTCCGCCCGGCGAGATGACCCCCTGCTCAGGGAGTCCGCCTCCGTGTTCTCCACTCCCGGAATGTACACTGCCGAGATGCACGGGACATTGCTCTCTGCCCAAGCCAGGATCAAAGACACTTCCCTGAGGGCACGCCTGCTACGAGTCCCTCCCTGGTGATTGATGTAGGCGACCGCCGTCCGATTGTCCGACCGAACTTGAACCGGTAGTCCCCGTAACTGATGAGTCAAGTGAGCCAGAACCAACCTGATGGCTCTCAGCTCCAGAACATTGATGGGAACGTGAGCCTCCTGAGGCCCCCACAGCCCCTGAAACTGAAGATCCTTCCAAAATCCCCTCCAACCTGACAGGCTGGCATCCGTGGTGACCGTCTCCCAACGAGGGGTCAGAAAAGACCTGCCCCTCGTCAGATTGCACGGTTTCAGCCACCACCGAAGGGAACGCAGCACCTGGGGGGACATCAGAAAGGACTGATCCAATGACAGCGGGGACCCGTCCCAGGCCGCCAAGAGATGGAGCTGGAGAGTTCTTGTGTGAAACTGGGCAAAGGGAACCACCTCGAACGATGCCACCATCAATCCCGCCAGTCGCATCCCTAGCCGGATGGACGGGCGGGGGATGGATAGGAAACGCTGAGTCAATTCCTGAATCAGAAGAACCTTGGCTCGGGGGAGGAACACCCTGGCCTGAGAATTATCCAGAGACATTCCCAGGAACTCCACCACCCTGGAGGGAGTGAGGCAGGACTTGGGATAGTTGATCACCCAACCGAAACTCTCCAGAGTGGACACCACGGTCCTGGTATCCAGCTGCGCCTGACTCAGGGAAGACGCCATGATGAGAAGATCGTCCAGATAGGGCACAATGCGGATACCCCTGGCTCTGAGGATAGCCATCACTCCTGCCAACACCTTGGTAAAAACCCTTGGAGCCGAGGTAAGGCCAAACGGAAGAGCCACAAACTGAAAATGTTGATTGTCCACAACAAACCTGAGGAATCTCTGGTGTGCAGGAAATATTGGAATATGCAGGTAAGCATCCTTGATGTCTATGGACGTCATGAAGTCCCCCAGACGAAGTGAGTGGATGGCTGAGCGCAGAGTTTCCATACGGAACTTCCGGGGACGAACGAACCTGTTGAGCAACTTCAGATCCAGAATGGGACAAACGGATCCGTCCTTCTTGGGCACCGTGAACAAATTGGAATAGAAGCCCAGGCCCCGGTCTGAGTGGGGAACCGGACAGATGACAGCCATGTCCAAAAGACTTGCTACTGCCGCCCGAAGCCCCTGGGCGGCCAGAGGATCTGCCGGCACCCGAGAACTGAAGAATCTGAGAGGGGGCCGGAACTCGAACTCCAGCTTGTAACCGGAAGACACCACTTCCTGAATCCACTTGTCCGGGACCTCTTGGACCCAAACCTGGGAGAAGAGTTGCAGCCGTCCCCCCACCCGCAAGGGTGAGGGCGCCCCCTCATTGCTGAGCCGGCTTGGCAGCGGCTCTAGGCTTGGAGCCCCAACTGTGTCCTGGACGGGCCCAACCCCTGCCCTTGGTCCAGGAATCACCTCTGGACGAGGGGAAAGCCGAAGCCCTGCCGACTCTAGCCCCACGAAAGGATTGAGAGAAGGAAGCCGCCCCCCGAAAGGGACGATGCTGCTTTTTACGCTGAGGTAACTTACCTCCCTTTGCCACCGAATCCAATCTCTCTCCAAAGAGCCGCAACCCCACAAAAGGGAAGGGCCGTAAGAGACTTTTTGGACACAAAATCAGCCGCCCACTGGCGTAACCAAACCGACCACCGGATAGCCACAAACAGGGCCGCAGCTCTGCTACACATCACCAATGTGTCGTCCAAGGCGGACAGCAAAAAGGACAAAAATAACTCACAGCGCTTAAGGTCGGCAAATTCCTCACTAGCCGGGTCAAGCCCGGAAGAGGCCAACAGTCCTCTAACAATCGACCTGGCAGCTACCAATAAAAGCGCAGAAGCACAAACCGCCGCAAGGCCGATCCAACACTGGCAAAACCATGACAAGCCATCTGGTCAATGCGTTTATCCTCACCATCCTTGAGAGTAGAGCACTCTGGAGAATGGAGGACTGAGGAGCTGGACAACCGCAAAACAGGAGCATCCACCTGGGGGGGGGGGGGGGGGCGTATGACCAGTGCTTCACCGCGTCCGCTGGAAAGGGATACTTCCTGTCCCAACCCGGTGGGACACCCGGAAGCCGAGTCGGCCTCTCCCATTCCTTAAGAATACCATCAAAATGCTTTTGATAAGGAAATTCCAAGTGCGGCTTGGTCACTTCAAAGAACTCCCCCTTCAGCAGAGGAGCCGCCTCGGGGGAGAAATAGCCAGGACCTCAAACATATGAGCCAGGACCCTAGAGGTATCCAAGGAGTCCCCCTGGCCCTGCTCGGTATCAGCGCCCACAAACTGCTGATCAGCAGAGCCCTCAGACTCCTCATACAGCTCCCCTTCCTCACACGGGGAACAATCAGACCAATCCAGGGAGTCAAAATCCTCCCTATCAAGGCCCTGCGCGGCCGTATACAAATGTTCTCTTTGCCGTGGCCTTTTTAGCAACGGCGCTGGAAAACAATCTTTCAAGATTGGCCAATCTGCCACACCTCAGATTGCGACTCCCCGCCAATGACATCACACGGGGTACGTGTCAAGCGAGGGGGAGACGGAGAGGAGACTGGCGGAGCAGAACCGGACGCCTGAGATCCGGTCTGCCGCGTAATAGACCACTGCGCACAGGGTACACATAGAAATACATCATCCCCCAAAAGGGATACCCCAGACCCCAAACACAGCCTAAATTGCCCCGAGGGGGGCACAAGCCCAGTATCCGGGAAAGCCTCCATATGGTGTGATATATATATATATATATATATATATATATATATAATGCTCCGAGGGAATTACGCAATAATGCAACCCGGGATGCCCCTTTAAGTCCCAAGTGGGAGGATTTTAAGCCAGCTAAAATTTAACCAGGGACCCTGGACCGAGAGAACCCCCCTTTAATATGATCAATGGTCCATCTGGAACACAAAACACAAGCACACGCTCAGACCATGCTAGAATGCATAAAGAGTTAAAAACAGATGAATCTGATGGCCACCAAGCCACTCACCCGACCTTCAGTACTGCACGCCAGGCAAGTGGAAGACGCGCCGTGTGCAGTAGGACGAGGAAGGGCGGGCGCGGTTCGCGCGCCGCACCCGGCCCCTCCCCTCCCTCATCTCTCCCGGCCAGAAGCCGGGACATGAAAACGCGCCCGCAGCACGGGGGCGGGCCGTAGGCGCGAGCGCCCGGCCCCGCCCAGAGGAGAAGAAGCCCTCATGGGCACTCACTGCCGCCATTGCAGCACGCCAGAGGCCGGCGCCAGTCAAAAAGTAAAAGCACGCACACAGTCAAAGCACACACACGTGCATACACAATAAATGAGAGGAATCCACAAGGGACCCAGCCCCCCCTCTAAGGGTATCCAGGAGAGGGGGAATCCATGCCAGGGTAGGGCCAAGGGACGGGGCATCCCAAACCTGGATCACCAACGCGGATAGCCACCTACCCCTTGTTATGGGGTCTCACGGCTCCTAAGCACCAGGGGTGCCCACTACCTTTGCCCAGACCAGCAGCCTAGGCTGGGAGGCAGGTACTTTAAATAAGGTGATCTGGGCAGGAATAGAAGGCCAGGAGTCATCCCGGCTACCTGCAAGGAGGAAACATCTTCTAACTTGCTCGCCACTGCAGAGATGAAAGACTGGGGAATGAGTGGGAGGTCCCAGGTATTTATGGGCTGGGAGGGTCTTACCTTTTTATTTTGTTATCTCTGCAAGATCGCCATCTACAGGTCAGTATACCCACATGTAATGAATGTCTTGAAGTGGGGTGTGTGACATACTTAGAATAATGGCGCGGAAGGTAAGGATCCTTGAGGGGCTGGCAGAGAGTTGATGAAACAGGTGGGAATAGGCTTGCAGGGCCGACGGGCTTGGTATGCCCCGCTCACCTGCGGATAACCGGAGAGAAAATAAAATACAACTCTGTGAAGTACTCACCTGTAGAGTTGGTATTATATGCATACAGCACGTCCTGCTCCAGTAGTAGTAACAACATGTG
This sequence comes from Gastrophryne carolinensis, assembly GCA_027917425.1. Classification (NCBI taxonomy): domain Eukaryota; kingdom Metazoa; phylum Chordata; class Amphibia; order Anura; family Microhylidae; genus Gastrophryne; species Gastrophryne carolinensis. The sequence continues at coordinate 411,546,490 of CM051235.1, forward strand.
GGTAATCCTCCGCCGCCGTGCACTGCAGACATGTAGAAAACAAGCTCCTCCCAGCCCTTCATATACCGAGAAACCTCCCACAAATCCCCAGCATTGAAAAGCAGTGAGAAATAGAGGCCAGGAGAAAGCAACCACCCAAAACTGGCAAAAATATAAAAGATAACAATCACCAACAGGGGATCCAGAACAAGGTGAAACAGGGTGGGGTGGAGCAGGACGTGCTGTATGCATATAATACCAACTCTACAGGTGAGTACTTCACAGAGTTGTATTATTCTAAGCATACAGCATGTCCTGCTCCAGTAGTAGTAATAACATGTGGGACATCCAATAGCAGTGTCCATAAAGAAGGGTGGGATCCCCAACAGAAGGCAACAGCAGGCAGTCTAAACTACTGCCGCCTGCAGAACCTTGCGGCCAAACAGCGCCAGCTGAGGCCCGAACATCAATCTTGTAGAACTTTGTAAAGGTATGTACAGAAGACCAAGTAGCGGCCTTGCAAACTTGTTCAACAGAGGCCTGGTGCTGAAAAGCCCAAGAAGCCCCAACAGCTCTAGTAGAATGAGCAGTAAGACGAAAGGGGGGGGGGGGGGGGGGGGGGGAGTCTTCCCCTTAGCAGTATAGGCTTGAACAACAGCCTGACGAATCCATTTACTGATGGTAGACTTGGCGGGAGCCAAACCCTTCCTAGGCCCATGAGGCACAACGAAGAGAGCATCCGTCTTCCTAAAGGCCTGAGTGGTAACCAGGTAAGACTTGACACACCTGACCACATCCAAGGAATGCAAAACCCTTTCCTTAGGGTTACTAGGATTGGGGCACAAGGAAGGAAGTACAATATCTTGATTCAAATGAAATGCAGACACAACCTTAGGCAGGAAGTCTGGCTTGAAGCAAAACACCACCTTATCCCGGTGTCTCTCAAAGTAGGGAGGCTGAATAGACAAAGCAGCCAACTCAGACACACGTCTGACCGAAGTGATGGCTACCAGGAAGACAACCTTGAGCGTGAGCACAGCTAGAGCGGCCTCATGGATAGGCTCAAAAGGAGCCCCCTGCAGGGCCAACACCACCAAGTTCAGATCCCAAACAGGAACCATAGGTTTCCGAGGGGGGCGCACATGAGTGACCCCCCTGAAAGAAGGTCTTGATAAGAGAGTGATGGGCAAAGGTCTTCTGAAAGAAGATAGACAGGGCCGAAACCTGGCCCTTCAAGGTACTAAGCTTAAGACCTAAGTCTAGGCCATGTTGTAAGAACTCCAGCACCCTGGATACTAAGAACTCCCGGCAGGGAAGAGACCTGGATTCACACCAGTCAATGTAAGCACGCCATACTCTATAATAGATGGCAGCAGAAGTCTTCTTCCTGGCTTGCACCATGGTAGCCACAACAGACGCAGACAAACCCTTTTCCATCATGATGGAGGTTTCAATAGCCAAGCCGTCAAAGCCAGCGTAGGTAAATTGGGATGGCGTAGAGACCCTTGAGTCAGAAGGTCAGGCAACCTTGGCAGATCGTACTGATCTACTGCCATTTGAACCACGTCCGCGAACCACACTCTTCTTGGCCACCTTGGGGCCACCAGAATCGCGGGTACCCCTTCCAGAGCGATCTTGCGCAGCACTCTGCCCAGAAGGGAAATTGGTGGAAACACATACAGGAGCCGAAACTCCTTACAAGACATTGACAGGGCATCCGTGGCCAGAGCATCCTGAGACAGGGATACAAAGCTCGGCAGCTTGTGATTGTGACGTGACACAAAGAGATCCACGTCCGGCACACCCCAACGGTGACACAGTGACTGAAATACCCTGTCGTAGAGGGACCATTCCCCCTGATGGGACGACCCCCTGCTCAGAGCATCTGCTAGCAGATTCTCCGTCCCCGGAATGTAGACAGTCGATATGCATTGTACATTGGTCTCTGCCCAAGTTAGAATCAGAGACACCTCCTGGAGAGCACCCTTGCTCCGGGTTCCTCCCTGATGATTGATGTAGGCTACAGCCGTCCTGTTGTCTGAGCGTACCTTAACCGCCAGACCCTTCAGGTGCTGGGTCAATCGTTCCAGCACCAATCGGACCGCCCTGAGTTCCAGGACATAGATAGGAAGATGGGCCTCCTGAGGGCCCCACCTCCCCTGGAAGCGCAGGGACTTCCAGAATCCCCCCCAGCCCGAAAGGCTGGCATCCGTTGACCGTCTCCCAGGAGGGAGCCAGGAAGGATCTGCCCCTTGTCAAATTCCTGTGGTCCAACCACCACGCAAGGGATTGTCTGACCGAGGGGGGAATCGCCCAGCTGACGTCCAGAGACGCTGGGTCTTTGATCCATACTGACAGAAGGTGAAGCTGTAGGGTTCTCAAATGGAACAGGGCAATGGGCACCGCCTCGAAGCTTGCCACCATCGAGCCCAACTGCATTCCCTGCTGGATGGAGGGATGAGGGTTCGCAAGCAGGGATCTCGCCTGGGTTATCAGAGCTTCCACCTTCTGCGGAGGAAGGAATATCCTTGATTGAACCGAGTCCAGAATCATCCCCAGAAACGGGGTCACTGAGGAGGGGGACAGAGGACTTTGGGTAATTGATCACCCAGCCGAAGGACTCCAGGGTGGACACCACCAACCGAGTGTCCAGCTCTGCCTGCCGCAGAGACAGAGGTGATGAGAATATCGTCCAGGTAGGGCAACACGCGTATGCCCTTTAGTCTTAAGAGAGACATCACCCCTGCCAGCACCTTGGTGAAGACCCTGGGGGCCGACGTAAGGCCGAATGGGAGGGCCACGAACTGATAGTGCTGATCCAACAGCGCAAATCTGAGGAACCTTTGGTGCCCCGAGAACACCGGCACGTTCAGGTAAGCGTCCTTGATGTCCACAGATGTCATGAAGTCCCCTGGACGCAGTGAGGCAATGGCCGAGCGCAGAGTTTCCATACGAAAATGCCTGCTTCTGACAAACTTGTTTAGGATTTTCAAATCCAGAATGGGTCTGACTGACCCATCCTTTTTGGGCACCGTGAACAGGTTGGAATAAAACCCCATGCCCCTGTCTTTTAAGGGGACCTCGCAGATGACCCCGAGCTCCAGAAGGTCCCGCACAGCCAGCATCAAGACCTGAGCTGAGGCAGGATCCTGTGGGATCCGAGACCCGACGAACCTGGTAGGGGGCGGCACAGCAAATTCTATCTTGTAACCGGAGGAGACTACCTCCTGAATCCACCGGTCTGGGACGAGGCGTCTCCAGACCTGCTCGAAGTGCTGTAGACGCCCCCCCCCCCACCCTGACGGGCGAGGGTGCCCCTGTATGCTTGGGGGGGGGGGGGGTCTTGGGGGGGGCTTTGGTCTTGGGCCCCCAGGAGGAGACGGGATGGCGTCCTCTGTTCTTGTTCCAGGGTTCTGAGCGCGACCCAGAGAAGGACACCCCTCTACCTTGCTTGGTCCCACGGTAGGGGGTAGAATGGGAGCTTGGACCACGAAAGGGCCGAATCTGACGCTTGCGCTGGGGCAGCTTGCCCCCGTAAGGGCCTTCTTGGCGACATTGTCAGCAGCCCACTGGCGTAACCAGATCGCGCGGCATATGGCCACCACCAGAGCTGAAGATCTAGCGCTCAGCTTAATAGCATCGTCCAATGCAGATAGGATATAATTCACAAAGGTTTCACAGGTGGCCAGAGCGTTGGCGGCCTCCGAGGGCAGGTCATCCGCCCCTTCCAGAGCAGTTTTAACCACCGCCCTGAGCGCCACCGCCGTGATGGCTAATGCGCACACCGGGCGGAGCGACGCTCCCCCAAAATGCAAAGGCATGACATGCCAATTTATCAACTCGTCGATCCTCTAAATCCCGCAGCGTAGTAGTGTCAGGGGAGTGCATAATAGAGGTGTTGGACAGACTCAGAATCGGGGCATCGACCTCGGGCGGCGATGTCCAACACTTAACCAGATCTTCAGGAAATGGATACTTCTTATCCACAGCCTTAGGAATCCCCTGGAGTTTACTGGGATGTTCCCATTCTTTCAGCACTAGGTTATTAAAGTGAGTTTGTTTGGGAAACTCCAACCGCACCCTAGCGGTATGAAACAGATCGCCCCTTTGCCGAGGTGCCGCGGGAGGGGGAGAGAGGGATAAAACATCAAAGATCTGAGACAGCAGTCTGTCAATGTCGTCCTGGGACCAAAGATCAGAACCAGACTCCTGACTCCTGGACTCGTCCTCGTAGGATCCTGAGTCAGATAGCAGTTCCCCTTCCTCTGATGGAGACTGAGCATAGGAAAGCAGTAAATCATCAGATTCTACAGGGAGAATAGTAGCTTCAAGGTTCAAATGACGCTTCTTGGCAGTAGCCTTGCGCGCCAAGGAGCCAGCAATAAAGCTTTCCACACTGGCCAATCTAGAGGCCAATTCAGCGTGAGAATCCCCACTAGTATTGGGGGTTATGCTCAAGCTTGGGGGGGGTAGGGGAAATAAGGCAAGGTGCGGGCCCAGCCTCGGAAGAATTGTCACCGTGAATTGTCACCGCTGCTAGGTGAAACCCCACAAGCTACACACAGACGGGCTTGTCCCAGGGGGACCCCGTTCGCGATGTCCTGGGATGCCTCCATATGGTGATTATTAAATTCAATATGCCAGTAGGGATTGACGCTTTAAGCAACCCTGGATGCCCCAATAACCCGCTGTCTGAAAGACACAAGGGGAACAGGGATGTCAGAGCCGAGCGCGAGAAAGCAAGCTAGGAAAAGGATCGCCCATGAGGGCACTTACAGTCTGCGAGGGGAGGACCATCTTCACCACGCGCATGCGAGAAGGAAATGGCGCCCAGCGAACCTCGAAAGGGCGGGCCATGACGCGGAACGCGCCAGACCGAACCACGCCTCCCCCCCCCCAGAGAGCGCGAAGCTAGAAGGCGCGCAGCCAATCAGGAGAGAATGTAGATACGTCAGCATCACTTCAGAGAAGAAGTCTGACGAAGTGAGTAAGGAAATTTGAAAAACGCCGTAGCTTCCCCAAACAGTGGTGCTGTATGTGCCTAGAGCACAGTAAAACGCTGCGGTCAGATTAAAAATAAGCAAGTGAAACGCGCTCTGACACCCAGTAGCGGTAAAGTGTCTAAAGTGTACTTAGGACAAGGAGTAGCCATCAACACAGCCCTCCCCCCCCCCCTCTTTCCCCCCACTAACGGGGGAATCTGGGAAGGAAGGTGACCCGAATAGAGGGTTCACCGTTAGATGGGGCATGGGGGCACTGGTGCGGGAGGGGCATCCACAAAAGGCTCACCATTCGCCTTAACCGCCTACCCTATGGAGGGGGATTGCGGTGGAGACTAGCTCCGTAAGCACACTAGGCGCTGCCTACCTTCACCCGACCAACGCAGCCCAGGCTGGGAGGCATATTCTTTACAAGAAGGATGGGTGGAAATAATCCCGCAGGGCCTCGGGCTGTAAAGTCCCGCTAGCCTGCGAGAGCATGATACTTCATGTCTTCGCAGTTCCAGCACTGCAGAGAAATCTGGGGATTTGTGGGAGGTCCCTCAGTATATGAAGGGCCGGGAGGAGCTTGTTTTCTACATGTCTGCAGTGCACGGCGCCGGAGGATTACCCACATGTTATTACTACTACTGGAGCAGGACGTGCTGTATGCTTAGAATACTTCTGTCTTCGCAGTCAGGACTGCAGATAAACTCTGGGGGTCTCTGGGCTATTCCTGCCCTTTTTATGGGCTGGGAGGAGCCACAAGTCTTTCTGCAGTCGACTGCGCCACCTTGTGGCGGATTACCCAAATGTGAAGAATTGAAATGAAGCAAGCCATGCTGTACACCAGGAAAAGCACCCCAGCCTAACCAGACCTTTTAGAAATTGTGTATGTCCACTTTAAAGTGGACGTCCAGTCTCCATGTAACCCCCTCCCCTGGCACTGAGGCAGAAGTGGGACACAACACGCACACGTGATATAAAAAGTTATATTTATTCGTCTTAGCTTTTAAAAAAAAAATAAAATTGAATGCATTTGCATAGTGATGGATTACAAACAGACATAAAATTACAAGAGGCGTATAAATACCACAGCAAATATTTACAAGGGAGTGCAAAACAGCGAGCAACACACAGGACATGTAAAACACACCACGGGCGGGCCAGAGCATTTGGAAGGAACATGGCAGCTGGGTTTTCTGGGAGAAATTGTTAACGCTCAGACGGGCCATGACTGAGAAGAGCAGAAATACCACAGTGCTCCAAACAGTAAATGCTGCAGAAGAATTGTGATATGTCTGCATTGCAGCACAGGCTGTAGAATGTAGTAGTCCTTTCCTGCAAACGCAAAACTGTACATTGACAAACCTTTCACTGATTCTTCCTTTAAGAAAATAAAACACAATCACTGGAGCATAAGAGTAACTCCTCCTTTTCCCCATATCTAGCTTATTTAAAGGACCTCAAAACATAATTGACTGGAGGGCCCTTTACACTAATGGCACAGAGACATCCCACTGCACTGCAGCCCAGGTCCCCACACCCCGATACTCACCACTTCTGCGTTACAGCAATCAGACATGTGACTGCTGACAGCCTATCAAATTCTGCAGTCATAGCTTACACAGTAACAAGCATAGCCGATGGGTGAGCCCAAATGCTGCTTGCCGTCACTTGGGCAGCAGGTAAGGCAGAAGTGGTGAGCGCGGGGATCCAGGCTGTAGTAGGGCATCCCGTGCTATTAGTGCAAGGGAAGCTCCAGTTAGTTACGATTGGAGGTCCTTGAGTGAATTTTTATTCTAAAGACCATTTATAGGATAGCCATTTTAAATGCAATTAAAAACAAAACAAAAAAAAACGGCCATCATAAAAACTGGAACATACAAACAATATGCAAGCATTATTGGCCTGACAAACCTCCCTGAGCACTTTATCTGAAAACTTGGTGCACCTGCTTATCCACACAACAATGCATTAGCAGGGCAACACATTAAATTCTGAAGATGAATGAGCCAAAGTCCTTCCACAGTCGGAAGCAGCAGAAGAGAACCCCACCCTCTGCCCACAGCCATGTTGGTAAGTTGCTCCTAAGTGCTCATGGAGTCAATACATCTTAAAAACATATTTACATTTAAAAAGACACTATGCAGCATTGCACAAAATACAATTCAGCTGTAAGGTGGCCAGTTAGAAGACATGGTTATACAGACCATAAACAGGGTGGGAAACGTGGGGTAATCTTTGGCAACAAAAGTCAGCTTTAAATATGTCAGTTTTGTAAAAACACAAGAGATACAGCACGTAAACCATTATCAGTCTTTAATGTTGTTCTCACTTTTTCCAGCAGACAAAAAAAAAAAAAAGTGCTCTTGTGTTCCGACACAATAGCTTCCTCTGTAAAAAGGCAGAAGCTGCCACAGTAGGGTTACATGTAAAACATTGAACCCTTCCTTGTGCAGACCAAAGACTTCTTAACAATTCTGGGAGAGCATCAGATGAGTCACGTGATATACAGAACCTAGAGGTAGTAGACACACATAGCTGCTCAAAGTTGAGAACCACGCCAATCCCCACTACAGGCAACACATACTGCTAACCCCCTCTCGGAAGCCCACCAGGATGGAATGGCTGCATTCCAATAGCACTTCAGTTTTTACTCATGTAAACACAGGTCCCTGTATGAATGGGGGAGGGGGGGGGGGGGGGGGGTAGGATTGGTCAGGTCACCAAGGAACACGACCAGAATGGAGAACCATGGTTTTAAAAAGGGTATGTTTGAAAACTAGACATATGTAGAATTCCCTGCACACATTGAAAGCAAAAGTTAAACATAATACATTAAGGCACATAAAACCAGATGACATTTTCCAGCAGGGTACCATAATGCCCAGCAAGCTCCAAGTGCCCTGTATGCCTAGGCAACACCTTCTAGCCCAGAGCTGCACACAATAGAAAGCCTGGTTGACGCTGTTAAACAAGTTAACACAGGTAAAAGGTAATTACACCATTGTTTTCATTCTTTGAATTAAAGAAATGGTTGAGAGGTTTACAGGTTCAGCTTATGACTTCTCTCCTGAAAAGTGGGTGTGGCCCCTGGATTTGTGATGGATGGGGGGGGGGGGGGTTAGTATGGAGAGGCCAGCAATCCTGCCCACTCTTCTGAGCCGATTGGGGGACGGGATGAAAAAATGTCCTTGCCTGAACCTTGATAGGAATGAAGGCTTGGGGCTGTAAGCAGCATAACCAAAGGAAGAAATGAGGACCACCGGAGTGTAAATTGGCCAAGGTGGTGAATCTTAAGGTGGAGAGGGGGGGGGACCTACAAATGTGATTCTAGTCAGTATCTTATGCTGCGGAATTTTGGTCTTTTCAGGACCAACATTGGCTGCTTGATTGTAGGCTTATCTCCAAACAGTTTGGCTTCACTTTCAGTGGTGGGAAATCGGCTTTGATAGATTTCCGGATACTCCTTCTGGAACTGTGGGGAAACAAACAGGCCTCAGAATTAGTTTTCCACGTCAGTTGATTTTCAAATTACCTCTGCTGGACAATGTAAATTATCTGATGTTGCTTCTGATCTTCCCTGCAACTAGCTTCAGGCTGTGCCTCCTTGTTCTGTCATTAAGTTTCTTAAAAACATTTAAATGTGAGGGGGTGGATTAAGCAACAGAGAAGGGTTGTGCCACATAACTAGGCTTCCCTTATGGTAGAGGTACTCTTTTAAACATGCCTACACCCTCCCTGGGAAGTCTCTGCTCACAGTGGACCTATACACTTTCAGGAACCCTGCCCATCTTAGCAGGGCAGCAACACTACATCCTAGAGAGAAAAGTTATACCAAAAATACTTTGGTTGAGTTTAGGGCAGTCTCATTTTACAGTTGCCGTGACCATCTGATCGCAATAACACAATACTAGGCTTCGCATCATGCCTGGAGTGCACTTTGGATCCCCAAAACGTACTGCTCACAATGTACAACCATTTTTCCAGCCCACCCAGATATAACCACCCACCCTGCAAACCTGGCGAATGACTTGCCTGCTTCAGCTTCCTCTTCTTGTCCTTCATGGAAAGGCTTTTATCCTTCACAATACTCTCTAATAATTCCACAATGGCGGCTTGGGACGTCACAACCTTCTGCTCCTCAAATTCCTGCGTGCTGATCTGCTTACAGAAATAAAAGCCTGGAGTGGGGCCCTTCGCCTGTGTACAAAAGACACTTATTTATACAGAGAACAAACATTTAAATTCCCTTTCCTGGCCCACACTATCAGAATTGGGAACCGTGTAAAATGAGCCATTTCAAACCATCCCTCCCAAGTATATGTAAATCCCTTATGTATATTAAGTAAAGCAGCTTTCTTCGCTGTAACCGCTGTGTGTGGCAGAGCTGGGAAAGGCATGCCATGGTCCAGCTTTACAAGTCCTAAGCATTCTCTGCTGTGGGACCACTGTGGCTTGCCATGCTAGTTCACACTGAGCACTTTTGAATGCCATATCTTGGACCACCGAAAAAAGGAGGGGCAAAATTTGGAGCCGATACCGCTTTTACCCGGTGCTGCAGGAAATAGAGGAGAAGCACATGGGACGGGCAGCAAACAGGTGTTCGCTGCCTTATTGCCATTGGATTTACCGTCCCTTCCAAAGTTCACAACTTATGCTGCTTATAACCCTCAGTCAACAGGCATAGAGGAACAACCCAGGATCAGGATTTGGTTTCATTACTGGCATCATACAAGTTACATTTTGGTCTATGCATCACTTCAGTAAACCATGTTTTCCTCAATTCAACAGCAGCTGTTCTGCCTCCCAATTTGGACAAGCAGGACCTTACCACTGGAAGGGCCAGGCTTGCAGTGTTGGACGGGGGCAATCTGTGCCAGACCAGCAGGCATTTTATGCTCAATAAGTAAGGCAAGTAAGGGGTATGCTGCAAAAGATATACCCCAGGGGTAGATTTATTCACACAAAAGTTTTTTTTTTTTTTTTTTTTTTTTTTTTTTTTAAATCGAATTAGCCCCAACCCAATATCAAGTTCAGAAAAGGAAGAAAGATCACACATACACGAGGCCCCTGGAGGTACTGGATGTGATCCTGCACAGCAGTCTGGAGGTAGCAGGGCACTTGGAGGACCTCTTGATGATGGTCTATAAGAAAGGAGACAAGTCTAGTAGCTAGGAGCTCATCTAGGTCCACTTCCTCAGCGCAGCACAAGACACACCTTGAGAAAGTCTGAATCATCTGCAGGGGAGAACAGAAAAAACCTTAAATAATATTCATGGGGAGGGGGGGGGGGGTAAGCCAAGTAACCCAATAGGATTTATGAAGAGGGCTCTGGATTAAGTGGAATCTAATATAGTAGTCATTAAAAGCAAGCCAAAACCCTGGATATTCACCCAGCTGTCTGCCTCCATGGCACACATGGGCTCTTCTCCAATCAACATTGATTGCTGAGCATATTAATACCAGACAAAGTCTGAACAAATGGCTTCCTGGGGGTCTCTTCAGCTGCGCACAATCGCCATCAGCCATTCAGACATGCCTGGCAATGGCATGGAACAAAAGTGTGCTGTTGGAGGCCCGTGCATGTGCCATGGGATTGAGGTAAGATTATAAAACTGGGAAGTGCTTTCACCAAGTCTTAGACTTTAGGATCAGGTTTCGATCCCCTTATCTGGGTAGAGTGGCCTGGACCAAAAGCCACCGATATTATGGCCCTTCGCAGGCTTCAACACTGATGGGGGAAAAGGAGTGTGCACCCCAACACCCAGTATATTTCACTGGTAATTACTGTACACATTTCTTACCAGAGATCGGGTGCCCATTGCATCGTGCAGCCGCGGCATATCTACATTCTGGCTCATGCAGGAGATCATTCTCATCAACAGCTGAAGCTTCCGGCGATTCGGTGGTGGGAGCAGCAGACAGCACAACTGAAGGGCGTCCATAGCCACTCGCTCTAGATGAGGCTGCAACAAGCCTGGGGAGATTTAAAACCAATCATGCAATTTATGGTTCCTCAAATTAGAGAAGGATCAATAAGTAAACTACCACAAAACAATTGCCAGCATCATTAAGCAAGTGAGCCCTAATAAGACACATATCCCCCCACTGTGTTTTTTTTTTTTTTTTTTCTTCTTTAAACTAGACCACTGATGCTCAGGTAGGTAGGTGGGGGGGGGGGAATGGTTTTGTGCAAAAAAAAAAACAAAAACCCACACTAGTTCTACTAGCTGAAACCCTTCCTTAGGGCATCCCAAATTATGCCCAGCAGAGTAAAAAAAAAAAAAAACCTAGTCCCATGATCCAGCTTTGATGCTAGTGTCAATCAGCAGAGCTCTCCTCTGCAGGGTATCCATATTTGGGCTTCAGCTAGACCTAGACTAGTCCAATTTGATTTCCTTGCGTAATGATAGCAAACCTATAAAAAAGCAAAATCTTCCATAAATTATTTCCGTTTCCAAGTCTTTTGAAAAACCATACACAACAGCTCTATGCAAATACATTATCACCAGAAGCAAATATTAAAGCCGATCAAAACCCATGCAATTGCTGTGTGAAACCCTTGGGGGGTTTCGCCAGTAAACACACTGATGTTACCAGTGTGACAGCCAGCCGGCGTTAGCGCGTCAACCCAAACCTCAGCCAATCTGCGATCTCAAAAAGGTGATTGGTGGGAGTGGCCACGCCGTGGAAACCCCCCACTTTTAAACTGGGCCACAGCTAAGCTGGCCAAAAATGGGTTTTGCGCCGCTTTAAGTATATACCACCACACTATTGAAAGACAATACTCCTATATAGAATTTTACTCTACAATCAAGAAAAGAAATATGAACTGCTAATTAGAAAAAAAAACCCCACACAGACTGACACCAAGGATAATATGATGGTTTAAAGAAGAAATCCACTGTTTTTAATACTCCATATTTGTAAGTACCTCATTCATAATCCACAGCCAGATAGATACAATTCCTAGACATGGCTAGAATAGAGAATAAGCCTGAGTACTCCAGGGATACCACAAGGCTGAGAGAGCAACGGAATTCTATAGGCAACCTAATCTGAACAAAAGGGGAGAAGTAGATTTAAGCCCTGCCAAAGATGGTAAAGATGGTTTTGTTCCATTTTAAAAGCCACAGTATATGTTTAGCTACAGATGTAGCAAATTTCAACTAAAATGCTTCTGTGATAACGCTAAGATTTAAAGATGGCACACTCTGGTTTAAAGGAGCACTATCGCAAAATATGTAATATTAAAAAGCCATATTAAAACACATGGGCTAATTAGAAGAGGGGTCACTTATAAACATAGACTGAATAAAAATCTCACCAAGCTTGTGCTTTATTCTCTGATAGTAGGAATAAAATCAAGTGGTGACAGGTTTAGTGTATCAGAACCTGTCACCCAGATCTCCTCTTAATTCCATTTAAAAAAAAGCCTGGCTGGATATTTGATGGTGGGTGTATAAGTGACCCCCTCCTCTGCCATCCAGCATATTTATAACGATTACTAGCATTTTTTGCAATAGTGCTCCTTTAAGTTAGGATTGCTGCATTTGTAGGTGGAAAAAATGTGTTTCAGCGATTGGCCTTTCTATGGAGGTCTGCAGGTAAAGGTAAAGGTCATTGTTACACCATTTCGTCTGGCTACGTTTGGCACGGTCCTAAATGGTTTTCAGTTTTTAAATTGAAGCAGTAATGGCCGAGATATTGGGGTTTACATATTCAGCCAGTGACATTTTTTCATCCTGTGCCCCAATCAGCTCAGCAGATCGGGGCCCCCATCCCTCCAGATTCATATTGCACAGCTTGTGATATGCAAGTTATGGGAATCTGCATCACCGATACAAGGGCCAAGTCCACTTTTTTACAAGAGGAATATGGTGAAACTGTAAACCCCGATATCACGGCCATTTCTTCAATATAAAAACTGATCAGTTTAGGACAGTGCCAAATGTAGCCCAACACAATGGTGTAACAATTACATTTGCCAGCATGAGCCAGGAGCGGGGTTGTTAGCACTTATTGCAGCCATTATTCAACAGGGGTACGGATGTTAGCTTGAGTTAGTGGAGTTCTTCTTTAATTGTTAGTTAAGCAATGCATGCAATACGGAAGAGAATACAGTCAGAATCACAAAGGTTAGGGAGAGAGCAGAGCATGCACAGTGGGCATGCCACATGCTGCGATTAGGAAAGAATCCACATGCATGAAGCATGCCACAAATAGTGTTAAGCTTACTTTCTGTGCCAGTGCAGGGCTGTGGTGCGAGCAGTGGAGGGGAATTGGAGGTGCAAAAAGGACTGGAGAGCTCCATGGTGCTCTGACACATGCGTTTAGTTACAGTGATATCCGGGTCACCAGTTTCCATTATCTCGATTGAACTTAACCGCTTATGTAGGCGACTTTGCACAGACTGAGCAGGCTTGATGGTGATCTCCGCCACAGGAGCGTTTATAGCAAGAGATGGCCCAAGGCAATCGCCCAGACTTTGGGATCTAGGCAGTTTTTTGGAGTACTGAGCAGGAACATTTTTGAGCCGGCGTTGCAGCACGTGCAGAGACTGTTCACCTTCTCCCAAGGGCGCAGGATTGTCTGGTGGCAGTGGCAGAGTCGGAGAGCAAGGATTTAAAGGGGACTCTACACAGTTGGTTTCGTTACTTGAATAAGATACATCAGCGATCCCTTCTAAAGAGCAACTACGCACCCTCACCCGGTAGGGCCCGCTGGAATCTTTATTGGAAACCCATAGATTCTGACAGCTGCCACCAATAACCCTACTGCACTGTGCTCGGCTTCCAAGGGTGCTGTAAAGGTCTACGGTGTCCTGAAGGACAAAGTCACGGCCAATCTGTCCAAAAGTTTCAACGTCATCTTGCTCCTCTTCGTTGGGAACTTTGCGCAGCAAACTAAGCAGGAGGCATTCTGTGGACTTAAAGTTTGTATCACTCAGCTGCAGCCGTTTAGACTGCTGCCGTGTGGAGGCTTCCTTTTTTAATTTCGGCTTTCTGTTGCGCTTGTGGGGTACTGCAATGTAGCCACATACAACTACCAAGGAATGAAACACAGGTTAAAAACAGAGGAGGTTCAAGGCACTTAAAAAAAAACAAGAAGTTAGTATCCAAAGCAGAGCCAGAGCAGTCGGGGCAAACAGTATAAAATAAAGCAAAGTTACCTCTAAAGTTTGTTGGGTTAGGATGACACAAAGCACAGCTACAGAATCAAAGCGCCATGCTCGCCAATGTCCACAATACTCATGCTCATTAGATTTCATATATGCCCCATTACCTCTATTCAGCCAATGCAGCCTGTAACGTGCAGAGGCTGGATGTACAGGAAGAGAGGGACAATAGGCCACAGAAGCCTACACATCGTTTCCAAGACCCTGGACAATATATACAGCAAAAGACATGACTGTGTATACATACCCAAAACATTAACAAATAGCTCATAGAATTCATAAGTAAGAAGAGGTGCTGGCAGGTTCTGGAAATAGTCTGCGACAGTCGTGAAGACATCCCGTTCAAACCCAGGATACATAGGCTGGCTCAGATCATTGTTCCTCGGCCCTAAAACCAAACATTTTGAAAAAGAATAAAAAGACAGAACAAAAAGCCCTTTAGGAAAAGGACACCATGACCTCTGCTGAAGTGGATATATCCAGGTAACTGAAATCTCCCATTAAAACCCCCTGCCAACTCCAGCAGATGAGGAAATACTCACTGGATGTTCATATGTATAGCGTAAGTGGCCAGAAGCAGGCGGGCAGATGTCCGGCATGCTGCTGGGAGACAATCTGGTGGCAGCTGAACAGAAGGAAGTTGGGCTCCTCTGCTGCAGTGAGAGCGCCCCCTGCCAGCAACTGCTGTGAAACTAATCCCAGCAGTGCAGGGTGTCAGCTTCTGGCCACCAAAGCAATACATAACCTCCAGAAAGTCAAAAAAAAAAAAAAAAAAAATAAGTTATGTAAGCAGGAGATCTTCATTTCCTGCACATCGGACTGCTTTAACGTTTATACCCTGGGGGCTATAGACTATATAGGTATACTGTAGAAGGTCAAGTAGATTGCATGCAATTCTCAACCTCACTGAAAGCATCTACACCTCATTTTCCACACCTAATCTCGTACAGAGAATTACAAACTCACAGGTGTAGACCAGCTTCACAAAATGTGTAGTGCCTCTTCATATTATTATGAATCCCCACATTCATGAGTAAAAGCAAAAACACTTACATTTTGCCAGACACTTCATAGCAGACAAGACCCAGTGAGGAAGATCATCTAAAACCAAGTCAACAAGGTCAATATATATAAGCAATATGAAGAATGGAATTTCACGTTTATAACCATTCACATCATAAGTGTCCAGTTGCAGTGACATTTCAGTAGATTCTGACTACCGGAACACTAACCCCCCTCCCCCCGCTTCAATAGTGCCAAGGCCCAAAGTCACGTTAAAGTGGAAAAAAAAAACCCCACTGACCAGGCCTGGAACCTTTTAGATTCTAGGGCTGGCTGATAGCCTTCCCTGGGGGACTCCAGAGACTGATCCGCTGTGTGAACCCCACTACCAAGGCGCCACAGTACTCACCTGCCTACTAGCACCCTCAGATAAGTAAACATTTGGTTGCTGCACTCCCTATCTTCAGGCTGTGAGTGCGCACCCACCCCCAGCCATTTAGGTAGGCTGGGGACAGGAGCATGCTGCAGGGGGGGATGTGCCTGCTGTGCTCCCAACTGCATGCGAAAGAGCCGTTTGCCGAGCATTACATATGCAAAGCAATTGGCTCCAGTCGAATGAGAGAGCCCGCGCATACGCCGTCGGACCAGGAAGTAGTACGTTTTTCTGTGAAGTTACAGAAACAGGTTAATGAACTCACCCGTCTTGTCCTCCAAAAAGACAACTCCATGCTTGCTGGTATGGGTCATGTTATACATGATGTGAGCCGGAATTATCTGAGTTGGATTCAACAACTCATCTAGCGATGGTAAAGCCAAGATCTTCTGCAGACTGGGGGAAAAAAAATACATTTAAATACACACCCCGTAGCTACAAAAGATTTCCAACACATGCCATATTTTTCATCCCATAAGATGCACAAAGGTTCTGGAGGAGCAAAAAAAAAAAAAAAAATATTCTCAACTAAATGGTGTGCTAAAATAGACCGTGCGCAGAATCCCCCTATAACAAACCCCATATTACAGGCAGCGTGTGGCACCTCAAGAAACTATTCCGGATCTCCCAGCCCACAGCAGCTTCTGCAGCCGACAAACACGCACCCACCAGTAATTCACGTTTGTGTGAGTCTCTATGCGTTTGTCGACAGGAGACGGCTGCTGCAGCTGCAAGGTAGCTCTGGGAATGTTATAGGAGAATTTGTTGGGGAGGGGGTCATACCTTAGTGATACTTTATTTAAATGTCCTGAAACAGCATCCCCCAAAGAACCAAATAGGCAAGGTGCAGAATCCCCAGTTACAGGCATATGCAGAGAAAAAAAAAAAAAAAAAAAAAAAAACACCCCTCACATAACCGCCGCTCCCATGCTGCTGGCCAGGCGAACAGGTTAAAGTGGAAAATCCAGGGGTGATCGGCCCGGGAATCTTATAGGGCAGATCACCTCCCTCACCGCGGGGCATCCGAGATCAGGATGTCCCGCGGGGTGAAACCCCCCCCCCCAAAAAAACCTTACCTTATCGGCGATGGATCAGCCGCCGCCTCCCGTGCGCCCCATTCACAAACGGCCGGCGCGGGCCCTGTACGAGGGACGCGCGGGAGGGGCTTGTCCGTCGCCGAAAAGGTACGTTTTTTGGGGGGCGGGGGGGTTTCACACAGCGGGGCATCCTGATCTCGGATGCCCCGCTGAAGTGGACCAACACCCAGGATAGTGAAAATCCTGGGTGTTGGTCCACTTTAACTGATCCCAGCTGGGGTGGGAGGCAGGTAAAAAACAACCCAGCTTCAATTTGTATGAAGCAAATGTGCTATCCATTCCCCCTTTCAGGAACTCCTAAACAAAATACGGGGATTAAAATTAGGCATAACCGCATCCTGGAGACAACGTGTACATAACCGATTGTTCCAGTTGTCGGGTAGGGGCATCTAGCAATTTTGGTAGGATCTAGATAAGGGCCTGTCTTTAACTACCTTAGCGGGTCTTAGGGTCCTTAACATACTTATTTCCCTTAGGATCTTTAGGCTTTGTGTGTTTCTTCTTTCCCTCTTTAGCTTGAAAGGGAATTACATAAGGTCCTGAGAATCACCACCGCCCATGTTGCCCATGATGAATTGCAGTCAAGAAACACAACGAGAGGAAATACAAAAAACTGGGACAGTTTAAAAGCCCCGCCCCTTTCTCAGTACTTTAGACAAGTAATGACCGGAAACCAAAGGACCATTAGAGAGTGTAGCTAGGGCTTCCCAGAAGGACTCGTAGAAAGAAGCCCCTGATCTTTCTGCCCAGGAAAAGGAGACTGCCCTGGTGGAATGTGCTGCAATGTAAGGCGGCAGTACTTACTGTCAGACCCATCTCAAATTCCTCCTGTACAAATTCCAGTACCGACACGAAAATTGTTGCTATTCAGTCTGTTCGCCTCACAGAAAGAACAAAATCTTTTCCAGACCTTCAAGTAAATTCTTGTGGATTATTTTCTACTTTCTACTTGGATTCTATCACCCTTGAGAAAAGTCCCCCTCAGGACCCAGGCAGTTAAATTCATATTCTGTATATTTGGGCACCAGATTAGATGGAGTTAATAAATCTGGTATTTGAGGTAACGACCACAGACTGTCTCTGGACATGTTCATTAGGGCTGCAAACCAACCATTTCCTGTTCTGGGCTGTTGCAAACAGATCTGTATGGGGATCCCCCATCTTAGTTGCTATCTGACAAAATACTTCCTGATCTAACTCCCATTCCCACTGAGATGCTTTGGGCATGCTCAGAAAATCCGCCACTATATTAATTGATCCCTTCAAGTAGACAGTCGAAAGCGATCTTAAGTGGTGTGGGAGGGGCAGCAGGAAGGAGGATGCCAGCTCTTGTAGGACTACGGATCTGATGCAACCTTGCCAGTTTACATAGGCTACGGTCATGGTATTGGCTGATCCCACCTGCACATTCTTCCCCGTCAAATGAGCCTGATCTACCAATTTAAATTCCCTGAAGTTTGAGGATCTTCCTTGAAACTCCTAAGACCACTGTCTCTGGACATGTGGTGAGTCAAGACCGCCCCCCCAAGCACTGGCATCTGTTAATACTAAAGGATGTGCGTCTCCAATCCAAATTCCCCTTTTCCCTTAAACCCTCAGGACGCTCATCACTTCGGCCAGAATCTTGGTGAAGATCCGGGGAGCCGAAGAGATTCAAAATGGTCAGGCCCTGTACTGAAAAGGCAGGACAGTCGAATCTAGGAGGAATGAAAACCTTAAAATTTCTCTGACCCTGAAAAATTGGTATATGTAGGTAGGGGTCTTGTAATTATATGTTCACCATGAAGTCCCCTGCTCTGTAGGTTTTTTATTGTAAAAATTTACCCCATTCTGAACTTTGTAAACAATGAAGTGATTCAGGTTTGAGGATCATTCTCAAAGTACCTGAGGGTTTCAGAACCAGGACGACATGAGAATAGTAACCCGCTTCCTGCTGAGGCCCTGGTACTATTTCGATGATTCTTGTACAGAACAAAGGGATTCAAGCTTAGGATTGCAAAAAAAAAAAAAAAAAAAAAAAAAAAAAAAAAAAAACTTCCCCTACCCGAGGCTCAGCGTCAGGAACAGAGCTTGGCAGGGAGGGTCACCAATCAGGCTTGGCTTGTGATCCTGCTTACGCCGACACCAGTGCTTCATGAGTTCAGTTACCCTACTCTGTTGGGAAAATTGTTGCTTTTGTAGCAACTGTTCTCAGCCAAGGTCTTGCTTTTAAATTGGTATTATTGTCTTTGCAACTCCCACAAATTATACATAAGACTCTTGAGTGACAGATCCGGTTACAGACTATCCTGTGTTTTGTTCCCCGCCCTGGGGGCATCCAAATTTTAGATTCCAGGGATGGCAATGTTAGCTTTGGTTTCGATTTGAAGAGCATACCATAAACGCTTGTTAGTGTACATGTGTTCTAATGGTGAAGATTAACACTTCCTGACCTATAACATCTGTAACCCCTCTTTTTGGCACTCAGAATGTTCTAGTGGATTTTTATACTGGACCTCCCCTCTAGAGGAGAATCCACAGATTTGAAAAAGGAGGAGAAGGAAAGGAAAGAGGCTTACTGGGTCAAGGTGATGTTTCCCCAGATATCTTCAATGTCTTTTTTGGAAAGTTCCTTGGGGCCAGTTTGCTCATTGGCCTGGCAGTCTTCCATCATTTCTACTGGGCCATTCTCTTGGTCTCCCTAAGCAATCAAATAAAGGCTATTAAACAGTCTTGTAAAGCAAAAGTCCAAACATGTACAATTAGTTTGCTTATCCGAGTGTAAGATAATAACAGGTTTGCAGCTAGAAAAAGGGGCTAAAAGTAAAAGGAGGGGGTGTGCACACTACTACACTAACAGAAGCAAGTAAACAGATGTCCTACCCCCCCCCCAAGACTTCCTGATTTGAGGAGCTTGCCGGCTGTTATCGTGTTCAGGTCTAAAATCAGGCGATTTTAATTGCCTTGTGTGGAAGCCAATCAATTGCATGCACTCCAAGTGATCCTCATTGGTCACCTGCAGTCACATGTACTGCAGGAGCACAAGGTAGCAAATTATACTAGATGTAATTTAGGACAATTCTAAGGTAAAGCAGCTGCCTATAGTCAAAAAAAGCTTTTAGTATACCCACTTTAAGAGGCTCCGGTATAACTCACGTGTACCTAAGGGAACGAAGTTAACGAAAAAAGGTCAGGATGTCCCAGGGGGTGATAAAAGGGGTCCAGTGTGCATGATATTACAGGAGGTACAGCTGGCACATATGCAGCAGTTTCCTTTTCCCTGCCAGACACTGCTCTGTAAAGGCAACTCACAGAGGGCATTAAGAGGTTTTAGGCGAGTTTAGGGTCCGTGTGGACCAGAGTTTAAAAAAATCTGTTTGACTTTTGCATTCAGCACTATGACTCATGATATTCCCAACACACAGCTACAGCAGTTTCCTGGTCCCTCATCACACAGGTGCTAAATTTGGGGCCCACATGCAACAGCAGTATGTGGGTTAGGGTCCAAACAGACACTACATGGCACAGGAGTTGCCATGGTGTGTTTGTCCGCTTTAAATTCACAGAGTTTACCACAAACACTAGCAATCATTGTTTAGCAAAGCAGCCACCTCACCCACCTGACTTTCCACAGAAGCTCGTCGCTTTGGTGTCCTCTTGGAGAAATGAGGCATCTTGAAGACATGGTCCCTCTCTTTGAAAACATTCTCCAAGCTGCTCCTCTTCCAGAGGGGCTGCCGACTCGGAATGGTCTTCACCGGGGAGGTGGAAGGAAACCTGAAGAACAAGAAAGAGTGATGGGTAGAACTCAATGCAACAATAATGAGATCCAGCAGAGGGACAATACCTGTACAGGGTGCCGTTGTCCTCCAAGTCCTCGGTTCCCCATCTTCCCTTCAGATCCTCAATAACATGGTTCTTCAGGAACTTCCTGAGCAGTTGGATAGTCTGCTGTCTGGTCACCTCAGCACCAAAGTTGCTGTTGCTTCGGAGCAGGCGATGCAGCCAGTCTATGGCCTCAGATGCGGTGAAGCAGTTGCCGTACAACTTGAAGTGCTGTCTGTGCTTCTTCAGCGGCATTCCAGCCCGGAAGTATTTGGTTACTTCATTCCACTGGAAGACAAAGGAGGCTCATGAGACCATTTGTTAGGTGTCTGGCTAAGTATTTACGATGGCCAGTCTTCTAGCTGCAGACAGGAATTACACCCCCCCCCCCCCCCCACTGACAGCTACAGAGGAGGCCAAATCACTGGTAGAGAAACCACTCCCCACCCCCTTTTGGCCTTCGAATTAAAGAGATAAGAGCTCTACATGTATGTTTAGATTTGGCCTCTGAAAGGTCAAGTGGAGGCCACAATTTACAACCATTTATCTGCTGTTATCTTTATGTTCCAAACAGTGTAATTATTCACCCTGTAATGAGACTGGGTGACAGCTATCCAGCAGGGGGCTGAAGATGTATTCTCAGCCATGAGATCCTTGGCTAAGTCCCCTTCTTTGCAACTCCTGGACCACAGGGGCACCAAACAAACCACCTAACAGCATTCGAGGGATACTTGTACTGTTTCCTGTCTCCAATCATGCAGAGGTACAAAACAAGGATAACATTTTCTAAAGTAGATTCAGGGTTCACAGGCAGTAGGGGGTACATGGGTTAGGATCCTTGTGGACCTGGAGCCTAACAGAAGCTGCTTTAAAGTGGACCAAAATTAGCCCCAGAGCCTAAAAAAAAAATTCTAAAGCTGCCAGACCCTCTACCTGCGGGACATTTCGATTTGGGAAGCCCCGATATGCAACCCCCCCCAGAACACCATGTTTGCTTACCTCGATGGCAATCGCACTGCACATGCCAAGGCCAGTGGTGGTATTCCTCTGGCAGCTGCGTCTGAACTGGGTATACAGAGCAATTAATATGCAAGGAAGATTGCTCCGATTGGACGAGAGCCTGCATATGTGCCGTTGGAGCGGGAAGTGGCGAGTTTAAAAAGGGCGATTGGGGCAACAACCCCAGTAAAAGGAAATTTGGCAATCGTAATAGGGGGTTCACACAGCAGGGCTCCACATCTTGATTTTGACGGGGGTGGGGGGGTGGGGCTGGCAGCCACACAGGTTTTGGTCCACTCAACAATTAAGTATCTCTTATTTGTCAGCAGCAGTGGTGGATTAGGGCACCACAGACTTGAACAGTCCTTGGGGATGCCAGGGAGGGCTTAGGTCAATTTGAGAGAGGTCAGCAGAACCTAGGGGTGGCCATTACCTCATACCCAGGGCATCCCACAGTCAGCCTGTAACCTTATCTTTACCATGACACAGGCAGGCACCTGGTGACATCCCGTGCTACCTTCATCCTGCACAGGTGTGATGAGGGTGTGCACAGCAGACCGTGCCTGCAAACTCAGCTTTTGCCTCCAGCTGGTTTGAAATATTTACCAGGTACCAATGGAAACCTCTGGGATGGAGATATGCCCCCTGCATCTGTCAGTCACGCCACCACAACCACATTTACTGCATGCAGCCTCTACTGCAGGGAATGGATCAGATGTGGATGAGGTGAGGTTACAAACAAGCAGGAAACCACAGGACTTAAAGTGGACCAAAACCCAGGATTTTAACCATCCTGGGTTTTGGTCCTTTCCCCCCAATGAGGGGTGCCCTCCTGTGTGAAGCCCCGCCAGATGGCCGATGCCAACTCACCTCTTCCCAGTCCTATAGCACATGTGCGGCCGCTCGTCCAATCAGCGCGCTGGCGGCCACATCCTCCACTTCTCTCTAAAAGGGAACATGCCCGCGCCTGCCATTCACAAATGCCTTTGGACCGGGAAACAAGGTAAGTGTACGGGGCAAACTGGGAGGTTTCACACAGCGGGGGCAACACAATTTTGGATGCTCCGAGGGGAGGGAATCAGCATGGGTTTTGGTCCACTTTAATCTCAAGACCCAACAAGTTGCTATGGACAACCTAGCCACCTTCCCATTCAGCACTTTGTTTTCTATAGAGAGAAGTGGATAACGAGATCACATCAGTGTTTTTCCTGTATGTGACCCGGTTGGTTGTCAGCAGAAAAAAAGCTATCGATGTCCTCCCCATAGAGACATTAACAATGGCGAATCTGCGGCTCACACACAGAGACAGAACCGAAAAATGCGCGGCGCACACTCACCAGTTTGGTGGCCCGGTACGGCCCCGGGGTGATAATCCGACTCTCCATCGCCCGGTGCCGGCACCTCCTGAGCCGCCCGCGGCCCTTTAATCTGCACGGAGCACGTGACCACCGGACTTGAGCTCTCAACAGTCCGCAGCAGTTTTGAAAATGCAAGGCTGGCGGGCTGCGGGAGGCGATTGGCTGAGCCAGGAAGTCATGTGGCGCTGGCCGCCAATCAGCATCAGGGAAGACTCAAGGGACGAAAGTAAACTGAGGCGGTCGAGCAGAGACTAGAACGCGAGTAAGCGTTCACCCTGAGCGGGCGTCACCGTGACGTGCCGACCAAAACCCTGTGCTCACTTAAAATAATTGGAATGTAATAACAACCCGTTATTGTTCTATTTCTGTAAATGAACCTTGCAGTATTTTTATTATCTTAGTAATCTCTGTTACAGCGGTATATACATACCTACAAACTTTTTAGGGTGGGAAATAGGAACGTTCCCTCATTGAGGGATGGATAGACGAAAGATGTAACACATACCTCCTAACTGTCCCTGATCTGGGGGGACTGTCCCTCTTTTGAGTCCATGCCCCTTTGTCCATCGTTGTTCTTCTATGTCCTTCTTTGAAGTGTAACACACAGATCTGCATCAATTAATGATTCATTTGCCTTTTTAAAGTTTTTATATTGTAACTATTAGACCCTATCTCCTATTCATCCCTCAATGAGGGTTGTCCCTCTTTCCCACCCTGAAAAGTTGGAAGGTATGGTAACAGTTACAATATAAACACTTTGGATAGGCAAATCATTTATTGATGTAGATCTGCATGTTACACTGCAAAGAGGGACGAATGAGAACAACGGAGAGGGGGACATGGACTTAAAAAATGGACAGTACCTCCAAATCAGGGACACTTGGGAGGTATGTTATATATAAAAATAGAATTACCATAATATACATATATAATTTAATAGTAGCTCTTGGGTGGGTGGGGGGGGGGGGGGGAGGGGGGAACAGGGGGTTCATCACGTGTCTTTGCCACAGGTAAGTGCAGGGAAGGAAATTTGAATCCAACGAGTGTCGGGCCATGTGGAAAACAGGAAGTGGGAGATACACACAGCGGGCATCCCGATTTGGGAGGTACAAACCCAAGAATTTTTGAGGTTTTGTTCCGCTTTATAAGGCAACCACTAGCCTGGAGTCTCTAAGACTCTTGGTCCAATGTTCTCCCTCTCCATACAGTATAACGATTTGGAATGCTCCCATGTGTGTAACCCCAGGATTGCCTTTTTTGGTGACCCCACAGTGTATGTGCGGGCTGTGGAACACTGGCTATTTACATTTTTTACACGCAGCTGAAGGTAAGCAGCTGTAGTGATGCCTGCCACTCCCTCCATATTCTGCTTTCTATGCTGCTCATCTATATGTATACTATAGAAAGCTGCTTGGAGGAGAGCCTGCACATGCACTGTGGGATTGCTTGCAATGTAACCACTTTCTTATTTTTACACACAGTGGGGCATCCTAAATTGGAATGCCCTCTGGAAGAGGAATAGAACCTGGGAGAGTGAAAAATCAAGGATTCTGTTTCTCTTTAAAGTGGGCCAAAACCCGGGATTTTTACTATGCCAGGTTCTGGTCCTTCTCCCTGGGGTACCCTGGGTTGGGGTGCCCTGCTGCGTGAAATCCTCCAGAATGTCGAGCTAACTCACCTCTCCTCCAATACATGGCACAGGGGGCTGCCGCTTATCCAATCAGCCTCTCCTGTCGTGAATATTAATGCACAGCTAGAGAAGCTGAATTGAATCTCTAGCTGCACTTAAGGTTGTGTGTGGCCACGCAAAGCCATTCAGTTGCTCCGGGTGGGGCCGCGTACAGTCAAGAAGGGAGGCAAGTGATGTTGGCACTTTTCCGTGCATTCGTCATGGGCTTGGGGTAAAGGTGAGTTTTCTGGGCGCACTGGGGGGGTTTTACACAGCGGGGCATCCTGAACTGAGAGGGGGAGGGAGTAAGTCTGCCCTGGAGTTGAATGGACTCCTGGGTGGGTTTTTCTACTTTAAGGTGGACTAACTGAGGCGGTCGAGCAGAGACTAGAACGCGAGTAAGCGTTCACCCTGAGCGGGCGTCACCGTGACGTGCCGACCAAAACCCTGTGCTCACTTAAAATAATTGGAATGTAATAACAACCCGTTATTGTTCTATTTCTGTAAATGAACCTTGCAGTATTTTTATTATCTTAGTAATCTCTGTTACAGCGGTATATACATACCTACAAACTTTTTAGGGTGGGAAATAGGAACGTTCCCTCATTGAGGGATGGATAGACGAAAGATGTAACACATACCTCCTAACTGTCCCTGATCTGGGGGGACTGTCCCTCTTTTGAGTCCATGCCCCTTTGTCCATCGTTGTTCTTCTATGTCCTTCTTTGAAGTGTAACACACAGATCTGCATCAATTAATGATTCATTTGCCTTTTTAAAGTTTTTATATTGTAACTATTAGACCCTATCTCCTATTCATCCCTCAATGAGGGTTGTCCCTCTTTCCCACCCTGAAAAGTTGGAAGGTATGGTAACAGTTACAATATAAACACTTTGGATAGGCAAATCATTTATTGATGTAGATCTGCATGTTACACTGCAAAGAGGGACGAATGAGAACAACGGAGAGGGGGACATGGACTTAAAAAATGGACAGTACCTCCAAATCAGGGACACTTGGGAGGTATGTTATATATAAAAATAGAATTACCATAATATACATATATAATTTAATAGTAGCTCTTGGGTGGGTGGGGGGGGGGGGGGGGAGGGGGGAACAGGGGGTTCATCACGTGTCTTTGCCACAGGTAAGTGCAGGGAAGGAAATTTGAATCCAACGAGTGTCGGGCCATGTGGAAAACAGGAAGTGGGAGATACACACAGCGGGCATCCCGATTTGGGAGGTACAAACCCAAGAATTTTTGAGGTTTTGTTCCGCTTTATAAGGCAACCACTAGCCTGGAGTCTCTAAGACTCTTGGTCCAATGTTCTCCCTCTCCATACAGTATAACGATTTGGAATGCTCCCATGTGTGTAACCCCAGGATTGCCTTTTTTGGTGACCCCACAGTGTATGTGCGGGCTGTGGAACACTGGCTATTTACATTTTTTACACGCAGCTGAAGGTAAGCAGCTGTAGTGATGCCTGCCACTCCCTCCATATTCTGCTTTCTATGCTGCTCATCTATATGTATACTATAGAAAGCTGCTTGGAGGAGAGCCTGCACATGCACTGTGGGATTGCTTGCAATGTAACCACTTTCTTATTTTTACACACAGTGGGGCATCCTAAATTGGAATGCCCTCTGGAAGAGGAATAGAACCTGGGAGAGTGAAAAATCAAGGATTCTGTTTCTCTTTAAAGTGGGCCAAAACCCGGGATTTTTACTATGCCAGGTTCTGGTCCTTCTCCCTGGGGTACCCTGGGTTGGGGTGCCCTGCTGCGTGAAATCCTCCAGAATGTCGAGCTAACTCACCTCTCCTCCAATACATGGCACAGGGGGCTGCCGCTTATCCAATCAGCCTCTCCTGTCGTGAATATTAATGCACAGCTAGAGAAGCTGAATTGAATCTCTAGCTGCACTTAAGGTTGTGTGTGGCCACGCAAAGCCATTCAGTTGCTCCGGGTGGGGCCGCGTACAGTCAAGAAGGGAGGCAAGTGATGTTGGCACTTTTCCGTGCATTCGTCATGGGCTTGGGGTAAAGGTGAGTTTTCTGGGCGCACTGGGGGGGTTTTACACAGCGGGGCATCCTGAACTGAGAGGGGGAGGGAGTAAGTCTGCCCTGGAGTTGAATGGACTCCTGGGTGGGTTTTTCTACTTTAAGGTGGACTAACAGTCATTTTAAACCATTTGGTCATCTGAGGGGAGCATCTGATTTCTGGATTCCCAGTTTTGCATACTGACGGGGGAAGCCCAAGTCCTCGCATTGATATTTATCTGCTTCTGCATCCCTCCCAATCCGCCCCCCCCCCCCCCTTGTTCCAGACACCACACTGTGACCCATTGTAGCTGAAAGCTACCAGTAGGGGCACACACACACACAGCACTGTTAGCACACTCTGTTATCTTATTTTTACTATGTTAGTCATGTGGAGCTGCAAAGCTCAGTGGGAATGTGAAAGTCACTGTGTACCAGTGCCAGGTCTTTCCCAGCCATTATGCAGATGGGGACATCCAGCTATCAGGGCCCAGAGGATCAAGGATCAAAAATGAAGTCACAAATGACTTTACTGTCTATCCTAATTTGGGATTCCTTGCTGCGTCTACCCCCAACTGAATGCTGGTCCCCATAAACCTGAAATAACCTAATAACTACGCATAATACTAACCACTCCTGCTTTCTTGGTCTTTCACAGCTGCAAAGAACAGCAGCCATAGACCCTGTATCAAGGACAGGCTTCTGCTGAAACCTCCAAAATAAATCCCAGGCCACCTGTTGCTCTCCCTGCCTTGGGAATATCTGAATCAGTGTGGGTGCTACTTTTAACCAGGGCTGTGGCCTGTATCACAAACTGCTACCTGCTGACCCCCCCCCCCCCATAATAGGTACTGGCTGTGGCAGTGTGTGCTGTCTGCATATTATCACCCTCTAGAGAGGATGAGCAGACTCATGGATGTTCGGGTTCTCCCTGTTCGGCCATACAATACAGAAATGTTTGGAAACCCAAAATTCACCCCAAACCCCGTAAAATCAACAGGGATGTGAATTTGGTGATGTAAAATGGTCGTTGTAAGGGCTAGGGGGCTCATTGGTGGCATACCACTAATTCCCACCCCTGGATGTGCCTGCTTGCACATATTGCAGACTATCAGAGCCAATTGCTGAATGACATAGGCATGGGAAATGGCTCTGATTGGACGAAAGCCTAAGCATGTGCCATTGGACCAGGAAGAGGTAAGCTTCTGCTGCCAACCTGGGGGTTTCACTCAGCGGGGCACCCCAATTCAGGATCCACCTGGTGCACAGAACATAACCCGAGATAGTCAAAGTCCCGGCATTTGTTCAATTTTAAACATGCCTGGGATAAACATGCCCTACTGAACACATATAGAATAGTGTGTCTGACACAGTGCAGCAGGGGGTAGCCCCCCACAATGCCGCAATAATAATACACTGGCCACAACTCAAAAACATTTTTTGACTGGGCATCAACCGAGTTGAATGATCAGATTACAGTGTAACGCTGACCAATTTGATTGTACAATCCCCATGTAATCTTAACAAAACATTTTTGATTTAAAATTAACCAACAACCATCTTCAACAAAATAGGTGTTGATGTGGGTGCTGGGGTGCATCCTGCGCGATGTTCCCCCGCAAACCAGGTTTTGCTTACCTGCTCCCTTGGTAAAATCGAACATGAGTGCATGGCAAAAAGAATCAGGTTTGTGGGATGCGTTAGTGCAAGGGGCATTGGCAATCAGGATGCCCCCCATACCTTTTTGGTTAAAATGGTTGTTCATACACTGATTGAGTATATGTGACTGATTTGAACATACTATAATCAGTTGCAGCTCATATACTACAAAGCTTTACTAGAATAATATGGAGACTGGACAATCAGATTCAGGGGTGAAACTAGCCTCTCTGCTGCTTGGGACAAACTATAGAGAGGTCATCCCCCCCCCTCCCCCAAGAGTTGCCCCACACGGTTGCGTAGGTTGCATGCTGGGAAAGATCGCCACTTCACCTGAGATGTGAGCGTTTGCAGAAATCCCTGCAATCTCATACAGCGGGCCATCCCAAAAAACAGAACCCAGGATGATAAAATATACCCAGGTATATTTTAGCATGAAATTTCACATGCCAGCTCACCCCCCCCCCGCATGCTGATTCACCCCTAACATGATAGATAACACCCCAAATGCTGGTTAGGCCCTCAAACACCAGTGAAATGAGCAAATGAGCCACAACGCCCCCCAAACACACTACACACACATAAAAAGTCACATATACCATCTGTGGACACGCGGAGATGGACGTCGGTTCAAGTGTTGTGCCCCACGCGTACCTTTCCCTTCCCACCCCCCACATTTCCTAATCCGTTCCCCCCTACTGCTCACCCCCCTCCTCCTCGGGTCACGCGTTGCGAACATTGCCCAATCCGGGTAGATCAGAACAGTAGGTTACTGATCGATGGAGATCGAGACCTATCCATATGAGAGCCTCGCCTCCCAGTCTGGGAGCTGTGGCAGCTACCTCTCCGCTTTTAAAATAGCAGAATCTGACCACCATTGTTATTGCTGCTTTGTGCCGTTTGAGTCTTAGCAAACAGTGAGCCCGTTTTTCCCCACCTATACCCTTTTTACCCTGTATTGTTCGGCATTGTATGTCTCAATGTATGTATGTACAAAACTGCAAAATCTTTAAATAAAGAATATTACAAAAAAAAAAGTCGCATATATGTAAGAGAGTAAGGAGAAGCTTATCACATGGCAGTTCAGCAATCAGCAATCTGAAGTTCATTTATGCACATTCAGCATTCAGCCTCCTACCCCCTGAAGGAAGCGTCACCTCTCTGGTAAGGTATCACGGGATCGAGGATGGAGCCAAAGACTCACCAATGAATTAACACACGCACAGCGGTACCCCTAAACCCTCTGTACTGCCAATGCAAGATCGTCAATGTCACCCACACATTCTCTTCAAGTGCTGCCTGAGGCAAGCGCCTCTGGGCACCTCATTACAGGTGCGGTACTAAATAGATTGCATTAGCTATTAAAGCTGACCAAAACCCACTACGCTTGTGAAATATATTTGGCCAAAGCCCCTGCTGATACGCCCTTCTTAAAGCGGACCTTCACTCTGAATAAGAGTCTATCTTATATGTTTCCCACACCCTGTACATACAGATTGCTCACATTAAAAATCATCCTACCTCCATCTACTGCATGTTATGAGCCTTTAAACATCCAAGATGGCGGCTTATGGAAGCTGCCATTTTATCAGGCAGCCTGCAAACAGGAAGTGCCTGCAAACAGGAAGTGACTGCTGCTCTGCATTCTGGGACTGCTGACCTTTACCTGACCCCAGCTCTGCTCTGTCTGAGCAAAGCACAGCTATAACCTGCCCCCCTGTACCTTATCCCACTCTCCTCTCCTCAGTAAGTGTGATGCTTCTGAGTCAAGATGGCGGCGCCCGTATCCTAAATTCCTGAACAGAGTTGCAGCCCAGTGGGGGAAAGAATAATAAGTTAGTGACTAAAAATGTAAAATATATTAATTTTAGATGCTGGGGAATAGTTTTTTAAGAGTTTGGGCTTTTCATTAAATCATGGTGAAGGTCCGGTTTAAGTTGTAGAACAAGAAATGGATATTTTTGCTTTTAGAATTGTCTTGGATTTTTTTGCTTTAACTTAGTGTTACATGGCAGGAGATCAGTCATTGCAGAGGTGTGGCAATGACATCATTGCCACACACAACAGTGGCAATAAATGGAGGAGGCGGGGATTTACAGCTAAAACATGCGCCATTATCCAGAATTAGAGTGAAGCAGGAGCATTGAAAATTGGCAAAAGGTGCTCCTCATGGGGGGAGCAATTCTGAGGATGCTAGTTAAAGATGTGGGTTTTGGTTCTCTTTACAATGCACCATTAGCAGGTCATTGAATATGGCAGCATCATTTTTTTCTGTTCCTAAAGATGCTCTCTTTCTTTCACAGACCCAACAATTGTACAATATGGGAAGTGTTAAACCAAAACCTTCCTGTAGAAATCTAAATTGTGATTGTGTCTGGGGGAACTCCCACATGTCCCCTCCAGAGTGTCTCTCCGCTGTTCTGCTCCCACATCCATCCACAGCAGAGACCTGGCCGCCCACACAGGGAGCATTGCGTCTGTTTAAAGTGCTAATGACAGCCGGGCGGCAGGAATCAGTCTGAGAGGCGGCTGCTGATGAAGGATGGAGAGATTTCCTATTAAACACAACTCTTCTCCAAAGACCAGCTAATGGAGAGGTAGGAGGAAAGTGGATATTTCCTTCTTTGTCAATTAGGTAATTATATCATGACAATTAGACGTCTCAGAGTAGCAACAACTCTCATAATGATTTTTCTTGTGATGCCATTCACTAGAGACTAAATTCCTAGTCTCTAGTGAATGGATAGGCTGTATTCTCAGTGATAAGAAGTTTCTCAGCCAGCCCAAGATGTTGAAAAATCTTCAATTTTATTAAACTTCCATCATTAAAATCAGCAGTCCAACAGGAACAATCATCATAATATGAGCAAGATAAGGCCTAACGCCTGTATTCTCAGTGATGTCACTGGTCTCTAGTGAATGGATAGGCTGTATTCTCAGTGATGTCACTGGTCTCTAGTGAATGGATAGTCTGCATTCTCAGAAATGTCACTGGTCTCTAGTGAATGGATAGGCTGTATTCTCAGTGATGTCACTAGTCTCTAGTGAATGGATAGGCTGCATTCTCAGTGATGTCACTGGTCTCTAGTGAATGGATAGGCTGTATTCTCAGTGATGTCACTGGTCTCTAGTGAATGGATAGGCTGCATTCTCAGTGATGTCACTGGTCTCTAGTGAATGGATAGGCTGCATTCTCAGTGATGTCACTGGTCTCTAGTGAATGGATAGGCTGCATTCTCAGTGATGTCACTGGTCTCTAGTGAATGGATAGGCTGCGTTCTCAGTGATGTCACTGGTCTCTAGTGAATGGATAGGCTGTATTCTCAGTGATGTCACTAGTCTCTAGTGAATGGATAGGCTGCATTCTCAGTGATGTCACTGGTCTCTAGTGAATGGATAGGCTGCATTCTCAGTGATGTCACTGGTCTCTACTGAATGGATAGGCTGTATTCTCAGTGATGTCACTAGTCTCTAGTGAATGGATAGGCTGTATTCTCAGTGATGTCACTGGTCTCCAATGAATGGATAGGCGGCATTCTCAGTGATGTCACTGGTCTCTAGTGAATGGATAGGCTGCATTCTCAGTGATGTCACAGGTCTCTAGTGAATGGATAGGCTGCATTCTCAGTGATGTCACAGGTCTCTAGTGAATGGATAGGCTGCATTCTCAGTGATGTCACTGGTCTCTAGTGAATGGATAGGCTGCATTCTCAGTGATGTCACTGGTCTATAGTGAATGGATAGGCTGTATTCTCAGTGATGTCACTGGTCTCTAGTGAATGGATAGGCTGAATTCTCAGTGATGTCATTGGTCTCTAGTGAATGGATAGGCTGCATTCTCAGTGATGTCACTGGTCTCTAGTGAATGGATAGGCTGCATTCTCAGTGATGTCACTGGTCTCTAGTGAATGGATAGGCTGAATTCTCAGTGATGTCACTGGTCTCTAGTGAATGGATAGGCTGCATTCTCAGTGATGTCACTGGTCTCTAGTGAATGGATAGGCTGCATTCTCAGTGATGTCACTGGTCTCTAGTGAATGGATAGGCTGCATTCTCAGTGATGTCACTGGTCTATAGTGAATGGATAGGCTGCATTCTCAGTGATGTCACTGGTCACTGCTAAACATAGCAAACGGCTCCCATTGTCTGAGCTCCTGCACACGTGGCATTGCACCGGGTAGAGGTGAATTTAACTGGGCGAACTAGGGGGTTTCAAACAGCTGGGTATCATCAATCGGGATGCAACAAAACCCGGAACAAAACCCAGGAAAGTCAAAATCCTGGCTTTTGTTCTGCTTTAATATGCATACTGCACTGAGTGGATCGGGATGATCCCAGGGCAAGAATCAAAACCTGGGATAGGGAAAATCCCTGGTTTTGTTCCGCTTTAAAGGTTACATTGGGAAGCTGTAGACCTTTGGTGGATCAGCTGTGGTTGGAGGTCAAGTGAGTATTCTCTGCTTGAATAGACATGGGAGAGTGGTGACACTTTTTTTTGCATTATGCCTTTTTCACTTGGAACCAGGTTGTACCTAATATAGGAATTGCTGTTAGGGGAGCAGCATGGATCAATCCCTTCTTTGCTATACTTGGCTGAAAAAAATAGTTCATATATATATATATATATATATATATATATATATATATATATATCATGCAGATTCGGGAGAATTTACTTACAAAGACGCCAATCCCACAGCCCATACTCGGGCTCTCCTCCAATCACTGGTTAGTTCTTTATTCAGCTTTAATAGGAGTAGCTTAGTAGGACATACATTAGAATATATTGAAAACAGTTTTTTTTGCATAATTCCTGTATAATCAAGTTCAATTTCCTGCAATACTTGTTTTCTTCCAATACCTTGTAAAGGGAATCCTTGGACATCATCAAAATTAAAGTGGACCAAATCTCACTCTGAAGTATATGAGGCTTCAGGGCAGGCATACTCGCTCCCCTTGGGGCATCCAGATTCAGGATGCCCCGCTGTGTACTGCCCCCCTAGGTCACCCAGTAAACTCATCCTCTCCCCGATCCAATGGCAGATGCGCAAGCGGCGGCGCTCCCTGCAAAACCTTTAGCAGGGCACACGTCCGCAATCGGGCATTTGTGATTGGCCGACGTGGGCACGCTCCCTGTTAGAGAGTAGTGGGGATGCAGCCGTCGGCTCACTCATGCCTGCTTGTCAGGACTCGGCTTAGATGCTCCTTAGAAAAGTGAGTGGCAGCAGATCCGAGAACAATGATTGGCCAGGAGGCCGCGCATGCGCTGTAGGTCCGGGGAGAAGTGATTTCATTCGGGTGACCTGACACAGCGGGTCATCCCCGATTGGAGTGCCCCGGGGCCAAGGACCAAAACCCAGGGTAGTCAAAATCCTGGGTTTTGGTCCACTTTAAGGTGATTTTTGATTGATTTTATTAATTGAAACCCTTAAAAATGTAAAGCTATTTAACATTTTGCTTGCTTGGCTTATTGGTCATCTAACATTGCACCACTAGGTGGCGCTTTCTGTCTGCGTTCACAACCTTTTTTCATCAAGTACCACTTTCCGTTTTCTGATCTGTATTAAGTACCAGTGCCCATTGGTGTTACTAAATAATTTTTTCTGTCTTTTAACTCATGCAGCTAGGATGCAGCTAGACAACTAAAGACTGAAACAGCAGTCCTTTATTTAAATGATGCCAAGTGATCACAAATATGATAAATAAGGTGGAGGAGCAACAATGATAGAGCCCCTTTGACCTCCTGGGCCCCAGGGCCGATGCACCTCCTATAGTCACAAGTCCAGTGCTGCATGAGCATTGTCACCTTAAACCATAATCAAAACACATAAAACAGATATTTAAAGTGAATGAATCACACAAAAATTGGGCAGTTTTTTCATTATGGTGAAAATAACTCTTGCGTGAAGTCTAGATAGCAGCAGATCAGGTTTGGGTACAGGTTTTTCATGCACCACCTGAGAGGATCTCGAGTACCACCTGTTGGGAACCCTTGGGCAAGATGATGGAAGTACCTGCACCTCCCCCTTTAGCTAGTGTGGCTGATATTACTGTTATGAATTTCTGTAAGTATTGTTATAATGTAGCATTTAAAGTGGACCGTCACCCATGGGTGATCGGCCCGGGAATCTATAAGATTCCCGGGCCGATCACCCCCCTCACCGCGGGACATCCGAGATCGGGATGTCCCGCGGTGAGGGCCCCCCCCCCCAAAACCCCAAAAGAACTCGCCTGATCGGCAACGGCAGCGGCCGCCGCCGCCTCCCGCGCGCTCCTCTAGCCGTGCGCGCGCCCGCGCCGGCCGTTTGTGAATGGCCGGCGCGGGCGCGCGCACTGTCAGAGGGGCGCGCGGGAGGCGGCAGCGGACGCGCTGCCTTGTCCGCCGCTTGTCCGTGGGAGCGTGGTGAGG
The DNA here is from genome assembly GCA_027917425.1 of Gastrophryne carolinensis. NCBI lineage: Eukaryota > Metazoa > Chordata > Amphibia > Anura > Microhylidae > Gastrophryne > Gastrophryne carolinensis. Next base: position 411,581,100 of record CM051235.1, read on the forward strand.
TGAGTTTGGGGGTTTCTGGGGGGTTTTACACAGCGGGGCACCCCTAATCGGGGTGCCCCCCTGAAGTGGACCAAAACCCAGGATAGTCAAAATCCTGGGTGTTGGTCCACTTTAAAGTGCCCCACTGTGTGAAACCCCCCAGGTCGCCCGAACAAATTCATCCCTTCCCGGTCCTACGGCACATGCGTGGCCACGCGTCCAATCAGCGCCCTCGGATCTGCTCAAGCCCCTTTGTCCAAGAGCTTGTCTAATACGAGCAGATCCGAGCGCACTGGCGGCCACATCCCCCACTACCCTCTAACAGGGAGTATGCCCATGCCGTGCATTCACAAATGCCTGGCGCAGGCACGTGCCATGCTAGAGGGATAGCTTTGATGAGGGTGCTGCTCGTGCATGTGCCGTTGGACCCGAAAAGAAGATGAGTTTATGGGAGACCTGGGGGTTTTCACATAGCGGAACATCCCAATTTTCGGATGCCCCGGGGGGGAGGGAATCGATCAATCCGGGAATTTTAGATTCCCAGGCCAATCGCTGTGGATTTTGGTCCTCTTCAAGCACCATTTGTATCTGCTGTTTTAGTATTTTGTTGTCTAGCTACCCCTAATTGAGTTAAAAGACAGAACAATTTTACTGGATGAGTCGTGAAAGGGACACATTTAATGTTCGCACTGCCTCTGGTGCACTTCCTTGCAGCGCAGAGTGGTTTTCTTCCCCCATAGCGGTACCGGCACCTGGAGAGCAGGGCTGGAATAAGTGTCGTGTTGGCCCCTTGGCACAAAGTTCTACTTACTGGAACATCAGATTGAGTCCCTTGGTGTAGGAGGGGGTGTAGTCTCCCAGCTGGTCCAGCAGAAAACATTTCCCTGCGCTCAGCTGCCAGTGGCTGTGCTTGGTGGCTTATGTGCAGTGACAGCTCTGCACGCACCCATCACTGTAGCGTTACTGGCGGCGGCTTTGCTGCTATAGACTCTGTGTCCTACCCTGTGGTGGCTTTGGCTGCAGGTTTGCAAAAACCAAAAAGGACTTGCCCAGGCGCACCCCCACTGCTGCCAATTTGTTGCTGGCCCTGCAGCCCATCAGACCAAAGATTGAAAAACCTCCTGGACCAGACCATAACCCGAAGGTTGGTGGAGCCCCCCCCTTTGCAGGGCAAGTGGTGGAGGTGCGCACTCTGGGGCACCCCCCATAATCTGACCCTGCTGGAGAGGCAGGGGCGGTGGAAAGTGCTCCGAGAGTGGAGGGTCCCATTTAATGTTCGCACTGCCCAGGGGCAGCAGCAGGCAGTGGGACCTGGCACCATCCTCTGGTCCAAAGATTGTTGTAGCCACCTTCTTGGAGTCCTTCAGTCCTCTGCTCAGGAAGGTGGCTGCAGCAGGACAGAGGACAAAACAGCTTTAACTTCTTGCCATTTGTGACACTTTGGAGTATTTCTACATCAATACAAATAGCTAGGTGAGAAAGGGGCCTAAATGTACCCTCCAGATTAAATACATAAGAAAAAACTTGGGCTTTCTAAAGCATACCTGTTCCCAAGATTGAGTCCCATGGTGTGCTCACATGTGGAGGTTAATAGTGAGGTCAGGTGCTTTGGTGGACAAAGGTCAGCCCTGCTTCCACCACATTTACTGCATGCTGTGATCTATTTGCTTTGACAGAGGCAAGCATGCTAGGCTGTGCCTCCGTGCACTGCCTCTGTATGAGGCTGCAGAGTTGTGAGTAAATGCTGCAGGACCCAATCTCAGATTGCTTACCTCTGGTGGAGCATTGCCCAGCTCCTCACTATCCCACACAGCAGCTGCTGTGGCTTACAGGGGCTCATGACCAAAGGTCCTGCTAAATTTTCATACTCCCGAAGAGTAAAAATACTCCCCTTAGCTTCGTAAAGCAGTATTTTTAGCCACAAAGGAGTATGCCATTTGCAGTAATGAATGCTATAGAGCAATTTCAGGAAATTCTAACCCTATTTAAACAGGAAATACCCTGGGGCATCCCGAAATGTCTATGCTTCACAGCATCTAAAAGCTAGTTTATGATATTGTGTTTATTATTATTAAAGTAGAACTACAGTCGACTATAATCCCCCACCAAAGAACCAAGGACAGGGAGTCCCACTACTCCCTAACCCACCCAAGAAACCTCGTGGCACCACCAACTATCTTAATGTACCAATGTTTATTACAAGTAATAGTACATGACATACAAACATATTAAAACATACTGATTAAAAAACATATACACTTCATTTGTCCTCTCTAAGGAACAAGGGAAGGGGCAGGAAGTAACTACATCGGTTTGAATGATACAATTAATAATGAGGCCCTTAAAAATCACTATAAAATATTTGAATGGGTTTAGGCTGGGGTGGGGGGACCTCCATCGGAGAACTATACACCTATTGGACACGTGAGGCTTTATTGTTGTTGGTATTGCAGATGGTTTGACTGGTCTGTCTTTGTCTTGCCCCGGCTTTGTCCTCTTGATCTAAGTAATGGTTTAAACTATAGGAATTGCACATGAGATTTGTTTACATATAGGCACTTAGCACTTTATTCATAGTTAGAGGATTGTATAGGTAGGATTTGTTTTGTTTATGCACGTTTGCACATGCTCACATACATAGGCATATGAGCATCATAGGTGAGGCATAGTCTGGATTAAGGCGGACCTAAACCCATTCAAATATTTTATAGTGATTTTTAAGGGCCTCATTATTAATTGTATCATTCAAACCGATGTAGTTACTTCCTGCCCCTTCCCTTGTTCCTTAGAGAGGACAAATGAAGTGTATATGTTTTTTAATCAGTATGTTTTAATATGTTTGTATGTCATGTACTATTACTTGTAATAAACATTGGTACATTAAGATAGTTGGTGGTGCCACGAGGTTTCTTGGGTGGGTTAGGGAGTAGTGGGACTCCCTGTCCTTGGTTCTTTAGAGTATTTAATCTCATCCCAGGAGTTGTGCACGCCAGAATTGGTCACACAGCTGGTGCGGTCTCAGCAGCATATAATCCCCCACCATGCGACCCTACCCTGATGCTGAGGCAGGACGGGGGGTTATAAAGAAAAAAACCCTTACCTTATCCAGGAGACCGCACCATCCTCTCTCCACGTCTCCCACGGCCGCCGCAGGAAAAGACACAAAGTTGAATCCCCTGGGTCCGTGCACACTCCCGCTGCGCATTTATTTGAGTGAATGTGCTTTTCATCTAAGATGGCAGCGTCCAGGATCCGAAGCACTGGTCCTTAGAGAAGGTAAGGGTTTTTCCCTTTGTAGCTCCCAGTCCCGCCTCAGCGCCAGGGTAGGGTTATGGTTGACTGAAGTTCTGCTGTAATATTGAGAGTTTGTTTATTATTCATCGTCATTATACATACATACATACAAATATATATTTTCCCAACAGTAGAACGTTAAAGTGGAGCAAAACACTGTAACTGTTCCCCCTAACTGTTTGGGTGATGATGACGAAAAACAAGATGGACATTTCCACCACCATGGCTACACCCACCCAGCATTTTTGAGATCGCTGATTGGCTTTTCTTTTCTGGCCAGTTTTCCCGCCACCAGCCTATCTAAATTGCTGGGCGCAGGTGCTTTAGGTAAAGGAAGCCAGTGATGTGGTCGTGGGCAGTGGCAATGCTATGGGAGCCCTAGGAAAGGTGAGTTTTGTATGTGTCCAGGGAGTTTTACACATAATCCTCAGGATGCAAAAAACAAAAATAAGTTATATAATTGAGCTATAGCTGTCCCTTGAGTGAGCTGGCTGCGTGTGTGTCACATTGTCTGGTGCGTCACTTCATCAGCTGTCTTGTCAGGTGAAGTGATTCATGGTCCCTCTGCTTTCCCAAGTTAGTGTTGCTACTATTCATCTTCACTGGAGATGATGAAACTAATGTGTAACGGGATGCGGCTCCATCCCCACGGCGGCGCCTGTTTTGCCAGATCCTCCTGAGCCTCTCCCCCCCTCCAGGGTGGATCTCTTCCCATTGCTCCCCAGATGCTCATACTGCGATTTCACAAGCTCGCTTGGCTCAAGCTACTGCAAATTTGCAGATGACAGATTTATTAAGCTATAAATAATCCATCCCAGTGTCCCAACATCCCATCGCTCTAGTTGTGTCATGGCTAAAGAGTACCTGTCATTAGTACACAGCAGGGGGTGCTTTCTTTCAGGCTTTGGGTAATAAAAAGCTAGATCCAAAAAATGAAATGCTATTGAAATTACAAAATACCACCAGCTTCCACTAATCATCTTGGAATAAAATGAGGGGCTGCTATTAATTGACCTCTTTCTAAAAGAAAATGTTATTTGCCTGCCTGGAGCTCCTGTTACCTTGTCACTGCTTCCAGTGAGGAAATGTCAGAACAATATCATGTCTGTTCCAGGCCATTGTCCTTATATTAGAAAACATTGGCCACTAGTGTGTAAGGGAAGTGTGCCGAAAAAGCCTCCATCCCCGTGTACACATGTGGCACCAGACACCCAGCTGCATGGCATATACCCATAGCATAAGGGACACGCTTGTTATGACCAGTTACTGGTTGCTCCAAAATTCTTCCTGCCACTCGATACATGATTCAGCCTTGATCCTTCAACACCTTTCTCCTGACCATTTGTGTATGACCTTGGCTTGCCCTTAAACTGTAGGTGCTTTTCAATTACATGCATGAATGGGCTCACTTCTGACTTTGTGCAGGATCCCAAACTATCAGGCTGTACAGCTCAAGCCCAGAGAAGTGTACCTGGACTGCACACACTAGCTGTGTCTGGTGGAGTCCACCTTCTGGCCTTTAAAGAGCACCTATATTTAGAGGACAAGTTTATGTTGTCACCTTCCATCCCCAATCCCAGAGCCCCTATGTTTCTTTTTTTTACTAAAACCTTTGCCCAATTTGCCCACAGGTAGCAGCATGATCTCTGAATGGCAGCCACATGCTAATTAATTCAGTTACAACTAACCTGTCACATAATGACAGTTAGGTTGAAATGCTCCCCATTGCTGAGCTATGTGTACTGTAACTAAATGCATCATGGCTGGAAAGCATCAGGGAACGGGGCTGCTCAGCCGGGCAGCAATTTGGCCGACTGCATCCAGGCCGTGTTGTTATGAATATTGGGCAAAGGCTTTAGTAAAAAAAGAAACACAGACTGTTTTGTGGAACTGGGCTGGGGATGGTAGGTAAGGACATAAAACTCTCTTGAGTATAGAACACATGCCACCAGGAAGTTGCTGGTTTGTCTTTGGATTCTCCTGCCTCTGGTACCCACGTGAGTCTTTTAGGACTGCTCTTTAAAGAAGCACTATTGCAAAATTGTGTAATATTAAAAATCCATTTATACACCCTTGTTAATGAGAGCAGGGGTCACCTGAACTGAATAAACTCCCACCAACCTTGTGGTTTTCTTCTCCTGGTAAGAATAAAATTCAGGGGTGACAGGTTTAATTTATGAGGGGTGACAGAGCCTGTCACCGTGATTTCCTCTTTCTACCATTAAAAAAAAAACAAAAAAAATAAACAACTAACTTGGCTGGATATTTCCTAATGCCAGGTCTATAAGTCACCCCTCCACTTACCATCCAGCATATTTATCTGGATTTGTAATATTGGGCCATTTTTTGTGATTCTTTAATCACGATCAGCTTGCTTCTTGACTTCGATTCCTGAACTTTCCTCTCATACTGCTTCTAGGGAATTGATTTTGGCTTGTTTCTTGGACCTACAAAGATCCGCTAGTGGCCCTCAACTCCTGCTTGTTTTCTAAAGCTGCCATCAGCACCAGACAAACCTGGGCAGGTACCAGGGTCTGTCTATGTTACTCTAACTATTTGCTCAAGTACCTGAGCTTCCAGCTCTTGAACTCTGCTTTGTTGAGATTACCAGTGGTTCCATCTCTTAGAGGCTGGCATCTAGTTTTCCTTGGGGGATGATTCAATGTGGGACTCCTTGTAGTTTCTGGGACCTGTACAGAGGGTTTCCTTTGATTGTGTTCAACCGGTTCCTGAACCTGATAGCACCTGTACCTACTCTGGATGTTTGTCTACTGTCTAAACCCAGAACTGCTGCTCATGTCCTTTGAAGGCACATCCAGTGGACCAGTTTATATAAGTTGTCCAAGCCTTCACCATTTTATGGTTGTCCTTTACCTGGTCTGTTTATACTTGCAAGTTAACCTTTACTACATAATGTTCCTACTACTGTTATACTTGACTGTGTCAGTGAATGACTTGGGTAAATGGTTGCTGGGAGCAGTAGTCCCTCCAAATGTATTGTTTTGCTTAAACAGTTTGAACTATTTCCCAGAAAGTTGTTCCCTATTAGTTGCAAGGGCCCTATTCTCTTCAACTCAGCTCAGCTTCTCTTGGTTACCAACAGGTTAGCGCCATAGTCTTTCTTGAGTGGGATGTTTACCATCAGCTCCCCCCAAACAGCCCTACACACATAAACCCTGGAGTCAGCAGAGTGGAAGAATTCATTCCTCTTCCTTTTGGTGGCCAGAGTCAATAGACAGCAGGTAAGCTGCCAGGTAATTGATTTTACATTTTAACTGGTCAATCCAGGAACATTAGACCTTTTTTTGCTGTTCCTCTCTAAACATCCCTCCCCCTTCCCTCACTGCTTTTTGGATGTCGGTGTTATCTAAAACGCTGATATCCGGCAGTATTCCTGGTCCCTTACCACCCCCCACCCCTCTTATCCGTCGCTGAGTAAAGGCTGCAGGCTTAGCCATCCATAGCTCTAGCCATCCTTTCTTCAAAAGTCCCACGCCGCTCCTCAGATCTCGCATTCTTTTGTGCAGAGTGTCATTGCAGCCTATGCAGTGACACTGTGCATGTGCGAGATCTGAGGGGCGGCGCAGTTCATGACGGGATGGCGAGTTGGCGCTGCGGCGACGGAGACCGTGCGGGACTGAGGGATGCCAGAGCGCGATGCAGCCGGACAGGTAAGTCAAAATTTGTATAAGGCGAAACCGGTAGGGGCAGGGGGGCCGAGCAAGCCATGTTTGGGAAGTTAACCCCCCAATTCCAGCTCTTTGTAATCCTTGTAGCTCTGCTCCGCTTTAGGAATTAGCCTCTTGCTGTTTGCTGTACTGGTGCCCAGGCCCTCTTTGGTCTGTGCTGGGCTTAGCCCTCCAGCTAACCTCATGGTTAGTTCCTGTCCCATGATATGTGCAGTAAGTCTGTCTGCTGTGCTGCGTACCGCCGGCCCACTGTTTTCATTTTCCGAAGTCTGCGACAACCACAGGACTGCCTAGGGCCTTGTGCAATTGGGAGCTTGGCTGAAGACATTGGTTGGTTACTGGAATTCCATTGAGTACCAGTGCTCCCACACCCCGGTTGGTCGGCAGCTGGCGCAGTGTTGGACTGGTGCACCACAGGATCCTCCAGTGGGCTCCAGGCACTGACCCAGTGCCACCATTAGGCCAGCAGATTGTAAGAGATCATTACAAGCTAATTGTTTTTAAGCTGATATCTCTTGTGGCTCCCAAGAACACTTTTCTTTGGTGGACCCAAGAATGATATCCACTGGTTGGCCCCAATAATGATATCTTTTGCTCATCCTCAATAATGTTTTCCTCTACTGGGCCCTAGGAATGTTCAATTCAGGTGGGCCCTGTGAATGTATGCCTCTGGTGGACCGCAAGAATCTTTTCCTCTGTTGGGCTCCAGGAATGTTTTCATCTGGTGGGTACTAAAAATGGTTTCCACCAGTGGGCCCCCTTTTCTTCTGGTGGGCTCCAGGGAGGTTTTCCTCTGGCAGGCCCCAAGAATGATTTCCTCTGGTGGCTCCAAGTATAATTCTGGTGGGCGCCAGTTTACATACCTTATTCTGGTCCAGCTTTCTATTACAGCTGCACTGCGTCTACGCTGCCTCTACTGTGTGTGACCCTACCATGCAGAATTAGAATTTGGTGGCAATAAAAATCTGCACCACAGAACTGGGTGGATATACAACACTAACCCGCTGTGCTTTCCCAACTGGGATGCCCTAGAGAAGGGTTTCACCTGGCTATACATTAATTAGGATTCTAGGTCCAGGTTTTGGTCTTCTTTCACTTTAGTTGTGTATTGGTGTTTTATGGGGACAGGAGAAAGAGGGTTTTGGTCTGCTTTAAACAGACCTAAGCTCTATGATGAGGAGTGTTATAAAAGTAAACTCATCCTTTAATGACATAATACATATTAACTTTTATTTTAGAAACATCTACTTGTTGTTACGTTTAATAATCCTATTATAATAAAAGCCACCTAACAGGGTCCCCGGAATTGATTTGTCTTGCGGAAGATTCTCTAAAATGACTTTGGCTTGATTAGGATTTGCTTCTGGCTGAACGAGAAAAATTAAAATCTCAATCTATTGTGCGCACAGATGGCTGGTTTTATTACCGGCGATGAATTCAATGTTGCAGTTTTCGGTATTATGCATAAATGTGTTTAGGTGACTAATAACATTAGAAATGAACAGGTTGCCAGGGTGCTCCGTGTTCCTTTTCCGATACTTATTTAGGGTTGGCAGATAAGCAAGAAGAGTGGCCAAACCAAAGCTTTGCTGCGTTTCCAGAAGCCTGGTGTGGTGGGATGGAGGAGCGATCTTAGAGATAGAGTTCCCCCGCTAAGCCAGAGCAGAGAATGACCTTGATGTTGTCATGACGATCTGTTTTAATGAAGATCCGTCTTTGTTTTTTATCGTTGGTGATGGAGAACAGATGATCACAATTATATCCAATGTGCGTGTCTGCATCGCTGCCCAACACGAGAGGGCACTGTGTTCTGCCAAGAGGGGAAAGTATCTTAAAGCGGTCCTTCACTCTGAATAAGTGTCACAAATAGTTACCAGTAATAGTACCTCGGGTGCCAAGGCCGCGGTGGCGCCGCTTTGAATCCAAATTTTACAAAGGGCCAGCACACCGTTTATAACGCAAATGAACTTGTATTATCCAGCATACAAGGAAATAAAGCCATATATACATCCATGGTGAGTGATTCAATCACAACAAAAGGTAATCCAACAGCAATCAAAGTCCCAAAAGCCGACGTTTCAGGGGTGTAATAGACCCCCTTCCTCAGGGCAAACAGACAAACATTGTACAAGGAGCACTGGCCTTATAAGGAAAGGCCTGCTGTAATTCCCGCCTGACGTCACATGACGTCAGCGGGTAAACGGAACTACAAAAGTAATAAGCATATAAACAATTACCGCACATAACTGACCTGTCGCCGTCGGAGCCCGCCACTGAAAGCAGGCCGCCGTCACTGTCTCAGCTCGCAGGGGCAGACGTCACCATTGCAGGGCGACCGCTGGCATGGAAACCATGTCAGCGGCGCCCCATCCAGCGACCACTGCGCATCATAACTCCTGGCCGGCGGTGAAAGTATACAAAGGAAAAATATGCAATATACAATAAATAATAAGTACACATAAAGGGAACAAAATAGAGACAACAGAAGGGAACACAGGGAGGGAGGGAAGGAGAACATCCGGGGGGAAGGAAGGAATGAAGAATAAGCATGAAAAGGATAAGAGTGGGGGTATCCCAAATTGGGTGCAAGAACAGAGAGACAGGAGAGCAACAGGAGAGACACCTAGGTAGAGAGAGAAAGGGAGAAAACAAGAGAGAAAGGGATAGGTGTGAAAGGATAGTCATAGAAAGAGTGGGAACAGAAGGGCCAGTCACAGGAAAGATAGCCCACATTAGGTGGAAAAGAACAGAGAAGAAAATCAGAGAACAAAAGACCAAGAGAAAAACTGGTAAGGAGATGACGGGAAGCCGAAGGTAACAAGCCAGAGGGAAGGAATAAACAGAGAAACAGAGAACCAAAGAAGAATGAAGGAGAAGGAAAAAAAAGAGAGAAAAGACAAGAAAAAAGAGAATAGAGCAAGAACCAAAGGGAAGAGAAGAACAAAAGAAGGAGAAAGAGGCAAAAGGAAAACGTAACAAGAGCAGACAAGAAAAGGAGAAAGGAAAGGGGACAAAGGAAAAGAAAAGAGAAGAAGGGAGCTAATGGAAAGAGAGAGACAGGCAACAAAGAGAGAAAGGAGAAAAAAGAAACAGGCAAAAAGAAGGCGTAAGTGCTAGAGAGAGAGAGCAAAGAAAGAAGGGAGAAAACCAGATAAACAAACAGCAGTCATGGTACAGATACTAGAATAATACAAAATAACCAAGGGAGGTCAGCGTTGTGGAAGAAAGCATGAGAAACCAAAAGAGGTATTCAGTCCTCTCGGTTGAACAGCGTCCAGTTGATGGATCCAATATGTCTCACGCTGTAGCAGTCGAAGATGGCGGTCCCCACCGCGGCGTGGTCTTTCCACATGTTCTATGACCATACCGCGGAGTTCTGATATCTGATGTTTATGTCTTACAAAATGAATGGCCACAGGTTTGTAATAATCTAAAGTCTCTGCATTCTGGTGTTTCTTGATGCTAACCTTTTCTTAAATACCCCAACGGTTTTTCCTACATAAAGAAGGCCACAGGGGCACTTGAGAAGATAGACACAATATTCTGTGAGGCAAGAATAAGTGCCACGGATCTTGTATCGTCTCCCTGTGTGGGGATGAGTAAATTCAGGACCCAAAATGAGTGAGTTACACACATTGCAGGAGTTACATCTGAAACAACCAGTGCGGGGAGATATCGTAACAGGTGGTTTTCTATATTTCTCCACTGGGTCAGCTTTCACAAGGGAGTCCCTAAGATTTTTGCTCCGTTTGTAAACTTTCATAGGTGGTTTCTTAATCATAGGACACAGGGTTTTGTCTGAGGTCAGTATGCTTCTGTACCTATTCATGACCCGTTCAATGGCTGGGGCCGCTTGGTTATACATCACCATAAAGGGAATTCTCTCTTCCCTGGGTATCCTTGGCCTGTCTTCGCCTAACCATATTTGTTCCACGCGGCATTGGGCCTGAATCAATATTTCTTCTGGATAACCTCGCGTGTGGAATTTATCAAACATATGTTGTAATTGTTGATCACGGGTATCCGGGTTGGTATTCACCCTATATACTCTCAAGAACTGTGATACCGGTAGACTGTTAACCAAGGGTCTAGGGTGTGCGCTGTCATACCTCAGCAGCGTATTCCTATCCATAGGCTTCGTGTAGAGACCCATGGTTATTGATCCGTCATGCCCTTTATAAATCGCCACATCAAGGAAAGTCACGTGAGTCTCAGAGATCTTAGGGTTAAAGATAATAGTCGGAAAGACCGAATTGATGTGTTTATAAGGCCAGTGCTCCTTGTACAATGTTTGTCTGTTTGCCCTGAGGAAGGGGGTCTATTTGGGACTTTGATTGCTGTTGGATTACCTTTTGTTGTGATTGAATCACTCACCATGGATGTATATATGGCTTTATTTCCTTGTATGCTGGATAATACAAGTTCATTTGCGTTATAAACGGTGTGCTGGCCCTTTGTAAAATGTTCACTCTGAATAAGAGTCTATTTTATACGTTTCCCACACCCTGTACATGTTGCTCACATTAAAAATCATCCTGCCTGCATCTACTGCATGTTATGAGCCTTTGAGAGTACTTTATCCCACTCTCCTCTCCTCAGTAAGTGTGATGCTTCTGAGTCAAAATGGCGGCACCCATATCCTAAAATCCAGAACAGAGTTGCAGTCCAGTGGGGGAAAGAATAGTAAGTGACTAAAAACTTAAAATATACTAATTTTAGATGCTGGGGAATCGTTTTATAAAGGTTTGGGCTTTTCAATAAATCATGGTGAAGGTCCGGTTTAAAGTCACATAAAACTTTAGGTCCACTGACTAGCCTCCCCCGGGGGCATACTGATCTGGGGTGGGGGGCTGCTGCCTAACAACCCCTGGGAAAGCCTAGAACAGGCTTGCAATACTGAATCCTTCATCATGGTAACTGCAGCCGCTCTATTTGGTAGAATCCATGTGTGTACCGGTGTGCATGTAAACCTGTTCTGTAAGGATCATTACACAGTGGGGCATCCAAAACTGGTGGCAGTGGAAACTGATCAATAGACCTAAAGTCACTTATTTGGCTTAAAGCAGCAGTCCAGTCAAATATTTACCGCCCCCCTGTGATAAGTCTGATTTGGGTATTAAATAAAAGACTCACCTGTTCGTTTCCATGGTGCCTCACACTGCATTACCAGCAACTGTCACTGGTAAAGTTGTCCTGGACATCTGCCGCACATCACCGGGGAGGGGTGTGAGGGTGGTGGTGCTTTTTTCCTGGACTGGCTGGACTGCTGTCTCAATGTCCACTTGAAAGCCCAACTCCAGCCAATGGAGCCAGTGTACCTACAGCCTTTCTGGTAGCTTTTACTCAGGGGAGGTTTAAATAGGACCTAAAGCCAAAGTTGTCCACAGGGCTGTTTCTTCCTGGGTATCTCGATTTGGGCTTCCTATCCATATAAGGCACCCAAAGAAATGTCCAGGTGACTTATGTGGCATTGTGAACATTTACCCTAAATTGCGATTATTTGCCCAATTTTGTTGGTGTTGAGTGTATGTAGTGGAGGCAGGGCCATGGCTTCTGAGCCACTAATAATTGACTTAAACACTGACCACTAATGAAAGTAAAAAAAAATGAAATATATTTTAATTAAAAATTAAATCAAAACAGGTCAATTGCTGCCCCCTCTTCAGTGCCGTCACCTCATATGGCCTCATGTCCATCATAGCACAGCTGGCAGGGCTTGCCAGAATGATGGGATAGGTGATGGTTGTATGAGGCTACGTGCTTAAAGTTCTCCCAGCCGGGGAACTCTCCCTTCATACTTAATTAATTTTAACTGAAGCTCCAGTATGTGACATGTCTCTCTTTTAGCGCATGGGCATGGCGGCCCCAGGCACCCCTAAGGAGTTGCAGAGCATAGCTTGCCTTGTCTGCAGTGCATCTTTAAAGCGGAACAAAATCCATCAGGGCCAGCCGAATTGGGATCCCCTGCTGTATGAAAACCTCAAAAAGCCCCCAAAAACTTACCTCACCACGCTCCAGCGGCGCATGCGTAGACTCTTGTCCAATGAGAGCCACCTGCTATGACAACGACATTCAGCAGATGGCTCTCATTGTTTACAATGGGGAGTACGTGCTGCTGCATCCTCAGTGTCATGCACATGCTCCCCATTGCATATAATTAGAGCCTCATTGGACGAGAGCAAACAACTTGCGTCATTGCAGAGAGGCGAGGTGAGTTTTTGGGGGCTTCCTGGGAGGTTTCACACTGCTTCGGGATGCCCCGGGAGCACAGTCAAACTCCCGGGTTTTGTTCCGCTTTTATTCCAAAAGCAGAAAGCTAGACACCTATAATAATAATCTTAGCAAATATTACGCAGCACTTTACAGTTAGATGGTTCATATACAAAGTAATAATTACATCGCAACAAATCAGGTAAATCATTAAAAAAACCTATGAACTTCTCTGTATAGGTAGGTGACACACCTGCTTATGGTGTGCTGGGGGTATCCGGAGATGCCTGTGTAGACTATCCCCATGTAACTTTGCTCTGATCTTCCCTCTAGCTATCTCTACCCACCTCTCATCTGTCCATCACTTCTCACCTCTGCCCACCTCCTCTGCCTACCTCTACCCTCCTGCCTCATCTCTGCCCACCTCACCTCTTCCTGCCTTACCTCTGCTCCATTCACCTCACCTTGCCTTACCTCTCCCCACTCCTTCACACCTCACCTCTTCCTGCCTTACCTCTGCTCCATTCACCTCTCCTTGCCTTACCTCTCCCCACTCCTTCACACCTCACCTCTTCCTGCCTTACCTCTGCTCCATTCACCTCACCTTGCCTTACCTCTCCCCACTCCTTCACACCTCACCTCTTCCTGCCTTACCTCTGCTCCATTCACCTCACCTTGCCTTACCTCTCCCCACTCCTTCACACCTCACCTCTTCCTGCCTTACCTCTGCTCCATTCACCTCTCCTTGCCTTACCTCTCCCCACTCCTTCACACCTCACCTCTTCCTGCCTTACCTCTGCTCCATTCACCTCTCCTTGCCTTACCTCTCCCCACTCCTTCACACCTCACCTCTTCCTGCCTTACCTCTGCTCCATTCACCTCACCTTACCTCTCCCCACTCCTTCACACCTCACCTCTTCCTGCCTTACCTCTGCTCCATTCACCTCACCTTGCCTTACCTCTCCCCACTCCTTCACACCTCACCTCTTCCTGCCTTACCTCTGCTCCATTCACCTCTCCTTGCCTTACCTCTCCCCACTCCTTCACACCTCACCTCTTCCTGCCTTACCTCTGCTCCATTCACCTCTCCTTGCCTTACCTCTCCCCACTCCTTCACACCTCACCTTTTTCTGTCTCACATCTACCCACCTTTGCATATACATAAAAGCACGTGCAATATTTTAAAGTTATACTAAAGGCAAGCCCGATTGTTGTCCGATTTCGGGCTACACGTTGCGCTGTCCCAAACTTCAATTCATTTTCAAAAGGACCCTGTAGTTCCTAAGTTATCTTTAAGAGTATTAGAGCATTGGGGAGTCATAGAAAAAATTAGGAAAAACAGTGGGTGTGGCAACAGCGATGTGATGTAAGCATGATGTGCTTTACGTATATCATAGTAAAAAAAAAGAAAAAAAGTCCCTCCAAATCAGGGACAGTTGGGAGGTATGCTAAGAGCGTTTCCAACCTAACAGCACATAGTGTGACCAGAGAGGTTACATAGCTGCAGAGAGAGACAGTTAATCATGATGTCTGGGGAGGCAGTGGGGGTGTTTCTGTTCTTTTTCTACTGAAGGTTGATTGAAGTACCAGGTCAGCGGGGTGGAGACTGAAAGCTGAATGAGGAAGTGATTTTCCTCACTAAGTGTACTGACATAGCAGGAAGTGGACTGATATTTATTTTTTTACTTTTGACAATCAATTTGGGGCAGAACAGAACCCTAGCAGCACGCCGGCCACTGGCTTCCCGGGGCATCCCAAATCAGGATAACCCATTGTGTGAAACCCCCCGGGACGCCATAACACTCACCTCTTTCCTGGCTCCCTCGCTAAACAATGGTGGCCGCATCCCTGCATCTTTGGGCTGTGCATTTAGGCTGGGAGCGCGAGCATGCACATGGCAGGGGAGGGGATACTGGCACTCTCGCTCCTTTTCCCGAAGCCCTGCATGTAAACATATGTTACATATTACATATGCACAGCAATCGGCTCTGATTGGACAAGCCTACGCTGTTGGACCAGGGCAAAAATACGTTTGTACGTGGGTTCTGGGGAAGGGGGGGTGGGTGATTTTACACAGCGGGGCATCTCAATTCGGGATGCCCCCGGGGCACAGAACAAAACCTGAGAAAGTCAAAAGCACAGTTTTTGTTCCACTTTACAATGGACTGTCGGTCTATCTTTTTTTTCTGTTTTTAAATTTAAAGTGGACTAAAACCAAGGATATAGACTTACTTGGGTTTTGGTCCTTTCCCCCGGGCACCCCTCGATTGGGGTGCTCCGCTGTTTGAAACCCCCCAGATCGCCGATGCCAACTCACCTCTTCCCGATCGTTCAATCAGCGTGTTTGGAGACGGCGTCCAAGCACTCGTCTAAGGCCAGCGGCTCCAAGTACGCTGGCGGCCGCATTCCCCGCTTCCCTCTAACAGGGAGCGTGCCCATGACGGCCGTTCACAAATGCCTGGCGCGGGCACGCGGCCGTGGCTCGCACATGCGCTATTGGACCGGTGATTTTGGATGCCACAGGGGGGGGGGGGATCGATCGCTCCAGGACATCACCTCTATTCCAGTAAGTGGAGTGGGCATGCTCCAGTCACTATGACTGATGCAGGGTTACATCCCCAATGTCACAAGTGAGCGTTAGGTCAGGCTTTCAAGGAATCGTGCATGCACGCCGTAAGACTGGATCTGAGAAACGGGTATGTATTTGAGCACCAGGCATAGATAAAACCTTTGCAGGGGAGAAAGGTATTATACTATTTTTTCCTTTTAGCCTGGCCTTGTGCTTTAAAACACTGAATAGTATAGTATAGTTCAGAATGATATTATTTGAACCAACCAATCACTATCTTCGGTCTTGGCTGAACTTATTGAAATGGGAGCAATTTGGCTATTCCTCCTGGAGAGGAGCGTTTGGAATTCATCAGAACTCGGTGCCTAATTCCATGCTGGTGAACGCTTATCTGTCATCCGTTCACGCAATTAAAAAAGAATTTCTGCGCGTGTTTCCATGGTGCCGCGGCCCCGCGCAGGAACAGGCAGCCCACACAGGCCCGGCAAGCTATGAAATATTCATTCCTGAAAACTCCACATCTGATATACCCGGCCAACAATAATGCCGACACATCGCAGGACGCGGGTAGCAGTAGAAACAGCAGAGTGCGCTGAATCCTCAGCAATCCCCCCCCCCAACTATCAATATTAATATGCTGGGAGGGTTTGATTTTATTTTCTTTTTTACATGTTTTTAATATATGTATTATGTTCAGTACTAAAATAAACATTATGTGTTTGAATGTGTTCATTTAAAATACTCTACAGTAATGTTCCTTAGCCTCCAGCAGGCGGAGTGCCGGACTGCAAGATGCCATATTCCAATAAAAGGAAACGGACTAAGATTCATGCCTATAGATATTGTCACTTTTACTTCTTATGTGTTGCTCTGCAATTGCATTTTGGCCAGGGTAGCATGCAAATGCAGCCCACCCTATGGAAATCTATGGTCAATGTAGGTATATGGCATGTTACATACCTTTTTCAACCAACTTTTCAGGGTCCAACTTTTCAGGGACAACTGAGAACAATGAGGGCAAAGGGGACATGGACTCAAAAGAGGGACTTCGCCTCCAAATCAGGGACACTAGGTATGCATGTTATACGTTTCTCCTGCTCAGCGTCCGTGTTGCAGTACTCAGCACATTACAGTCCACCACTGCCACCTTTGCTGACTAGTAAGTTGCCTTGGGATCCTCAACGCTGGCCTCCGCTGAGTCTTTAGCTGGTCCATGACTGCCACTTCTTCCAAGTCTCCCACTGCTGCTTCTGGTCTATTGACACTCTACCTGTCTCCACTGCCACCATGTTGAACTTCGCTACCGCTGCTGTTGTTCAGGTAACACCTATGCCAGGTGTTCTGCTGCCATTGTCAGTCTTTGCATGGTACATGACTGCTATCTCCCCCAGGTGTTATGCTGCTGCCTCTGGTCTCTTGATTCTTGTTACCATTCTCCACTGCCACCACGTTGGGCTTGGCTGCTATTTATTGTCCCAGGGGCATCCTGATTTGGGATGCCCCACTGTGTAAAATTTCCCCAGGTCACTGTTTATACTCATCTTGACAGCGCATGTGCAGGCCACGGCCAGACCCCGGTTTCCGTGTGGCTGATATGCGTACCCCTGTCAGGCATTTGAGTACACTGAGACATGACACTCTGATGTCAGAGCTGCTTAATAAAGCTGAATGGAGCATCTGATGGATGCCCTATACCACATAGCAGCTGGGTAGCCCATTCCGCAGTCTCAGTACTCCCCTACGTCGTCTTTTCTTCTGTGAATCACAGTGACCACAAGCTGCTTGTGAATTTGCAGTCCAGACCTGCAGAGTACTGTGTCTGCACCTAAACGCAAGCCTCACTGGATGGTGACAGTCATATGAGGATTTGATGTGGCAGCCGCCTTGCCCTGGGAAAGGTGAGTTTTGGACCTGGGGGCACAACCATGTCTAGTATGCAGTGCATGACCTCCAGCAGTCAGAGAACCACCGCTACCAATTCGAGGGCCAACAGTCATTTTTGAGTGGACATATGCCCCTTAATGACCCTAAAGCCTCACCCCCCAGCACCCATGTTCAGGATGCCTTGTCACTTTTCCAAAATTTTGCCTCTGACTTCTTACACCAAGAATCTATATACTAACTATATGACATTGCAAACAGAAAGGCCAGAGCAGAGCCCCAGCAATAATGCTACATTCATATGTATTTAGTTACTTTCTGTTCCAATCCCAGGGCATCCCAATTTGTGTGAAACCCCCCAGAAAGCCGCTTTCACTCACCTCTTCCTCTCGTCCAATGAGAGCCGTCTTCCATGGCTGTGTATGTGGCAGTGCATGTTCCGCACAACGAGTCATGGCAGACGGCTCTAAATGAATGAGAGCCTGTGCATGCATCATTATAGCGGGGAAAGGTCTGCTTTTGTGGGCGCCCCAGAGGGTTTCACACAGCGGGGCATCCTGAATTGGAACAGTGGCCAGTCCTGGAATCTTTTAGACTCCAGGGCCAGGCCAGATGGGTTTTGTTCCACTTTACATCACATGTTTTTAACCAGCCAGTTTGGGATTCCCTCCACATAAAGATAGGTAGGCAGGGCTTTAATACTCACCATTCCACAATCCTGGCCCACAGTTGTTACTTTAATCTTCTCCCTGTCATTGTAAGCAACAAATCAGGTTCATCGTGCTGGCATGCACATACATTGTAGGAGGCTGTGCACGCAAACTTAACAAGTCCCGTAGGCTACCAGGAGTCACAAGGGGTGTGTGAGTGGTCCCCCCTGTTTTCAGTCAATAAATAAACGGGCACTCCCAATCAGGCCTCTTTTTTAGTTTTATTTGTAAATAGTATAGTACATATGTAATGCACTACCAGAGGACAACATTAAAGCAGACCTAAACCCTACTAGGCAGCTCTCTGCCAGGAAGGGTCTTGGTTGTCGGGTACCCTAAACTAGGCTGATGTGTAGTTATTACCAGGTCCCCATCAAAGTATACAAGTGGTGGTAGGATATTATGCATGTTTTATGGTTAGCCCACAGCAATAATAAAATTCTGTGATTACTCACCTGTAGAATTGTTATTATGAGTATACAGTACGTCCTGCTCCAGATAAGATTCATTACACTTGGGTATTACTCCGCCAGATGGCACTGGACTGCAGAGACTGCGAAATTGGCCCCTCAAATACCCAGGACCTCCCACAAATCCCCAGCATTGAAAAGCAGTTAACGAGAAGCCGGGAGAAAGATAACAGAACCAACTAGTAACTATAACAATGAAAACAATCACCATACAGGGGATCCAGGATAATGCAAACCAAGGGTGGGGTGGAGCAGGACGTACCGTATACTCATAATAACAATTCTACAGGTGAGTAATCACAGAATTGTATTATTCTTAGTATACAATATGTTCTGCTCCAGATAAGATTCATTACACTTGGGACATCCAATAGCAGTGTCCATAAAGTAGGGTGGGATCCCCAAAGGTAACAACAGACAGGTCAGACCACTGCCGCCTGCAGAACCTTGCGGCCAAAAGCAGCATCAGCTGAGGCCCTAACATCAACCTTGTAAAACGTTGAAAAGGTATGAACAGAAGACCAAGTAGCGGCCTTGCGAACTTGTTCAACAGAAGCCTGGTGCTGAAAAGCCCAAGAGGCACCAATAGCAGAGGATTCTTCCCCTTTGCAGAATAGGCCTGAATCACAGCCTGACAGATCCATTTGCTGATAGTAGATTTGGCAGGCGCCAAACCCTTCCAGAGGGCAGAGACCAGAAGGGACCACAAAAAGAGCATCAGTTTTTCTGAAAGGTGCAGTAGCCACCAGATAGTACTTCAGGCACCTAACCACATCCAAGGAATGCAAAACCCTCTCCTTAGCGTTACTAGGATTAGGGCACAAGGAAGGAAGAACAATGTCCTGATTCAGATGAAAGGCAGACACAACCTTAGGCAGAAAATCTGGCTTGAAGGGAAAGACCACCTTGTCCTGGTGCCTCTCATAGTAGGGGGGCTGGATGGAAAGCGCCGGAAACTCAGAAACACGCCTAACAGAAGTGATAGCCACCAAAAAGACAACTTTGAGAGTAAGAATGGCTAGGGCAACATCCTGCACAGGTTCAAAGGGAGCACCCTGCAAGGCAGACAAGACCAAGTTCAGATCCCAAACAGGCAACATAGGCTTACGTGGGGGACGCACATGAGTAACCCCCTGGCAAAAAGTCCTGATCAGAGAATGCTGGGCCAAGGACCTCTGGAAGAAAACAGCCAGGGCAGAGACATGACCCTTCAGAGTACTGAGTTGGAGCCCCAGCTCCAATCCATGCTGCAGGAACTCCAGGATCCTGGGAATAGAGAACACACGATAGGGAAGAGACCTAGCCTCACACCAGTCAATGTAGTCAAACCCTATAGTAAATAGAAGAAGAAGACTTCTTCCTAGCCTTTATCATGGTATCAACAACAGAGGTAGACAGCCCCTTCTCCATCAAGATGGAGGTTTCAGCAGCCAGGCCGTCAAAGCCAGAGTTTGTAAATTGGGATGGCGTAAATGACCCTGAGTGAGCAGGTCCCTGGGCAAGCGTACTGATCTACTGCCAGCTGCACCACGTCTGTAAACCACACTCTTCTTGGCCACCTGGGGGCCACCAGGATTGCTAGCACCCCCTCCAGAGCAATCTTGCGCAGAACCCTGCCCAACAGGGGGAAAGACAGACAGGAGCTGAAATTCCTGCCATGACAGTGCTAGGGCATCTGTGGCCAAGGCCAGAGGATCCTGGGACAGGGAGACAAAGGCCGGGAGCTTGTGATTGTGATGGGGCGCAAACAGATCCACATCTGGTTGGCCCCAACAGTGACACAGAGATTGAAACACCCTGTCGCAGAGGGACCATTCTCCCAGGTGAGAGGTCCCCCTGCTCAGAGAGTCTGCCTGCAGATTCTCCACCCCCGGAATGTACACAGCTGATATGCATGGAACATTGTCCTCCGCCCAGGCCAGGATCAGAGACACTTCCTGGAGGGCCCCCTTGCTCCCTCCCTGATGATTCATGTAGGCAACCGCCGTCTGGTTGTCCGAGCGTACCTGAACAGGCCGGCCCCAAAAGTGAGCCAGAACCAACCTGATCGCCCTCAGTTCGAGAATGTTGATAGGTGTGTGGGCCTCCTGAGGGCCCCACTGCCCTTGGAACTGCAGGGACTTCCAGAAGCCCCCCAACCTGTCAGACTGGCATCCGTGGTGACCATCTCCCAGCAGGGGGCCAGAAAGGATCTGCCCACCAACAGGTTCCTGGAGTCCAGCTACCACGAGAGGGACCGCCTGACTAGGGAGAACAGAACAAGGACCTGGTCCAGGGATGCAGGATCCTTGTCCCATACTGACAAGAGGTGGAGTTGCAGAGGCCTCATGTGAAATTGGGCATAAGGGACCGCCTCGAAGCACGCCACCATCAGGCCCATCAGCTGCATTCCCTGCCTGATGGAGGGATGAGGGCAAGAGAACAGGGACTGAACCTGCGCTAGCAGACTGTCCACCTTCTGCTGAGAAAATCCTTGCCTGAACTGTATCCAGATTCATTCCAGGAATGAAGTCACCAAGGAGGGAGACAGGGAAGACTTGGGGTGGTTGATCACCCAGCCAAATGACTCTGTTGGAGGGACTGAGAAGTGATGAGAATGTCATCCAAATAGGGCAGCATGCGAATACCCTGAGACCTGAGCAGAGACATCACTCCCGCCAGCACCTTGGTGAACACTCTGGGAGCTGAAGTGAGACCGAAGGGCAATGCCACAAATTGGTAGTGCTGATCCTCCAGAGCGAACCTGAGGAATCTTTGATGACCTGGAAAAACAGGAATATGAAGGTAAGCATCCTTGATGTCCACAGAGGTCATGAAGTCCCCTGGACGCAGGGAACTGATGGCAGAGCGCAAAGTTTCCATGCGAAAGCGCCTGCACCTGACAAATTTGTTGAGGATCTTCAAGTCCAGGATGGCCCTGACTGACCCATCTCTTTTGGGCATGGTGAAAAGGTTGGAATAGAAACTCTTGCCCCTTTCTCGTAAGGGGACCTGATAGATGACCCCCAGCTCCAGAAGGCTTTGCACCGCCAGAATTAGAGCCTGAGCTGACATACGGTCCTGAGACATCTGGGATCTGATGAATCTTGGGGGCAGCCAGGCAGCGAACTCTATCTTGTAACCGGAGGACACTACCTCCTGAAACTACCGGTCTGAGACATGAAGCCTCCAGACGTGAGCCAAAATGCTGAAGCCGTCCCCCCACCCGGATGGGTGAGGGCGCCCCTTCATGCCTGAGGGGGCTTGGGAGAAGACTTAGGCTTGGAGCCCCAGGATGAGCCAGGGTGTCCACGTCCTCTGCTCCTACCCCAGAAATCTCCTCGGGCCCCGGTAAGGGAGACCCCCCTCCCCTGTCTGGCTCCACAGTAGGGGGAAGAAAAGGAGCCCTGGCCCCGAAAGGGCCGAGACTGCCGCCTGCACTGGGGTAACCTGCCTCCCTTAGCAAACAGGTCCAGGCGGTCCCCAAACAGGTGTAGTCCTTTGAAGGGAAACCCAATGAGAGCTTTCTTGGCAGCGTTGTCAGCAGCCCACTGGCGCAGCCAAACCGAGCGGCGTATAGCCACCACTAGGGCAGAGGCTCTGCCACACATCCTAATGGTATCATCCAAGGCAGAGAGGACATAAGTCACAAAAACCTCACAACGAGAGAGAGCATGAAACTCCTCACTAGACACATCATCAGAAGCACCCCCTAAGACACTTCTAAGCAGGGTCCTAATAGCCACAGCTGTAATGGCAAAGGCACAGACCGGGCGCAGCGCCGTCCCCACACAGGCAAAGGCATGGGACGCCAGCTGATCAATACGCTGGTCCTCACTATCCCACAGCGTAGTAGAGTCAGGGGAATGCATGACAGAGGTGTTAGATAACCCACCTCTGGAGGGGATGACCAACGCTTCACCACATCAGCAGGAAAGGGATACCTCTTATCCCAACTCTTAGGGACTCCGGGGAGCCTGCTGGGACGCCCCCATTCCTTGAGCAGGAGATTATTAAAATGGGCTTGCTCAGGAAACTCTAAATGTGGCTTAGCAGTATGAAACAATTCCCCCTGCTGCCTGGGGGCCGCAACCTGGGGAGAGATAGACAGTACCTCAAAAATCTGAGCCAACAGCCTATCGGTATCATCTGGGGCCCAGGGGTCAGAGCCAGAATCATCATGACCCCTGGGCCTCTCATCAGATGACTCAGAGTCAGAGAATAACTCCCCTTCTTCCAAGGGGGTATAACCAGACAGTTCCAAGAACTCATCAGCCTCCATAGGGAAAAGAGTGACATCAGGCGTCAAGTGCCACTTCTTAGCAGAGGCCTTACGCACCAAGGTATTAGCAAGCAACGTCTCAACACTAGCCAGTCTGGAAGACACATCAGGCTGAGAATCCCCACTGGTATGCAACTCAATGGGAGTCAAATTTAAGCTTGGGGGAGCCGGTGAAGCCATATGTGGCGCAGGCCCAGCTACTGGTAAACCAGGCTGCAGCGCAAGCACCTGCTGGGCACAAGGTATACAAACCCGCACATTGTCAGCACTAGTAGGGGACACCCCACAAGCTACAAACAGCCAGGCTTGTCCCGAAGGAACCCCGAGCACAATATCCTGAGAAGCCTCCATATGGTCATTATAGCGGCACAATAGGCCGATAGGGATTCACGCTATAAAAGCAACCCGGGATTCCCCAATAGCCCGCTAGGGAAGTGGGAGTAATTTACAAACTAGGCCTCACAAGTTTAATAACTAAATAGAGGGAGCAGGGCCGGGAGAAACCAATAGAGTTCGACCCGCCTGAAAGACATAAGCGAAGAGAACCCCATAAGTGACATGTATAATGACATAGGGTAAATAAAGCCGCCTGCGAGGGCACTCACGGACTGCGGTAGGTAGATGCCAGCCACGAAGCAGACGAATCCAGAGAAAAATGGCGCCTGGTATACCTTGAGGGAGACAGTGACGCGGAACGCGCCATCCACAGGCCCCGCCCCCTCGAAGAGCGCGAAGCAGCACACGTGACAAGCAGCCAATAACAGCGCATTAGCGCCTGAGGTAATTTCAAAAACGCAACCAGTGCAACCAAGTCAGCGCAGAGACTGACACCAACAAGAAGCACATAATACAGTGAAGCACCAAGGCAAATTCACACACACACACCCGACCCCCCCCCCCCCCCGAGAGCTACAAGGGAGAGCAAGGGAAGGCAGCGGCCACTTAACATAGGGCCCACCAATAGACAGGGGCAAGGGGCAATAGTGCGGGAGGGGCATCCCATAGAGGCTCACCATATGCCTATAGGCCTATACCGCCTACCCTTTGGTGGGGGACTGCGGTGGAGCAGCGCTCCTAAGCACCTGACAGCGGTGCTGCCTACCATCACCCGGACCAGAGCAGCCAAGGCAGGGAGGCAATTAATAATGGAACGGGTGGGAACAGTCCTACAGGGCCGCAGGCTAATAGCCCCGCTCACCTGCGAGGAGAGCCATCTTCTTGTCCTTCGCAGTCCAGACTGCAGAGAAGATCTGGGGATTGTGGGAGGTCCCGGGTATTTGAGGGGCCGGGAGGAGCCAATTTCGCGGTCTCTGCAGTCCAATGCCATCTGGCGGAGTAATACCCAAGAGTAAAGAATCTTATCTGGAGCAGGACATACTGTATACTAAGAATAAAGATGAAGTTGACATGTATGTGCAGCTATTTCCTGTTCCCTGATGAATGGAGACCTTCAAGAAAAACATTTGGGGTGTTATTTAAGAAACGGTAACGCCAGGTAGTGCCTCGTAGCGTCAGGTGAACGCTGGGCACTGTATGTGAAAACCACATTTAAGAAAATCAATCTGGTGAGCGCCTCTTAACAGCGTCACATGTATCACTAGCGGTGGCTCAGTGTATAGCGCTGGCGCTGTATGTTCAGCAGCACCATGTAGTAGTACCTGTTGCTCAGTAGCGTTCTCCCATTCAATGGTGTTTCATTTGGTTGTTTTTAAATACCGTGTTTCTATAGTAAATTTTTACATTTTTGGCATAAATCATTGTTTGACCTCTCCTGCCCTGCAAACAAACACTTTTATTGTTTTTTTTTATTTATGCACAATTGTACGTGCAGGTCGGCCATTGCAGTGTCATTGCCACAGTGTTAAAACAATGTCATTCCATATATTTTCGCTGGTGCTAGTGTATATGTGTTCAGAAACAGACTTTGATCACATACTGTAGCTTCTGGCGCTCAGTTTTAGAGTGCCGGCGCTGGTTGTGTGTAGTTTTTTCTTGAATACAGGCTTCAGCACCGAGTGCCTGACTAACTTAATTGTCGCTATCTATTGCTCACTGCAGCATTGTCCTGCTGTTAGATGTGGTGTAGTCTTGGGCGCTTTAACCTCGGGACACCACCTAGCGTTCTCCATTGGCTCTGCAGTGAATCAGGGAGAGCAATTCTACAGTGCCCACCACACATCACATTTATCAATGCTGGACAGGATACTACAGCGTCATTTGTCCAGTCGCTAAGCTAGGTCACAGCGCCCAACACCCACTTGCAGCGTCTACTAGTGGTCGCTCTAAGCGCTGCTACACAGGCGCTCACCTGGCAATACGTGACGCTAGTCTTAAATTAGCCTCCACATATCTGCTTAATGCTGGGCTTACAGGTGTTGGGAGGTGTGGGCTAGGTATCTTTTAGGTCCCTGTGGAACAGGACCTTCTGTGGCACAGATCTCAAACCTGGCAGTTAAAGCGGACCAACAGTCAAAAATTACTTAAATAGACTAACACAAAAAAAAAGTGCTCATATCCATCCCTCCTAGGGGCAATTTAGAGTGCTGCACATAAAAATGTATTAACCTTTTTTTTCAAATCCTGCTGTGGTACATTTTAAAAACAAAATAGCGGTTCATGGATGTGCAGGCCGTCTGCAAACAGGAAGTGCTGCTGGGCTTCCTGTTACGTGCATTGTCAGTTATGTCCGTTGAATCCAGGCAGCAGCACGTCTGAGATGCTGGGAGAGAAAGCTCTAAAATTGCCGCTACCACTAGAAAATCAGTGAGGCAGCGTTTCAGCTTTGAGTGGCTGCAGGAGCAAATATAAGTGCTAACAATGATTCAGTATCAACTGGTAATGTAGGCCCTTTCTCCAACAAATAGAATTCTTTGGTTTATTTGCCACCTGGCAAAATGAAACTCATTCCATCCACTAGATACCCCCACACAATTTGGGTTCCTAAATGACTTTAGTTCCTTTTCTTATATTTGATCCATGTGCATAAATACAGAGTGGACCATGTAAATGAAAAAAGTGTTTTTAATGCACATGGATCAAATACATGTTTTTAAAGAAGGGAGTCAACTTGGAAACTTATTATATTATTAAAAGTAGAAAGTTTTAAGTAGATTTAAAGTGTTGAAAATGTAATTGTGTGAAGATATCTAGGGAATTTCTTTGTGCCAGGTGGCAAATAAACAAGAGAATTCTGAATGTAGACCGGATCAGATGCATATAGCAGATCTCAGGAGTCAGTACATTTTAGCTGTGACAAAAGGTGTGTATTTTTTTTTATCTGCCTGGACAGAGCCCTTAATGCATTAATAAATCATATGTTCAATCCTAAAGAATCAAGAGGCCTCTCCTTCAGGCAAGTATCCCGATGTAAGCATCTAATATGCTAATTATATATACATTGCTCAAAAAAAATAAAGAAAGCACTAAAATACCACATCCTAGATCTCAATGAAATAAAGAATCCAGTTGCAAATCTTTATTTGTTACATAGTGGAATGTGTTGAACACAATAACTCATTAAAATAATCACTGTAAATCAAAATTAATATCCCATTGAGGCCTGGGATTGGAATGATACCTAAAAGCAAGTATGTGGTGCAACAAACAACAGTTGAAGGATGGAATGATACATGATGTCACAGATGTGCTCGACCCTAGACCCTAGATTAAGGTCTGGGGAACAGACAGGCTAGTCCATAGCATCAATAAGGCCTAGCATTGTCATGTGTAACACCATCCTGTCAAGGGTTAAATGTATTATAATGGCTAGATTAAAGGGTTAAAGTGACTGGCAAGTCAAAAGTTAAAAACAAATATCAGTATCAATACCTTTCATTGAGTGGCTGGAGCAATGTGATTCCTTCTCTGCCTGTCTCCTTGAAATCACTTCCTCATTTAGATTTTAATCCCCACCCCACTGATCTGGTCCATCAATCAACCAAGCATGGAAACACCCCCCACTCCCTCCCCAGACGCACTGATTGGCTGCCTATCTCTGCAGCTATGAAACCCCACCCTTCTCCCTCCTCTATGATCACACTGTGTGCTCCCTCCCCAGACGCACTGACTGGCTGCCTATCTCTGCAGCTATGAAACCCCACCCTTCTCCCTCCTCTATGATCACACTGTGTGCTGGCATTAATAATTGTCCCTTTTTCCCACCCTAAAAAGTTGGAGGGTATGTGCACCCCCTTTTTCTGGTCACACTATGTGCAGGCAATAATAACTAGAGGAACAGCAATGCACTTATTCTTTTACTATGATATATGTAAAGCACACACAGTGTGCTTACATCACATCGCTTTTGCCACACCCACTGTTTCTCCTCATTTTTTCTCTGCATCTGCAATGCTGTAATACTTTTAAAGATAACGGGACAGTGCAACATGTAGCCTGAGACAATGGAACAACGATCGGGCTTGCCTTTAGTATAACATTAATAGCTGGTGTTGGTGCATAATGACATTTTATCCATTACATTTCCTTAGGTGTAATTACAGACTTAGTGTTGGATTAGAAATAAAGGGTTTGTTTTTAATATCAAACACTTCCATATATGGGCATTTTTCTAACCCTGGGGACTGATTGGCTGCTGGGCCTATAAAAGTGTGGTGGCAGCACACACCTGATGTTCAATCTTGGCAGGAGAAGCTGGATAAAGTACTGGTGAGAGAGGAAGAGAGGCTGTGGTCCAGAGGTGTCCACTGTCCTTGGCCTTCGAGGGGGAACTGGTGAAGTGTCTGTAAGAGACTCACCTATGGGCCCATGGAGAGCGTCTACTGGGCGGCGCGGAGCTCCTGCTGCTGAGTGCGGCTGCCGCTTCTGGATGATGGGGAGCATGGCGCGATGCTCTGGCAGCCTCCCCTGCTCCTCTCTAGCTGTGCGGGCGCATGCTCGGGCGCGCGCCTCGCAGACTGTGCAGCGCAGCGTCCTCCACACCTAAAAGGAATCAGGGGCTGGTCAGCCTTGCTGCCAAGACTGACCAGCCCTTGGGAAGTTACCAATCACTGTCTTCCCGTGGGACAACCGTGTCCGACGAGGCGTTCCTAGCATCCCGGCAAACTATAGGCAGTGTCGTTGAAATGTAAATTGCTCGTGAAGGAAGGAGGAATTGCCAATGATGTGGCACTGCACTTGTCCCTTGAAAGGTACTGTGTGGAATGGATTTGCAAATGGATAACAAATTAAAGATGTTTATGCTGCTGCACTTATACTAAGTGGTCTTGTCACTGCACTAGATGCCTGGCCAGATGATGAGCTCACACTAGAGAATGTTAAAAGCAGACTTGTTGATGACTACAAGAGAAAAGCAGAGACTCTAAGCAAAAGTAATGAATCCAGAGCAGAGGCAGCATTACAGACACAGGAGTTCTCTAAAAATAAGTCTTCTGCGTAAAACCTACCACAAGTCAAATTACTTGCTACAAACTGTCATATAACCTGAAGTAAAACAGACCAGTTACTACAAACTGTGATGAATACTTGCTACCCTACAAACGGGGTAACAACCTGATACAACTTGCTTCAAACCATGTGAGGAACATCAACTCAACACACATTGTTACAAAATTTTATGATGTGATTGCTTAGTATTTCTAGACAGATAAGTCTCATATTTAAACACATTGATTGTTTCATCATTGTAATACCTTATATGAAGATTGACATCATATGTTTTTTTTAATTTACTGTGTGACAATAAATGTACAAAAATAGAATTTTTCTAGCTATATATACATACGATTATACAGGGTGGAATAAGGTACATATTCCGCCCTCTAGTCAGGAGCAACCTGCAAGCCCCTGACAGGTAGGTGTCACAACCCCCTTCTTCTTTAGTACATATACTAGTACCTAACTCCCTGTACAAGCACAATTTTCTTTCTTCTCTAAACTCCCCCTTGTGCATGGGTATGTCATGCAAGAAGGGGTCCTAGTTGTCTATAGTTAAACTCAAAAAAGATATAGAATTATGCACCCAGATACCACCACAGTAACAATCTGTAGAGATGTAGTGATTGATAAGAACTCAAATTCTCTCAAATTCCATTGCCACTAATTCAACACTAATTCAACCCAAGCAGAAAGAAAAAGAATCTCAGTCACAAGCTCCAGCTACTGAAAGCGAAAGCACTGAAGCTCCGAAACCACCAAGGAAGCTACAGAAGAACCAAGCCAACCTTAAGTCAGGAGATAAGATAGGCCAAACAAAGGAATGCCAGCTTAGCCCCTTTTCATATGGTCAGAACACTTCCAGAACCAGAGCCTTGGCAGATGCAACAACTGCCTTTCCACGAGAAGCAAAAGGGGATTAAAGCCGCAGATGAAGAAACGGAGTCTCTTCACCAACTCCAGACATGGAAGCTTACTGATCTACCACAAGACAAGAAAGCAATTGGATGTAAATGGGTCTTCAAGAACAGATAGTCGTCAAAGGATACTCGCCAAAATATGGTGAAGATTATGATGCCAAAATCTCTCTGGTCTTAAACAATCGGCAAGAGCATGGAACTCCAAAATGAACAGAGTCTTGATTGATGAAAGATTTCAAAGACTTCAGCGGATTCATGTTTATACACAAAATGTGTAGCAGAGAAATGGACTTATGTTCCTCTATATTTACATGTCTGCTGCTCATGCAAGTCAAGAAGTAATTTGGTTGAAATAACATATGGAAAATTTCAGTAATTCCATTTATTGCAATAGCGGGGGTGAGCCAAGGCCAGGCATGCTGAACCCTCTTTGGGATGACCCCTCTATTATAATGGATGGAGTAGGCTTGTTGGATTGTAAACAAGGTTTTATGGGGGTCTCCATGAGAGGGGGCTGCCGGTGTTGTAATATAGAATCACTAGCTCCCCACCATTGGTAAGAAGCTGCATGTGAGTATAGACTATGAATGTACAACCTGCAGCCTGGGGACCACATACGGCCCTCACTCCCCTTTGCAGATTTAGAGGCAGAGCTTGTCTTGCCTGCAGTACAAGCTGCTGGTCAGCTGAGAGCAGTGCATCTTTAACTCCCAAATCAGAAAGTGGGGAAAATGGGGCAGAGGAAGGTGACACATGCGCTGCTGGTCTGTTGTTTGTGCTGAGTGTTTATGTAGACTCTTCCCAGCTCATCTCAGCCCACCTCAACTCTGCTTACCTCTTTGATCCTTATCTGTGCTTCTCCTGTTTACCTCTGCCTACTTTAACTCATTTCTCCATACCTGACCTCTTCCCTTTCCACCATGCCTCTGTCCATCACTTTTCAGAACATCTTACCTTAGGACACCTCACCTAACCTCCCCTCTGCCTAACCCTACCCACCTTGGCTTACCTCTTGCCGTTATCAACTCTGCCCACCTCTTCTCACCTCACCTCTGGTCACCTCACTTCTTGAACTTCTGTTCACTCCACCTCGTCCTGTCTCACTTTGCATATACATAATGGCATATTCAGCGCTTTAAAGAGTAATTCCACTTCCAATGGCTTTTTTAAAAGTTTCCATTATTGTGTGGCAAAATGATGTCTTCAATGTGCTAAGCTTATCTGTTTTTAAACTTTCTATTTTTTGCAATATTCTAATTTTCTATTTGTCTGTTATCTGTTATGTTTTCCATAGCAATAATGTGTTTACCTTATCTATGTACACCAAAGTGGTGTTTCGAGGACATATTATAGACTTCATCACTCTAAACTTTTTCCGTTTGGAATAATCACAGTCTTGTGTTCCAGTAGCAAAGGTTAATAGCCGAGTTCTGATCTGGAGAGGTCATTAGGCTACTTGTTATATTGGATTCCCCCCCCCCCGCACTTAACTCCCCAGAACGCCCGTAATTCTGGCCTTCACTACCAGCCAGCACTGGAAAAAGAGTCCCGCGATTGGCCGCCGGGCGGTCACGTGGGCCACAGTCGCTTTCTCTGTGCCAGCTGCCAGGAAAAATCTGCCCCCATGACCGCCCACCGGCCAATCGTGGGGCTCCTTTCCCAGTGCTGGCTAGTAGTGAAGGTGAGGATGTGTGTGTGTGTGGGGGGGGGGACTCCAGCATTCTGGATGCCCTCCCGGAGCTTGTTCTGATTAGCTGTCTACAGGACCAACACCCATTAAAGGAAAAATGAGTGTTGGTCCGGTTTACCTGCACTGAGCTCATACATTGGTCATGTCAGATGTGACCAGCTATCAGCTGAATAAAAAGATAAATGTGTTCTATGTAGAATATATACAGCATATATTTTTTAGCTCTTTCTCCCTATCAAAACACTCTAAAATGATTGTGTATTATTCATATGTAAAGAATTCCTAAACATACTGTGTGCTCCATGAATAAATTATACCTCTTGTTGATTCTTACTCCACATCCATTATTTATCCAATGTTCACTACTAGTACATCTAACATATTCCAGTGATTTGTTCATTAGAGAGCAAAGAGATGCCCTTGACTCTCCATTGTTACCATTGAATGCGCAGTGGTGCATTCTCAGCCAACTGGAATCTGATTGGTGCATTAGAAAGGCCAAAATAGAGTCAAACAAGCCAATGCATTTAAAGTGGACCAACACCCAGGATTTTGACTATCCTGGGTATTGGTCCACTTCCCCGGGGCACCCGATCGGGGGTGCCCCGCTGTGTGAAACCCCCCAGAAAGCCCCCAAAACTCACCTCTCCCCGCTCCCACGTGGCCGCGCTGTCCAATCGGCGCCGACGGACAAGCTGATTGACAGCAACGGACAAGCAGCTTGCCCGTCGGCGCCTCCCGCGCGTCACTCTTGACGTGTGCGCGCCCGCGCCGGCCATTCAGAGACGGCCGGCGCCGGCACGCGCACGCCTAGAGGGGCGCGAGGGAGGCGGCGAAGACCAGGTAGGTGGATTTGGGGTGTTCAGGGGGGGTTCACCCCGCGGGACATCCCGATCTCGGATGTCCCGCGGTGTGTGAGGTGATCGGCCCGGGAATCTTATAGATTCCCGGGCCGATCACCTCAGGGTGTTGGTCCACTTTAACAGGTAGAATATAAAAGTGCTACTGCAGGCAAAGATAATTATTACACTATTGTGTCAGGATACGTTTGCCACTGTCCTAAAATGTTTTCCATTTTTAAATTGAAGAAGAAATGGCAGAGATATCAGGATTTACAGGTTCAGCTTATGATTTTTCCTCTGAAAATGGTGGGTATGGCCCTTGGGGGGTTATGCGCGGGGGCTGCAGCAATCTGGAAGCCATCATAACCCTCTCCAAGTGTGGTCAACACCCATTTGCTTAAGCATGTGTCAGGTATCGTAGCTTATGGACAGTCCCTTTAAAGTGGACCAGAAGCCAGGATTTTGACTATCCTGGTTTTTGGTCCTTTCCCCGGGAGGAACCCGGATCAGGGGTGCCCCGCTGTATGAAACTCCCCCCCCCGGATCGTCGCAGCAACTTACCTCTTTCCAGATCCAACGGCGCGTCTAAGAGTAGCTGCTCTGGCGGCCGCATCCTCCGCCTCCCTCTAACAGGTAGTGTGCCCGCGCTGGTCATTCACAAATGCCTGTCACGGGCATGCGCACTGCTAGAGGGAAGCCGAGGATTCGGCCGCTAGAGCCGCTGCTCTTAGACGCGCTGTTGTTGGTTCACACGGGTACCCCCGACCGGGGTGCCCCCGGGGAAAAGACCAAAACCCAGGATAGTCAAAATCCTTGCTTCTGGTCCACTTTAAAGTGGTTCAAAACCCACGCCAATCGATTCGCCCCCAGGGCATCCAAAATCAGGATGCCCCTCTGTGTGAAACCCCCCAGGTCGTCCCAGTCACTTACCTCCTTCCCCAGTCCCATGGCTGCATCCCGCTATCCCTCTAGCAGGGCGCGTGCCCATGCTAGGCATTTGTGAATGGCCGGAGCGGGCACGCTCCCTGTTAGAAGGAAACGGAGGATATGGCCACCAGGGCGCTTAGAGCCGCTGCTCTTAGACGCGTCGTGGGACCAGGAAGAGGTGAGCTGGTCTCGGGGGGGGGGGGGGCGGCCTGGGGGGTTTCACGTAGCGGGGCACCCCCAATCGGGGGATTTGACTATCCTGGGTTTTGGTCCTTTCCCCCACCTGCTTTAAGGTGTAGGTGTGGACTGTTAATCAGCACTGGGCCGACTGTTTATCTCAGTATCCATTTAGCCACAGTAGCATTGCCTTTACATAAAAGGAGCACTATCGCGAAAAGAATGGCACATTGATAAAAATCCATATAAATATGCTGGATTACGGGGGGAGGGGTCACTTATACACCCAGCATCAGGAAATACACAGCCAGGCTTTCTTTTTTTATTTTAATGGAAGGAAAAGGACATCCAGGGCTCTGTCACCCCTCATAGACTAAACCTGTAACCCCATGATTTTATTGCTACCAGCGGAAGAAAACCACAAGCTTGGCGGGAGTTTTATTTAGTTCGGGTGTATAAGTGACCCCTCCTTTCATTAGCCAATGTGTTTATATGGATTTTTCATATTACACAATCTTGCGATAATGCTCCTTTAACCAGCATCTTCTGCTTTTCCAAAAAGTTTCTATTAGTTCCCTTAGTTCCTATTTTGAAACAGCGTCTTGCCGGGTGGTTATCCCTGCTTACTTACTTAAAGATTTAGTCCACTTTTGATGGAATTTTTAAAGGGGTTTATATTTTTGTGCCAAAAGGATGCGCTCATGGTGCTGAGCTGATCTAGTTTTTTAAAAAAAATGCTTCTTTGTTAGCAAATATGTGTTTTATGGAAAAAAAAATTCATTATCTGCAGTCAATTACTTTTGGCAACATACACCAAGATAAGAGAAGTGAGTCTTGTACTGCGCTATGGCCACTGCTGAGGTGAGGAAGCTCACTTAACCTTTCACATGCCCAGCAATAGGGTTTTGTGCAACTATCTGCAATCTGTTGCTATTGGCAACGTACACCAAGTCTGCACTGCTTTCATAAAACAAACATATGCTAACATTAGACAGTTTTTTAAAAAGCCAGATCAGCTCAAAACCTTTAAAGTGGACCAAAACCCACGACAATCGGCCTGGAAACCTTATAGTCTGATTTCCTCCCCCTGTGGCTTTCAAAATCGGGATGGCCCGCTGTGTGAAATGTCGCTCATACACTTACCTTCTTTTTCGGTCCAACAGCGCATGCACGAGCCGCAGCCGCATCCCTGCTATCCCTCTAGCAGGGTGCGTGCCTGCTCCAAGCTTTTGTGCATGGCCAGTGCGGGCACGCTCCCTGTTAGAGGGTAGTGGGGGATGCGGCCGTCAGCACGCTCTGAGATGCTCATGCTGATTGGACGAGCGTCTGCGCATGCGCCAGAGGACCGGGAAGAGATGAGTTGGTTTTGGCGACCTGGGGGGGTATCACACAGTGGGGCACCCCCGATCAGGATGCTCCGGGGGCAAGAACCAAAACCCAGGATAGTCTTTAAGACATAATTTTGCCACACAAAAATATACACTTTCAAAAATTCAATTGAAATTGAACTTACACCTTAAATGTGGCTGCCTACTTGCAATATAAAGCCCCAACACTTTCCTTTTGTCCAAGTCCCTATGTCCCAGGTAAGTTCCAGACATTGTCTGCCTAAACTGTTCACGTAACCATGTAACCATATCACCCTCCCCATGAACCTCACAGACTGCTCCCAATAGCAAATAGCGAGGAACATATCTCTGAATGCTTTTCCTCAATAACACTGCCCATGATTGTAAAGGCCCAAAGCCAATAACCAAATGTCTGAGGAATACACCTGAACGCCTGTTTATTCTGGTCCACCTTTCTGTGCTCCTTTCCTTTTTCCCTCTTCTCAACATTCCAGCAGAAGTAGTTTAGATATATCAGTGTATTTATGCTTCTAAAGCTTCTCATTGATCTTGAGTTTTAAATCATTCCCAACAGCCCTCAAAGCAAATATTTCAGTGGTCCTTGGCATGATCTGAGATTGGAGCGGGGATTCTGTGGAATTATCCGTGGCACTAACTGCCCCTGTCGTTGTGTTCCCCACCCCTACCCCTGCTGACCTGCAGAGAACTTCACCCATTTTGTGAAAAATCAGGTGTCAAACCAGGGGAGGAGAAGAGTATGTTATGCATATGGTATTTAGGTATTCCCTATTGCTCTTTCATTCATTGTCCTTGTCTGTCTATGGTACCTTTATCTAGACCTATAATGAGATCAATAATAAGATGCCATTTTGTCATTACAATTCAGACAAACTGTGCCCTATATGGTGGTTTTAAATAGGAAAACCAAGCTTTTTTTTATCTACCCAGCCACCCCCTCTCCCCTGTACTAAGCTTGATTTGGACAGTAAAATAATAAAACAAGTCACCCTGATCAATGCTATCCCCCTCTGATGCCGGCGGGTGGAAAAGAGGTACAATTTTTAAGCCACACCCAGGCCACACCCCAGGCCAAAGTTCCTTCGCATTGTCAAAGGGATTAGCAGGGTGGTGCGGGAGGAAGAGAAGGATGGATAGGAGGAATGGATGGGTTGAGCTGAAGAGGCTTGTGAGGAGATGGATGTACAGTATGGCTAGGGGGAACAGATGGAGAGTGTCCCAGATAAGAGATTGTAACAGTTACAACAGGTGAATTAATTATTTTGCAATGCTAAGCTAAAATAAGAACAAAAAGGGACAAATAATAACAAAGAGGAGCAGGGGAATATAAACTCAAAAGAGGGACAGACCCTCCAAATGAGGGACAGTTGCAAGGTATGCCTCAAGAGGAACTAAAATTCACAGGACCTTGAAGTTAGGCCAGAAGTTATTTTGACCACTATGATCGACTGATCCACCATCTTAGATTTGGAAGGTAATGGTCCTGACTAGAGATGAGTGAATCGATTCGGACGAACCCGAATTCGTTCCGAATTTCATGAAATATATCTATCTAGAGCACAGTTTTAATTGTTTTTGTGTCTGCTGTAAAAACCCCTGCCCACTGGGCATCCCATGTTTGCACATTTAACCTTATCTGTTACACACAAGCAGCTCTTAAAGGGGATTTCATCTAACTAGAGCACAGTTTTAATTGTTTTTGTGTCTGCTGTAAAAACCCCTGCCCACTGGGCATCCCATATTGCCAATTTTCATAGTATCTGTTACACAGAAGCAGTTCCTCAGTTTATTTACCTTCTGATTTTTAAAGTAAACACATTTTTTTAAATGCCTATTGCGCATTTCAAATACAAAAAAATGTCAGGAAGACAAGTGCCAGGATGTTCAAAGAGGAGTGGCAGAGGCCAAGATTCAGCAGGCAGAGGTCGCAGCAGACTAGGGGCGAGTGGCAGCAGGAGTCGCGGTGAGAGACCTGATCTGACAGTATCTGCTAGTGCTCGTGTCTCCACCAGTAACGCATCTGCCGTCGTAGATTGGTTAACGCGGTCATCCACATCATCACAAGTTACATCTGACACCCCCAGTCTACAGTCGGTAGGTTCCTCTGACACAACCCTGAGTTGGCATGGCCCGGGAGCAGTCCCTGTCCTCCCATTGCCTCTGTCCTACGCCGTTCCCTCCCCCAGCGACGTATCCTATGCTTTGGGTTCAGCTCCACTCTTTAGTGAGGATAAAGGACCTCAGATAGAGGACAGTCAGCAGCTACTGCCCAGCCAAGAAATGGAGGTGGCTTCTTTCGCTAAGCAGACAAATAGTGACGTGGAGAGTGGCGTGGGAGGTGGTGTGGCGAGCGTTCCAGCTCCTGCACCAGACACTGTTGAGGAAACCGAGAACATCAATGACGTGCAGACACAACTCGATGATGATGATGATGAAGCCGATCGCACTTGGGAGCCGGGTGCAGAAGGGGCTTCATCATCAGGAGAAGAGGGGCGCAGGTTGCCCCAGAGTCAGCAGCTGAGGCAGCAAGGTGTTAGCAGCATGGTTGGCAGTCAGCATGGGGGCAGAATTGTAAAGTCTGGAGCCAAACGGGGCCGGGCCCGGGGTAGATCACTTGCTGCACGGCAGGCTACCTTCTCGGGAGGTAGTGGAGCAGGGGTTTCTGGAGTTGGCGGCAGTAGCAGTGAATCAGTGCGGGCTGTTGGTGGGAAAATTAGCTACTCTGCAGTGTGGCAGTTTTTCATCAAGCATCCACAGGAGGGTAACATGGCCACATGCAAGATATGTAGGCAGAAGGTGAAGCGTGGCCAGGGCCCAAATGTTGGCACCACGGCCCTGCGTCAACATATGCTGCATCACCATAAAGCGGCCTGGGAGAGCCAAGGCTCCGAAGAGGTGGTCCAGGCTGCTTCCTCACCAAGTGGCACGCCGCTCCAAATTTCTGCCAGCCAAGGCTCCAGCACCTGAGCCGAAGGCAGCTGTGCGTCATACCCATCCTCTGTCGCTCCAGATGCTCCTGCTTCTCCTCCTCCTCCAAGTCATGCATCCCGCCAGCAATTCATCAGCGAAGCCATGTCCAAGAGACAGCAGTATGCGCCCACTCATCCTACAGCGCAGAAGCTGAATGTGCTCCTGTCCAAGTTGCTGGTGCTGCAGTTGCTCCCTTTTCAGTTGGTGGACTCTGCACCTTTCAGAGAACTGATGGCTTGTGCCGAGCCGAGGTGAAGAGTCCCAAGCCGTCATTTCTTTGCCAAGAAGGCAGTACCAGCGCTGCACATTTTTGTTGAACAGAAGGTGGGCCAGTCCTTGAGCCTGTCGGTGTGTAGCAGAGTGCATGGCAGCGCCGACGTCTGGAGCTGTCAGGGACAGTACATGTCGTTTACGGCCCACTGGGTGAATGTGGTTCATTTGCAGCAGCAGCAACTTGGACAGGTCACGCCGCTTCGGCCTCCGCGCTCCCTGGGCGTTGTGCCTGTGACAACGTGCGACTCGGCCTCCTCATTCTCCGCCATCTCCTCACCCACCTCTGTAGGGTCAAGTCTCAGTGCCCCTCCAGTCTACCATGTGTGCAGGGCACGGAGGTGTCACACTGTGCTTCACATGGTTTGTCTTGGCGAACGGAGTCACACAGGGGAGGAACTGCTAAAATTTAGGGTATGCCTTTCAGACAATTTTTGCGTTCCTGCTGCTGCCAACTCCAGGGTGTGTCTTATCAGTCAATGTTTGGGTTCCTGCTGCCAACTCCAGTGTCTCTTTAGGCCAATTTTTGAGCTCCTGCTGCCAACTCCAGTGTCTCTTTCAAGCAAAGTTTGGGCTCCTGCTGCTGCTGCTGCTGACACCTCCAGTGTGTCTTTAGGCCAATTTTTGGGCTCCTGCTGCCAACTCCAGTGTCTCTTTCAAGCAATGTGTGGGCTCCTGCTGCTGCTGCTGCCAACTCCAGTGTGTCTTTAGGCCAATTTTTGGGCTCCTGCTGCCAACTCCAGTATCTCTTTCAAGCAATGTTTGGGCTCCTGCAGCTGCTGCTGGCAACTCCAGTGTGTCTTTAGGCCAATTTTTGGGCTCCTGCTGCCAACTCCAGTGTCTCTTTCAAGCAATGTTTGGGGTCCTCCTGCTGCTGCTGGCAACTCCAGTGTGTCTTTAGGCCAATTTATGGGCTCTTGCTGCCAACTCCAGTGTCTCTTTCAAGCAATGTTTGGGCTCCTGCTGCTGCCAACTCCAGTGTCTCTTTCAGCCAATGTTTGGACTCCTGCTGCCAACTCCAGTGTGTCTTTAGGCCAATTTTTGGGCTCCTGCTGCTGCCAACTCCAGTGTGTCTTTAGGTCAATTTTTGGGCTCCTGCTGCTGCCAACTCCAGGGTGTGTTTTTAGGCCAATTTTTGGGCTCCTGCTGGCAACTCCAGTGTCTCTTTCAGCCAATGTCTGGGCTCCTGCTGCTGCCAACTCCAGTGTGTCTTTAGGCCAATTTCTGGGCTCCTGCTGCCAACTCTAGTGTCTCTTTCAAGCAATGTTTGGGCTCCTGCTGCTGCTGCTGGCAACTCCAGTGTGTCTTCAGGCCAATTTTTGGGCTCCTGCTGCCAACTCCAGTGTCTCTTTCAAGCAATGTTTGGGCTCCTGCTGCTGCCAACTCCAGTGTGTGTCTTTAGGCCAATTTTTGGCCTCCTGCTGCCAGCTCCAGGGTGTGTCTTTAGGCTAAGTTTTGGGCTGCTGCTGCCAACTCCAGGGTGTCATTCAGTCAATGTTTGGGCTCCTGCTGCTTCTGCCAACTCCAGGGTGTCTCTTTCAAGCAATGTTTGGGCTCCTGCTGCTGCCAACTCCAGTGTGTCTTTAGGTCAATTTTTGGGCTCCTGCTGCCAACTCCAGTGTCTCTTTCAAGCAATGTTTGGGCTCCTGCTGCTGCCAACTCCAGTGTCTCTTTCAGCCAATGTTTGGACTCCTGCTGCCAACTCCAGTGTGTCTTTAGGCCAATTTTTGGGCTCCTGCTGCTGCCAACTCCAGTGTGTCTTTAGGTCAATTTTTGGGCTGCTGCTGCTGCCAACTCCAGTGTGTTTTTAGGCCAATCTTTGGGCTCCTACTGGCAACTCCAGTGTCTCTTTCAGCCAATGTTTGGGCTCCTGCTGCTGCCAACTCCAGTGTCTCTTTCAAGCAATGGTTGGGCTCCTGCTGCTGCTGCCAACTCCAGTGTGTCTTTAGGCCAATTTCTGTGCTCCTGCTGCCAACTGCAGTGTCTCTTTCAAGCAATGTTTGGGCTCCTGCTGCTGCTGCTGGCAACTCCAGTGTGTCTTCAGGCCAATTCTTGGGCTCCTGCTGCCAACTCCAGTGTCTCTTTCAAGCAATGTTTGGGCTCCAGCTGCTGCTGCTGCCAACTCCAGTGTGTCTTTAGGTCAATTTTTGGGCTCCTGCTAGCAACTCCAGTGTCTCTTTCAGCCAATGTTTGGGCTCCTGCTGCTGCTGCCAACTCCAGGGTGTGTCTTTAGGCCAATTTCTGGGCTCCTGCTGCCAACTCCAGTGTCTCTTTCAAGCAATGTCTGGGCTCCTGCTGCTGCCAACTCCAGTGTCTCTTTCAGCCAATGTTTGGGCTCCTGCTGCTGCCAACTCCAGTGTGTCTTTAGGTAAATTTTTGGGCTCCTGCTGCTGCCAACTCCAGGGTGTGTCTTTAGGCCAATTGCTGGGCTCCTGCTGCCAACTCCAGTGTCTCTTTCAAGCAATGTTTGGGCTCCTGTTGCTGCTGCTGGCAACTCCAGTGTGTCTTTAGGCCAATTTTTGGGCTCCTGCTGCCAACTCCAGTGTCTCTTTCAAGCAATGTTTGGGCTCCTGCTGCTGCTGCCAA
This sequence comes from Gastrophryne carolinensis, assembly GCA_027917425.1. Lineage (NCBI taxonomy): Eukaryota > Metazoa > Chordata > Amphibia > Anura > Microhylidae > Gastrophryne > Gastrophryne carolinensis. The sequence goes on from CM051235.1 coordinate 411,621,303, forward strand.
CTCCAGGGTGTCCATTTCAAGCAATGTTTGGGCTCCTGCTGCCAACTCCAATGTCTCTTTCAAGCAATGCTTGGGCTCCTGCTGCTGCTGCTGTTGCCAACTCCAGGGTGTGTCTTTAGGCCATTTTTTGGGCTCCTGCTGCCAACTCCAGTGTCTCTTTCAAGCAATGTTTGGGCTCCTGCTGCTGCCAACTCCAGTGTGTGTCTTTAGGCCAATTTTTGGCCTCCTGCTGCCAGCTCCAGGGTGTGTCTTTAGGCTAAGTTTTGGGCTGCTGCTGCCAACTCCAGGGTGTCATTCAGTCAATGTTTGGGCTCCTGCTGCTTCTGCCAACTCCAGGGTGTCTCTTTCAAGCAATGTTTGGGCTCCTGCTGCTGCCAACTCCAGTGTGTCTTTAGGTCAATTTTTGGGCTCCTGCTGCCAACTCCAGTATCTCTTTCAAGCAATGTTTGGGCTCCTGCAGCTGCTGCTGGCAACTCCAGTGTGTCTTTAGGCCAATTTTTGGGCTCCTGCTGCCAACTCCAGTGTCTCTTTCAAGCAATGTTTGGGCTCCTGCTGCTGCCAACTCCAGTGTCTCTTTCAGCCAATGTTTGGACTCCTGCTGCCAACTCCAGTGTGTCTTTAGGCCAATTTTTGGGCTCCTGCTGCTGCCAACTCCAGTGTGTCTTTAGGTCAATTTTTGGGCTCCTGCTGCTGCCAACTCCAGGGTGTGTTTTTAGGCCAATTTTTGGGCTCCTGCTGGCAACTCCAGTGTCTCTTTCAGCCAATGTTTGGGCTCCTGCTGCTGCCAACTCCAGTGTCTCTTTCAAGCAATGGTTGGGCTCCTGCTGCTGCCAACTCCAGTGTGTCTTTAGGCCAATTTCTGGGCTCCTGCTGCCAACTCTAGTGTCTCTTTCAAGCAATGTTTGGGCTCCTGCTGCTGCTGCTGGCAACTCCAGTGTGTCTTCAGGCCGATTTTTGGGCTCCTGCTGCCATTCCAGTGTCTCTTTCAAGCAATGTTTGGGCTCCTGCTGCTGCCAACTCCAGTGTGTGTCTTTAGGCCAATTTTTGGCCTCCTGCTGCCAGCTCCAGGGTGTGTCTTTAGGCTAAGTTTTGGGCTGCTGCTGCCAACTCCAGGGTGTCATTCAGTCAATGTTTGGGCTCCTGCTGCTTCTGCCAACTCCAGGGTGTCTCTTTCAAGCAATGTTTGGGCTCCTGCTGCTGCCAACTCCAGTGTGTCTTTAGGTCAATTTTTGGGCTCCTGCTGCCAACTCCAGTGTCTCTTTCAAGCAATGTTTGGGCTCCTGCTGCTGCCAACTCCAGTGTCTCTTTCAGCCAATGTTTGGACTCCTGCTGCCAACTCCAGTGTGTCTTTAGGCCAATTTTTGGGCTCCTGCTGCTGCCAACTCCAGTGTGTCTTTAGGTCAATTTTTGGGCTGCTGCTGCTGCTGCTGCCAACTCCAGTGTGTTTTTAGGCCAATTTTTGGGCTCCTACTGGCAACTCCAGTGTCTCTTTCAGCCAATGTTTGGGCTCCTGCTGCTGCCAACTCCAGTGTCTCTTTCAAGCAATGGTTGGGCTCCTGCTGCTGCCAACTCCAGTGTGTCTTTAGGCCAATTTCTGTGCTCCTGCTGCCAACTGCAGTGTCTCTTTCAAGCAATGTTTGGGCTCCTGCTGCTGCTGCTGGCAACTCCAGTGTGTCTTCAGGCCAATTTTTGGGCTCCTGCTGCCAACTCCAGTGTCTCTTTCAAGCAATGTTTGGGCTCCAGCTGCTGCTGCTGCCAACTCCAGTGTGTCTTTAGGTCAATTTTTGGGCTCCTGCTAGCAACTCCAGTGTCTCTTTCAGCCAATGTTTGGGCTCCTGCTGCTGCTGCCAACTCCAGGGTGTGTCTTTAGGCCAATTTCTGGGCTCCTGCTGCCAACTCCAGTGTCTCTTTCAAGCAATGTCTGGGCTCCTGCTGCTGCCAACTCCAGTGTCTCTTTCCGCCAATGTTTGGGCTCCTGCTGCTGCCAACTCCAGTGTGTCTTTAGGTAAATTTTTGGGCTCCTGCTGCTGCCAACTCCAGGGTGTGTCTTTAGGCCAATTGCTGGGCTCCTGCTGCCAACTCCAGTGTCTCTTTCAAGCAATGTTTGGGCTCCTGTTGCTGCTGCTGGCAACTCCAGTGTGTCTTTAGGCCAATTTTTGGGCTCCTGCTGCCAACTCCAGTGTCTCTTTCAAGCAATGTTTGGGCTCCTGCTGCTGCTGCTGCCAACTCCAGGGTGTCCATTTCAAGCAATGTTTGGGCTCCTGCTGCCAACTCCAATGTCTCTTTCAAGCAATGCTTGGGCTCCTGCTGCTGTTGCCAACTCCAGGGTGTGTCTTTAGGCCAATTTTTGGGCTCCTGCTGCCAACTCCAGTGTCTTTTTCAAGCAATGTTTGGGCTCCTGCTGCTGCTGCCAACTCAAGTGTGTCTTTAGGCCAATTTTTGGGCTCCTGCTGGCAACTCCAGTGTCTTTTTCAGCCAATGTTTGGGCTCCTGCTGCTGCCAACTCCAGTGTCTCTTTCAAGCAATGTTTGGGCTCCTGCTGCTGCCAACTCCAGTGTGTCTTTAGGCCAATTTTTGGGCTCCTGCTGCCAACTCCAGTGTCTCTTTCAAGCAATGCGTGGGCTCCTGCTGCTGCCAACTCCAGTGTCTCTTTCAAGCAATGTTTGGGCTCCTGCTGCTGCTGCCAACTCAGTGTCTCTTTCAAGCAATGTTTGGGCTTCTGCTGCTGCTGCCAACTCCAGTGTGTCTTCAGGCCAATTTTGGGCTCCTGCTGGCAACTCCAGTGTCTCTTTCAGCCAATGTTTGGGCTCCTGCTGCTGCCAACTCCAGTGTGTCTTTAGGCCAAATTATGGGCTCCTGCTGCCAACTCCAGTGTCTCTTTCAAGCAATGTTTAGGCTCCTGCTGCTGCTGCAAACTCCAGGGTGTGTCTTTAGGCCAATTTTTGGGCTCCTGCTGCCAACTCCAGTGTCTCTTCCAGCCAATGTTTGGGCTGCTGCTGCCAACTCCAGTATGTCTTTAGGCCATTTTTTGGGCTCCTGCTGCTGCTGCTGCCAACTCCAGGGTGTGTCTTTAGGCCATTTTTTGGGCTCCTGCTGCTGCCAACTCCAGTGTGTGTCTTTAGGCCAATTGTGGGCTCCTGCCAACTGCAGTGTCTCTTTCAAGCAATGTTTGGGCTCCTGTTGCTGCTGCCAACTCCAGTGTGTCTTTAGGCCAATTTTTGGGCTCCTGCTGCCAACTCCAGTGTCTCTTTCAGCCAATGTTTGGGCTTCTGCTGCTGCTGCCAACTCCAGTGTGTCTTTAGGCCAATTTTTGGGCTGCTGCTGGCAACTCCAGTGTCTTTTTCAGCCAATGTTTGGGCTCCTGCTGCTGCCAACTCCAGTGTCTCTTTCAAGCAATGTTTGGGCTCCTGCTGCTGCCAACTCCAGTGTGTCTTTAGGCCAATTTTTGTGCTCCTGCTGCCAACTCCAATGTCTCTTTCAAGCAATGCTTGGGCTCCTGCTGCTGCTGCTGTTGCCAACTCCAGGGTGTGTCTTTAGGCCAATTTTTGGGCTCCTGCTGCCAACTCCAGTGTCATTTTCAAGCAATGCTTGGGCTCCTGCTGCTGCTGCCAACTCAAGTGTGTCTTTAGGCCAATTTTTGGGCTCCTGCTGGCAACTCCAGTGTCTTTTTCAGCCAATGTTTGGGCTCCTGCTGCTGCCAACTCCAGTGTCTCTTTCAAGCAATGTTTGGGCTCCTGCTGCTGCCAACTCCAGTGTGTCTTTAGGCCAATTTTTGGGCTCCTGCTGCCGACTCCAGTGTCTCTTTCAAGCAATGCGTGGGCTCCTGCTGCTGCCAACTCCAGTGTCTCTTTCAAGCAATGTTTGGGCTCCTGCTGCTGCTGCCAACTCAGTGTCTCTTTCAAGCAATGTTTGGGCTTCTGCTGCTGCTGCCAACTCCAGTGTGTCTTCAGGCCAATTTTGGGCTCCTGCTGGCAACTCCAGTGTCTCTTTCAGCCAATGTTTGGGCTCCTGCTGCTGCCAACTCCAGTGTGTCTTTAGGCCAAATTATGGGCTCCTGCTGCCAACTCCAGTGTCTCTTTCAAGCAATGTTTAGGCTCCTGCTGCTGCTGCCAACTCCAGGGTGTGTCTTTAGGCCAATTTTTGGGCTCCTGCTGCCAACTCCAGTGTCTCTTCCAGCCAATGTTTGGGCTGCTGCTGCCAACTCCGGTATGTCTTTAGGCCATTTTTTGGGCTCCTGCTGCTGCTGCTGCCAACTCCAGGGTGTGTCTTTAGGCCAATTTTTGGGCACCTGCTGCTGCCAACTCCAGTGTGTGTCTTTAGGCCAATTGTGGGCTCCTGCCAACTGCAGTGTCTCTTTCAAGCAATGTTTGGGCTCCTGCTGCTGCTGCCAACTTCAGTGTGTCTTTAGGCCAATTTTTGGGCTCCTGCTGCCAACTCCAGTGTCTCTTTCAGCCAATGTTTGGGCTTCTGCTGCTGCTGCCAACTCCAGTGTGTCTTTAGGCCAATTTTTGGGCTGCTGCTGCTGGCAACTCCAGTGTGTCTTTAGGCCAATTTTTGGGCTGCTGCCAACTCCAGGGTGTGTCTTTAGGCTAATTTTTGGGCTCCTGCTGCCAACTCCAGTGTCTCTTTCAAGCAATGTTTGGCTCCTGCTGCTGTTGCTGCCAAGTCCAGTGTGTCCTTAGGCCAATTTTTGGGCTCCTGCTGCTGCCAACTCCAGGGTGTGTCTTTAGGCCATTTTTTTGGGCTCCTGCTGCCAACTCCAGTGTCTCTTTCAAGCAATGTTTAGGCTCCTGCTGCTGCTGCCAACTCCAGGGTGTGTCTTTAGGCCAATTTTTGGGCTCCTGCTGCCAACTCCAGTGTCTCTTCCAGCCAATGTTTGGGCTGCTGCTGCCAACTCCAGGATGTGTCTTTAAGCCAATTTTTGGGCTCCTGCTTGCAACTCCAGTGTCTCTTTCAGCAAATGTTTGGGCTCCTGCTGCTGCTGCTGGCAACTCCAGTGTGTCTTTACGCCAATTTTTGGGCTCCTGCTGCCAACTCCAGTGTCTCTTTCAAGCAATGTTTGGGCTCCTGCTGCTGCCAACTCCAGGGTGTGCCTTTAGTCCAATTTTTGGGCTCCTGCTGTCAACTCCATTGTCTCTTTCAAGCAATGTTTGGGCTCCCGCTGCTGCTGCCGCCAACTCCAGTGTGTCTTTAGGCCAATTTTTGGGCTCCTGCTGCCAACTCCAGTGTCTCTTTCAGCCAATGTTTGGGCTCCTGCTGCTGCTGCCAACTCCAGGGTGTGTCTTTAGACCAATTTTTGGGCTGCTGCTGCCAACTCCAGTGTCTCTTTCAGCCAGCCAATTTTTGGGCTCCTGCTGCCAAATCCAGTGTCTCTTTCAAGCAATGTTTGGGCTCCTGCTGCTGCCAACTCCAGTGTCTCTTTCAGCCAATGTTTGGGCTCCTGCTGCTGCCAACTCCAGGGTGTGTCTTTAGGCCAATTTTTGGGCTGCTGCTGCCAACTCCAGTGTCTCTTTCAGCCAGCCAATGTTTGGGCTCCTGCTGCTGCTGCCAACTCCAGGGTGTGTCTTTAGACCAATTTTTGGGCTGCTGCTGCCAACTCCAGTGTCTCTTTCAGCCAGCCAATTTTTGGGCTCCTGCTGCCAAATCCAGTGTCTCTTTCAAGCAATGTTTGGGCTCCTGCTGCTGCCAACTCCAGTGTCTCTTTCAGCCAATGTTTGGGCTCCTGCTGCTGCCAACTCCAGGGTGTGTCTTTAGGCCAATTTTTGGGCTGCTGCTGCCAACTCCAGTGTCTCTTTCAGCCAGCCAATGTTTGGGCTCCTGCTGCTGCTGCCGCCAACTCCAGTGTGTCTTTAGGCCAATTTTTGGGCTCCTGCTGCCAACTCCAGTGTCTCTTTCAGCCAATGTTTGGGATCCTGCTGCTGCTGCTGGCAACTCCAGTGTGTCTTTAGGCCAATTTTTGGGCTCCTGCTGCTGCCAACTCCAGTGTGTCTTTAGGCCAATTCTTGGGCTCCAGCTGCTGCTGCTGCCAACTCCAGGGTGTGTCTTTAGGCCATTTATTGGGCTCCTGCTGGCAACCCTAGTGTCTCTTTCAGCCAATGTTTGGGCTCCTGCTGCTGCTGCTGCCAACTCCAGTGTGTCTTTAGGCCAATTTTTGGGCTCCTGCTGCTGCCAACTCCAGGGTGTGTCTTTAGGCCATTTTTTGGGCTCCTGCTTGCAACCCCAGTGTCTCTTTCAGCCAATGTTTGGGCTCCTGCTGCTGCCAACTCCAGTGTGTCTTTAGGCCAATTTTTGGGCTCCTGCTGCTGCTGCGAACTCCAGTGTGTCTTTAGGTCAATTTTTGGGCTCCTGCTGCCAGGTCCAGTGTCTCTTTCAAGCAATGTTTGGGCTCCTGCTGCTGCTGCCAACTCCAGGGTGTGTCTTTCAGGCAATATATGGGCTCCTAATGCTGCTGCCAACTCCAATGTGTTTTTTAGGCAATATATGAGCTCCCTATGCTGCTGCCAACTCCTGGGTGTGTCTTTCAGGCAATATATGGGCTCCTGCTGCTGCTGCCAAGTCCAGAGTGTGTTTTTCAGGCAATATATGGGCTCCCTATGCTGCTGCCAACTCCACTGTGTGTCTTTCAGGCAATATATGGGCTCATCATGCTGATGCCACCTCAAGGCTCTGTAATTGTGCCGCTCTGCGTCAGCGAATCTAATAGCGACGCCTCTGATCTGCATGTCATACTTTACAATAGTATTTCACTAACCCAGCATGCATCCTATGCATGTTACAGCCAAGCAAAACGTTCTGCAACCCTATGGAGGCTCTTGGACGCCCAGAAATAGCCGTTTTTAATAGCGATTCGTCGCGAATAAATTCGGACCGAAACAATTTTTCCCGGAAAATTCGGCAAATCAGCCGAATAGAATTTTTCAAAAGTTCGCTCATCTCTAGTCCTGACTCTGACGAGTCAATCTGATATTCTGACAGCCACTCGCACTCTGTAATGATGTTTTGGGTCTGGTTATTTCTCACACTCTTCCTATTAAAGTGGACCTAGACCCTCTCTTGCAACCCTGTATGGGAAGTTTCACAGGGACGCTAAATTAGCCCAACACACCCCTTACATCATCTGAATGCCCTGCATTACTGAGATATTAAAATTTCCTAGAAGAGCTCCATCTTACGGGGTACAGGAACTAGCTACCTCTACACGGGTGTGGAATCTGCAGCACATTTACCTATTTGCCGCCCAATAATATGCACCTTTATTCCCCCATCGTCAAGCATAGCTATTTTGCCATCATCATTTTCCCAGAAAAAAATCTTAGGGATTTCCAGAAAAATTATGTTTTTGAGTTTGGCTTTGACATTAAATGTCTTGTTTATAATTGTTTTCAGTGCTTTTGCAACATTTTGGGGTTAGATATAAGTAAGTGTAAAAGAAAAGAATATTGCGTGTAAAAACAGGACCACAGGAGACCGTCCCAAAACAGTGTTATATGACATTTTCAAATGAAATACAATTGCTATCCGCACTATCAAGGGTTCAAACCCTTCAAAATTAAAAAAAAAAACACAGCAGATGCCCCCCCACTAAAACCAACCTGGGCACCAGCTATGGGGGCTGGTAGACCAGGGCACAGAGGCCGACCGGCCAGCCCTCAGCCCTGAAGGCTAACAGCCAATAAAGCTTGCATGGGTCGCAGGCACTTCTAAACCCTCCTCGGCTTTGGGGATGCAGGTAATGAGCAGGGGGTTATGGCAAGTCACATGTTTGCTTGCAGGTGACTTTCCAGCCCCTCCTGCCCTATGAACTGGTATAGGTCTCTCATGCACCCCCTACTAGTTCACAAAGAGTTAAAATAAAAAAAAACACACACAGCTGAAATGCAGTTTATTATTTTTTTACTTACCTCCTTCCTTCGCCGATCATCCGATTAGCGGAAGTTGGGCACATGGCAGGGGTAATACGCCCCCCTTAGATGTCTTCTAGATGTCACCCGATCTCCACTGATCACTACTGGCTTCTGACAGCTCTCCTGCTGCCGGAAGCAGTTTTTTATACCCGGAGAGTGAGATGATGTCATCTCACTTGCCCTATACAATAAAAGGCCCTCTGTGGAGACTAGCGAGCTGCAAGAAACCACTGTAATGCAATGTCCCAGTACAGCATTTGCAAAACTGTTCTATATGTGTCCCCTCGACATTCGGCTGTCCCTGTGACTTTGGGGTCTAATATATTGCGTAGCTAATATATGGTTGATAATATGTCTTTGCTAATATGGTATGATATATCTGTGTTCATACAGTATATATATATATATATATATATATATATATATATATATATATATATCATGTTCTTGTATAATAACCTTTTATATCCTGTTTTCATGTAATAACCTAACCTGGTCACCACAGTACGAGGCAAGAAACGGGCATTCTCTGCCCCCTGTAGACCACAGAGGTGGAAAACTGAGGCACCCAGGGGAGAGGAGACCCTTGTTGCTGGATCCAGGACAGAGGTGAGCGTTTTCTTTGGGATGCAACTGGAGGGAAATGCCTGCTATGTAGAATCTACGAAGCTGGCACTTAACAATGAGAAAGGCATCTATATAGATTCTACAGAGCTGGTACTTAAAAGGTTAAAGGGACTGACCACCTATTTTAATCAACAAAAGGGTACTCACATTTTTTTCGCTGCAGCTGAACTGTCCAACTTTGGCGATCAGCCAAACACATTTTTTTGAGTTACATCCCGCGTTGCCTAGCCCAAACAGGTGTCAGAATTGATTCTGTGTTGGGCTTGTGCCCCTACCATCACTGTCACAGAAGTGCCTTCACGTCCTCTCCATTCATTGCAATGGAGGGAGGGTGGCAAGGCCTGACACGGAATAGATCTACCAATCAGGTTATTTGCTGATCGCTGTTCAGCTGCGGGGGGCAAAAGATGAGTACCTGGGGTGGGCAGTCACTTTAACCATAGAGGATGGGATCCCCTAAGGACAACTTAAAGATAATCTAGTTATGAAGAAAGCTTACGGGAATAAAATGTAATATAATGTAATATATAATATATAATGTAATAAAAGGGGGTGAATGATTAACTGGTATAAATATATAAATGACCAGTACCAAAAATATGGGGAAAGGCTTCTTCATATAAAATCCTAAAGACAAAGAGGGACTCCTGCTTGTTACAGCAATAAGCTTCCGTGGGGATGCTATTAACAGATTTATAGTTCTTATTGTAAAGATATATAGTTCTATGTAACTATCTTTCAGTTTGGTTTGCCCAAGCGAGTTGCAGTTTCGGGCCTCCAATATCATCTCTGCGCATGGATCATTGTGTGGTGTTGTGCACTGTTGTATGTTTGATAAGTATTCTATTTGTTTCTGCACTGAGTATAATAAATATAGAGAAGTCTTCCCCAATCCCAAGAACAAAAGGGGGCTTTTTCCATAATTGTTCCGGTTTACGTCCCTCTTTAAAAAAACAAAAGGGCTGTAACGACCACAGCCAAAACTACATCCAGATGATTTAAAATATTTCCCAACAATGCATAAAAGCTGCATAAACAAGGTGACATACACGGCCCTGGCAGCTGTTTATCTTTTATTGCCGCCAATTCAGCAGCTCGTTTAAATATGCAATGAAATCACCCAGCACCCATCTCGAGACGTCTTATTTTTCTGCCTGCGACCCCATCACGTTTCCAAAGTGCTGCACAGCTGCCATATTTATTGCTCCGTGTGGGGTGAAAACACAACGTGCTGTAAAATATTTTTAATGTGTCTGTATCTCCTCGGGAGAGTGATCCATCTTACACAGAAAGCAATCATTTTGCGTAAGACACCATACACCCAACCCAAACCCACTTGGGAACAATGGCTATACCCAGTTATCTCAGGTATAGTAACACCTACTGGATGGCTCCTGTAAAGACAGGTATGTCACACATCTAAAAAACATTACAATGGGTCCTTCGGTCAGGGTAAGGTCCTAATCCACCGGGGCACTAAACTAACCTAACCTACCACCTCAAACAGGGCTGCCATGAGGGCAGTACAGGTGTAGCTCAAATAAATCACACCGCAGCACTGTATTCAATTAAAAGGGAATTTACTTAGGGAGAATAGGAATGTAGGATGGGTAGGAAAAAGAGAGTGTAGGGTTAATGTGGTCCAATGGGGTCTTCTCTTATGGCAAAGGGACAGGATGAGGGCTTTAGTTTGTCGTGGGGAAAAAAAGAAAGATACTTTGATACTAGGAAACAGGTTTAGTGTTACATCCAGGGCATCCCAAAATCTAAATGTAGTAGCCACTTACCAGGTGGGTGGAGGAACAGTGATGGAGGTTATACCCCCTGGGTGGTCATGGGATGACATCCCCTCGCGTGCAGACAGGTCATGGTTTGCGTCTGGTAATAGAGAGTAAAAGGTTAGTAAGGAGGGCACAGTGGGTCCCCTAGGCTGGTAGAGAGTATAGCTTACCCATATGTGGGACGTTTGTCCTCAGTCCTTATCCCGACGACTGTAATCCTGGATCAGTTGGGGGGGAGGCAGGTGGTTGGCATGCCTTGGGGAGCTCTTTTGCGGCATAGCCGTTTCGGCAGCATGGGACCGTGGGGCACCCGGTTTGGGATGCCTCTACAGGGTTGAGGTCTCCTTAGAGGAGGGCAGCCTTGGGCGCCAGGGGTCATCCCTGCATGCAGATCCCTCCACACTCTGTGGCTGTCCTCCATTAGGATGTTAGAAGAAAGGGCAGGGGGAGGAGCTGCCTATTCAAAAGAGAGAACTAGGTGGTTTCTTACACCTGGTGCATAGTGGGTGGAGTTACCTTATAACCAGAGAGAAGAGGGTGGGATTACCCATTAATAAGAGGATAGGAGTGGAGTTATCCATTAAGCAAGAGAAAAGGGGAAGAGCCTTAAGTACTAGAGGGGCAGTGGGCGGAGTTCACAGTAGGTACACTGGGTGGTTCAAGGTATAAAAGCGCAATGAGGGGAAAATCAGCGTGATTTGGCAGGAACAGTAAGCGTGGTGAGGGAGGATATACCACTTTCGAGTGCCTGAGAGAGGACCCTGTCGGCAAGGAACTGAGGGGGGTCTTGACATGGTTGAAACAGATAAAGAGCACCTACCATGGGAGTGGAAGTGGCTGAGAGATAGTGCCTGGACACAGGTAAGGTGTGGTTGCCCCTGTCTGAAGAACCTTAAGCCCCGTGGGAGTGTTCTGCCCAGCTGAGGAGATGCTCATGTGATGGTTCAGCTGGGTGTGACCAGTGGATTATACTGAAGCCATGTAGTGACTGTTGATCCTAAGGTAGAGAATCTCCCTTGTAGCACTCTGCCCTGCGCTATCCTGCCTAAGAAATAAGTCTTAAAGGAGCCACAGCACTCAACCCTGTCAGCTTGTAGGCCAGCCTATAATCTGTCTCTAAACTTGGTTAAAAACAGAGGACTCGGTCACACACATCTGCAGAAGTGTGCTTAAGCTGCACCACTACGCCAAAGTGCCTCTGTGGGGTGCAGTCCTAACTCTAATCTCTGAGAGCCCATCTGGGACATACAGTGCAATAGATAAATTGGGAGCAGGCTTACCTGAGGTTGCCCTAAACCTCTCAAGTGCAAGCCATGGGGTGGAAGGGTCAAAGACCTTGCAATACAGCCTAGACCCCACACACCATGTGCTTGCACAAATTCAAAAGAAACAAAGGGGGGATGGCAGCCGCTCAGACCATTTTATAACTAACCTGGGAGGTGCACGTTAGCAGGGCAATTAGTATACACAAGTCTTAAAGGAGCCACAGCACTCAACCCTGTTAGCTTGCAGGCCAGCCTATAGTCTGTCTCTAAACTTGGTTAAAAACAGAGGACTCGGTCACACACATCTGCAGAAGTATGCTTAAGCTGCCTAAGAAATAGAGAGTTAGTGCTCAAGTCAATGTATGGCGCCCAAGGCACTGTGATTACTGTGAACTGTGATTGTCTGATGTAATCTGAAACTGTGACTGTGACATTGGTTTGTGGAAGATTTAGCTCTGGTTTGTGAAAGTGCCATCAGTTGTTCTGTGTTGTGGAGTCAATAATGTAATACAACCCTGTTTAAGAGAAATCTGGCTGTGTGTGGATTGATAGGCCAACTGTGACCTATTATTTTGATTACACGGACAGTACTTTTGTATGGGGCCCAGCCAGTGGGGGTGGGGTCAACCTGCTGCCAGCCCTGCAGCAACTTCTGAATGCCTCTATCACCTTGCTCACCCCTCCAGCTCAAATTATTTATCCTTTCTCCCAGCACCACTTATTCCTCCTTGCTCCACTCTACTATATTTCTCTTTGTCCCACTCATCTCCCCTCCCCGGACCCTCGGTTCCTAAGCTTGCCTCCAATCATCTGCATCACAACATCCTTTTACCTAGAGTCTAGAGATACTTAACTTTTCCTTGCAGAGCTCTGTCTGACAGGGGACCAGAAAAGGTGTGAGCAGGTCAGGAATAAGTTGCAGTGGGGCTGGCATTGGGGCTGTCAGCAGGGCCCCCTTCATGGCTGTACCTCATACAGTTCTGCCGGGACTACTAACAACCACCAACAGACAAATGGTAAAAAACACAAATGTATTACATATATTGCACACAGCCACTAGCACCATAACAAACAGTACACAACCTCAATCTAACAGAATAAAATTCAAAAAGTTGTGGATATTAAAAGTCATGGGGGGCCCCATGCACCCCACACTCCCCACACATCCACACTAGTGCTGGACAGCTAATAGCATAAGTGAAAGGTCCTCCAAAGGAATCATAAGCTGCTCCACAATTGCCTTTCACAATGGGCCCCAAATGTGACCCGATTAAAACTGTGGTCAGACTCAGCACTGCCTCCTAACGGGACTTGCCATGCGATGATACAGGAACTGACAGGCTGGAGCCAAGCGTGAAGCCCGAGTCCTGTGGCTGCAATACCACTCAGCTCTACCGCCTCAAATACCTCTTGCAGTATCCTAAAGTGGGTATATCCCAACCCGCCAGTGCTACGGGGCATGATCATCTGGCAAGGACACAACTGAAACCAGAACACGCAGTGAGGGGGGCACGGTCAGGGCCGTCCGTCCACCGGCGCGCGTTTCGCTCCGTCCACCGGAGCTTCAAATTTTATTATATTAGAGGTTTTGTACTGCTTGTTATGGTGCAAGTGGCTGTGTGCAATATATGGACTAAATTTGTGTTTTTTACTGGCACTCATTGCAGTTGCCTGTTATTTTGTGCCTGTCCCACATCTAACCATTTGTCTATTGGTGGTTGTTGGTGTTACTTATCAGGTTAGTGTGCCACCATTAATAGTAATAGGTAGAGCATGATATTTATGGTGGTTCTGGTCTCCCAGTCTTTTATCAATGTGTTAGTCCTGCCTGTACTAGCCTGATAGTGGCCCTGCCTCATGCCACCATCTTTTAGGCCCCAGGGCTGGCGACCCGGCTTTTGTGACATTTTAAATAAACGTATGTTCATAATGTTTGACTGCCGTAGCACTGAAGCCTGGTTGCTATCCCAGAATTCTTAGAGTGTGTTCTAGATGCTAGCAACAGCCAATCAATATGAGCCTAGCGATGATTTTCTGAAACTAGCGCACTGATCCTCAGCTTATTTGACACTGCTTTTAAATACTTCCTAGAGTAAAACACCTGTTTACATGACTATGATCCTGAGCTGTCTAAACTGACCATTTGTATCATAAATCCTCCATACTCCTGCTGACTTTGGACAGTCTAATCTTGCTTATATGATCCTGAGCCGCTTCATCTAACCTTTTTTACCCATTTATGAACTGTACCTAGTCTGACTACCGCTGTGTAAACAGACTTGGTGTTTCTACTTTTTTATGAACCTCAAAGTGCTTCATCTGACCTTGAGCATTTTACCTATTTATGAATTTGAGCTACCTTCACCAGCCTTGGCCTGTCTACCTTTTTATGATCTAACTCATCTGACATTGCCATGTCTACTTGTCTATAATCCTGAGCTGCCTCATCTGACTCATTTATGATCAGGCAGCTTAGGATTCATTGATGATCCTAAGCTGCCTGATCCCACCTTGGTCTGTCGCAGGGTAAATTATCTTTGAAACTCACTTAGCTTATGGCTTATCCCCCTTGTTAATGATCCTGACCTGCCAAGATGGTATGGCAGGGTTTTTGAATCTGAGCTGCATCAACCAACCCCGACCTGCCTCTAGAGTTTGATCCTGAGTGTGACTTCCCTTGTCTGTATCTGAAACTCTCCAGACCTGCTAATACAATCTCCATACTTTTTTTAGGAACCAGTAGGGAAAACCTGAAGACCATACCACTAGCAAATCACAAAGCTAAGTCTCTCTCTCTCATCTCATGTTTACTACAGGAAATTTTTATAGACTCCCCACATTGCACAAGCTAATGCCCATGAGTGTGACCCTTAGGCCTAGCCATTGTACTGAAGTCAATTCTTCAGCTCAAAATATTAAGTTGAAGCTTAAGTTAGGCTTTCTCAGAGGAACCATTATGCTGCTTTCGTTCTTGTTCTGATATTTCTCACTCATCTACAACAAATCTGTTGGCAGCAGAATTCCAGAAGCAAAGACTCAGCGTATGAGAACCGACTTCAGAGGCGCTACGCAGCTGCTTGTTGTGACTTTTTCCCCAGCAACATTAAAGGCTGGTGCTGCTTTTTTATTTGGGAAATGGACTTCTCTGAAGAAAATGTTATTGTGGGAAAAAAGGATAAAAATGAAAGCAGTTGCTTCTTTTTATATAGTTACTCTTTACTCTGTCCTCCGAAATCTTGCAGTAAATTAGTTTTGAGAAGCTATTGTACTGTGAATTATAGCTGTTCACTGCAGGCTGAAAAAAGAGGAAAGCGGCATTCAAAGGTTGAAAACCAGGAAAGACCAAAAGTCAAATTCGATTTTGGCCAGTCTAGTATGCTTCATGGGGGTGTCCCAGTTTAAAAAGCTGGGTAAACCCATACCCCCCAACCGTCCCGATTTTTCCCAGGACTGCCCTGATTTTTATTACTTCATCCCGCGGCGCATGCTCTTGTCCCACGCCATCGCCGGGAGGTTGCCGTGGCCTCTCAAACGCCAACGCTGCCAGCCCCGAGTGTAAGTGCTCAGCTGCACACTAGGGGAAAGAGCCTCGCACAGGAGCGGAAATGGCACACTGGTGAGTATTTGTCTGTGTGTGTGTGTGTGTTTGTGCGTCTATGTGTGTGTGTGTGTTTGTGTGTGTGTGTGTGTTTGTGTCTATGTGTGTGTGTCTATGTGTGTGTGTTTGTGTCTGTCTGTGTGTGTTGATGTCTGTGTGTGTGTGTGTGTGTGTGTGTGTGTGTGTTTGTGTCTGTCTGTGTGTGTTGGTGTCTGTGTGTCTATGTGTGTGTGTGTCTGTCTGTGTGTCTATGTGTGTGTGTGTGTGTCTATGTGTGTGTGTTTGTATCTGTGTGTCTATGTGTGTGTGTTTGTAACTGTGTGTTTGTGTCTGTCTGTCTGTGTGTGTGTGTGTGTGTTTGTGTCTATGTGTGTGTGTTTGTGTCTGTCTATGTGTGTCTATGTGTGTGTGTTTGTGTCTATGTGTGTGTGTCTGTGTCTACGTGTGTGTGTCTGTGTGTCTATGTGTGTGTGTGTCTGTCTGCGTGTGTGTCTGTGTATGTTTGTCTATGTGTGTGTGTCTGTGTGTATGTGTCTGTGTGTGTGTCTGTGCATGTGTCTGTGTCGCCCCTAAATGGTTGTGTAACGAGGGATGCCCTATTTAATTCTTAGGTGGTGTTTCCCTTTAAGGGCGTGGCTTAGGGTGTGGCTGGGGCGTGGCTAGGCATGGCTTCTTTTGTCCCTCTTTACAGCTTTCAAAAGTTGGGAGGTATGGGTAAACCCTTGGCAGTGTAGCATACAACCTATTTCCTGGAGGTCATGCGCTTTGCTCTGCAGTGACACCCTACTCGATGTGTGCTATGCATGCTTGGTCTACCAGATTGGGGATAGAGCATTTTGTTTAGTTCTGCAGTTGACCATCGCAGAATCCCAGAAATATGTGAGTTGGCTGCATTGGCCATTTGGTTTACCTAGCAGTTTACACTGCAGGGATTTTTCCTAGAACACATACTGAGTGGGCTAAAAGTGCTTTACATTCCAGCTCCAGCCAAAAATGTTAGTTTATAAGTGGATCAGGGTTGTAACCAATTTAGTTTTTGTTTTTCTAGAGACATAAAGTTTAGGTCAAAACTTAGACCCAGATTTCCCTATATCTTGCTGAATTTATTCTACCCTCTATCCTTACCGGCCTTCTGTCTGCTGCTATCTGTTGCCTATACTTTATGTCTTCTCTCCTAAAAATATATTGTATAGACACAGCTAACCATAAAACACACCTAGGATTTTAGGAAAATTAGAAAAAAAAGTATTTTGAACCAAATGTGTGCTAAAATGCCCCCCCCCCCCCATTCCAGAACCCATTAGCAAGCAGTGTGGCATTCCTCCCCCAAGAACCCCATAACAAGCAATGTGCGTAATCCTCACCAAGAACCCCATTAAAGGCAAAATGTCCTCCCCAATCACCTAATAAAAGGCAGTGTGAAGAATTTCCAACCCAGAACCCCATAATTGGAAGTGTGCAGAATCACCCAGAACCCCATAACAGGCAAACATGTGCAGAATCCTAATAAACCTCAGAACAGGCAGCGTGCAGAGTCCCCCCCGATCACTCTATAACAGGCAGTGTGCAGAATCCCCCCAAGAACCCTATAACAGGCAGTGTGCAGAACCCCACCCCCCAATAACCCCATAATGAGCAGAACCTCCCCAGAGAACCCAAAAACAGGCAGCATGCAGAATCCCCCCCATAACAGGCAGTGTGCAGAATCCCCCCAATATCCCCATAATGGGCAGTGTGCACAATCTCCCTCTCTGAGAACTCCATGACAGACATTAGGGTTGATTCAGAGAGACATAAAAATATTTTTGTTTTTGTGTCGATCTGTTTTTTTCTCCCGCTTGCGTATGAGTGTACGAGTGATTCTAAGCATGCATTGCAAGCCTCCAGTAAAGTCTTCGTCCGTTCGTATGCCAACGAGAATGTCATTTTTGAGCTTCTGTTTTCCGTTTATGTTACTCATGTTACAACGTAGGCTTTAGTTTTTGGCCTTTTTCCAACGTCGCCTCGAACAAAACCCCCGATCGGGGTGCCCCGCGGGCAGGGAGCTGATCGGCCCGGGAATCTTATAGATTCCCGGGCCGATCAGCAGTGGGTGTTGGTCCACTTTAAGGCCTGGGCATGCATTTAGATGGTAAATCAACGTCCTTACAATACACTTACGAGCATAATCAGCTCTTGTTGTTGGCGGGTGAAGATCGTGGGCGCCATCTTGTTTCTTGTCTGCAGCAGATAGGTAATGCCCCAGCGGTTTCCGGGTTCTGCACGGTCGGACTGACGGCCGTACGTACGCGTACACAAATGCGTATGCGTCATACCCAGTCATTAGTATTTAAAGGGTCATGGACACACAGCTCATTCTCTTTGATATTGCCAGCATGGCACCCTAAAAAGCGAGCGGAAAGCAAACAGCATCAAAGGAGGCCAAGACCAAAAGGCCACAGCGGCATGAGGACACTTCATCCTCCAGACGGAGCACTCGGTCGCACCAAGCGACTTGCAAGGTGCGTGAAACGCGGAGCCAAAGTGGCCACCACAAGGCGACATTGCCCACAAAACCCGGAACATCCAAAACAGCAACCAAAAGCAAGGAAGGAACCTCAAAGAAGAAGGCACCCACATCCAAGCAGCAAGGTACGACTATGTCCAAGGCCACAAAGAAGCAGAGGGTGAGAAGCCCGAGCCCACCAAGCACACCCTCTCCTCCTCGGACACATTTGCCACCGGCACAGGTGGAAACCAGCGAGACCTATGCAACATCCACACCTGGAAGTTCGGTGGCCACCCAGGCAAGGACCCCCAGTCCTAATGCAAGTCCAGTCCAGTCTTTTTCCAGCCACATGACGCCCGATTCATCACCACAGAGCCAGCCCAGAATGTCCCCCGAATTGCCACCAGAGATGAGCCAGAAGACCAAGCATTAGGCCGAACATTGTGGCGAGGCCAATTGAGTGGCCGGTTTGGGGAGGCACAAACCCTAGCATTGGCAAGTGGCCTCACACTTCATTATGATGAGCTATATGGGCGACATTCAAAATCAACCAGCAAAATGAAAAAGGGCTCACCAGACAGGTCAATGCAGCGGGGGACGAGAGGAAAGGTGTGGAGCAGATACAGAGAAAAATATCTGACCTGAAGTATGCAGCACAGAAGAAAGAGAATAAACGGCGCAATCACAGGTACATATTTGAGTTGTGCATTTTGCTGCTTGTTGTAGTGACCTCAATTTTTCAGCTTACAAACTGGCGGAGGCTTCCCCACCAAATTACAATATACCAGAGCTGAAGAAATGGTCCTGGCATTAATACACCCCGTCGCATTAGAGGGCCTCTTTGGCAGACAGGACACGGACATCCATACCATTTCTGCAGGTTAGTAATGTTTGTTTGAATGTGAACTATTGTAAACGTGTGAAATGAGGCTCACAGGCAGATATGAACACATGCCCCTAGGGAGTGGCTTTGGGTTACTGATTTAGGCGGGTGTTTAATGTCTGAAGAATGGCCTTCATGATGGACACTCTCCCAGGGTGCAGTAGTTAATGGTCCTTAAAAAGGTTTGCAGGCCATACACGACCTTTGACAGTATTTCTGCTCACTATTAAACTCTTTATCTTACCAAAGCACTGCATGTGATGTGAATATAGTCAATAATAGACACTTACTTCTTTGTCTTTCTACCACTGGGGTTGTAGCTGTGCTTTGGTCAGACAAACTTCAGCTGGGGTCAGGGAAAGGTCTACATAGGAAGAATGCACAGCAGCATACTCTGAAGCCAAATGCTATTTGCAAGCTGGCTGTGGGCCCCTAATGCACCATTGGGATCTGTAAAGCCTCCTAACATGCAGTGCATGCATGTTTGTAGTATTTAAGGTGACCAATCTGTATGTACAGGGTGAAGCATACATATAAGAGATACTCACATTCATTGTGAAGGTCAACTTGGACCATTGGTGGAGTTGGCATTCCTGCTTGGCCACGTGTTTTCTAAAGCATATGTACTAATACTGCTCATCAATGGATGTTTGTGTGTTTACGTGCCTTTTACTTTTAAACCCATCCCAGCATCCAGCCTCTGGAAGTGTGGAAGCCTCCTCCAGTTTAAGCACGCCGTCTACTTCCCTGCTGCCTAGGACCCAGGAACATATATATAGGGTAAGTGGACTTTGCTGAAACTACTGATGCATGTGAATGCACATGACTAATTTTGATCCAAAAGATATTTAGGGCCAAATCTGAAACACTTTTTCACATGTCCCAACAAACTCCCACACTGATGGATGTAATCCAGGAGATGGAGGAGGAGGACCTTCTAAAATTTCCCCCCTGGAACCTAATCTGCCACTGCCCCAGCATCCTACTGCACCAAATCCTCTGCAGCAGAGTGAAGCTGTACGCATGCTGCCAGCCCATCGTGGGCAGCAGGCTGAGACAGAGCCTGCAGTCCCCAGTGGTAGCTCTGCTGAAGAGGTTTTGCCAAGCACATCTGGGACTGTTGCTCGCCCTAGAGCTCCAGCATGTGCAGGCGCTCAAACCAGGGGAATTGGAAGACGCAATCAACAATGTTGACTAGTTTCCCAGGGGAGGCGCGTGCCGATCCTGGAGTCAGCATGGCGCCATGACAGACGTTACTTTCGGCAGGTGACTCAACGAACAACAGCAGATTACTGCACAATTCGAGAATTTCAATAATACATTCACCAACATGCTGAATTTAGGACGAGCAACAGCCAGATGTCTGAACAAATGACCAACTTAACCACACAGATGGCAGGAAAAATGGCCATCTTAAATACAAACTTCACTGCCATGCTCGATGAATTTAGAACAAGCAATAGACAGACGCTGGAGCAGTGGCAGATTATGAATGCCACACATGCCCAGGTGTTGGGACACCTCCAAGCCACCACAAGCTTATTATGGGCAACATCAATATTAAGACCTATTTGACCTGTATCTTTCCTCTACATCCCCACTCTATTTACCTGTCTGGTGAGCGCTACCAAGATTGGCTTTTTTATGGCTTTGCTGGTTTGCTTTTGTAATTGCCCATATAGCTCCTTAGAGTGCTCAGATACCCCACTAGCCAATGGATGAGCTTAAGCCTCACTGAAGCGGCCGCTCAAGCTCTCACGCTGCAGGCTTGGGCCTAATCAAATGCTGGCTGGCTCATCCTGTTTGTTGGCAATATTGGGGGACATTCTTGGCTGGGTAACAACTACATTTGCCCATGGCAAAGATTGTACTGGACTGGCATTAGGACTGGGGGTCATTGGCTGGGTGGCCACCGAACTTACTTACAGGCGTGGATTTGGCATAGGTATGGCTGCTTTCCACCTGTGCCGGTGGCAAATGTGGCCGAGCAGGAGAGGGTGTGTATATGGGCCTATGTATTCCTGCCCGACTATTCCCCTGGAAATTGTTGCTCACTATGGATCTTGATGTTGGTGGGCGGGGAAATTTCGGCCTGAAGTCAGTTACTTTAGAACTCGTGGATGTGGCCAATTGCTAGGGGCCAGGAGTCTGTCCCAAATTATAGTTATGTTTTACAATGTATGTACATTTTGAGTCTGTGAGTGTCCTTCAACTAAAAATGTATATATTTCGATAAAATATATTGAATGTGACATTAGCTGTTCTTGCCTAAGTCGATGCATTAATGTTTGGGTTGTTTGGATATTAAAGAGGGTTTTTAAGGACAAACATGAGAAAAGAAAATGCATGAGGCACAAATCAGGTGTAAAATTTTTAGTAATTAAATCATTACTATTTTTTGGGGTAAAAAGAAAAAGGCCTTCACAGAGGCAAATCATATTCAAAACACACAACAACATAAACAAACAAACAAAACAAATGTTACGAAAAATAGGAAGAAATCAAATGTGCCCGCACTGATTGGCCAGAGGCACTAGGTGTGCCATCATATGAGCCTTGATGCCCAGCGAGGACACTAAGGAATCGCATGTCCGGGCCAACCACTGCTTGGACATTCAGTGAGTGGCCCATGTTGCGGTTCCTGATAAAAAAAAAACAAAAATTACAGCAAGCCAAGGTAAACTACTCAAACACTAACTCCTAACACCCTCAAAAAACATGTTGTACAATCCAAATAACATTAACAAAGTACATAAGTAGTTTAAATAACCAAGATTATATGTATGTGGGAGAAAAGAAAGATTAACATTCTAATGACTAATCAAGGTCAGCATTAAAATGATTTGATAAGGCCTACATGCAAAAAATTGATGAAGGTATGCATTGTAAACTGTTTCACAGGGACACTTAAGAAGGAGGGATTAAAGTATACATTGTAAAGTGGTTCACAGGGACACTTTATAAGGAGGGATTAAAGTATACATTGTAAAATGGTTCACAGGGACACTTTAGAAGGAGGGATTAAAGTATACATTGTAAAGTGGTTCACAGGGACACTTTAGAAGGAGTGATTAATAGATACATTGTAAACTGGTTCACAGGGACACTTTAGAAGGAGTGATTAATAGATACATTGTAAACTGGTTCACAGGGACACTTTAGGAAGGATTAAAGTATACATTGTAAAGTGGTTCACAGGGACACTTTAGAAGGAGGGATTAAAGTATACATTGTAAACTGGTTCACAGGGACACTTTAGAAGGAGGGATTAATAGATGCATTGTAAACTGGTTCACAGGGACACTTTAGAAGGAGGGATTAATAGATACATTGTAAACTGGTTCACAGGGACACTTTAGAAGGAGGGATTAATAGATGCGGGAGGGACCAATGCAACGTGGGTGCAATCAATCGCACCCATGACGATGGGCATGTCGGCGATATTAAAAAACCCAACTTAAGCGCGTTCCAGGCTACCATGTCGTCCGGAAAGGAAATATATTTGGGACTAATGGTAGCCATGCTATCCAAAAACTTGGATAGCGCGCGGCTCAGCGTAGGCTGGGACATCCCCACGGAGAGGGCACCCAGCCTCTGGAACGAGCCGTTTGCCAAAAACTGCAGGCAGCCAAGCATCTTGGTCATACCTGAAATTGCTTGCGCCTTCCTTGTGGTGCGGGCTAACCATGGCCGCAGCTCACTATACAATTTATGGAGGGAAGCGCAATTGTTGGGTCACCTCGAACAGCTCAACGTCATGCATGCGATGGATATGCATGCGTCGCCGATGCAATCTGGCCTCGGCCATGCTGATACATGCAATGCCTTGGAGCTGAAGGCGCTCATACTCCTCCACAAAGCCGCAATACATGGTCAAGCAATCCGAGGCAAAAATGGTCCCGTAAGTGGATCGCAGATGAAACCGTTTTATAGGGCGGTGGTCCCTCGGCAATCAGGTCTCTGAATCAGACGCAAGCCCATCCCAATAACGTAACTTATCAGAACTAACGCAAAATATCAGATTTTGATCCGGAAATGATCCGAACGAACGTAAATGATCAGATTTAGATCCGTACCTCGAAAGCGCATATACGCATTAGCGGGAACGAACATACGAATGGAAAAAGTGACGTAAAAAACAAAAAACATGCCAAACAGACACAAAAACATACACAGACACATGCGAAAGTCCAGACATATCTGTCTCTGAATCAATCCTCTTGTGCAGAATCCTCCCCTAAAGAACTAGCATGCAGAATCCCCCTCCAAGAACCTCAGGCAGTGTGCAGAATCCCCCCAATCACCCCATAATAGACAGTGTGCAGAATCCCACCTCCGAGAAATCCATGACAGAAAGTGTGCAGACCCCCCCCCCCCCCCCAAATAACCTCATAACAGGCAGTGTGCAAAATCCCCCCAAGAACCTCATAACAGGCAGTGTGCAGAACCCCCCCCCCCACACCAGTAACCCTATAAGAGGCAGTGTGCAGAATCCCCTCCGAATCACATAACAGGCAGTGTGCAGAATCCCCCCAATCTCCTCATAACGGACAGTGTGTAGAATCCCCCCCAATCACCACATAACATGTAGCACACAGAATCCCGACGATCACCCCATAACAGGCAGTGTGCAGAATTCCCCAACAATCACTGTATAGCAGTGTGCAGAATCCCCTGCTCCCCACAACCCCATAACAGGCAGTGTGCAGAATACCCCCTTCCCATAACCTCATAGCAGATTACCAGCGCCCAGGGGTTTCTCACAGCGAGGAAACTGCTATAGGATTCCCCGGGGGCAGGCTAGTGAATCTTTTAGGTGGCCAGTGGCCGTGAAGGGGTGGGGGGGTGATTGAGCAACTTTAAATGGGAAAAAGTATAGAAGGAAATATTATTTTAAAATAAAGTTTATTGGTGAAATGTTGTTTTTTCCTAGGTCTATATTATAAGAACTAACATTTTCAGGGGTTTCAATGATACTAGTCCACTCACCTCCCTACACCCATGATTGTCTTGCCTGGGTTCCGGCTGGCAGGTGAGCTTGGCCTGTGTACACTCAGCATCCAATTTTTTCAGTGGGAGCCAGCAATACACAAGTCTCATCACCACCTCCTTTCCCAGCCTCACATTTACTCCATAAGTAGAGCGGGCATTTCAGCCCACTTTTGTAGGAAAAGTGCGCCTTATGGCATGAAAAACAACCAAATTGGGGCTGCCAGACCAAGCACCCAGTGGTCCAGAAAAAATGGTGTCGCACCACTTCAATTAAAATATATGTATTTCATCTTTATTAAATTATTTTGCAAGCATGTACAACAACATGGACGGATACACTACATAAAAATTAAAAACTATTCTAAAAACATTGGATATCGGGATGTCCAAGCTGGCTAATTATAGCTGTGATATGATGCAATTAGAATGCATATAAAGGGTTCCCTAATGTTACCCCTGATATGAGTGTTAATAAACAGTGCAAAATCAACATGTGACACAATTCAAACAATGTAATATGAACAGTGAAACTACAATTGTAATATATAGTGTATATTATATATAAATCAATTGGGCAAAACTTCTGCAGGATAAAGTGCTAAGTGCTGAAATTAGGAATCTGTGCATACATAGTCGCAACAGACTCCCTAGATAAAGTGCTGGGTATAATACATTTATATGGGAACTAAGCAATAATATGGCATGAAAAATACATTATACTGACTAATTCACCCTGATCCTGGTTAACCATGTGTGAACCTGATCTTCAGGCCTTTGCCTCTATTAATATGCATTGTTTTTGTTTCCTGTCAAACCATAATTGTATTAAGCTTCCCTGCAATTTGCTGTGACCAGTTTGACTTTTCCAAAGGGATTTCCCAATGTGATGGCATTCGTTGTATCTTCTCTTAGTGCCATTAGGAAAAACCTGGGGTACCTGAGTACAACTCATAGCTATGTCCCTCCCCACCACTTGAGTATATAGTAATCACAAGGTTGGCCCTTTAGTGATCCTAAGTCCCCCTTATATTATAAGAGGTTAAAGTGGACCAACACCCAGGATTTTGACTATCCTGGGTATTGGTCCACTTCCCCGGGGCACCCCAATTTGGGGTGCCCCGCTACCTGAAACCCTCCCCAAACACCCCGAAAACTCACCTCTCCACGCTCCCACGTGAGTGCGCTGTCCAATGACAAGGGATCGCGCCCGCCGCCGCCGCCTCCCGCGCGTCACTCTTGACGTTTGCGCGCCTGCGCCGGCCATTCAGAGACGGCCGGCGCGGGCGCGCGCACGTCTAGAGGAGCGCGAGAGAGGCGGCGGCGGCGGAAGCAGCGGCAGGAGAGGTAAGGTTTTTTCGGGGTTTTGGGGGTGGTTACACCCCGCGGGACATCCCGATCTCGTGTGTGAGGTGATCGGCCCGGGAATCTTATAGATTCCCGGGCCGATCACCCCTGGGTGTTGGCCCACTTTAAGGGAGGTTGGCATTTAAAGAGGAGCAGCCAATGGCTGCTTATCCTTCTGTTGCATGTGTAAT
Organism: Gastrophryne carolinensis; assembly: GCA_027917425.1. NCBI lineage: Eukaryota > Metazoa > Chordata > Amphibia > Anura > Microhylidae > Gastrophryne > Gastrophryne carolinensis. The sequence continues at coordinate 411,646,376 of CM051235.1, forward strand.
ATACAAAAAGACAAAACCACTAGGTGTCACCCTGGGTGAGAGGTATAAAACGCCTGCTCACCATGTACTCTGTGACTTTCTGGTTTGAGACAGCAAACCTGACCAACAGCTGTTTTCACATGACAATTCAGGAGCAAGGTGCTCACCTGCACCATGATGGCTCTAGCCACTAGCTCTACATGCCTTGCTTGCCTGTCCTACTTCCTTTACTCTACTCTACTCAGTCAGGCAATACTAGCTGCACTCTCTTTCTTCTAGGCCTGGCAGGTCGAGCAGTGAGCAGCCTATAAGTTCCTGAGGGGTGCCAGATAGGAGTGTGTGTGTGTGCACCGTGCCTGTTGTTTTCTGTGTCTCTCTCTCTGTGTGCATGCGTCTTTCGCTATGTGTGCGCGACTTTCTGTGTGCCTGTGTCTTTATGTGCATGTGTCTTTTTCTCTATGTGCGTGTGTCTTTATGTGTATGTGTCTCTTTCTGTACGTGTCTCTTTCTCTATGTGCCTCCTGTGTCTATAGCCTCGATTCAAAGACACATTCGTCCGGACTTCCGTAGCTGTCTGTGAAAGTTTTGGTGGGTGTTTGTCATTTTTTTGCTTTTTTTCGTTAATTTTTTATTCGCACGAACGTTCGGGCAAATGCGTATATGCGCTTTCGATGAACGAAAGCAAATCTGAACATTTCCGTTAGTTCGGGTCATTTTCCAAACCAAATCTGAAATTTTTCGTTCGTTCAGATAACTTACGTTATTGCTATGAGCTTGCTTCTAATTCAGAGAGCTGATTGCCGATGGACCACCACCCTATAAATCCGTTTCCTTTGCGATCCTCTTACGGGACCATTTTGACCTCGAGACTAGCAGCTATGAACGAGTCTAGTGCATTTGAGGAGCATGAGGATCTGCAGCTCATGGGCATTGAAATTGTCCGGAGGGCTGAGACCAGATTGCACCGGCGGCGACGCATGCATATCGATGGCATCTTCCTCCAGCTCCTGGATTTCCTCCATCAGTGTGTGGGTCTGTTGGGACATGTTAAAAAAAAGGTTCAGTTTAGGGACTACATATGTAATTCCGCAAAAAGAAACATGGCAAGGCACATGCATTAGCAACATCATTTAAAGACACTTACCGTATATATCGGATCCTGGGTCCGAGCCAGCACGGAAGTAGACGGCATGTTCAAACTGGCAGAGGATTCCCCACTAGCTGAGGGATGATGCTGGGCTGCATTTGTGATAAGAAGCCATGTTAACACACAACTAGGCATTGGTGATGCGTATTAACACATATGGTTCAATAAAACACGGACCCATGCATGAATGTCAACTCCCCCAACGGACCAAGTTAAACTTGACTATGAATTTCATTATCTGTTAGATGTATTAGTCAACAAGTACATACGCATTGGTCTCCTTAACCAAAATAAACATGCATGTACTGGCTGTTCTGAGGCTTCACACATCCCTTAAAGCCCATTATGGGACCACACTCAACTTGCAAATAGCATTTGCCATTAGATTATGCTGCTTGACATTCTTTTTATGTCAAACGTTCAAGCACCCCACATCAAGTCGTTTGGAGCAAAGCACAGCTCAAACCCAAATTGGCTACAGATAAAGATGGAAGTGTTGTATGTAATTTTCTATAAATACATAACAGGCAATCCTTTGCTAATCTCAATAGTGTTCCTCAAGACTCTCCAAAATAATCTCAGAGGAAGTAAACAAGCAAATAATGGGTCGCCACACATAACACACCCTGTTTAAATTGTTACCTCCACTACAAGGCACACCCTAGGGGAATGTGTTAATATATGGGTTTGTGCCTAATTTTACACGCAGATCACATTTCACATACACAGTAACATTACTAACCGGCCTCTAAGGCCACAGGATGTAGCAGGCCCAGCACCATCTCCTCAGCTCGGGTAAATTGCAGTTTTGTGGGGAATCCGCCGCCAGTTTGTAAGCTGAAAAAGAGAGTTGCACACATTTAGATAAATGTTTCCAATACAAGACGAAGCAAAATCCACAAAGTATATATGTACCTGTTATGACGCCGTTTATTTTCTTTCTTTCGTGCTGCATACTTTAGGTCCGATATTTTCCTTTGGATCTGCTCCACATCTTTGACCTCTTCCCCTGCTGCATTGACCTGTCTGTGGAGCTGCTCAAAAATCTCCGCTTTCCGCTGCTTGCTTGTAGCTTTGGATCTGCGCCCATATAGCTCATCATAATACAAGGTGAGGCCACTAGCCAATGCCAGAGTTTGGGCCTCACCAAACCTACCACTCAAGTGGCCTCGCCGCAATGTGTGCCCTGTTGCTTGACGTTCTGGCTCATCAGTGGTTGGATGCAAATGGGGGGACATTCTGGGCTGGCTGTGTTGGGGAGAAATGTAGGACAGGTGGCTGGCTTCTGATTGGACTGGACTTGGATATGGACTTGGGGTTCTTGCCTGGGTGGCCACTGAACTAGCAGGCGTAGCTGTGGCATATTCTGCCTGCATTTCCCCCTGTGCTGGTGCCAAATGTGGGCGAGGAGGAGAGGGTGTGGTGGATGATGTTGGGCTTCTTGGCCTGTGCCTCTGTGGCCCTTTCACAGTTTCATGGCCCTGGGAGGTTGATGCACGTGGCTGGGGTGATGCTGAGCTATGGCTCCTGGGGCTTCAGGCCTGGTGTCTTGGCCTCTTGGGCTGAGAGCTTTTCCCACGTGGCTTGGGTGATGCTGAGCTCTGGCTCCTGGGGCTTCGGCCCTGGTGTCTTGGCCTCTTGGGCTGAGAGCTTTTCCCACGTGGCTGGGGTGATGCTGAGTTCTGGCTCCTGGGGCTTCGGCCCTGGTGTCTTGGCCTCTTGGCCTGAGAGCTTTTCCCACGTGGCTGGGGTGATGCTGAGCTCTGGCTACTGGGGTTTCGGGCGCGGTGTCTTGGCCTCTTGGCCTGAGAGCTTTTCCCACGTGGCTGGGGTGATGGTGACCTTTGGGGGCTGGGGCTTCTCACCCTCTTGGTGTGCTTTTTAGGGGCCGTACCTGTGTGTTTGGTGGCCTGGCCCTTCTTCTTTAGCGATGGCTCCTTTGTTTTTGGGCTTGTGGGGGCCTTTGTGGTCGCCTTCGGCTGCCCACTGCGGGTTCCCGGCCGCTTCGCCTTAGGCATTTTGGAGCGAGTGGTGGGGCCTAATGAAGCCTCCTCACCCTTTTTGGCTTCCTTGGCTGCTTTGGCCTTTGCTGCGGATTTTTTTGCTGGCGTCATTAATAGACTCTGAAAGAGAATGAGCTGTGGCTCCAGGCCCCTTTAAATACTAATGCTGGGGTCTGACGTTTACGCGTTCGGGTGCGTCCGGCCGTTCGTCCGGCCGCGCGGAACCCGGAAACCGCAGGGGCATTACTTATCTGCTGCAGACAAGAGGCAAGATGGCGCCCACAATCTTCACCCGCCAACAAGAAGAGATCATCATGCTTGTAAGTGTCTTTTAATGCCTTTGATTTGCCATGTAAATGCTTGCCTAGCCCATAAGGAAGCGCATGAACAAACGGTTGTTTTAAAAAGTGTATCAAACTCCGTGCCAAACTGAAGTGAGGGCCCACACTTGCGAACCAGCACTGAGGCCAGCTTCAAGGATTGTATTAGGCAACAAATATGTATGTTAATGTCATTTAGTCAAATGATCGATTGTTCACAGATATTTGTATGCTGTTTTCACTCAAACCTTGTTTTTGATTGTGTTTTGTAGACCATGCTGGAGCGCAGGTACGACTACCTGCCCAACTCTTTTGAGAAGCGCACCGTCGCCCTGGAGATAGTTTCCAGAATCCACCATGAAACGGACACCACCTTCACCCACACGCAGATCGTGCAGCATTGGTCGGACCTGAAACGGCTGCACATGCCCCGGGTGCTGCGTTTTTTCGGACTCCATTTCCCTAGTAAGCACATAGCGATTGCATGCCAGATGTAACTGATGCAGAAGGTAGGCCTTTAGTTATAATACCTTTTCTTTGTTAGTGATGGAAATGGATTACCGCATTCGCCACACCCGGAGGCGCACAGGCCGACCAGGGCTGCATGAATCTGCTGCTGGAAGTGAAGGTGGTGGATCTCCAGGGCGACGGTCCTACCCCTCCTCTGTTGGTTCCTCAGACCAGCCCCTGGACCTTTCCACAGAGGAGGGGCGGCACGGCGTGGGCAGGGAGTCGTACCCAGCGATGCATGTGACTCTTCATGTAACCGCACACACATATACATGCTATTTCCACCCAAGCTGATTCCCTTAATCTGTATTTGTAGATGCTTCAGGAGCGGGTGAAGATGCGCAGGCTGCAGCAGATCTCAGCCAGGAGGCACAGGGAGAAGGTGAGTGATGTGACACACAAATTGCAAATGACATTTGATTACTGTTGACTAAGACATAATCAGTGACCCTATTTGCCATGTCTCAACAGGCTCTACTTCCCAACAATAGCAGGGCCCAGGACGTAGGGTTGTCCCCAATGAGGTATCCGTCGGCCACAAACCAAGTAAGTTGTAATGTCATTCTTTGCAGTACGTGACATGATCACCCAAATTCCAAAAAGCAGAGTCAATGTCATTAGCAGAATGACCTCTGGCCACTTCCTTAGAGTAATGACTTTCCAGAATGACCTCTGGCCACTTCCTTAGATTAATGACTTCCCAGAATGACCTCTGGCCACTTCCTTAGAGTCATGACTTAGCAGACTGACATATGTCTTGTTTATTTAGGTTGCCAACTAACAAACATTCCATCCACATGTGAGAAACATGTATTTAGCGCCAACTTATGTTTTTTTCTCAATTTTATACAGGGACCACATGGGCAAGAGTGGAAGAAATGAATCGAAGGGTCCTTGAGTTGGTCACCGATATGCAGCTGCTGCGTGACTCGTTGGGGACAACAGAAGAAGAATAGTGTTCTGGGTCCTGTCACTGATTTTATTTTTGTAAATAGTTTTTTAAATTTTAAATTTTTAATATTTTTAATGTTGTGGTTTTTTAAATGGTTTTCATAATGTTTTTAAAAACAAAAAACGAATGGGCCACAAAAATGGCCTTGAAGTAAAAATTCAAAAACCAAAAATAAGTTTCAGTGTCATTTTTAAACACAAATACATTAACACAAAACGAAGGGGGAAATACATATTTAGAGATGAAGATTCAGATGAACGTGAAGTGGTTTGGGTAAGTTTTAGGGGCCTAAAATGGAAGAAGAACCTAACCGCGAAGTGGTTTGGGTAAGTTTTAGGGACATAAAATGGAAGAAGAACATAACCGCAAAGTGGTTTGGGTAAGTTTTAGGGACATAAAATGGATGAAGAACATAACCATAAAGTGGTTTGGGTAAGTTTTAGGGACATAAAATGGAAAAAGAACCTAACTGCGAAGTGGTTTGGATAAGTTTTAGGGGACTAAAATGGAAGAAGAACAAAACCGCGAAGTGGTTTGGGTAAGTTTTAGGGGCCTAAAATGGAAGAAGAACCTAACCGCGAAGTGGTTTGGGTAAGTTTTAGGGACATAAAATGGAAGAAGGACATAACCGTGAAGTGGTTTGGGTAAGTTTTAGGGACATAAAATGGAAGAACCTAACCGCGAAGTGATTTGGGTAAGTTTTAGGGACATAAAATGGACGAAGAACCTAACCGCGAAGTGATTTGGGTAAGTTTTAGGGACATAAAATAGATGAAGAACCTAACCGCAAAGTGGTTTGGGTAAGTTGTAATGGTCCAAAAGGGAAACTGGAAGATAGCGCTAAGGGGTTGAGGTGAGCTTTAAGGGTCCAAAAGGGAAGCTGGAGGATAGCGCTAAGGGGTTGAGGTGAGCTTTAAGGGGCCAAAAGGGAAGCTGGAGGATAGCGCTAAGGGGTTTAGCTAAACATTGTAGTAGAAGTGAGGGAGTCAAATATGTAGGCGAGCACTTTAATGAGTTAAGCTTGTAGTGCGCAGGCGCAAGATCGTAAGTATTTCCGTGTGGACGATTATTTTTTGTAAAAGTGAAACAGAATCTATCGGGAAACGTAAAAGATTAGTGTGAGGATACGATGGGAAAAGGGCAAAAACGAAAGCCTACGTTGTGACCTGAGAAAATGAATCAGAAAAGTCTCGATGGAAAATGACATCCTCGTACTCGTACTCTGGCATACGAGTGGACGGAAACTTTACAGAAGGTTTACAATGCATGCATAGAATCGCTCGCACATTCATACGAGAGCGGGAACATTTGAAAATAATACGATATCAGCACTAAAACGGAAGGTTTTTTCTGTCTCTCTGAATCGAGCCTCATCTCTAGGTGTGAATCTTTCTCTATGTGCTTGTGTCTATCTCTATGTGCCTGTGTCTCTTTCTCTATGTGTATGCACCAGAGATTCTTCTTACTCATTACTCATAGAGAACCAAAATTTTCTTTGGTTAGCTGATTTCCTGAGCGGTAAAACAAAAGCATCCCACTTACTGAGGAGATGAGAGCGGGATAAAGTACAGGGGGGCAGGTTATAGCTGTGCTTTGCACAGACAGAGCAGAGCTGGGGTCAGGAAAAGGTCAGCAATCCCAGAATGCAGAGCAGCACAGTCAGAAGGCACTTCCTGTTTGCAGGCTGCCTGATGTTCCATGAGCCGCCATCTTGGATGTTTAAAGGCTCATAACATGCAGAAAATGCAGGTAGGATGCGAGCAATCTGTATGTACAGGGTGTGGCAAACATATAAGATAGACTCTTATTCAGAGTGAAGGACCGCTTTAACCCTTTACGTGCCAGCCTACCTAGAGTTTTTGTCACCCTCTCTTGCCAGACCCATTGTTCACTATTTTGCGTTATACATGTTCAGCTGTGATTTTTCAGAAGAGTCTGGGCTTTAACATGTAATGTCTTGTTGTCATGTTTTTAGTGTATTCTCAATATTTTTGGGTAAAATATGTGCAAGGAATAAAAATAAAAAGAGGTAAGCTGAGGTTGGTAGAGCTAGGCAGAGGTGGGTGTACATTAGGAAGAGCAGGTTGGGAAGAGATCTGTTGGATGCAGATCGGGCTGGGCAGTGTGGGGGTGGTTAACATGTATGGGTCTCCCCCAATCAGCTTCCTATGATGTGCACAATAATGAGCATCATAGAAAGCTGAATGAAGGAGAAGCAGCAAACTCCCCACAGCTGGTCCCCTTCAGCTGTGCATGCTGCACCATCTTATGGACCATGGATGCCCATGGTCCTCAATTGTGGCCCCCAGTAGCCCTTGCAGAGTTGAAGAGCAGAGTTTGCCTTGCCTGCAGTGCAAGCCACCGCTGGACCTACCTCTACCCCAGGTATCTCTGCGGCCACCTGAAAATGAAGAGCCTCTTCCTCCTCGAAAGGAATGATAGGCAGAGGGATTCCGAAAGGACCGAGCAGGCTTCCGTCTCTGAGGGAGTCTACCATCTCTGACCAAAAGGTCCAGGCGCTCCCCAAACAGCCTGTGCCCCACAAAGGGGATACTCGTAAGCGACTTTTTGGCAGCCGCATCAGCCAACCATTGTCGCAGCGCAGAGTGAACGGTGGAGGGCAACAAGCAGGGCCGAAATCCTGGCACCAAGCCGGACACCATCGTCCATGGCAGATGCAACAAAAACAATGAATTCCAAGCAGGCCTTGAGTTCTTTATACTCCTCCGCCCGCTTGCGAGCCTTAGCTCTATCCACAAGATGTCTCACCTTCTTTCTGATGGCTAGAGACAATCGCCGCGGGTGAGTGTTATAAAAAAAAAAATTAATGTCATTTTCTTTGGTGTGTGTATTTTTTTTTACTGTTAACCCTTTGTGAACTGTAATGGCACCAAGAAAACCCCGTTCACAAGGCTTGGGGGTCTGGCCAGTCACCTCCAGCTAGTGGGGGATTTCCCATTAACCCCCATACCCCCATTACCTGCCTCTCCAAAGCCCGGGGGGGGGGGGCTGAAGAGCCCGTGGCCATGGAGACTATGCGGCTTGTAGTCTACAGGGCCAGGAGCCACAGAAGCTGCCCCCTGCTCTCTGTTCTACAAACCCTGCATAGCTTGTCCCTGGGGTGTTTATGCTGGGTAGGGGGGGACCCCATGCCATTTTTTATTCTATTTCTATCCCTTTTGGTTTCTCTTGAAAAACTGCAAGGTGAGCATAATAGTTGTATTTTATCTGTAAATCTCCAAAAGAGCTGTTTCAGTTTGGGGGTGTCTCCTGGGCAGGGTGTTTACTGATACACATGTGGTACCATTGTAAACCAGGAGAAATTGGGCTTTTACACGCAATATGATTTTATTGACAAGCATACATTTTTTATTACAAAAAAACACATTATTTTTTATTTCTTGCACATATTTTACACAAAAATATTGAGAATACACTGAAAAAAAAAACATGACAACAAGACATTACATGTTAAAGCCCAGACTCTTCTGAAAAATCACAGCTGAACATGTATAACGCAAAATAGTGAACAATGGGTCTGGCAATAGAGGGTGACAAAAACTCTAGGTAGGCTGGCACTTGTCTCCAGTAAACGGTGTTGCTTTTTTTCGGCCTAAATATGACTGCGGCCCCTTGAATCAGAACAACAAGACAATGCGGCCCTTATACCAAAAAGGTTGTGTGCCCCTATTATAAAAGCTATGGCCGGTTTTTATCCAGAATGGGGGGGGGGGCATAGACTAACTGCTGGGGTGTGCAGGTGATAGTTAAACTGGGGAGAAGCCACGAGGGACAGCGAGGAGGGCAGCTGCTGTTGCTGGGTCGAGCAGAGTAGTCCACAGCGCGGCCTGACAACTGGAGGGTCCCTGGAGATCTTCCCTAATGCAACCCACACTCCTGAGGTGAGCTGACTCTCCAGTTGGGGGAGAGGAGAGAGAAGCCCCAGTCTGCTGTTGCCGGGATACACCTGAGGTGGCCATTTCCTGAGGTAAAATCTGGGGCCTATAGCTTGAACGAGTAACTGGGGTGGTGGACAATTTGTGTTGATGTGCTGTAGCAGTGTGTTTCTCATCCCTCACCAGGAATGCGGACTACACATGCACAGGCCAGACACCTGCGCTAGGCCTAACTAAATGGCTGAAAGACAGATATATCTGAGATATCAGAGATATCTGATACAAATTATGCTCATTTTTTTCTGTACATGATATCATGAGAGCACAAATCTAATAAATAAATCTAATAAGGTGGAGGAACAACAATGATGGGGTCCCTGACCTTATGATCCCAGTGCAGTTGCAACCTTTGAACCCCCTACAGTTATGCCCTTGGACTCAATTATACACAGCTGGAGGGGGCAGTCACAATGGATGTCTGCTACATCCTTCCATTCAGTGTTCTATACCGTTCATTATTATTCACTGCAATGTTCACTGATTGGAGGACAGCCTGCAAATGCGCCGTGAGATTGTGAGATGCATGAAAACCCAGCAAGCCAGGGGGTTTACACAGCTGGACATCCCAAATCACAATGCCCAGGGGGTAATGAACAAAACTCCATAGTTTTTTGTTTCTTTTTAATACCGAAGCGATTGCATAGTGTTCTATCTGTACAGTATAAGTGAGCGCTGGGGCTGTACACAGAGCCTGACACCGAAAAACAAATGGCTGAACATTTTGTTAGCTCAATAGGCAGGGTGCAAGTGATGTTTCCATCGGCTCCCCTGTGGGCCGGAGTGAACTTGATCAGAGCCTTCATAGCCAAAGTGCCTCTTTGATATACCCTAATACAAACATTATGTATATAGCTCCCCCTAGTGGAAACATCAACCAGCCACAGTGCTCATCACTAATCCAACGTGCTTCCTAATGGAGGACTTCCTTCGGCTTTGGGAAAAGTACTCGACTAGCAGCATCTGTTTATGTTTTAGGATACAGAATGATGCTATTTTGTATTCATAACCAAACTCATTTGGAATAACTCACTCCAGCATCACAACCAGCGGACTTCGCTTAAATGGCCTTCTCAGTATATAATTGAGATGTTTTTTCAGTATAATGTTCTAAGAAGACAGAAAACCACTTTCCCGGGGATCACCGTACATGAATTATATGAGATAGAAGGCGAGCGAGAACACAGTATAAAATCCCTGAACCTTTTAAGCCTCCATTATTATTAGGCATTGTAATGTTCCTATAAGGGAGAGATGGTGAGCGGGGGAGTTTTGTTTTGCATTAATTCAGTTTGTTTCCTCTTAAAGACTTTCTGGGAGGATTAAAGGCTAATCTACATTGGTAATGCCCCGAGTCGGCAAACACACGGTGGCAACTGTCCCATATTATTGTTATTGTTGGCCCTTTGTGGAGCTTGCGGTGATGGACCATCTAATAAAGAGCGGTAATAATAAGCAGTAATGATGTGGAGGAGTGTGGACCCAAAGAGACAATCAGAATGATTTCTTCCTTGATCGTGCATCTATAAGATGAAACGTGATTGTGGGCAGCAGGTACTGTGGGTCATACATAATCCCTAGGCTTTATCACCATCAGACTCCATACAAAGGATTAGGGATGCTTTTTATCAACCCCTATTTCCAGATAGAGTAATAATAATAATATTTATTTATATAGCACCAGCAAGGTCCCATGTACAAACAGGATAATAAATTACATAGAAAAAAAAGGAAATCCATTGAAACAAAAGGAATGAGGACCCTGCTCGCAAGCTTACAATCTAAGAGGAGAATGGGGTGATACAATAGGTAAAAGTGCTTTGTGCCATGGTCCAACCAGCTAGAACAATTGTTTCACTCCCAAGTCTGTTACCTGCGGGTGTGGATATGGTTGCCATGAGCAGCGGCGTAACTAAATGTGACAGGGCCCAGGTGTGGACATTAAAGTGGACCCTTTTTTCGGTCATCTAACTCAATTAGATGCAACAGGTCAACTAAAACAACGAATGACTGAAACAACAGAAACAAATCTATATGATGCCAAGTGAGCACAAATATGATAATCAGGGTGGAGGAGCAACAATAATGACTCACCATTTTGAGCCCTGGTGCAGTCGCACCCCCTCAAGATACACCTCTGGCCATGAGGTGTCCTTGGGGTGGGGGTGCTGACCATGGGGTTTGGTTGCAGTCAGTCTCTGACACACTTTAGCAGATGTATACAGTAGATATAAAAAGCATCCACACCACTAATAAAGTGACAGAATATAACAGAAGGATCAAATCAGAATATTTTCCTGCAGCCCCCTTTAATGCTGCTGTAGACGTCCTGGCAGCCTTCCAGATTAATTTCCTTTATGTTTTTCATCCCTTTTCCTTGTTCCAGTTGCTTGTAATGCCACTGTGCTTTTAACTGACTTCCATGTTTTCCATGGTATTTTTATCTTAGAAATCTTGAAACTTCCCAGGTCACCCCATACACTTACCTTGTTTCCCGGTCCAGCTGCGGCCACATCCCCGCTGATCATCTAGCAGGGCACGTGCGGCTTCCACATGTGTGCTACAATTTCTTGCCCCTACCTCTCTAATGCAAGGCGAGAACGAGACAGAATCTCTTCCTTCCCACACTGAGCGATATTTTGCTTAGAAACTGCCCTGATTGTAAGAGATTGTATGCTCCCACACTGTGATGACCCCAGGGGGCAGCATTCTGCTCATGACTCTGGTCTTTACAGATAAGACCCGGGGCAAACTGGCCATTGGACAATGCCCGCTAGGCCGCCACCTTCCCTGCACTGGCCGGCTGCCGATCTCCTAATGCAGAGGTCTCTGGCCTCTGGCAATGCTTCTTGAGGCAGGCCGCGTGAATGAGAGCCACTGCAGGCCACCAAGAGCATCTGGCAGTGGCTCGCATTCACCCGGCTGTGGCTAGAATCCGGAGTCGGTATTAAGCTAGAGGGCCAGCAGGCAGCTAGTGTGAGGTAGGCGGCGGGCCACTTATGACGGCCGGGCGGCACACAACTCTCTTGCAGCTGCTGTGTTGCCACTCAGTCGGCATAGGCTGCTGCACAGAGCCTTGGACGGTAGGCGGTCAGCCCTGGCTCCCTGCAGCGGACAGCCAGCCCTGGCTCCAGGACAGTGAGGTCCTGCCTCACAGCATGTTATGTGAGGTTTCTGCCACTGAGCCTGTTAAACCGGACCTTCACCATGAATAAGAGCATATGTTTCCCACACCCTGGACATACCAATTGCCCACATTAAAACTCACCCTACCTGCATCTACTGGATTTTTCTGAGCATTTAAACATCCAAGATCGCGGCCCATGGAGTCTCAGGCTGTGTCTTTTGACTGTGCCGCTCTGCATTCTGGGATTGCTGTCCTTTCCCTGACCCCAGCTCTGCTCTATCTGTGCAAAGCACAGCTATAACCCCACCCCCTGTACTCCCCCCCCTCTCCTCTCCTCAGTATGTGATGCTTCTAAAAGCAAGATGGGGACACCCATATCCTGAACAGAGTTGGGGCCCGGGGGGGGGGGTAAAGAATAATAAGTGACTAAAAACATAAAATATATTCATTTTAGATGCTGGGGAATAGTTTTTTAAGGTCTTGGGCTTTTAATTAAATGCTGACGGTCGTGTTTAAGGGGAGGGGTTCCGCCTCACCCCTTTTATGGAGAGGTTCTGTCTCACAGCATGTTATGGGGGGTTCTGCCTCACAGCCTTTTATAGGGGGTTGTGCCACACAGCATGTTGGGGGGGGGTTCTGCCACATTGCATGTTATGGTGGGGTTCTGCCACACAGCCTGTTATGGGGGGTTCTGACACACAGAATGTTATGGGGGCTTCTGCTTTACAGCCTTTTATGGGGGTATGGTTCAGGCTCTCAGCTTGTTATGGGGGGGGGTTCTTCCACTCAGCCTGTTATGGGGGGGTTTTGCCTCACAGCCTGTAATGGGGGGTTCTGCCTCACAGCCTGTAATGGGGGGTTCTGCCAAACAGTATGCTATAGGCAGGGGGCTCTGCTACACAGCATGTCATAAGGGGTTTCTGCCACACAGCATGTCATAAGGGGGCTCTGCCATACCGCCTGTTATGGGGGATTCTGCCTCACAGCCTTTTTATGGGGGGTTTCTTAAAGCGGACAAGAACCCACCAAACTTGTGAATTACATTTGTCCATAGCCTGTGCCAATATTCCCTTCTTAGGGTGTAGAACTAGAAATTGATATTTTCGTTTTTTTAAATTGTCCTAGAACAGTGTTTTTTTTGAGTTGTCCCTCTCTGTGAATCGACAGAGGATCAGTCATTGCATAGGTGTGGCAATGACATCATTGCCACACACAACAATGGCAATGAATGAAGGAGGCGGGGCTTTAAAGCTAAAACAAGGGCCATCATCTGGGATTAGAGTGAAGCAGGAGCAGTAAAAATTGGCAAAAGGTGTTCTTCATGGGGGGAGCAATTCAGGGGATACTAAAAATGTGGGTTTTGGTCTGCTTTAAGTTTACACTACTTGCAAATGCCCTATAATCAGACAAATACGTACACACAGAATCCATTCCCGGGTATTGATTTGCCCCAGCAGGCTCCAGAGATGCAGGTTTCCGGTACATGAACGTTGTTGCAGGTTCCCAGCACTCTAGGATATTTTTCTCGAGCATGAGAAAGGCGAGAGAGGAAAGCTGTGTTTTACAGGTCACCTTGTCCCCCGCGATTAGTGAATGCTTCACACGCTTTAAAAACCCTTCCATTTAGAGGAAATGTCACTTTCCACACTGTGCTCATTACATGGCCATTACTCCTCACGCAACCCCGAGTCATATTTTATTATAAGAGAGACAAAAGTAAGATGTGCTTTGCTGGATTGAATTGAAAACATCTGACTTATCACTGGCTTAACTCTTAAAGTGCACTGTATCACCTGTTGAAAACCCTTATTAAGTCGAACATCAGGAAATCGAGCATCAATACCAACACACGTGCACCTGGGAAACCATATTGGCCATATGGGGTGGCAGAGAGCAGCAAGGGGGTGTGAACTGGGTACAGGGCCAGTGTTAGACAAAGTGTGACCCTGGGCAAAATTTAAAGTGGGGCCCCAAATAACATAGGTTTGAATTATCCACAACAACTGTCAGGATCGCTAGTAATTGTCTGGTGGCCCCATGCCACTCTCCACCAATCCATGCAGTTATATTTTCATTCATGTTTCCTAAGCTGTGCAGCTCCATGGCAAAGCAAACATTAATGAAGTTACAACTGTGCTGATTGGTGGAGGGTCCGCACATGCGCCATGGGATTAATCATCAGGTAAGAATTAGTGGCGAACCCACTCATTGACCTCTGATTGGGCTGATTTAAACATCAAACCTGAAAGATTGCAGAGGTCACATAATTGGGTGCCACTTGCTGTCTTATCAGTGAATAAGGAATTGGTGAGTTGATTAAAGTGCCTGGACCAAAACTCCCAAAATACCTAATTTTGCCTTCCCTCCACAGGCGAAGATGTGAACATCCCCCAGCTCCAGAATTGCATGATTGCTTGGGCCTTACCAGCATGCACCATGGGAGCAAGGAGCTAGATGAGTGCATAGGGGTTCACAATGCTGGGCATCCAAAATTCACGCCTTGGCCTGGAGTCTGCGGGGCAGCATAGACTTCCACCATGCTGCAGCATTTTAGTGGGAAAATATAAAAAGAGGATCCCCCATTTAGCTCCTAATATAGGCCATTTAGGAAAGGTGATTTAATGGCTGGTGCTGTCTGCCCATGTTTGTTAGAGAGACCCTAAAGTAAAATCAGAGAGCCAAATACTTGCCTAGGGATTATCAATAATGGCGTCCCTATTTGTTTCATAGGACCCACCTGTTTATTTTCTGAGATGGTTCATATTCCAGCTTATCTAACAAAACCCTTTTTTTTGGGCTAGGTGCTTCCCAAATCTTTTTATAGCTTTTGGAACATGACCATGTCATATCAAGGTCTTAAAAATGCCAACATTTTATTGATATCTCATAAGTTTAAAAAAAAAAAGAGCACACTGCGCTGTGTTCATGCAAGATTCAATCAATATTTGTACACGTTGTAATATATAGCCTTGGATTTGCAGAGTGTATACATTTCTAATGAATATTATATTACTTCATTCCAGTGCTTTGTTTTTGTCTCTGTGATAAGGGCAGACATGTTTCACCCGTTCGGGCTTTCTCAATGCCATATATATGAAAAAAAGAAAAAACAGAAAGATTGTCACCCATTTTTGAAGATACTAACCCGGGCCTGACATATACCAATCTTTCCAGGCAGGGTGAAAAAACTTTAAAGCAACATTTCAACACCATCATGCTTCCTGTTGGAATGGATACAATCACTTATAAATAACATACGGAGCATATTTTACAATTTTTTGGTTACGGTAATTATCTGCAGTATAAGTTTATCAAAGGTATTGAGTTTCATCAATGTATATATGTATATAGCCAATACTTGGCTACTAAAACAAAGCACTGGAATGAAGTAATATAATATTTATTAGAAATTTATACACTCTGCAAATCCAAGGTAATATATTACAACATGTACAAATATTGATTGCATCTTGCATGAACACAGAGCAGTGTGCTCTTTTTTTTAAACTTATATGATATCAATTAAATGTTGGAATTTTATAAGAACCTTGATATAACATGGTCATGTTCCAAAAGCTATAAAAAGATTTGGGAAGTGCCTAGCCCCCAAAAAAGTAAAATCAGAGAGCCCCCCTCCGCATCCCCAATGCACAGTCTGGTATGCCAGACAAAACTCATCTAAACTTTTGGAGAGCCCCATTCCTAGCTTTGACATCGCTGCTAGCTCACTGTGGCAGCTGACCTGGACCACCATGGGAGTGCAAAGGTAGGGGGTTTGGGGAACAGGGGCTCAATTTTTACAGTAAAGTGGACCAATATCTGTGATTTTCACTATCTTGGGGTTTGGTCTGTGCCATGGGGGCATCCCAATTTGTGTGAAACCTGCCAGGGATGCTGGTACACATAAGCTACCAACGCTCCCACGGCGCATGTGCTCTCCTCCAATCAAGTTTTAGAACTGTGCATATCCATGAGCGGCTTTAAAAGCAGAATGGAATAGTATCCGCTTACAGCTCCCCTTCGGCTGTGTGTGCTCCTGACAGCCAGTCAGGCACTGCTAGCGCAGGTGTGTGCAGCTGTTAGAGGGGAGCTGGGTGCTGATGGTGGCTACGCATGCGCCACTGGAACGCTGCTAAAATAAGTATACGGTCATCCTAGTGATTTTACACAGAAGGGCATTCTGAATCAGGATAAGATGGATAAGCATTACTGGGGAACCCGGGGGGGTTCACATGTTTCACTTTAAAGTGGCACAAAATCCTAGCGGCAAAGCCATGGAATGTAAAAGATTCTAGTGCCGGCTGCTGGCCTTCCTCATGGGGATTCCAGATCAGGATGGGCCGCTGTGTGAAACCTCCCGGGGCTCCACAACTGGGAGTGGGAGCATGTGCGCTACAGGGGATACGGCTGCTCTCAGTCTGATTGCCACAAACAAGAGCCGTTTACCGAACATTACATATGCATGGCAAATGGCTATTCAGGATGCCCCCAGGACAGAAAACAAAAACCTGGATAGTCAAAATTCCAGGTATGGTTCAACTTTAAAGCAGAACAAATCCCTGGCCAGCCCCCTGGAGTCTAAAAGATTGCAGGGCTAGCTGCTGGCCTACCACCTGGGGAATCCCAAATGGACAGGGACAGTGCCAGCCCTTCACTCACCCATCTTTCTTACATGGCCGATTATAAACCATATACGAATTGAGAAAAGATGAATGGGTGAGTGCTGTTTGCCACTGCCAGAAGCCCCCCCCCCCCCATTATAAGCCACCTACAATAGGAAGTTTTGACTGTTGGCCATGGCACTGGCAGACAGCACCACAGCTTTAAGGGTGCCTCCCTGGGGGTGCATCTTACCTTGTGTCAGAGTGACTCAGTGAGCCTGCTGCTGCCTCTGCCTGCACATGGAAACAGGCACAGCCATTGGGCCACATGTTACTGAGGGGAGGGATGCACGCTTGCCTTGAGTCCCTTTGGTGGGCCCTTCTGTAAGCCTTAGGGCCCCAAACCACAATGCTTGAAACGGGATAAGGTTCTAGGCGTACCCTGGGGACCTAGGCAGATGCCTGGGCCAAGCGTAGGTTCTGACTGTTTGATTAATCTTGCCTGATTTCAAACACCATAAAAAAATGAAAACATATACATATTGATCTATAAATCTATTGAACCCTACATTAAAAATCATTAGTACATCAAGGAGGGTGGTCCTAGTTAAGGGGCTCATTGATCAAAGAATGTATACACTGGCCTCCATACATGTACCCAATCAGGGTCAGATCCGCTTCCTTAGGAGCACGCTGGGAAAAATTGAAAAATTCAGGGAAGGAGACGTAATATTAGGGGGCGACTTCAATCTGGCTATGGAGCCTCTGCTGGACACATCAGCAGGCAGGTCAACGGCCTCCTATTTGGCTTTGAGGTCCTTGAGGGAAAAACTACACTGCTTGCAGCTGATGGATGCATGGCGGACTAGAAACCCGGGGGCGCGGGACTACTCCTTTTACTCCAAAGTTCATGGGACATACTCCAGGCTGGACTATATTTGGATCTCACACAGACTCTTGAGCCGGGCCACGGGAGACGGGATGTACCCGATCTCATTCTCAGACCATGCCCCGGTTTATCTCGACCTCGAACTTATTGATAGAGCCCCACCCCCCTCAATGTGGAGATTGAATGAGTCACTCCTCCAGAATGCAGTGGTAGCGCAAGATATAAAGGAGGGTCTAGAGTCTTACTTTAGTACCAACGACAATGGGGAGGTTTCACCTCTGACACTCTGGGAGGCCCACAAGAGTGTAATAAGGGGTGTCTTGATCAGCCACGGGGCAAGGCTCAAAAGAGAAAGAATGGCTCAAATAGAGAAGCTCACTGAGAAGGTCCGGGGCCTGGAGTTGTCCCATAAGCAATCTGAAGCAGTGAAGGTACTGGGGGAACTGACCCAAGCAAGGGAAGCCCTCAACACTTTACTGCGTCAAAAGGCCAAATACATACTTAGAAGGTGTAGACGCACATATTACGAGTATGGCAACAAAAGCAGCACTCTACTGGCTAGAGCTCTTAGACAGCAGCATTCACAGAACTCCATAGCGGAGATCTTAGATGGTGCACAGCAGAGGCAGCACACTACGGAGGGGATAGCGGAAACATTCAGGACTTACTACTCGGGTCTATACAACTTGGGTGGAGGTGTGGGGGTGCGGGCACCCCTGGGCAAGATGAAGGAATATCTGAGGGACTCCGGTATGCCGGCAATCACGGAGGAGATGGCGGCACTGCTGGAGGACCCAATTGGGATTGAGGAACTAACGGAAGCAATCAAACAAATCCCCGGGACCAGATGGGTACTCCGCCAAATACTATAAAACCTTCGCCCCCATACTGGGTCCACACATGATTAAGGCTTGGAACTCGATATTGGACCCGGAGGTGGTAGGTACATTCTCAGGGAGAGAGCTAGAGGCCCACATATCTGTACTCCACAAATCAGGGAAAGACCCCTTATCATGTAAGAGTTATCGCCCCATCTCCCTCCTCAACGTGGACTTGAAGCTCTACGCCAAAGTTTTGGCCAATAGGCTGGCGCCGGTGGTGGCTCAGGTGGTCCATTTGGATCAAACAGGCTTCGTGTTGGGGAGGGAGGCCAGGGACAATGTGGTGCGAGCACTAAGTGCAATCCACGTAGCGCAAAATACCAGCGTCCCTATGATGCTTTTGTCTACGGACGCGGAGAAGGCCTTTGATAGGGTGAGCTGGCCGTTCCTAAGAGAGACCCTCAGACATATAGGCCTTGGAGATAATATGCGGAGGCTTATTGAGGCGCTATACACGGTGTCCTCAGCCAGGGTCAAGGTGAATGGCCTTCTTTCAGCCCCGGTGCCTATCCGCAACGGGACCCGACAGGGATGCCCCCTCTCGCCCTTGCTGTTCGCCTTGACCCTGGAGCCCTTCTTGTGCAGAGTCCGTGGAAACGTAGATGTGGGGGGACTGGCGGTCGGGGGTTTCACACACAAGGTCGCAGCCTACGCGGACGACCTCCTGTTCTTTATCACCAACCCTACGATCTCGGCACCAGTCTTAATGAAGGAACTCGAAGTGTTTGGGGGACTATCCTTCTTTAAAATCAACTTCGACAAATCAGAGGCCCTAAATGTGTCACTCCCGGGGGACGTGGCCAGGAACCTTCAACAGACATTCTCCTTCAAGTGGGCCGGAACGTCGATAGCATATTTAGGCACTCAGCTGCCATCCAGGCTGTCGAGGATTCTGGAGTTGAACTTCCTGCCCTTGTCCCAAAGGATAAAAGCGGACCTAAACAGCTGGGATTCCCCCACCTTTTCTTGGATGGGCAGGGTAAATATAATTAAAATGACAATATTACCTAGACTCCTGTTCCTATTCCAGGCCCACCCAATTAGCATCCCTTTGCACTTCTTCACGGCCCTGAATAGAGTCCTGATGGGGTTCGTCTGGCAGAAAAAAAGACCCAGGCTCCAACGGCAGCTACTGTGTAAGCCCAAACATATGGGAGGCATGGCGCTGCCTGACATCCGATCCTACTGGTTGGCTACCCACCTCCAACGAATTTGTGAGTGGCACACATGTAAGAGTACAAAACAGTGGGTACAGCTAGAGAATGCCCTGGCTCAGGCCCCTTTGGACACCACAGTCTGGAACAAAGAAATATACAGGCCAGGGTTGAACTCCCACCGAACAGTGGCGGCCACTTTAGAGGCCTTCCGATCCCACAGGAAGCGCACAGAGGTCTCTCCATGGCCCTCTCCCATGATTGCGCTGGTGGACAACCCCCCACTATTGGACTGCTCTAGGGCGGCACTTAGGGAGTGGGGAAAGGTGAACCGGCTGAGGGGGGGCGACCTGATCACAGTGGCGGGTTGGGTCCCCATAAGCGAGTTGAGGATTAGAATGGGGAGCAGCGGCCTAGACCCATGGACACTCCTCCGCTTTCAATTACTCTTGGCCCGGATGGGCTTTCGGAAAGAAAGCCTCAGAGGTCATACAGAATTCGAAAGGATTTGTTTAGAGGGCCGGCCATACCCGCACCTGATTTCTAAGCTATACTCACTCCTGGTGGGTGAGCAGGATTCCCCCCCTACATTCTGGAAAGACTGGGAGACTGACCTGGGCAGAACATTGGGGGAAAAAAGAGAGGAACAAAATAGCGACATTAGCCCACAAGTCCTCGATCGCTGTGAGAACCCAAGAGGTCAACTACAAGCTGTTGACGCGCTGGTACTACACCCCTGACAGGCTGGGTAAAATGTTTGGCCAGGCGGACTCGGGCTGCTGGAGGTGCGGAGAGGGGAGGGGGACACTGTTCCACATCCTGTGGACATGTCCCGGGATCCGGGAGTACTGGGGAGCGGTCCTGCCTATCATCGCACAGCTCACCGGGACACAGCTAGGGGAGGACCCAGCTCGGATCCTACTCCACTCCACAGAGGCCCCACTGGGGAAATATAAAAAGTCGTTACTGATCCACCTGCTGAACGCGGCCAAACAGACAATACCCAGGTTCTGGAAACAAAGGAGAGCCCCATCGGTAAGGGACTGGGTGAGGGAGGTCATGAATGTTAGGGAAATGGAGGACCTAACACTATCACTACATGACAGAGACGAACAGTTCAGAACTACCTGGCTGCCCTGGCTAATGTATGAGGAATCGGCAGAATTTAGAGCTTATTTGAGTAGTGGCTTTGGGGGTGGCGCCACGCCTCTGCCCTCTCCCGTTCGCTGTGACCCGGGTGGAGGCGGGCGCATCTGCCGCGCTCCCACCTGTGGACATGCAGAGGTGGAAGACGGCTCGCGTGCTGAGCCCCACACGCCATACACTTCCCCCCCCCATCCCCCTCATCCCCTGGTTCGATCTCCCCCCTACTGCACCCCCCCCTCAACGGGTTAGTGATACGTCTGCATGCGGCGGACACTGCCCACCCGGGCAGATCAGAACGGTGGGCCGCTGATCAGTGGAGATCAAGACCTACCCAAATGAGCGTTGCGTTCCCCATCCTGGGAACGGCGGCAACTACCCCTCCACATTACAATGTGCTAAAAGAACAGAATATAAACACCAGGGTTATCGCTGCTTTGTCCCGCCTGAGTATTAGCGAACAGCGAACCCGTCTTTTCCCCACCTATACCCTTGTTCACTTGTATTGTTTGACATTGTATGTCTCAATGTATGTTTATATAAAATTGCAAAATCTTTAAATAAAGAATATTAAACAATTAATAAAATAAAAATAATAAATAAAATAATTAGTACAAAAGCTGTATACACATCTACAAACAGTGAAATAATACATATACAGGACATGTAAACCCCCCTTAATACCAAACAGTATAATCAGTCAGGTGTACATATTTCACAGGGCCCCATAGGGTCCCCAGAACAAAAAGCATTAAAGACAATGTAAACCCAACAGCAACAATAAGACAGGAAGCAGCTCACCTTATGCCTGTCCTATGTGCCTCTCCTCCATTTCCAAATTTGCCCCCCTTATTTCTCCAGGACCATGCCAAAAGTGTGTTAACAGCCACTCTGTCCCTTGGTGCCCTTCCCAGTTCAACCAGGGCTCAGAAATTGAAGCAAAGAAATAGAATACATAAGGTATGTATCTTTAATTAGAGATTTTGATGGTTCAAAATGGCTCATTTTACACTGTCCTCAATGGACATAAGGGGCAATATGCAAATATACATTCTTATGGTGCGAAAACATATTCGCATGTGGATTCTATTCGAATGCAGCTGCTATTCAGCAGTGCAGAGGAATCTATCTTGTGCGTACAAAACCAGTTTCGCATTTATGTGAACACATGTTTGCATGCGAATATCTGCACGCATTGCATGTGAAAATGCACGAGTAGTGTGTGAGGGCTTTTGAGCTAGCAAGCAGGTCCAAGCAGTGATGCTATGGATGGTATGGGGCTGATTCAATAGCATGCAAATATATATTATTATAAAAATGGCACATCTGTGCCAATATATACATGCAGGGATGCCTATGGATACATCTGCTCATGTGAGAAAGCATGTATCTATCTGCACATATGGATGCAGAGACGTCTATGGAAGCCTACACAGGCCCATAGATCTGCTTAGAAGAGAAATCATGGATCTTATTTGCACAAATTTGTATAAATAGATCCATGCTTTCTCTTCTAAGCAGATCTATAGGCATCTATGCAAAAAGCAAAGTTATTTACTGCTTTTAGATTAGATAAGATTTGTATTTATTGGATTTTATTGTAATCTATGTGATATTTATGTCAATTCAAACTTGAATTTTCTTTTACCCCTTTTTTTAAATGATTGAATCGAGTTTCCTTAACTATTTATGATGTTATGTTTATACTTATTGGTTTCACAACATGTGCATTATTTTGAGATATTACGTAATGGCTGCACCAGTAAAGGGTAATATGGGCGTGCAACCCTATGGTCACTGCAATCCACATTATATAACTAAACTTGGGGTACCCCACACCCCAGACGCGGAAGTAAGCTGGGTGGTGTGGCTCTGCTGGCGCGCACCACCCTGTCGGCGGGGGGAGGTGCACGGCCGCAACGTGCATGGCGCCAAGGCTTACTACTGCGTCCACGCTGGAACGCAAGCCAGGACAGGTTCCGCTGACGCACTTTCGATGGAGTGCCATCAGTAGCGTTCCGGCTCTCAGCTAATTCCTGGCGGGGGAATGGACTGGCTGAGTATATAAGGGGTGTGGGGGGAGCCGTCACGCAGCGCGTAGACTGTTGGGGGGTGTATGCGGAAGCCGGGCCCCGGTTACATGTAAGATTTCCCCCTAACATACTTGCCAAGACGTGCCCGCACCACCCATTCAGAAAGGCTGGACGCGGGCACGCACAGAGGTGAGCAGTGATGCGGCTGTAGCCCAGAGGAGCAACGAGGGCTCTGGTAGAAGTTGAGTGAGACTCGCAATTGGGGGGGTTCACACAGTGAGGCAGCCCAATTAGGGATGCCCCAAGGCATGGAACTCGGAAAGGCCATATATTCTTTTAATTGCATAGGGCTAGTTATTATAAAGGCCAGCATCAATGTTCATAAAACAACATTATTATTATTATAAAAGATATTTTCAAATAAGTCCATATATAACCTTCCAGGACTTTTTCAAGGAATATGCAATCTAATAAGTTTCTTACCACCCAGGACTTTAAAGACAGAACTTCCATGGAACTCACTTCTCCCACTGGCCCGATAGCAACTGTCTGCCCTGCCTCAATGGTATGTATGCCATAATCTATGTAGTAAATACAAATATATACAAATGAGTGAAAAAAATCAATGCCCAACCCAGTGGAAATCTAAAGACAGATAATATATATATATATATATATATATATATATATATATATATATATATATATCGGTATATATATTCGTACACATAAAAATAATATTTTCTGGGCCTGCATGATTTAGTCGTGTGGGCTGGTACGTTGAACAGTAAAAGCTCCCCTCAGGGGCATCCTGATTTGCAATTCCCTGTTGTGTGAAACCCTTGATTCTTAATCCCAATGTGCATGTGTGGGCCTCTTTTGGCATCCTCGGCACCCCTCCATCCATTGTGTAAACCACTACCAGCTATATATATATCATATATCTAAAGTGGTAGTAGTAGTCTTTTTACTTGAATCAGCAATACACCCTCTGTCCTGAGTTTCTGGTTTCTGAATGTGCATCACTAACATAAAAATATAAAGACAATATACAAGGCTGTCACAGTCTAGTAAGCTCTGAAAAGTGTTGTCAGTTTATTTTCTTGGTTTCTATGATCCTCTGCTGTATACAGCTGGAGAAACCAGGTGTTTCCCCCCCAAGGTATTCATTTACAGTATGGAGAGCATATACCAGATTTGTGTGTTCATTTACTTTTTAATAGAACACAGGAAATGATGAATGACTGGGAGCCATGCGCCATAGTCCCCTCTATAATGAGAAGCATATTACGCCACTGCGGCACAATATCTGTCCTCTGGGGAAGGACCAGGTTCCCTTCCGTGAAAAGCCGGGAAGAATGCCATACGCGGAATCCGCCTTCTCTAAGCTGCAGGTCGGACAGAGCACAGCGATCAAACCAATGGCATCGTAGTAAACAAGCAGTGTTCAGATCGGAGTTATCTCGCAACGTCACCATGGAAACTGCGGAACCTAATGTTTCCTTTCACCCAACTGACACCATGACGGCTAGAAACAGTTCTTGCAGACGCCGTGTTAGTGTTTGAATGTTTAAAATGAAAAATGAGTGGGTGGTGAGTAGATACCGCTGAGCAGATATATAAGGAAATATAATCCAGGCTTTACCAGCACTTCCACTCTTCTCTACCTACAAAACAGTTACACTGAGCAAGGGGTACTAAGGAAATCAGCAGCCCAACATGGAATAGGCTCCCCAGCCTGTTCTGTAATGCCCCTTTCACACCTAGCCATGTTTGTTGCGTTGGAGTAGAAAAACTCGGGTTTCACAAAAACCAAAAGTATGCAGCCCTTGAAAGCAAATGCTGCTGGTAGCGCAACCGCAACACAGCCAAGAGACATCTTTGGGCACTGCAGATAAAGCACATGTATTGCGCTTTCCTTACATTGTGTTGCAGTGCAGTGGATGGGGCCATACTCACCACCACCTCCTGGTTCATCGCCGTTCCCTCACTGCTGTCACAGGCTTCCGTCCCCTGGTCCGGCATCTGTTGCAACTAGGGTTACCACCTTCCCCACCAAAAAATACCGGCCAAAACTGCTCCAAAAAGCCTAGTGTGGTTATTTATATGAGGACACATAGGAGGAGGTCGGAGCTCACAGAGGAGGGAGGTCACGGGCATGGTTGACATGGCGACGCACACAGCATAGAGGGGGAGGTCACAGCTGATGGCACACTGGCGCCTAGAACAGAGGAGGGAGGGGATCGTGGTTGGCGCAACAGCCAACATACACATAGCACGCTTTCCCAGAGTGCTCTGAAATAATGGACCAGCCGGTATGTGATCCCTGGTCCTGTTGCTTGACAGTAACAAAAATACTGACAGCGACCGAAAAATTTCCGGCAAGTTACCAAAAAGCCAGTGCCAGTTTACAGTCTCTTTACTATTTTTAATTTTTCTAAGGGTAGTTAGTTCAAAGCTGAAAACATAGGAGTTAACTATTTTAGTGGGTGTCTTGGATCTTACCCGAGGGCAGGTGGGGTTTGGACCTTGCTGTAGGCATTAGGTAAATACAGGGTCATCTTTTTTAGGGTCCTTTAAAGAATTTAAACCTCTATCCTCGCTTTTCCTTTCCTTCAGCACATTAGCCTCGATTCAGAGACACATTCGTCCGGACTTCTGTAGCTGTCTGTGAAAGTTTGGGTGGGTGTTTGTCATTTTTTTTTCGTTCATTTTTCATTCGTACGAACGTTCGGGAATGCGCTTTCGATGAACGGAAGCAAATCGGAACATTTCCGTTCGGATCATTTTCCAAACAAAATCGGAAATTTTTTGTTCGTTCAGATAACTTCCGTTGTTGGGATGGGTTTCTGTCTGATTCAGAGAGCTGATTTCCGACGGATCACCACCCTATAAATCCGTTTCATTTCCGATCCACTTACGGGACCTTTGAGGGCTCGGATTGCTATTGTTGAACATGTTTTGCGGCTATGTGGAGGAGTCTGCGCGCCTTTAGCACCAAGGCATTGCATGTATCAGCATGGCCGAGGCCATAAATTGTATAGCAATGCATACCTGAATCAATACTTTTCATGTATGCCTTATAGATGTATTTTAATGCTGACCTAAATTAGTCCTTAGCATGTAAACCTTTATTTTCCCACACATCCATATAATTGCTAGATTTTTTTAGACTTATGTCCTTTGTGAATTATATTTGGATTGTTGAACTTGAATCTTAATTTGTTGCAGGAGTTATTGTTTTAGTTGATTACCTTTGCTTTGTGTAATTATTTTATATTTGGTTGCAGGAACTGCAAGATGTGCCACTCGCCCTTGCTCCTGATGCCCGTTCTTTGCCTGCAGAATGCGGGCCAGGGGTTCTCTAATCGGGCACTATGCAAAACCCAGCCCGTGGCGAGGGCCCTCTGGCTTTTGAAGTCCAGATTTAGGTGTTTGGACCATACAGGGGGGTGCACTGCAGTATGACCCCAACAAGGTTATAGCAATATTTTAATTTACCTTTTTTTAACAGGGACCACACGTGCCAGAGTGGCACAACTGAGTGTCAGGGTCCTTCAGTTGGTGGGCGAGATGCAGGAGCTGCACGACTCGTTGGAGACCACAGATGAAGAATAATGTTCAGTGGCCTGCCATTGCTATGTATTTTGTTTTTTCTATAGTTGTAAAAATTTGAAATTTTCTAAATTTTTAAAAATTTTATATTTTATGATGGAATAAAAAAAAATGTTACATTGTCATTTCATTTACAAAACACATTAACACAAAACTAATGGGCCCAGAAATATTTAAAGATGAATATTCACATGACCGAGAAGTGATTTGGGTAAGTTTTAGGGGGCTAAAATGGAAGAAGAACCTAACCGAGAAGTGGTTAGGGTGAGCTTTAAGGGTCCAAAAGGGAAGATGGAGGATAGTGCTAAGTGGTTTGGGTGAGCTTTAAGGGTCCAAAAGGGAAGATGGAGGATAGTGCTAAGTGGTTTGGGTGAGCTTTAATGGTCCAAAAGGGAAGATGGAGGATAGGGCTAAGTGGTTTGGGTGAGCTTTAAGGGTCCAAAAGGGAAGATGGAGGACAGTGCTAAGTGATTTCGCTAAACATTGTAGTAGAAGTGAGGGTGGGAAATATGTAGGCGAGCACTTTAATGGTTTGTAAGTTTGTAGTGCGCAGGCGCAAGATAGTAAGGATTTCCGTCTGGACGAATATTTATTGAAAAAGGGAAACAGAAACTAACGGGAAACGTATAGGATTCATTGGAGGTTACGATGGGAAAAGGGCAAAAACGAAAGCCTACGTTGTAACATGTGAAAATGAAACGGAAAAGTCTGGATGGAAAATGACATCCTCGTATTCATAATCTGCCGTACGAACGGACGGAAACTTTACAGAAGGTTTTCAATGCATGCATAGAATCGCTCGCACACTCATACGAGAACGGAAACATTTCCAAAAAAAACGGATCGGAACTAAAACGGAAGTTTTTTTTTGTCTCTCTGAATCAAGCCTATTGTTCCTGGACTAAATGTTCAATGCCTAACTGCTCAGCAGATCCTGGGGTGCCAGGCTCCAGATGTATCCCCTAATGTCTCAGATAGATGGAGCGTGCTCCATTTACTGTGACATGAGCAGGGTAGCAGACTAGAGAAGGCGGCATAAACGGGGAAGTGCACATACAACTTAGATCTGCTTGGCAATTACTATAGGTATTGAAGATCGAGACTGAGTGCAATGTGCTGCTGAGGAAGAAAGGCTAGTACAGAGTGGAGAGGGTTAAATCATTCTGCCTGTAGTTAGACTTTAAATATTGTTCTGATGAAAGGCTTTAGAGCTTGCTTGTTAGCAAACATTTGATTTGTTCATTAGCTGAATCCCCATCGCCTAAAATATGCGATCAGTCGCGCTCAAGCTGATTGCCACCGTTGGGAAAATCGATAAAGGTCTCCAGCATGGATCAATTGCTGCAGGTAACTGCCATTTGTGAGCAATCCTTTACCAGCCCTGCTTACTAATGGCGTTACAGCCGTACGATCTGCGGGGAATCCCACGCTCAATTCTTCCATAAAAAACAGCAACCTCTCGCTGCTTACTTCTGAATTTTTATTGAAAAAAATTCAATTAGTTCCGCCGACGTAAAATGAGATGTATGACCACTCATTTCACATTGCCGGATTATGCTAAAAGCTTGACGCCAACGCGGAACGGCCTTCCCAGGGGGTACATCACATCATGAAACAGCCTTCTCTTCATATCCGACAGCCACCTCCCCGGCTTCTGTCTGCAGGAAAATGTGCTGGCTGTGTATTTAGACTTGAATCCTAACTCCAGGAAAAAAGAAAATCACCTCCCAGGATCCTTCTTTTTCTCATGATGTCACCTCCAGGGAGCTGCATCACTGTCATGTGAAAATTACAAAAGTGACGCCAGGAATTGGAGGACATCACTTGTGGTGATTCCAAAAAAGTCATAATTATGTTATCACTTATCTATCAGCATCAAAGTCCCCCAGGGATGAATATGTGGCTGCAAGGGTAGGCTACTGGGGGGGCTGTAATGAAAGCTGTGTCATCCATCTTGGTCCTTCAAAGTGGCAGTGCAGCATTATCCTTATCCACTCACCACTAATCCCTCTACCCCGTGCTAAGCCAGATTTGGATACTTAAAGGGTAAAAATGGTACTTGCCAGCCTGGCACCCGGTTCCTGACCGGAAGCATTGCTTTCACATTACATGCTGACAGACTGACTGCTTTGCCATATAATAGATGCAGCGGGGACTCCTGTTTGATGTTTATTGCTAATATGCTAATTTATGTAAAATGTCTCTTTCTTATTATACAATGAAGTGCTGTGTTTGGAATAAAAAAACATATACATTGGTATTATAGGGATTGAGAAGCTGTCCAAACAAACCAAAAGGCCTGTCTTTCACCCACTCCCCTGGCATCCTGGTTTGGAATGCCTGTATGTCCCCTAGCAAGGCCCGTAACTGGGCCGGTGACAACCAAACCCACGCCTAAAATTGCTTGTGGCAACCAATGTGTGCATGTGGCTTGACTGATGCTGCACATGCCAGTCTAGGGCATGCGGAATAAATGCGTACTAATGTCTGATTTTGACAATGTCTGGAGGTGGGGGGGGGGGGGGGAGGTATGCAGCAACCCCAATAGTCACTATGGGAATTTTAAAGGAACACTATCGCGAAATTGTGTAATATTAAAAATCCATATAAACACTTTAGCTAATGAGAGGAGGGGTCACGTATATAACCGAACTGAATAAAACTCCCATCAAGCTTGTGGTTTTCTTCCCCTGGTAGGAATAAAATCCAGGGGTTAAAGGTGTAGTCTATGAGGGGTGACAGAGTCTGTCACCCGAGATGTCCTTTTCCTTTAAATAAAATAAAAAAAAACAAACCTGGCTGGATATTTCTCAATACCGGGTGTATAAGTGACCCCTCCTCCCTCCATCCAGCATATTTATATGGATTTTTATTCTTGGGCCATTTATTAGTGCTCCTTTAAGTGAAAGTCTGCTTTGTACACCAGCACACATAATCTTACCTTGCTCCCACGGCACATGCACAAGCCACCAGCAGCATCCACTGCTCCTGTTCATCTGATGTGCACACCCAACCAACTTGGCAATCCATTCTGCACTAATGCGACTGTAAAATAGACCCAAACCCAGCAGAGTGAAAATCCTGGGTTAGAGAATAAATTTCAGGGGAGTTATGGATAAAGCTGAATGTTAAGAGAGGAGACCACTGAGGAGAAACCTCTATGGGGATGCAAAAGCCACCTAAAGAATGTTATCAACTAAACATGCTAATTAGTACAGATTTTCACTTTGATAACATGGAACCTCAAGGAGACCTAAAGAGTTACTTCATAAACATAAAATCTGGAGAAGCAGAGATGAATACTGGGTGAGTATTGTTGTGCCTGTCAAAATCTAATGTCAGGATTTGGTTTTGTATGTATTTATGGAAATATGCCCAAGCTGAAACTATTTACACACCACAGCTCTTTAGCTGGACTATATTAACTGAGATTTTACATTTAAATGTCCCTGGCCCCCTTTTTTCTTGACCTTTCCTTTCATATGCAAATACAGAATAAACTTCCTGATGACGGCACTTTAAAGACTGCGCCCAACACTTACCATTGTTTTGTGCTTCACTTTAAAGTTCAATGCGCCCCCCACACTGTGTTATGCTTCTGTATAAAGCAGCCAAAAATCACGGTGGGTCGTTGGTGCCATGCCAGCCTGACAGCTTTCACCCTCTTAAAGCGGACCTTCACTCTGAATAAGAGTCTATCTTGTATATTTCCCACACCCTGTACATACACATTGCTCACATTAAAAATCATCCTGCCTGCATCTACTGCATGTTGTTATGAGCCTTTAAACATCCAAGATGGCGGCTCATGGAACATCAGGCAGCCTGCAAACAGGAAGTGCCTTCTGACTGTGCTGCTCTGCATTCTGGGATTGATGACCTTTTCCTGACCCCAGCTCTGCTCTGTCTGAGCAAAGCACAGCTATAACCCGCCCCCTGTACTTTATCCGACTCTTCTCTCCTCAGTAAGTGTGATGCTTGTGAGTCAAGATGGCTGCGCCCATATCCTAAATTCCTGAACAGAGTTGCAGCCCAGTGGGGGAAAGAATAATAAGTAAGTGACTAAAAACTTAAAATATATTAACTTTAGATGCTGGGGAATCGTTTTTAAGGGTTTGGGCTTTTCAATAAATCACGTTGAAGGTCCGGTTTAAGGAATAGTCAGAGAATCCCAATAACATACTATAGTGTTAAACACAGCTGAGAGCACAAAGCATTGAGTTTACAAAAATAAGGCATAGAGCACTAACTTCGGAGCACTGAGTATACAGAAAAGACAATAGAGAGCACTAAGGTGTGACCACTTACTTTACAGAAGGGCAGCTGAGAAGATTTATCTTTGAGCAATGGGTGTGAAGTAAATATAGCAGCGAGCAATAAGCTCTGAGCACTAAGCTTACCAAAATGGGAGCACTAAGAACTAAGCACTGAACATAAGGAAAAGGAGCATAGAGCACTAAGTCCTTAGAACGGAGCCATAAAGAAAGGAGGCAGATAGCTCTAAGGTCTGAGTGTCGAGCATACAGAGAATGCAGTAGATTGAACTAAAGGTCTGAACACCAAGCATACAGAAAATGCAGTAGATTGAACTAAAGGTCTGAACACCAAGCATACAGAAAATGCAGTAGATTGAACTAAAGGTCTGAACACCAAGCATACAGAAAATGCAGTAGATTGAACTAAAGGTCTGAACACCAAGCATACAGAAAATGCAGTAGATTGAACTAAAGGTCTGAACACCAAGCATACAGAAAATGCAGTAGATTGAACTAAAGGTCTGAACACCAAGCATACAGAAAATGCAGTAGATTGAACTAAAGGTCTGAACACCAAGCATACAGAAAATGCAGTAGATTGAACTAAAGGTCTGAGTGCCAAGCATACAGAAAATCAAGTAGATAGCACTAAAGGTCTGAGTGCCAAACGTACAGAAAATGCAGTGGATTACACTAAAGATTGCATTAAAGATCTGAGCACTGAGCATACAGAATAGGCAGTAGATAGCACTAAAGGTTTGAACACCGAACAAACATGAAAGGCAACAGAGAGCCCTGGTCATACAGAAAAGGCAAAAGAGGGGATGTATCTCTGAGCAATGAAGATAGAGAAAAGGCAGCAGAGAGCTTTGAGTTCTGAGCAGTGAGTGTACAAAAGTGCGGAAGAGATTGCTGAGCTTATAGTGTTAGGCAGCAGGGGGCACCAGGCTCTGAGCAATGAGCTATAGAAATGTAAGCAGAGTGTACTAAGCCCTTAGTACTAAGCTTTAGCTAAGAGAGTACTATGTTATGTGCTATGAGTGTACATAAAATGAAGCCTGTTATCTATGGGCTGCCAAAAGTCCATAAAGGACCAAAATTGGCAGGGACAAACTTGACAACACAACCACTGGCACAATGGCTGGATTATTATTTACAGCTGTACGTAAAGAAATAATCCTCCTATGTACGTGACTCCCGGGATTTCTTACAGAAACTTAATAGCATCCCGTCGGAGGCCAATACTCTTATAGTGACTATGGACATTGGTCATATCTTTATACAGACATCCCAAATGAACACGGGATAAAGGCAGTTAAACACTTCCTAACCATGATTACTCCTAACATACCAACAGAATTCATCCTTGAGGGGCTTGGGATTGTGTTAGACAACTTTTTCAAATTTGAAACAGCCTATTATAGGCTGACAACTGGGACAGCTATAGCAAGCACGGCTGCACCCCTTTTGCAAAAAGAGGTTAATTTACCCTTCACACATGTTTACAGAGAATGTAGCCTTTTGAGGGGAATACATAGATGGCATGATGGTTCTATGGCGAGGGGGCATAGAAGACGTTGAACAATTTGTTGACTTCATCAACAATCACTTTTAATTCAGAAATGTCTGAGGACTATGTAACATTCTTGGACATAGCAGTAGAGAAAAGACCAAATGGAATGATCACCACAGGCTTCTTTTTAAAAACCAACATTGTTGTGCTATGAAAATGCCCACCCTAGACAGCTGTCCCCGATCCCCTCAGGCTCTTCCACTGTAAGGAGCGGGCCCAAAAAGGGCCCTCTCCCTACCACCGCTAGCCCTGCCTTATTTGGGCGGGCGGATGATGTCACCCCGTGACATCATCCTGCTCCCGGCGCTGAACTGTCAGATGCTGGGGGTGATTGCTGGAGGGAAGTGGGAGAGATAGAGGGCTGTGATCCCCTGATTCCCCAGCCCCCTCCAGCAATCACCCTCGGTAGCTGTCATCGGATGGTTGTGGGCCAGAATTGCGATCACGATCGGAGGTGAGCATTGAAAAAAAAAATAAATAAAAGTCATTTTTTTTCTATGTCACTGTCTTCTTTTTTTACAGTTAATCCTTTGTGAACTGGTAAGGGAACCATGAGACCCCTATACCAGTTCACAAACCCCAGCCCCCCATTACCTGCCTCCCCAAAGCCCAGGGGGGGGCAGAAGAGCCCGGGGTCACAGAGGTTATGCAGGCTTGTAGCCTGCAGGGCAGGGGGCCACGAAGCTGGCCTCCATGCTCCAGTCTGCAAGCCTCCATAGCTGGTCCCCAGGCTGGTTATACTAGGTTGGGGTAACCCTTAAAAATCCTCCCAAAAATGTGATCCCCACCCATGGGGAGGGAACCCCATGCCATTTTTTTTTATTTAACCCTTTATAATGTGGATAGTAGTTATTTGTAAATGTTATAATGTGCTATTATCAGTTTGGGGGGTCTCATGGGCAGGAACAGGGATTGGTATCAGAGTGTTGTTATTAATGGCGTGCAATCTGAACAAAGGCGAGTTACAAGTGGTGTGCCACAAGGCTCTGTCCTGGGCCCCATTCTTTTTAATATATTTGTAAGTGACATAGGAGAAGGCTTGGTAGGAAAAGTTTGTCTGTTTGCTGATGATACAAAGGTTAGTAATAGGGTGGATATTCCTAGAGGTGTCTGCAACATGGAAAATGATTTAGCTTTACTGGATAGATGGTCAAAACTGTGGAAACTAGAGTTTAATGTCTCTAAATGTAAAATCATGCACTTGGGTAGAAGGAATCCCTGCTCTGAGTACCGTATGGGCAGCACTGTGTTAGCCAGGACCTCGGAGGAGAGAGATTTAGGGGTACTGATTACTGATAGCTGCAAGATGAGTGGACAGTGTAGCCAGGCAGTGGGAAAAGCAAGCGCAAAATAGCGAAAAATGGTCTGGCAACAGTGGGTGACACTGGGTAGGTTGGCAGTTAAATGGTCATGGATCAACTCAGATCCCATCAGAGGGGAGATGCAGCTGAAAGAAATACAGAAGAAATATAGAGTCCGAGGGTATCCCTACAGATTTTACAGATTTTTTATGCCTCTCCTGTAATCGATCGGATCACAAAACAGTACCATAATAATAATAATAGTTCCTAGAGGCAGATATAAATCTGTGTCCCATAGTAAAGAGACTGATACAGAACATATACAATAAAAATAAAAACCCAAGAGATGTACTGGTAAAGGCAGATCTGATTGAAACGGACACAGATCAGACTCTTATCTAAGATGGGATGTTTTCGGTGCAATAACTGCAATGTGTGCAATTCCCTGATTCTAGGGTTGGAGTTCTACCACCCACACACTGGACAGATATTTAAAATTTCAGAACTATACAGTTACACCACTAATTTCTGTGTATACTGGTGTACATTGGTAAATAGATTGAACCATTCAAAAGACATTTTCAGCAACAGCATAGAGATATTCGCAGAAGCATTAAAGTGGACCATAACCCACCATAAAGTTTATGAGACTCCAGGACAGGCTTACTCCCTCCCCGGGGCCTCCCGAACTGGGATGCCTGGCTATGTGAATCCTCCCAGGGAGCACAGTAAACTCACATTTCTCCCGAGCCCACGTCACCTGTGAGAACTGCCGGCATCACTTGCTTCCTTCCTCAACTGTGCTCGCCCGTCCTCCACAACTGAATGGCTGTGCGGGGTAGCACACAGCCGAAAGGCCAAGTGATACCGGTGCCACTCACAAGTGCGGCTAGGATTCAAGCTGGCTGCTCAAGTGGACCTGAGGACAGTTAAGTGGACCTGGGGGGTTTCACTCAGCGGGGCATCCCAAACCGGGGTGGCCCAGGGGGACAGACCAAAAACCGGGATAGTGAAAATCCTGGGTTTTGGTCCACTTTAGTAAACAGGATAGAGGCGAATAGATTATAAGAAACTGGTTGCTATTTACTTTGTACGCCACAAACATCAAATTCATGAAGTCAGGGGCATGGTCATTGACCACCCCTCTAAGGGTTAATTCTCCACAGTAGCCCATGATATGGGGTTTCTGAGCTGGGCTAGAGGCAGGATCTCAAGGGATTAATAGACTACCAGATTAGGTTACTCAGGTCTCACCGCTCAATACTGATTGGCTGCAGGGCCTATAAAAGGGAGGCTCAGCAAGTGCTGGTTTAGGCCCTTATTTATGAAGCAATAGCGACAGGTAGCGACTGGTGAGCGGCCGGTAATGACGGGCCCCCGCCACGAGAACGCCGGCTCCCCACCACAATCACACATTTATCAAGCCGATCCTGCTTAGCGACTGAGATAGCGCCATATAGCGACTCATTCATCATTATTCCAGCCTCAGCCCACAGCGCCAGCGTCCGACCTTGAACAGCGACAGGTATGACCTCTCGCTACCTGGCGCTCTCCAATGCATTTCAATGGAACAATCTTTAAATATTAATAATTAATTGTTATTAATTTTTTTTTTTTTTTTTTAAATGTGAAAAATTCTGTGACCACTTCTGCCATTTTAGATAATTTTTTTAAGGGAAAAAAAAAATAAAAATTGTACAGAATTGATATTACAGGTCTGATATTAATGTATTCATATTACAAAGTTTCCAAAAATATGGTAGTTTGGGGGTTAAAAAACTACTTTTAACACATCGCCTCCAGCGCTCTGGGGTTTAAACTGCATTTCACAGCGCTTGAATTTTTTAAGCGTGATTTTTTGATGAATATGGTGGAAGCCGGTCGCTCTGACCAGTCGCTATCATGTGCACCCATACATCGTGGAACTTGTCAAATAGTGACTCGGAACCTTGTATTCAACATTACGCCACACCGACTGAGTCGCTGTCAACAACCGAACAATGGCCAAGCACAGCGACTACTAGCGGGCGCTGTGAAAATACCGCTACAGTCGCTCAACTGTCGCTACATGTCGCTATTAATAAATCAGCCTCTAAGTCCAGTGACAGTAGAAAAGCTGTGCAGATGGGCGTGTGAGGTTGTGAGGAAGGAGGCTGACACGGTCCGTGGAACAGCCTTGGCCCTTGTGGGGAACATGGTGAATTCCTGTGAAGAAGCCCGGGAGCACAGAGGTAGTGCCTGTGAGGGGGTACTTCACTTTTCTTGATACCAAGGGATACATACAGTAGGGCATGCTGAAAACAAAATACAAGAGAGTCAGATTCTTAAAGGAGCACTATCGCGAAAAAATGGGCCAAGAATAAAAATCCAGATAAATATGCTGGATGGTGCGGGGAGGGGTCACTTATACACCCTGCATCAAGAAATATCCAGCCAGGCTTGTTTTTTTTATTTATATTAATAGAAGGAAGAGGAAATTAGGTGACAGGTTCTGTCACCCCTAATACACTAAACCTGTCACCCATGGATTTTATTCCTACCAGGAGAAGAAATCCAAAGGCTTGGCAGGAGTTTTATTCAGTTTGGATTTATAGGTGCCACTTTCTCTCATTAACCAACTTGTTTATATGTGTTTTTAATATTACACACTTTCGTGATAGTGCTCCTTTAAGTGTTGTTCCTACTTTTACTTTAGCTTCCCCACTGTGAAAAGTTTCTGTGGAAAGCAAACTTCTTGTCGTATGAGCTGACAGCCTGCAGTTACACCTGACGATGATATACCACGCTGATCTGCCCGTTTCCTCGATCCACCACCACTGGATCCTACTCTTTAAAAATGAAATGTTAATTGAAAATCCGCTGAGTGTCGCCGGTAATGGAGTGAATACAAATGTCCCGTTTAGCATCAGACGCCTAATTGGATTTGGTGATGCTTGTCGGATCGGCAACGTTCACAGGGCCGGGGAATTCTGACACGCTGAAGCATTGAAGTGCTCAGCAATTAATACCTATTTCTTGCCTCGGGTTCATATTAATGAAATGAAATATGTTCTCTGCCATCAGCTGGGCATTCATAAAATATAGGCTTGGTCCATACAATCAATTTAATAACTGCCTTGCTCAGGTCTAATGCAGCCGCTGCATTGGATGACATGTTGGAATTATTCATGTACACTACAGCGACAATATTGAAACGTTTTAAATCACTGTGAATCTGATCATTACAGCTGCTAGTATTAGAGAAAATTATTTTTTTATCCGAAAATATACACTGATTGGAGGCAATTGGAGGCAGGTAACAAGTTAAATAGGGTTTATCAGGGAATGTTAAGTGCTAGTGAATGAAAGATGCAGCCCCTGACAGCCAGCATGGGAAAAGCAGGCACATTTAACCCTTTAAATGCTCCAGAACTATCCAAAATTCCATCTTAAAGGAGCAGTATCGCGAATTTTTCTTGGTTACTTATATTTAAATGGTACTTTGAATGTAGGTAAGTGTTGGAGTAAGAATTACAAATGTAGAATAAAAATGATGTGTGTGTTGAGCAGCTGGAGACTAATAGCTCATGTTTATGTCTGCCGACACTCTGGCCTGTTCCATGCTGAGGAGAGGGGTGAAACAATGTATCAGTTCCATGCTGATGAGAGGGGGAGAACAATGTATCAAAGTATCAGCTGTTCAGTGCTGGCAGCCGTCCAGCATCAGATAACAACATTGCAACATTGCCTGGCCAGAACTTATATATCTAAAACAGAGAGAAAAGCTCTAGAAGTCATTTAGCTGATTTTGACAGTTTTCCCTTCATGTTGGCTCTGCTGCAGAATCTTTCAGTTTACCATTTTCTCAACACATTTTTCCATATGATCTTTCTTTCAGCTTTGTGTGTTTTGAGCAAAGCCCAACCCAGGATTTTCACTATCTGGAGGTTTGTTTTGTGCCCCTAGGGGCATCCCGACTTGGGATGCCCTGATATGTGAAATCCCCAAGTTTGCCTGTGAAAACGTACCTTTCCCTGTCCCACAGCGCATGCGCGGGCTTTCATCCAATCAGCTCTGTTTGCACGCAGATGGGGAGCCTGAGCAGTAACCTTCCTGGCCGCCCGGCCTGTCTAAATGACTATCTGCGTGAGCGCGCCAGAAAAATGGGGGGGATCTGTGGTTATCCAGGGGTCGTTTCACACAGTGGGCATCCTGATTTAGAATGCCCAAGGGGGAAGGTCAATGGCCGGGTCTTATAGACTTCAGGGTCGGCCACTCAGGGTTTTGTTCCACTTTAATACCTTTAGATTTTCCTGCACAGTTATTCAAAGAAGAATTTCAGTCGTTTTCAGTCAGTTTAGTTTATTTTGTATAGATTTTACACATTTGAGTCACCTGGTCTCATAACAAAAGCAGCACCTCACACACACACAGCCGTTACCACTGATTACAGTGTCAGCCTCTGAGGTAAAGTGTTGCTAGGAGACCAGTGGGCTAAATGAAGCAGCTCACTAAATACAAGCCAGCAGATCCCCCTATTCAGCAAATGGACTGAGCCATTGTCATTATACAATTTAAAAGAGAGGCATATATTTTTTCCTTTTTCTATCGCCAGATTATTTATACACATGTTAGAAACTATTGTGTGGCTATTTAATTATTTAGCTTTTTTAATGCAAATTTCGCGATACTGCTCCTTTAAATTCCTTCTGTTTAGTCTGTAGAAGGAATGTGCATCCTCTAATGTGGATTTTCAGTATAATGCTACACACGGACTACTAGAGGGAGCACACTGCTACAGCTGGAGAACAGTATAATGGAGCATCAGGCACTGTGGGGTTAAATTCCCCGGATAGAGGAGCTTGGCAAAAAGCAATAAACCAGATTCTTATGATGTCCTTTATCTGTGTCCTGACTTTTCTGGATTTCTGCTGCATTCATCCGTAGGCTCTTCCTGCTGATGTAAAGAGAACTATATGGACAGGATGGTTAGAGATAAGCGCGATGCACAGCGCAGGTGTCATTTCAAGCGAGTCTGCCCTGCGCTTTCATCTCAGCCTCCCTGTGATGACACAGCGCTGACATTTCACTGATAGCCGCCAAGGCCCCCTTTTTTAAAGGCTTCAGATGTAAAAGGTTGATCTGCAATCTGATGCTGCTTCACACAAAAATGTTGATTATGAACTTTGGCTGCTGGGGGCACAAAATAAATCCAGCTGCTTATATGGGGATTCGGCCTAAAAAAGGGAAAAAAAAAACTTGCTTTTACTCCTGTCCCCAAAAGCGGAATGAATTTAAGCTTACAATCTATTATAAAAATATTTTTATAAAATTATTATAATAATATATAATAAAGCAACTACTATATACTAGATTACAGTCTGAGGCATATAGTAGGGCAAATAAGGTACAAAATCTATTAGGTTAAATGAAAGATGCAGAAGGATGAAGAGTTTATGAAATGATGAAGAATACAGCGAGGATAAAAGCGTAAAGGAAAAATCCCCTTTTGTCAGGTTTTTGGTGTTCTGCCTTATTGCTTTAATGGCCTTGAGTAAAAACAATGGACTACAAGTCCCACAATTCTTACAGTGTAACAGGTGCACGCTTTAGCAGCTTTGGCTAAGTCTAAGCAGCCTAATGACTTATCAATTGAATTTGAATTATAGCAGGATCGGTTAAACCTGTGACCCATGCATTAGTCAATCAGATGATTAGCAAATTAGAGTGAGGGGGTCTATAATATCTACTCAAAATCACCACTTTGGTGTACATAGCTAAGGTAACCACATTGGGATCAATTCATGGTCGTGTTCCAGCTAATTGGCACATGTTTTTAGGAGCGCCAAGTCGTGCTTGGGCATCCATCTGATTCATGGGGGGCAAAATGGCATGCACTTATTTATGTGCACCAATTTGCACATGTGAGTTCACATGCACAAAATTGCACTGGCAGCGTCCTGCATGTTTTTTAACAATGAGTGTCAGGCACAGGTTCTTTTTAGGGATTGAACCATTTTTTTGTTTTGGGTAGAAAGAAAAAGTCACAAAAAGTTGTCAAAAATCACAAAAATCAAAGTAAAACACAAAAATGTGGATTTTGGACCCCAAAGTTTGGCATTAAAAAAACCAAACCTAAAAATAATAGTTCAATTATTAAGCATTATAATGCAAACCAAACAGGGGAGGGAGAGATAAAAAGGACATCTGGGACAAAACATTGGCCAAAAAAACACTAAGGGTTAATTGGAATCAGAATACCCCCCTGGTTTTAGAAAAACAGTAAAGGAAAAGGGGAGAATCATGGGGGACCATCAGGAGCATATGCGAATGGGGCAGGGCCATTTGTGCTTCAAAACAGCAGAATTTCAGGCGGAAGGCATCGGGAAGAGGAATTTTGCGCTTGCTCTGGGCGCATGAAATTTGGTGCACTCCGCAAGTCATGAATCGCGTGCTTAGGTGCAGATAAGCTTAGAACATTGAAGACATCATTTTGCCACACAATAATGGAAACTTTTAAAATGCCATCGAAAGTGGAATTACCCTTTAAAGTCTGTTAAGGTATATAGTTGGACGAATGAGGTTAAAGAGTTTACAGTCTATTAGAACAAGGGGGGGTCAGCTGGAGGAAGAGCTTACACTCTATTAGGGTATTAGGGAGGATACAGAAGGAGAAGAGCTTACAATCTATTAGGGTATTAGGGAGGATACAGAAGGAGAAGAGCTTACAATCTATTAGGGTATTAGGGAGGATACAGAAGGAGAAGAGCTTACAATCTATTAGGGTATTAGGGAGGATACAGAAGGAGAAGAGCTTACACTCTATTAGAGTATAAGGGAGGATACAGGAGGAGAAGAGCTTACAATCTATTAGGGTATAAGGGAGGATACAGAAGGAGAAGAGCTTACAATCTATGAGGGTATAAGGGAGGATACAGAAGGAGAAGAGCTTACAATCTATTAGGGTATAAGGGAGGATACAGAAGGAGGAGAGCTTACAATCTATTAGGGTATTAAGGAGGATACAGAAAGAGAAGAGCTTACAATCTATTAGGGTATAAGGGAGGATACAGAAGGAGGAGAGCTTACACTCTATTAGGGTATTAGGGAGGATACAGAAGGAGAAGAGCTTACAATCTATTAGGGTATAAGGGAGGATACAGAAGGAGGAGAGCTTACAATCTATTAGGGTATAAGGGAGGATACAGAAGGAGAAGAGCTTACAATCTATTAGGGTATAAGGGAGGATACAGAAAGAGAAGAGCTTACAATCTATTAGGGTATAAGGGAGGATACAGAAGGAGAAGAGCTTACAATCTATTAGGGTATTAGGGAGGATACAGAAGGAGAAGAGCTTACAATCTATTAGGGTATTAGGGAGGATACAGAAGGAGGAAGAGCTTACAATCTATTAGGGTATAAGGGAGGATACAGGAGGAGAAGAGCTTACAATCTATTAGGGTATAAGGGAGGATACAGAAGGAGAAGAGCTTACAATCTATTAGGGTATAAGGGAGGATACAGAAGGAGGAGAGCTTACAATCTATTAGGGTATAAGGGAGGATACAGAAGGAGGAGAGCTTACAATCTATTAGGGTATAAGGGAGGATACAGGAGGAGAAGAGCTTACAATCTATTAGGGTATAAGGGAGGATACAGAAGGAGAAGAGCTTACAATCTATTAGGGTATTAGGGAGGATACAGAAGGAGAAGAGCTTACAATCTATTAGGGTATTAGGGAGGATACAGAAGGAGAAGAGCTTACAATCTATTAGGGTATAAGGGAGGATACAGAAGGAGGAGAGCTTACAATCTATTAGGGTATTAAGGAGGATACAGAAAGAGAAGAGCTTACAATCTATTAGGGTATAAGGGAGGATACAGAAGGAGGAGAGCTTACACTCTATTAGGGAGGATACAGAAGGAGAAGAGCTTACAATCTATTAGGGTATAAGGGAGGATACAGAAGGAGGAGAGCTTACAATCTATTAGGGTATTAAGGAGGATACAGAAAGAGAAGAGCTTACAATCTATTAGGGTATAAGGGAGGATACAGAAGGAGAAGAGCTTACAATCTATTAGGGTATTAGGGAGGATACAGAAGGAGAAGAGCTTACAATCTATTAGGGTATTAGGGAGGATACAGAAGGAGAAGAGCTTACAATCTATTAGGGTATAAGGGAGGATACAGGAGGAGAAGAGCTTACAATCTATTAGGGTATAAGGGAGGATACAGGAGGAGAAGAGCTTACAATCTATTAGGGTATAAGGGAGGATACAGGAGGAGAAGAGCTTACACTCTATTAGGGTATAAGGAAAGAAACAGAAGGAGAAGAGCTTACAATCTATTTGGGTATAAGGGAGGATACAGAAGGAGGGAGAGCTGATAATCTATTAGGGTATAAGGGAGGATACAGAAGGAGAAGAGCTTACAATCTATTAGGGTATAAGAGAGGATACAGAAGGAGGAGAGCTTACAATCTATGAAGGTATAAGGGAGGATACAGAAGGAGAAGAGCTTACAATCTATTAGGGTATAAAGGAGGATACAGAAGAGGGAAGAGTTTACAATCTATTAGGGTCTAAGGGAGGATACAGAAGGAGAAGAGCTTACAATCTATTAGGGTATAAGGGAGGATACAGAAGGAGAAGAGCTTACAATCTATTAGGGTATAAAGGAGGATACAGAAGAGGGAAGAGTTTACAATCTATTAGGGTCTAAGGGAGGATACAGAAGGAGAAGAGCTTACAATCTATTAGGGTATAAGGGAGGATACAGAAGGAGAAGAGCTTACAATCTATTAGGGTATAAGGGAGGATACAGCAGGAGGAGAGCTTACAATCTATTAGGGTATAAGGGAGGATACAGAAGGAGGGAGAGATGATAATCTATTAGGGTATAATGGAGGATACAGAAGGAGAAGAGCTTACACTCTATTAGGGTGTAAGGGAGGATACAAAAGGAGGAAGAGCTTACACTATATTAGGATATAAGGGAGGATACAGAAGTCAAATCTGTTATTATTATTGTT
This sequence comes from Gastrophryne carolinensis, assembly GCA_027917425.1. Taxonomy (NCBI): domain Eukaryota; kingdom Metazoa; phylum Chordata; class Amphibia; order Anura; family Microhylidae; genus Gastrophryne; species Gastrophryne carolinensis. The sequence goes on from CM051235.1 coordinate 411,688,824, forward strand.
TATTTATAAAGCAACATCATAGTCTGTGGCGCTGGACAGAGAAGAAATTACACTTATTAATTACACAACTTATAATACAATAAAGATGATAATGCATATAATACACATACAGGTCAGATGTAATAATTTGGCTCGAGCAATCAACCTCACAGTCAGACAAATTCTGCCCACTTGCCTTCATGCTTATTAGTACAGACCACTTTTGACCTACCTTTCGTCTCCCCCTTAAACTGGACCTTCAGCATCATTTAATGAAAATCTCAAACCCTTTAAAAAAAAAACAGCATCTAAAATTAATATATTTGAAGTTTTTAGTCATTGCTTTTTATTCTTTCCCCCACTAGGCTGCAAATTTGTTCAGGACTCTAGGATACGGGCGCGGCCATCTTGCCTCAGAAGTATCAAAAAGTCCAGGGGGGTGGGGTTATAACTGTGCTTTGAACTGACAGAGCAGAGCTGGGGTCAGGAAAAGAACAGCAATCCCAGAATGCAGAGCGACACAATCAGAAGGCACTTCCTGTTTGCAGGCAGCCTGAGACTCCATCGGCTGCTATCTTGGATGTTTAAAGTGGACCAACACCCAGGGGGGATCGGACCCGATCAGATCCCTCCCCGCGGGACATCCGAAATCGGGATGTCCCGCGGGGTGAAACCCCCCAGGAAGCCCACAATCGTACCGTTTCCACGTTCCAGCGGCGCATGCGCGTCCGCCGCCTCCCGTGCGTCCCTCCAGCAGGGCGCGCTCCCGCGCTGGCTGTTTGTGAATGGCCGGCGCGGGTGCGCTCCCTGTAAGAGGGACGCGTGGGAGGCGGTGGCGGACGCGCTCTGCTTGTCCGGCGCTGCCTCTCGCTTGTCCGCCGGCGGGGATTGGCTGCAGCGGTCACGTGGGAGCGGGGAGAGGTGAGTTTTTGGGGCTTTCTGGGGGGTTTCACACAGCGGGGCACCCCCGATCGGGGTGCCCCACCGAAGTGGACCAAAACCCAGGATAGTCAAAATCCTGGGTGTTGGTCCACTTTAAAGGCTCAGAAAATGCAGTAGGTGCAGGTAGGATGATTTTTAATGTGACGCATCTGTATATACAGGGTGGGGGGAACATGCAAGGTAGGCTCTCATTGAGGGTGAAGGTCCAGATTAAAGTGGCTCAAAAGCTGTGCGTGCAGTCCTGAATTCTAGAAGACACCAGGACCAACCGCTAGTCTACCACCCTGGAAAAAACGTCTGAAATCCCTGCACTTCCCTGTTCCCTGTCTATTCAGATAGGCTGGGGATGTGAGCGCTTCCAAGACTACAGTGAAACCGGGGATGCGGCAAGTAGGTCAGGTCAAGTCAGCCGGCATTTTTGAGCTCAGCCAATCATCAATCTCAAAAATGGCAGGTGGAGCATGTGCCACTAGCCTGCATCCCTCTCCGCTCTAGCAGTGGGGCATCTCCACCTCCAGTCATTCAGTAATGCCTGGCACAGGTACACTCCTAGGCTAAAGGTATAGCGAGGATGCAGTGTGGGATCGCTGGTGAGGTGAGTGTACCATGCAATCCCCGGGGATACATGCAGAGGGGCATACCAATTCAGGATGCCCAATAAAGAGTTAGACTGACCATTTGAAAGTCTTATACACTCTAGCAAGGTTTCTGTTCTTCTTTTAATAAACCTGTTTTCTTTTTTTGCACGTAAATTTGCACATGGAGTAAGATTTCATCTGCTGACTTCACTAACTGACCTACTTATTTCATTTCTAAAACTCATGCCGGCAATAGCCAGTATGTTTTTTTAGGAATTAAAGTGTTTTTTTACAATTTTTGGAGAATAAACTAGTTTGAAAAGTTGACAAATTGACAAATATAATATTGTTTTAAACAAAAAAAAGGTGGACATTTGGCCACAAATGTTTTCTAAAAAAAAAAACACCCCTTCATGGGAAGGTAAGTTGTTGTTTTTGTTGTAACCCCCCCAATTCTGCCTCAGCACCAGGGGAGGGGGCTAGCATATAATTGGGCATCCACTTTAATATAATAATAATAGTATAGTATTTAATATAGTAATATAATACATTTACTTGTTGAATATGCTGTTGTATAAACTTGTTCTATACTTGTTACAATGTTGTGAATGGCTTTCTCTAAAAGTAGCAAGTCAGGAAAAATTTTACACTGTGCCATTACATTACATTACTGTACATGGCAGAAATTCAATCTTTACTAATATTACCAGGGTAAACGGGACCAACAGCCTGGCACAGTCAGAAAAAATAACTCCCCCAAACTCACTTGTCCCATCTGCATACATGCTCCTGCATCTACTCAAAGCTGAAACGCCACCTCACAGATTTCCTAGCGGCCATTTTGGAACTTCCTCTCCCAGCATCTCAACTGTGCTGCTTCCTGGATTCAACAGACATAACTGACAATGCACAGTAACAGGAAACTCAGCATTACTTCCTGTTTGCAGACGGCCGGCAGATACATAAACTGCTATTTTGTTTCTAAAACTTACCACAGCAGTGGTAAAAAAAATGAAAATGAATTTACGTGAATTGAATTAATGTGCAGCAATCTAAATTACCCTGGGGAGGGATGCATATGAGCACTGTTTGTTGTGCTTGTCTGATTTATGTCATTTTTGACTGTTGGTCCACTTTAAGTAATTCAACACCTATTTTAAACCAAATGGCTGTTTGTACATGTGCAGAGAAGAATCCAGATTGCTGATGGCCCCTGTGCATATATCGTCGCCAACCCAAGATTTTCTACTTGCCCTATGCTTCCCCAGCAAAAATCGGACCCTGTGACTGGCCACTAGCAGTCACGTGAGTTGGGTTTCTCTTCTGTGATTCCGATCACCAAAGGAATTCCGGAGTATGTGACTGACAGCAGCCAATCGTATTGCTGGATTTAATTCTGAATCAGAATCCCCCGAGGGGGAGCAAATCAGTGTGGGTTTTAATCTGCTTTAGCGTGGACCAACCTCCCAGTGTGGCTGCCTTATAGTCTAAAAGTAACATTGGGCTATCCCGATTCTGGATGTTCTGCTGTGTGAGCCCCCCACCCAGATCATCCAGCATTCACCTTTTCTGGGGCTGCCATGCCATGCTCAGCGGTTACAGCCGTGTAGCTAAAGTGCACTACTGCACCCAGCGCATCCTGCCTGATTTGGGATGTCCCAGGGCCTACACTCTAAAGTTTTGTTCCCCTTTAAAAAGTGTTGGGCAGAACGCTGTCCCGGCTCTGCACTTTACTCATTATTTCTTTTAAAGGGAAATAGCGCCTGTCCAGGCATGGTGTCTGTGGCTTCCGGGGCCCAATGACCGCTGACCCAGGTGGCGACAGTGAGCTCTAGCATGGGGCCCACCTGAGGATCCTCTAGTCCTCCTGTGGAAATGAGCATTGCTACAGGTGCTTCAAGGCTGGGTTGATGCAGCTTGCTCTGGGCCCCCTTCTGCTACGGGCATGGTAGCAGCTGCCTCTCCTCTCTGTATTGCATGTTCTCCCTTGTCCTCATTTTAAAACATTATACCATTTTTTCCAGCAGAACGAAATGATATGTCAAGAATGGATAGAATGAAAGTGGTGAAAGGTTCCCCGATTCTTGTATGTTGTACAAAGAAGCACATATAGTCATATATTATTGCTGTATATCAGCGACATCTCTCCCCATCAACCCCGTGGTTGGGAAAGACGTTGGGGGAGTTGTCGCTGTGAGTATTAACGGGAGTGAATGCAGAGTTATAGGGGACAGTATAGCGTGTATAATAGTCCAGTCTTGTGTTCTCAGATGATGGCAGGTAGACACTTATAGGGGCAGTAGAGGGTTGGAGTGGGGTTATGGGAGAGTATAGGGGTATAACAGTCTATGGAGACATATTGGGCAGCTATTTTGGGGATGGACTCCTCTTTCCCTAGCAGGATGTGGAGTTTCATTTCCTCATATATGGAGGTTATGCAAGTAGAGAGTCTCTGGAAGTAAGCGGCCCTCGTGGGTATTTGCTGCAGTGTAGCAGGAAGTGGGCCTCATCCTCCAGGACCCCCTGCTTGTATGCCTGTGCTGTCCCATCTCGGCCATCTCTCCATCGGCCTCTCCAGGTATGGCACCATGGTGTAGCCTCTCTGAAGTGATTGTAGACTTTTAAACCTACTGGCATAGGTTTCTGCGAGTTGTTTATTGTTTTCCTCCATTTCTCTAATATTGCTCCTTGCAGCTATCACCCCCACATTGACAGATATATCCCTATCCAGAGCTATCTCTCTCTACCATATTTAGCGCCTTTATCTATCTACTTATTTACCTTTCTCTTTGTTATCCCATCTCTCTCTCTCTCTCTCTATATATATATATATTCTCAATATATATATCATATCTAGGTACTTTATCAATGTATCTCTCCCTCTCTATACATATCCCATAATCCCATATATAACTATTTTTTTATCTATCCATTATTTATCTATCTATCTATCTACTTATCTATCTACCTCTCATTTTTTCTGTTCTCCCCAGTGGAAGGCTCTCCATCTTATGCAATGCATTCTATTCCCAGTAAGGTGCTGAAATATATATTGTTCCGGCTGCAGTGCCTCTGGAATATGAAGCAGTCATATCCTGGGGTAATCTACCAGCTATATCATTACTATCCACAGGGTAGTTTCATTACAGCTCTCAAATTGTAGGAACATTTCTTTCAACATTAGTTACAGTCGCTCCCATTTATCCATTACTTTTAGTGTGGTCATGTGACTTTTTTCTTTTTCCAGAGCATTCACTGCATGTGGCAGGTTCCTTTACAGGAATGCAGGTAAAGTTCAGGAAACTAGTTTATATCTTATAGAAATATAGGCAAAGGAGCTGCGAAATTGTGTAATATTAAAAATCCATTTAAACACGTCGACTAATGAGGGGAGAGGTCTGAATAAGAAATAGAATTACAAAATAGATAATAAAAGGGAATCAGCACACATTAAGCAGAGACAGGGATTTCTTCAGGGAGATTTCATTTGTGACTCTGAACTATTTATTCAAAGAGGACCTTTATTCAGTGTATGACGTAATGGACCGGATTTATCAAGCACTTTTTGCTACTTCACACCAGAGCTAGTCAGAGTAATGCAAAATATAATTTATCATTTTTTGCATGGTGCATCACTAATGTTTTAGTAAATTTGTTTCTTGCAGTGCAGCAACAGACGCCAGTGTTAAAAAAAATCTAAACTATATTTTGGACCACTCTAATTTGTACTAATGTGGCGTTGTCTGGCAGATATTGCTTGTTAAATCAGGCGCAATATCACATAATATACATCAAATCATCAGCAACAACATGCAACCAGAACCATAACTTGATCCGTGCGTGTAGCAAGGCACATATTAAATGTCATCCTTATAGAGGAACATCACCTGGGAATTTCACTCTCCTGGGTATTGTTCCTCTGAGACAGGGCATTTCGATTTGGGATGCCCCACTGTGTATTTCCCCCCAGCTCCCTGTAAAAAACTCACCTCCCTGGTGTTCCTACTGTCCAGGTGCAACCAAAACCGAGCGCACTGATTGGCTGAGCCCACCGTTCCAGGGCCTCCAAAGTTCCTCTTTAAAGTGGACCAACACCCAGGATTTTGACTATCCTGGGTTTTGGTCCACTTCGGTGGGGCACCCCGATCGGCGGTGCCCCACTGTGTGAAACCCCCCGGAACGCCCCAAAAACTCACCTCTCCCCGCTCCCACGTGACCGCTCCAGCCAATCACAGCGCGCGTCCAAGGCCGCTTGGACGCGCATAGCAGCTCAGCGGCTCTGAGTACTGGAGGCCGTGTCTCGCGCTTCCCTCTAACAGGGAGCACACCTGCGCAGGCCATTCACAAACGGCCGGCGCGGGTGCGCGCCCTGCTAGAGGGAAGCGCGAGACGCGGCTCGCGCATGCGCCGATGGAACGGGGCTGAGGTAAGGTTTGTGGGCCTCCTGGGGGGTTCCTCCCCGTGGGACATCCCGATTTCGGATGCCCCGCGGGGAGGGATCTGATCGGTCCGGGAATCTTATAGATTCCCGGGCCGATCCCCCATGGGTGTTGGTCCACTTTAAAAGCAGGGTCATGAAACAGTCCAGGTAATAGTGGATATCCAAAAATGTTATTCTGATTGTGTATATGATTCATTTAAGGTTGGATTCCTACACTGATAAGTTGGGTTACAGGTCAAGTTCAGGTACAGGGCAGTTTCAGGCCATGTTTGGGGTTAGTATTTTCCGAGAAGCTGCCTTTAACTTACCTGCACTGGGCGTTAAAAAACCTGAACATCTGCTGAGGCAATTATCCGGTCAGCTGATCATGTGACAATGCAATGCAGATCTGCATATACAGGTCGGGAACGTCAGGCAATCTTCACATTAAACTTGAGAACTAAAAAAAAAACTGTATTCCCTTTGGCTTTGTTGGTACTAGATGGTTTAAAGCATGGCCCAGGGTTCCAAAAGACACAGCAAGCACTGTGGTTGTCAGCACCTCCTTCAATAGAATTTGTGGACAGGGACCCAGCTTGGACCATGTAAGTTTTGGTAACTTAATGGTTGGGGGGTTGGAAGGACAAGCTGATACTTGCCTTCATCTCCTCCATACACTGGCACTGAAAAGTTTACCCGTGTGGGAGCTGGCCAGAATCTCCTGACATGTGAATGTTGTTATCAAGTTTAGGGAAGTGTGGCTCCCACTATACAAAGTAACAGGGCAGGCAAATACATAAGAGATTGATAACTGTTTTCCACTGCACCAAGAAGCTTATTTATTTGTCCCCCTCCACAAAATAATGTCATTTTTTGAGTAAAACACTAGCATTTCATTTGCAGTAATTCAGTTTTAGATACTGGAATATATCCCATTTTCACACTATAGATCATAAGACACACCTAGGGTTTAGAAGAGGAAAATAAGTAGAAAATATATTCTACTAGATGGTGTGCTAAAATACCCCTCTCCCATTTACCCCATAACAGACAGCATGCAGAATCCCCCCCCCCCCCAAGCACCTAATAACAGCCAGCATGCGGATTCCCCCCTAATCACCCCACAACAGACAGCATGCAGAATCCCTCCAGTTACCCCAGCCTGCAAACCCCCCATAACCGGCAGCATGCAGAATACTCCCCAATCACCTCATAACAGACAGTGTGCAGAATCCCCTCCCCCATCATCCCATAACAGGCTGTGTCCAGAATCCCCCCCCAATGACCCCATAACAGGCAGTGTGCAAACCCCCCCCCCCCAGTTACTCCATGTACTCCATAACAGGCAGTGTGCAGAATCCCCCCTAATTACCCCATAACAGGCAGTGTGCAGAATCTTCCCACTCACCCCATAACAGGCAGCAAACAGAATACCCCCAATCCCCCATAACTGGCAGTGTGCAGAATCTTCCCAATCACCCCATAACAGGCAGCAAACAGAATACCCCTAATCCCCGTCATAACAGATAGTGTACAGAACTCCCCCCCCCCAATCACCCCATAACAGGTAGTATGCAGAATTCCCTACCCCAATCCCCCCATACCAGGCAGGGTGCAGAATTTTCCGTATTCCCCCATAACAGGCAGTGTACAGAATCCCCCCTCTCCCAATCACTTCATAACAAGCAATGTTCATAATCCCCCAATCACCATATAACAGGCAGCATTGCAGAATCCCTTCTCCAATCACCCCATAACAGATGCAGGACCCGGGTATATATGTGTGTGCATCAAGGAGGAGAAGCAGCATCGGCCGGGGGGCAGGTGGATGCATGTACATACACGCGTGTACGGGTGGTCAGTGCACATGGCCTGTGGACAGCGCCGGACGCAGGCCACACCCACCGCCACCCAAACCCAAATGAGTGTTTGTGTACAAGGAGGAGAAGCAGGGGCGGTCAGTCAGGGATCAGTTACCCTGCTCACCTGGCCCTCCTCCATGTTCAGAGTCCCTGTGGCTGCAGGAGCACAATCTGATCAAATATAAGAAATATTCCTACCCCACTTTATCCCAAACTAAAAAAATCATCTGCTTGAAGATGTTGGCATTGCATTCCAGTAGAATGTCATTTCCTCTGCATATCAGCGAGCTTGGTGCGCAAGATGATGGAGCGTTTTTCAGGAGTGTCATTGTACCAGTTACAATGCAAGAAATGCAAGTTTGTCATTTCCTCTGTTCATCATTATTATGACTAGACGCCCTGTTATGATCTGATGATGTCGCCAGATAATGCGGCACATGATTGCAGACGCCTCCGCCAATCACAACAAAGCACTCGGAGCGCCGAACACAGTCGCATATTGTTCAGGCAACAGAGATATGCCGGAATCACAGAGTGTGACCGATAACGGCAGCCTATCCACCGGGGGATCTGATCGCTTATTACAAAACGATCAGGCGCTTGGATGTGCTGCCTTTCCTGTGACAGTGTGTATTGTTCTTTATCTATCATTGCTAACACAGGAGACAAATAGTGATGAAGATGGAGGGATGTGGTTTGGGGGGTATTATTTACAGGTTTTTTTATAAACAAATATTTTCTATACGGTATAAATGGTGCAGGGAAAAATATATAAGATTTTAAATAAATACTGTTTGTGTACAGAAGCAGCCCCTTCTCCCTAACACTGTACAATGCAGCAAGTAGTGTGGAGTTCCGCTGTTACATTGTACAAATCCTACCTGGCTTCTTTCTGTTACATTGTAAGATTGAGAGGCTCCTGGCTACTTATGTGCTGGTTTGAAATATATATATAAATATTAGGGATGAGCGAATCGATCCGGACGAACCCGGATTCGATCCGAATTTCAGGAAAAATTCGATTCGGATCGAATCCGAATTTCCCCGCGATTCGATCGCTCGAAGTTTTCCTTTAACATCCATTCATTTACATTACAGGCATTCTAAGATGGCGGACGGGACATGTCCAGACATGTAAGCTGGGGCAGTGTATGCTGGGACAGTCACATGCAGCCTATCAGCAGCCAGCAAGCCCGGTGACGTCACAGCGGTATTTAAGGCCGGCCATCTTGCTTTCATGCCTCATTTCTCTATTGCATTCGTGAGAGACAGAACGCTGTGTAGCTGAGGGAGAGACAGTTAGACAGTTAGACAGGCAGGGACAGACAGGGACAGGCTGGAGACAGGCAGGAGACAGACAGGAGACAGACAGAAAGTCAGCGGAAAACAGGGAAAGGAATGGAAAATCGGAGGCTGTCAGTTTTTTTTTTTTTTTTCATCCAGCCTGACAGGCTTTGTTAGGTTAGCGTTTTCAGGCTGCTTATACTAACTAACTGTGCATATATACTGAACTGATCTTAAGTCTGCTGTGAGGCATCCCATTCTGTGACTAAAGCAGCCTCTGTTTAAGACCATATAAGCATTTGCTCTTATTATATTTGAAATTAGCCTGATAAAGACACTTTTGCTGGGCATAGCACTACTTGTCCCTGCCAGGGCATCCCATTCTGTGACTAAAGCAGCCTCTGTTTAAGACCATATAAGCATTTGCTCTTATTATATTTGAAATTAGCCTGATAAAGACACTTTTGCTGGGCATAGCACTACTTGTCCCTGCCAGGGCATCCCATTCTGTGACTAAAGCAGCCTCTGTTTAAGACCATATAAGCATTTGCTCTTATTATATTTGAAATTAGCCTGATAAAGACACTTTTGCTGGGCATAGTACTACTGGATCTTTTTTGGGGGCATCCCATTCTGTGACTAAAGCAGCCTCTGTTTAAGACCATATAAGCATTTGCTCTTATTATATTTGAAATTAGCCTGATAAAGACACTTTTGCTGGGCATAGTACTACTGGATCTTTTTTGGGGGCATCCCATTCTGTGACTAAAGCAGCCTCTGTTTAAGACCATATAAGCATTTGCTCTTATTATATTTGAAATTAGCCTGATAAAGACACTTTTGCTGGGCATAGCACTACTTGTCCCTGCCAGAGCATCCCATTCTGTGACTAAAGCAGCCTCTGTTTAAGACCATATAAGCATTTGCTCTTATTATATTTGAAATTAGCCTGATAAAGACACTTTTGCTGGGCATAGTACTACTGGATCTTTTTTGGGGGCATCCCATTCTGTGACTAAAGCAGCCTCTGTTTAAGACCATATAAGCATTTGCTCTTATTATATTTGAAATTAGCCTGATAAAGACACTTTTGCTGGGCATAGCACTACTTGTCCCTGCCAGGGCATCCCATTCTGTGACTAAAGCAGCCTCTGTTTAAGACCATATAAGCATTTGCTCTTATTATATTTGAAATTAGCCTGATAAAGACACTTTTGCTGGGCATAGTACTACTGGATCTTTTTTGGGGGCATCCCATTCTGTGACTAAAGCAGCCTCTGTTTAAGACCATATAAGCATTTGCTCTTATTATATTTGAAATTAGCCTGATAAAGACACTTTTGCTGGGCATAGCACTACTTGTCCCTGCCAGGGCATCCCATTCTGTGACTAAAGCAGCCTCTGTTTAAGACCATATAAGCATTTGCTCTTATTATATTTGAAATTAGGCCTGATAAAGACACTTTTGCTGGGCATAGCACTACTTGTCCCTGCCAGGGCATCCCATTCTGTGACTAAAGCAGCCTCTGTTTAAGACCATATAAGCATTTGCTCTTATTATATTTGAAATTAGCCTGATAAAGACACTTTTGCTGGGCATAGCACTACTTGTCCCTGCCAGGGCATCCCATTCTGTGACTAAAGCAGCCTCTGTTTAAGACCATATAAGCATTTGCTCTTATTATATTTGAAATTAGCCTGATAAAGACACTTTTGCTGGGCATAGTACTACTGGATCTTTTTTGGGGGCATCCCATTCTGTGACTAAAGCAGCCTCTGTTTAAGACCATATAAGCATTTGCTCTTATTATATTTGAAATTAGGCCTGATAAAGACACTTTTGCTGGGCATAGCACTACTTGTCCCTGCCAGGGCATCCCATTCTGTGACTAAAGCAGCCTCTGTTTAAGACCATATAAGCATTTGCTCTTATTATATTTGAAATTAGCCTGATAAAGACACTTTTGCTGGGCATAGTACTACTGGATCTTTTTTGGGGGCATCCCATTCTGTGACTAAAGCAGCCTCTGTTTAAGACCATATAAGCATTTGCTCTTATTATATTTGAAATTAGCCTGATAAAGACACTTTTGCTGGGCATAGCACTACTTGTCCCTGCCAGGGCATCCCATTCTGTGACTAAAGCAGCCTCTGTTTAAGACCATATAAGCATTTGCTCTTATTATATTTGAAATTAGGCCTGATAAAGACACTTTTGCTGGGCATAGCACTACTTGTCCCTGCCAGGGCATCCCATTCTGTGACTAAAGCAGCCTCTGTTTAAGACCATATAAGCATTTGCTCTTATTATATTTGAAATTAGCCTGATAAAGACACTTTTGCTGGGCATAGCACTACTTGTCCCTGCCAGAGCATCCCATTCTGTGACTAAAGCAGCCTCTGTTTAAGACCATATAAGCATTTGCTCTTATTATATTTGAAATTAGCCTGATAAAGACACTTTTGCTGGGCATAGTACTACTGGATCTTTTTTGGGGGCATCCCATTCTGTGACTAAAGCAGCCTCTGTTTAAGACCATATAAGCATTTGCTCTTATTATATTTGAAATTAGCCTGATAAAGACACTTTTGCTGGGCATAGCACTACTTGTCCCTGCCAGGGCATCCCATTCTGTGACTAAAGCAGCCTCTGTTTAAGACCATATAAGCATTTGCTCTTATTATATTTGAAATTAGCCTGATAAAGACACTTTTGCTGGGCATAGTACTACTGGATCTTTTTTGGGGGCATCCCATTCTGTGACTAAAGCAGCCTCTGTTTAAGACCATATAAGCATTTGCTCTTATTATATTTGAAATTAGCCTGATAAAGACACTTTTGCTGGGCATAGCACTACTTGTCCCTGCCAGGGCATCCCATTCTGTGACTAAAGCAGCCTCTGTTTAAGACCATATAAGCATTTGCTCTTATTATATTTGAAATTAGGCCTGATAAAGACACTTTTGCTGGGCATAGCACTACTTGTCCCTGCCAGGGCATCCCATTCTGTGACTAAAGCAGCCTCTGTTTAAGACCATATAAGCATTTGCTCTTATTATATTTGAAATTAGCCTGATAAAGACACTTTTGCTGGGCATAGCACTACTTGTCCCTGCCAGGGCATCCCATTCTGTGACTAAAGCAGCCTCTGTTTAAGACCATATAAGCATTTGCTCTTATTATATTTGAAATTAGCCTGATAAAGACACTTTTGCTGGGCATAGTACTACTGGATCTTTTTTGGGGGCATCCCATTCTGTGACTAAAGCAGCCTCTGTTTAAGACCATATAAGCATTTGCTCTTATTATATTTGAAATTAGGCCTGATAAAGACACTTTTGCTGGGCATAGCACTACTTGTCCCTGCCAGGGCATCCCATTCTGTGACTAAAGCAGCCTCTGTTTAAGACCATATAAGCATTTGCTCTTATTATATTTGAAATTAGCCTGATAAAGACACTTTTGCTGGGCATAGTACTACTGGATCTTTTTTGGGGGCATCCCATTCTGTGACTAAAGCAGCCTCTGTTTAAGACCATATAAGCATTTGCTCTTATTATATTTGAAATTAGCCTGATAAAGACACTTTTGCTGGGCATAGCACTACTTGTCCCTGCCAGGGCATCCCATTCTGTGACTAAAGCAGCCTCTGTTTAAGACCATATAAGCATTTGCTCTTATTATATTTGAAATTAGGCCTGATAAAGACACTTTTGCTGGGCATAGCACTACTTGTCCCTGCCAGGGCATCCCATTCTGTGACTAAAGCAGCCTCTGTTTAAGACCATATAAGCATTTGCTCTTATTATATTTGAAATTAGCCTGATAAAGACACTTTTGCTGGGCATAGCACTACTTGTCCCTGCCAGAGCATCCCATTCTGTGACTAAAGCAGCCTCTGTTTAAGACCATATAAGCATTTGCTCTTATTATATTTGAAATTAGCCTGATAAAGACACTTTTGCTGGGCATAGTACTACTGGATCTTTTTTGGGGGCATCCCATTCTGTGACTAAAGCAGCCTCTGTTTAAGACCATATAAGCATTTGCTCTTATTATATTTGAAATTAGCCTGATAAAGACACTTTTGCTGGGCATAGCACTACTTGTCCCTGCCAGGGCATCCCATTCTGTGACTAAAGCAGCCTCTGTTTAAGACCATATAAGCATTTGCTCTTATTATATTTGAAATTAGCCTGATAAAGACACTTTTGCTGGGCATAGTACTACTGGATCTTTTTTGGGGGCATCCCATTCTGTGACTAAAGCAGCCTCTGTTTAAGACCATATAAGCATTTGCTCTTATTATATTTGAAATTAGCCTGATAAAGACACTTTTGCTGGGCATAGCACTACTTGTCCCTGCCAGGGCATCCCATTCTGTGACTAAAGCAGCCTCTGTTTAAGACCATATAAGCATTTGCTCTTATTATATTTGAAATTAGGCCTGATAAAGACACTTTTGCTGGGCATAGCACTACTTGTCCCTGCCAGGGCATCCCATTCTGTGACTAAAGCAGCCTCTGTTTAAGACCATATAAGCATTTGCTCTTATTATATTTGAAATTAGCCTGATAAAGACACTTTTGCTGGGCATAGTACTACTGGATCTTTTTTGGGGGCATCCCATTCTGTGACTAAAGCAGCCTCTGTTTAAGACCATATAAGCATTTGCTCTTATTATATTTGAAATTAGCCTGATAAAGACACTTTTGCTGGGCATAGCACTACTTGTCCCTGCCAGGGCATCCCATTCTGTGACTAAAGCAGCCTCTGTTTAAGACCATATAAGCATTTGCTCTTATTATATTTGAAATTAGGCCTGATAAAGACACTTTTGCTGGGCATAGCACTACTTGTCCCTGCCAGGGCATCCCATTCTGTGACTAAAGCAGCCTCTGTTTAAGACCATATAAGCATTTGCTCTTATTATATTTGAAATTAGCCTGATAAAGACACTTTTGCTGGGCATAGCACTACTTGTCCCTGCCAGGGCATCCCATTCTGTGACTAAAGCAGCCTCTGTTTAAGACCATATAAGCATTTGCTCTTATTATATTTGAAATTAGCCTGATAAAGACACTTTTGCTGGGCATAGTACTACTGGATCTTTTTTGGGGGCATCCCATTCTGTGACTAAAGCAGCCTCTGTTTAAGACCATATAAGCATTTGCTCTTATTATATTTGAAATTAGCCTGATAAAGACACTTTTGCTGGGCATAGCACTACTTGTCCCTGCCAGGGCATCCCATTCTGTGACTAAAGCAGCCTCTGTTTAAGACCATATAAGCATTTGCTCTTATTATATTTGAAATTAGCCTGATAAAGACACTTTTGCTGGGCATAGTACTACTGGATCTTTTTTGGGGGCATCCCATTCTGTGACTAAAGCAGCCTCTGTTTAAGACCATATAAGCATTTGCTCTTATTATATTTGAAATTAGCCTGATAAAGACACTTTTGCTGGGCATAGTACTACTGGATCTTTTTTGGGGGCATCCCATTCTGTGACTAAAGCAGCCTCTGTTTAAGACCATATAAGCATTTGCTCTTATTATATTTGAAATTAGCCTGATAAAGACACTTTTGCTGGGCATAGCACTACTTGTCCCTGCCAGAGCATCCCATTCTGTGACTAAAGCAGCCTCTGTTTAAGACCATATAAGCATTTGCTCTTATTATATTTGAAATTAGCCTGATAAAGACACTTTTGCTGGGCATAGTACTACTGGATCTTTTTTGGGGGCATCCCATTCTGTGACTAAAGCAGCCTCTGTTTAAGACCATATAAGCATTTGCTCTTATTATATTTGAAATTAGCCTGATAAAGACACTTTTGCTGGGCATAGTACTACTGGATCTTTTTTGGGGGCATCCCATTCTGTGACTAAAGCAGCCTCTGTTTAAGACCATATAAGCATTTGCTCTTATTATATTTGAATTTAGCCTGATAAAGACACTTTTGCTGGGCATAGCACTACTTGTCCCTGCCAGGGCATCCCATTCTGTGACTAAAGCAGCCTCTGTTTAAGACCATATAAGCATTTGCTCTTATTATATTTGAAATTAGGCCTGATAAAGACACTTTTGCTGGGCATAGCACTACTTGTCCCTGCCAGGGCATCCCATTCTGTGACTAAAGCAGCCTCTGTTTAAGACCATATAAGCATTTGCTCTTATTATATTTGAAATTAGCCTGATAAAGACACTTTTGCTGGGCATAGCACTACTTGTCCCTGCCAGGGCATCCCATTCTGTGACTAAAGCAGCCTCTGTTTAAGACCATATAAGCATTTGCTCTTATTATATTTGAAATTAGCCTGATAAAGACACTTTTGCTGGGCATAGTACTACTGGATCTTTTTTGGGGGCATCCCATTCTGTGACTAAAGCAGCCTCTGTTTAAGACCATATAAGCATTTGCTCTTATTATATTTGAAATTAGGCCTGATAAAGACACTTTTGCTGGGCATAGCACTACTTGTCCCTGCCAGGGCATCCCATTCTGTGACTAAAGCAGCCTCTGTTTAAGACCATATAAGCATTTGCTCTTATTATATTTGAAATTAGCCTGATAAAGACACTTTTGCTGGGCATAGTACTACTGGATCTTTTTTGGGGGCATCCCATTCTGTGACTAAAGCAGCCTCTGTTTAAGACCATATAAGCATTTGCTCTTATTATATTTGAAATTAGCCTGATAAAGACACTTTTGCTGGGCATAGCACTACTTGTCCCTGCCAGGGCATCCCATTCTGTGACTAAAGCAGCCTCTGTTTAAGACCATATAAGCATTTGCTCTTATTATATTTGAAATTAGGCCTGATAAAGACACTTTTGCTGGGCATAGCACTACTTGTCCCTGCCAGGGCATCCCATTCTGTGACTAAAGCAGCCTCTGTTTAAGACCATATAAGCATTTGCTCTTATTATATTTGAAATTAGCCTGATAAAGACACTTTTGCTGGGCATAGTACTACTGGATCTTTTTTGGGGGCATCCCATTCTGTGACTAAAGCAGCCTCTGTTTAAGACCATATAAGCATTTGCTCTTATTATATTTGAAATTAGCCTGATAAAGACACTTTTGCTGGGCATAGTACTACTGGATCTTTTTTGGGGGCATCCCATTCTGTGACTAAAGCAGCCTCTGTTTAAGACCATATAAGCATTTGCTCTTATTATATTTGAAATTAGCCTGATAAAGACACTTTTGCTGGGCATAGCACTACTTGTCCCTGCCAGGGCATCCCATTCTGTGACTAAAGCAGCCTCTGTTTAAGACCATATAAGCATTTGCTCTTATTATATTTGAAATTAGGCCTGATAAAGACACTTTTGCTGGGCATAGCACTACTTGTCCCTGCCAGGGCATCCCATTCTGTGACTAAAGCAGCCTCTGTTTAAGACCATATAAGCATTTGCTCTTATTATATTTGAAATTAGGCCTGATAAAGACACTTTTGCTGGGCATAGCACTACTTGTCCCTGCCAGGGCATCCCATTCTGTGACTAAAGCAGCCTCTGTTTAAGACCATATAAGCATTTGCTCTTATTATATTTGAAATTAGCCTGATAAAGACACTTTTGCTGGGCATAGTACTACTGGATCTTTTTTGGGGGCATCCCATTCTGTGACTAAAGCAGCCTCTGTTTAAGACCATATAAGCATTTGCTCTTATTATATTTGAAATTAGCCTGATAAAGACACTTTTGCTGGGCATAGCACTTCTTGTCCCTGCCAGGGCATCCCATTCTGTGACTAAAGCAGCCTCTGTTTAAGACCATATAAGCATTTGCTCTTATTATATTTGAAATTAGCCTGATAAAGACACTTTTGCTGGGCATAGCACTACTTGTCCCTGCCAGGGCATCCCATTCTGTGACTAAAGCAGCCTCTGTTTAAGACCATATAAGCATTTGCTCTTATTATATTTGAAATTAGGCCTGATAAAGACACTTTTGCTGGGCATAGCACTACTTGTCCCTGCCAGGGCATCCCATTCTGTGACTAAAGCAGCCTCTGTTTAAGACCATATAAGCATTTGCTCTTATTATATTTGAAATTAGGCCTGATAAAGACACTTTTGCTGGGCATAGCACTACTTGTCCCTGCCAGGGCATCCCATTCTGTGACTAAAGCAGCCTCTGTTTAAGACCATATAAGCATTTGCTCTTATTATATTTGAAATTAGGCCTGATAAAGACACTTTTGCTGGGCATAGCACTACTTGTCCCTGCCAGGGCATCCCATTCTGTGACTAAAGCAGCCTCTGTTTAAGACCATATAAGCATTTGCTCTTATTATATTTGAAATTAGGCCTGATAAAGACACTTTTGCTGGGCATAGCACTACTTGTCCCTGCCAGGGCATCCCATTCTGTGACTAAAGCAGCCTCTGTTTAAGACCATATAAGCATTTGCTCTTATTATATTTGAAATTAGCCTGATAAAGACACTTTTGCTGGGCATAGCACTTCTTGTCCCTGCCAGGGCATCCCATTCTGTGACTAAAGCAGCCTCTGTTTAAGACCATATAAGCATTTGCTCTTATTATATTTGAAATTAGCCTGATAAAGACACTTTTGCTGGGCATAGTACTACTGGATCTTTTTTGGGGGCATCCCATTCTGTGACTAAAGCAGCCTCTGTTTAAGACCATATAAGCATTTGCTCTTATTATATTTGAAATTAGCCTGATAAAGACACTTTTGCTGGGCATAGCACTACTTGTCCCTGCCAGAGCATCCCATTCTGTGACTAAAGCAGCCTCTGTTTAAGACCATATAAGCATTTGCTCTTATTATATTTGAAATTAGCCTGATAAAGACACTTTTGCTGGGCATAGTACTACTGGATCTTTTTTGGGGGCATCCCATTCTGTGACTAAAGCAGCCTCTGTTTAAGACCATATAAGCATTTGCTCTTATTATATTTGAAATTAGGCCTGATAAAGACACTTTTGCTGGGCATATCACTACTTGTCCCTGCCAGGGCATCCCATTCTGTGACTAAAGCAGCCTCTGTTTAAGACCATATAAGCATTTGCTCTTATTATATTTGAAATTAGGCCTGATAAAGACACTTTTGCTGGGCATAGCACTACTTGTCCCTGCCAGGGCATCCCATTCTGTGACTAAAGCAGCCTCTGTTTAAGACCATATAAGCATTTGCTCTTATTATATTTGAAATTAGGCCTGATAAAGACACTTTTGCTGGGCATAGCACTACTTGTCCCTGCCAGGGCATCCCATTCTGTGACTAAAGCAGCCTCTGTTTAAGACCATATAAGCATTTGCTCTTATTATATTTGAAATTAGGCCTGATAAAGACACTTTTGCTGGGCATAGCACTACTTGTCCCTGCCAGGGCATCCCATTCTGTGACTAAAGCAGCCTCTGTTTAAGACCATATAAGCATTTGCTCTTATTATATTTGAAATTAGCCTGATAAATACACTTTTGCTGGGCATAGCACTTCTTGTCCCTGCCAGGGCATCCCATTCTGTGACTAAAGCAGCCTCTGTTTAAGACCATATAAGCATTTGCTCTTATTATATTTGAAATTAGCCTGATAAAGACACTTTTGCTGGGCATAGCACTTCTTGTCCCTGCCAGGGCATCCCATTCTGTGACTAAAGCAGCCTCTGTTTAAGACCATATAAGCATTTGCTCTTATTATATTTGAAATTAGCCTGATAAAGACACTTTTGCTGAGCATAGTACTACTGGATCTTTTTTGGGGGCATCCCATTCTGTGACTAAAGCAGCCTCTGTTTAAGACCATATAAGCATTTGCTCTTATTATATTTGAAATTAGCCTGATAAAGACACTTTTGCTGGGCATAGTACTACTGGATCTTTTTTGGGGGCATCCCATTCTGTGACTAAAGCAGC
The DNA here is from genome assembly GCA_027917425.1 of Gastrophryne carolinensis. Lineage (NCBI taxonomy): Eukaryota > Metazoa > Chordata > Amphibia > Anura > Microhylidae > Gastrophryne > Gastrophryne carolinensis. Next base: position 411,707,787 of record CM051235.1, read on the forward strand.
CTCTGTTTAAGACCATATAAGCATTTGCTCTTATTATATTTGAAATTAGCCTGATAAAGACACTTTTGCTGGGCATAGTACTACTGGATCTTTTTTGGGGGCATCCCATTCTGTGACTAAAGCAGCCTCTGTTTAAGACCATATAAGCATTTGCTCTTATTATATTTGAATTTAGCCTGATAAAGACACTTTTGCTGGGCATAGCACTACTTGTCCCTGCCAGGGCATCCCATTCTGTGACTAAAGCAGCCTCTGTTTAAGACCATATAAGCATTTGCTCTTATTATATTTGAAATTAGGCCTGATAAAGACACTTTTGCTGGGCATAGCACTACTTGTCCCTGCCAGGGCATCCCATTCTGTGACTAAAGCAGCCTCTGTTTAAGACCATATAAGCATTTGCTCTTATTATATTTGAAATTAGCCTGATAAAGACACTTTTGCTGGGCATAGCACTACTTGTCCCTGCCAGGGCATCCCATTCTGTGACTAAAGCAGCCTCTGTTTAAGACCATATAAGCATTTGCTCTTATTATATTTGAAATTAGCCTGATAAAGACACTTTTGCTGGGCATAGTACTACTGGATCTTTTTTGGGGGCATCCCATTCTGTGACTAAAGCAGCCTCTGTTTAAGACCATATAAGCATTTGCTCTTATTATATTTGAAATTAGGCCTGATAAAGACACTTTTGCTGGGCATAGCACTACTTGTCCCTGCCAGGGCATTCCATTCTGTGACTAAAGCAGCCTCTGTTTAAGACCATATAAGCATTTGCTCTTATTATATTTGAAATTAGCCTGATAAAGACACTTTTGCTGGGCATAGTACTACTGGATCTTTTTTGGGGGCATCCCATTCTGTGACTAAAGCAGCCTCTGTTTAAGACCATATAAGCATTTGCTCTTATTATATTTGAAATTAGCCTGATAAAGACACTTTTGCTGGGCATAGCACTACTTGTCCCTGCCAGGGCATCCCATTCTGTGACTAAAGCAGCCTCTGTTTAAGACCATATAAGCATTTGCTCTTATTATATTTGAAATTAGGCCTGATAAAGACACTTTTGCTGGGCATAGCACTACTTGTCCCTGCCAGGGCATCCCATTCTGTGACTAAAGCAGCCTCTGTTTAAGACCATATAAGCATTTGCTCTTATTATATTTGAAATTAGCCTGATAAAGACACTTTTGCTGGGCATAGTACTACTGGATCTTTTTTGGGGGCATCCCATTCTGTGACTAAAGCAGCCTCTGTTTAAGACCATATAAGCATTTGCTCTTATTATATTTGAAATTAGCCTGATAAAGACACTTTTGCTGGGCATAGTACTACTGGATCTTTTTTGGGGGCATCCCATTCTGTGACTAAAGCAGCCTCTGTTTAAGACCATATAAGCATTTGCTCTTATTATATTTGAAATTAGCCTGATAAAGACACTTTTGCTGGGCATAGCACTACTTGTCCCTGCCAGGGCATCCCATTCTGTGACTAAAGCAGCCTCTGTTTAAGACCATATAAGCATTTGCTCTTATTATATTTGAAATTAGGCCTGATAAAGACACTTTTGCTGGGCATAGCACTACTTGTCCCTGCCAGGGCATCCCATTCTGTGACTAAAGCAGCCTCTGTTTAAGACCATATAAGCATTTGCTCTTATTATATTTGAAATTAGGCCTGATAAAGACACTTTTGCTGGGCATAGCACTACTTGTCCCTGCCAGGGCATCCCATTCTGTGACTAAAGCAGCCTCTGTTTAAGACCATATAAGCATTTGCTCTTATTATATTTGAAATTAGCCTGATAAAGACACTTTTGCTGGGCATAGTACTACTGGATCTTTTTTGGGGGCATCCCATTCTGTGACTAAAGCAGCCTCTGTTTAAGACCATATAAGCATTTGCTCTTATTATATTTGAAATTAGCCTGATAAAGACACTTTTGCTGGGCATAGCACTTCTTGTCCCTGCCAGGGCATCCCATTCTGTGACTAAAGCAGCCTCTGTTTAAGACCATATAAGCATTTGCTCTTATTATATTTGAAATTAGCCTGATAAAGACACTTTTGCTGGGCATAGCACTACTTGTCCCTGCCAGGGCATCCCATTCTGTGACTAAAGCAGCCTCTGTTTAAGACCATATAAGCATTTGCTCTTATTATATTTGAAATTAGGCCTGATAAAGACACTTTTGCTGGGCATAGCACTACTTGTCCCTGCCAGGGCATCCCATTCTGTGACTAAAGCAGCCTCTGTTTAAGACCATATAAGCATTTGCTCTTATTATATTTGAAATTAGGCCTGATAAAGACACTTTTGCTGGGCATAGCACTACTTGTCCCTGCCAGGGCATCCCATTCTGTGACTAAAGCAGCCTCTGTTTAAGACCATATAAGCATTTGCTCTTATTATATTTGAAATTAGGCCTGATAAAGACACTTTTGCTGGGCATAGCACTACTTGTCCCTGCCAGGGCATCCCATTCTGTGACTAAAGCAGCCTCTGTTTAAGACCATATAAGCATTTGCTCTTATTATATTTGAAATTAGCCTGATAAAGACACTTTTGCTGGGCATAGCACTACTTGTCCCTGCCAGGGCATCCCATTCTGTGACTAAAGCAGCCTCTGTTTAAGACCATATAAGCATTTGCTCTTATTATATTTGAAATTAGCCTGATAAAGACACTTTTGCTGGGCATAGCACTTCTTGTCCCTGCCAGGGCATCCCATTCTGTGACTAAAGCAGCCTCTGTTTAAGACCATATAAGCATTTGCTCTTATTATATTTGAAATTAGCCTGATAAAGACACTTTTGCTGGGCATAGTACTACTGGATCTTTTTTGGGGGCATCCCATTCTGTGACTAAAGCAGCCTCTGTTTAAGACCATATAAGCATTTGCTCTTATTATATTTGAAATTAGCCTGATAAAGACACTTTTGCTGGGCATAGCACTACTTGTCCCTGCCAGAGCATCCCATTCTGTGACTAAAGCAGCCTCTGTTTAAGACCATATAAGCATTTGCTCTTATTATATTTGAAATTAGCCTGATAAAGACACTTTTGCTGGGCATAGTACTACTGGATCTTTTTTGGGGGCATCCCATTCTGTGACTAAAGCAGCCTCTGTTTAAGACCATATAAGCATTTGCTCTTATTATATTTGAAATTAGGCCTGATAAAGACACTTTTGCTGGGCATATCACTACTTGTCCCTGCCAGGGCATCCCATTCTGTGACTAAAGCAGCCTCTGTTTAAGACCATATAAGCATTTGCTCTTATTATATTTGAAATTAGGCCTGATAAAGACACTTTTGCTGGGCATAGCACTACTTGTCCCTGCCAGGGCATCCCATTCTGTGACTAAAGCAGCCTCTGTTTAAGACCATATAAGCATTTGCTCTTATTATATTTGAAATTAGGCCTGATAAAGACACTTTTGCTGGGCATAGCACTACTTGTCCCTGCCAGGGCATCCCATTCTGTGACTAAAGCAGCCTCTGTTTAAGACCATATAAGCATTTGCTCTTATTATATTTGAAATTAGGCCTGATAAAGACACTTTTGCTGGGCATAGCACTACTTGTCCCTGCCAGGGCATCCCATTCTGTGACTAAAGCAGCCTCTGTTTAAGACCATATAAGCATTTGCTCTTATTATATTTGAAATTAGCCTGATAAATACACTTTTGCTGGGCATAGCACTTCTTGTCCCTGCCAGGGCATCCCATTCTGTGACTAAAGCAGCCTCTGTTTAAGACCATATAAGCATTTGCTCTTATTATATTTGAAATTAGCCTGATAAAGACACTTTTGCTGGGCATAGCACTTCTTGTCCCTGCCAGGGCATCCCATTCTGTGACTAAAGCAGCCTCTGTTTAAGACCATATAAGCATTTGCTCTTATTATATTTGAAATTAGCCTGATAAAGACACTTTTGCTGAGCATAGTACTACTGGATCTTTTTTGGGGGCATCCCATTCTGTGACTAAAGCAGCCTCTGTTTAAGACCATATAAGCATTTGCTCTTATTATATTTGAAATTAGCCTGATAAAGACACTTTTGCTGGGCATAGCACTACTTGTCCCTGCCAGAGCATCCCATTCTGTGACTAAAGCAGCCTCTGTTTAAGACCATATAAGCATTTGCTCTTATTATATTTGAAATTAGCCTGATAAAGACACTTTTGCTGGGCATAGTACTACTGGATCTTTTTTGGGGGCATCCCATTCTGTGACTAAAGCAGCCTCTGTTTAAGACCATATAAGCATTTGCTCTTATTATATTTGAAATTAGCCTGATAAAGACACTTTTGCTGGGCATAGCACTACTTGTCCCTGCCAGGGCATCCCATTCTGTGACTAAAGCAGCCTCTGTTTAAGACCATATAAGCATTTGCTCTTATTATATTTGAAATTAGCCTGATAAAGACACTTTTGCTGGGCATAGCACTACTTGTCCCTGCCAGGGCATCCCATTCTGTGACTAAAGCAGCCTCTGTTTAAGACCATATAAGCATTTGCTCTTATTATATTTGAAATTAGCCTGATAAAGACACTTTTGCTGGGCATAGTACTACTGGATCTTTTTGGGGGGCATCCCATTCTGTGACTAAAGCAGCCTCTGTTTAAGACCATATAAGCATTTGCTCTTATTATATTTGAAATTAGCCTGATAAAGACACTTTTGCTGGGCATAGCACTACTTGTCCCTGCCAGGGCATCCCATTCTGTGACTAAAGCAGCCTCTGTTTAAGACCATATAAGCATTTGCTCTTATTATATTTGAAATTAGGCCTGATAAAGACACTTTTGCTGGGCATAGCACTACTTGTCCCTGCCAGGGCATCCCATTCTGTGACTAAAGCAGCCTCTGTTTAAGACCATATAAGCATTTGCTCTTATTATATTTGAAATTAGGCCTGATAAAGACACTTTTGCTGGGCATAGCACTACTTGTCCCTGCCAGGGCATCCCATTCTGTGACTAAAGCAGCCTCTGTTTAAGACCATATAAGCATTTGCTCTTATTATATTTGAAATTAGCCTGATAAAGACACTTTTGCTGGGCATAGTACTACTGGATCTTTTTTGGGGGCATCCCATTCTGTGACTAAAGCAGCCTCTGTTTAAGACCATATAACCATTTGCTCTTATTATATTTGAAATTAGCCTGATAAAGACACTTTTGCTGGGCATAGTACTACTGGATCTTTTTTGGGGGCATCCCATTCTGTGACTAAAGCAGCCTCTGTTTAAGACCATATAACCATTTGCTCTTATTATATTTATATTATAAGACACTTTTGCTGGGCATAGGCTTACTGCTGCCTGCCAAGTGCACTTCTGTTGAGGCATCCCATTCTGTAACATAGCATACCCCTCTTTATTTACACTAAGCAGCTCTCTTATTTACACTAAGCAGGCCTGTTGGAGGCTGAGTGTTACTGCTCACTTTTGGTGTGCATTATATTCTGTTTCATATAGACCCACCGCTGCCCGGGGGATTTTAAAATATCACCTACTACCACGCCAGTTAGACTATGTCGGGCAGACAAGTGCCTGGAAGTGAAAAGAGGAGTGGCAGAGGCCAAGATTCCGCAGGCAGAGCTCGCATCAGACTGGGGGCCAGTAGCAGCAGGAGTCACGCTGAGAGACCTAATCTGCCAGTATCTGCTAGCGGTCGGGTCTCCACCAGTAACGCATCTGCCGTGGTAGATTGGTTGACGCGCTCATCAACAACATCATCACAACTTACGTCTGAGACCCCCAGTCTAGGGTCGGTAGGTTCCTCTGACACAACCCTGAGTTGGCATGCCCCGAGAGCAGTCCCTGTCCTCCCATTGCCTCTGTCCTACGCCGTTCCCTCCCCCTGCGACGTATCCTATGCTTTGGGTTCAGCTCCACTCTTTAGTGAGGAGGACGATCAGATACAGGAGGACAGTCAGCAGCTACTGCCCAGCCAAGAAATGGAGGTGGCTTCTTTAGCTAGGTAGACAAATAGTGATGTGGACAGTGTCGTGGGTGCTGCGAGCGTTCCAGCTCCTGCGCCAGACACTGTTGACGAATCCACGAACATCAGTGACGTACAGCCACAACTCGGTGATGATGATGATGATGACGATGAAGCCGATCGCACTTGGGAGCCGGGTGATGAAGGGGCTTCATCGTCATCATCAGGAGAAGAGGGGCGCAGGTTGCCCCGGAGTCAGCAGCTGAGGCAGCAAGGGGGTAGCAGTCAGCATGGGGGCACAATTCCAAAGGCTGGAGCCGGCCGGGGCCGGGGCCGGGGTAGAGCACCTGCTGTGCGGCAGTCTACCTTATCGGGAGGTAGTGGAGCAGGGGTTCCTGGAGTTGGCAACAGCAGCAGTGAATCAGTGAGGCCAGGGGGTGGGAAAAGTAGCTACTCGGCAGTGTGGCAGTTTTTCCTGAGGCATCCGCAGGAGGGTAACATGGCCACATGCAAGATATGTAGGCAAAAGGTGAAGCGTGGCCAGGGTCCAAATGTTGGCACCACGGCCCTGCGTCAACATATGATGCGTCACCATAAAACGACCTGGGAGAACCGAGGCTCCCAAGGGGTGGTCCAGTCTGCTTCCTCACCAAGTGAGCTCCCAATTTCTGCCAGCCAAGGCTCCAGCACCTCAGCCGAAGGCAGCTGTGCGTCATACCCATCCTCTGTCGCTCCTGCTCCTCCTCCTCCAAGTCATGCATCCCGCCAGCAATCCATCAGCGAAGCCATGTCCAAGAGACAGCAGTATGCGCCCACTCATCCTACGGCGCAGAAGCTGAATGTGCTCCTGTCCAAGTTGCTGGTGCTGCAGTCGCTCCCTTTTCAGGTGGTGGAATCTGCACCTTTCAGAGAACTGATGGCTTGTGCCGAGCCGAGGTGGAGAGTCCCAAGCCGTCATTTCTTTGCCAAGAAGGCAGTACCAGCGCTGCACACTTTTGTTGAACAGAAGGTGGGCCAGTCCTTGAGCCTGTCGGTGTGTAGCAAAATACATGGCAGCGCCGACATCTGGAGCTGTAACTACGGTCAGGGGCAGTACATGTCGTTTACGGCCCACTGGGTGAATGTGGTCCCTTTGCAGCAGCAACTTGGACAGGTCACGCCGCTTCGGCCTCCGCGCTCTCTGCCCATTGGGCCTGTGACACCGTGCGACTCGGCCTCCTCATCCTCCGCCATCTCCTCACCCTCCACTGTAGGCTCAAGTCTCAGTGCCCCTCCAGTCTACCATGTGTGCAGGGCACGGAGGTGTCACGCAGTGCTTCACATGGTTTGTCTTGGCGAACGGAGTCACACAGGGGAGGAACTGCTTAAATGTATTCATCAGGAAATCCAAACATGGCTTACTCCGAGAAAACTTAAAATGGGAATCATGGTTACCGACAATGGGAAGAACATTTTGTCTGTGCTGCGCCAAGGAAGCCTGACCCATGCCCCCTGCATGGCTCACGTCTTCAATCTGGTTGTCAAGCGGTTTCTGAAGTGTTCCCCCCATCTGCAGGACATCCTAACAACTTCAAGGAAACTTTGCATGCACTTCAGCCACTCCTACACCGCCAAACACACCCTTCTTGAGCTACAGCGTCAGAATGGTATCCCCCAACATAGTCTGATTTGCGATGTTTCCACCCGTTGGAATTCCACCCTTCACATGTTGGACCGATTATATGAACAGAGAAAAGCCATCACGGATTTCCTGATGATCCAAGCAGATAGGGGGACTCCCCTGTGTAACTTCAATGTCAACCAGTGGCAGCTCATACGTGACACCTGCCGTTTGCTCAGGCCCTTTGAGGAAGCCACTTTATTTGTCAGTCGGCAGGATTACGGGATGAACGACGTGATTCCACTGCTTCATGTACTACAGCACATGTTGGAAACCATGGCTGGTCAGGGCACTGGAGACATGGCGTTTACATCTTACGGCCACATGAACCCCGTTGGAGCTGAACTGGAGGAGGAGGAGGAAGAGGAGGAGGAGGAGTTGCCCAGCGAAACACAGTTTAGGCTTGGCGAAATGGCTGGTTTATCTAGTCAGCGGACAGGAGAGGAGGAGCAGGAGCAGCCAGAGGAGCTAGAGGTTTTTGAGGAAGGCGAGACAGAGGACCCGGGCACACTGTGGCAGTATGCAGTGGAGATGGAGACAGGTAGTCCATCCGAGTCACTTGCGCAAATGGCACGAAGCATGCTCACGTGCTTGCGTAGTGACCCCAGAATTGTTTCCATCTGTCGGCGGGATGACTTCTGGCTGTCCACCTTATTGGACCCTCGCTTCCGGCACAAAATGGGGGCATTTTTTAAACCCACCGAGAGGGAGGACAAACTCAACTACTACAAAGACATTCTACGTAGGCAGTTGGCCGATGCCTATCTGCGCCATGGTCCATACTCTCGCAGGTCTGACTCGAGGGGACCTCTGCGCTCACCTTCCACTGCCATGGCCGCTGGGGGGGTTGGCAGGAGCAGCAGCAGCAGCTCCATCAGCAGCAGCAGCCTCAGTCTTCAGTCGCTAATGAGTAGCTTTCTACACCCGCATAGTGAGGCTACTCATGAGCAGCAGGAAGACCTGGAGCAGGACCTCAACCAGCAGGTCATGTCATACTTTGACATGACCATGCCAACACACCTTGAGGATCCGCTGGACTTCTGGGCAGCCAAACTTGATTTGTGGCCGCAACTAGCAGAGTTTGCCCTGGAAAAGCTGTCCTGCCCGGCAAGTAGCGTGCCATCTGAGCGGGTGTTTAGTGCGGCGGGGGCCATAGTTACGGCGAGGAGAACTCGTCTGTCAACTAAAAATGTGGAGCGACTCACCTTTGTCAAAATGAATCAGGGATGGATCAGCCAGGATTTCCACCCACCAATGCCTGATGCATGCGACTAGATTCAGCATGGTGCCACGTTTTACACTTTCCAAATGGTGCAAAACATATTTATGTCTTTAGGCCATTTTTTGGGCTCCTGCTGCTGCTGCTGCCAACTTCTGCCAACTCCAGGGTGTGATTCATCCAATTGTTGGGCTCCTGAAGCCAACCCCAGTGTCACTTTAAAGTAATATTTGGGCTCCTGCTGCTGCTGCTGCTGTCAACTCCTGCCAACTCCAGGGTGTGATTCATCCAATTTTTGGGCTCCTGAAGCCAACTCCAGTGTATATTTGGGCTCCTGCTGCTGCTGCTGCCAACTTCTGCCAACTCCAGGGTGTGATTCATCCAATTTTTGGGCTCCTGAAGCCAACTCCAGTGTATATTTGGGCTCCTGCTGCTGCTGCTGCCAACTTCTGCCAACTCCAGGGTGTGATTCATCCAATTTTTGGGCTCCTGAAGCCAACTCCAGTGTATATTTGGGCTCCTGCTGCTGCTGCTGCCAACTTCTGCCAACTCCAGGGTGTGATTCATCCAATTTTTGGGCTCCTGAAGCCAACTCCAGTGTATATTTGGGCTCCTGCTGCTGCTGCTGCCAACTTCTGCCAACTCCAGGGTGTGATTCATCCAATTTTTGGGCTCCTGAAGCCAACTCCAGTGTATATTTGGGCTCCTGCTGCTGCTGCTGCCAACTTCTGCCAACTCCAGGGTGTGATTCATCCAATTTTTGGGCTCCTGAAGCCAACTCCAGTGTATATTTGGGCTCCTGCTGCTGCTGCTGCCAACTCCAGGGTGTGATTCATCCAATTTTTGGGCTCCTGAGGCCAACCCCAGGGTCTCTTTAATGTAATATTTGGGCTCCTGCTGCTGCTACTGTCAACTCCTGCCAACTCCAGGGTGTGATTCATCCAATTTTTGGGCTCCTGAAGCCAACTCCAGTGTATATTTGGGCTCCTGCTGCTGCTGCTGCCAACTTCTGCCAACTCCAGGGTGTGATTCATCCAATTTTTGGGCTCCTGAAGCCAACTCCAGTGTATATTTGGGCTCCTGCTGCTGCTGCTGCCAACTTCTGCCAACTCCAGGGTGTGATTCATCCAATTTTTGGGCTCCTGAAGCCAACTCCAGTGTATATTTGGGCTCCTGCTGCTGCTGCTGCCAACTTCTGCCAACTCCAGGGTGTGATTCATCCAATTTTTGGGCTCCTGAAGCCAACTCCAGTGTATATTTGGGCTCCTGCTGCTGCCAACTCCAGGGTGTGATTCATCCAATTTTTGGGCTCCTGAGGCCAACCCCAGGGTCTCTTTAATGTAATATTTGGGCTCCTGCTGCTGCTACTGTCAACTCCTGCCAACTCCAGGGTGTGATTCATCCAATTTTTGGGCTCCTGAAGCCAACTCCAGTGTATATTTGGGCTCCTGCTGCTGCTGCTGCCAACTTCTGCCAACTCCAGGGTGTGATTCATCCAATTTTTGGGCTCCTGAAGCCAACTCCAGTGTATATTTGGGCTCCTGCTGCTGCTGCCAACTCCAGGGTGTGATTCATCCAATTTTTGGGCTCCTGAGGCCAACCCCAGGGTCTCTTTAATGTAATATTTGGGCTCCTGCTGCTGCTGCTGCTGTCAACTCCTGCCAACTCCAGGGTGTGATTCATCCAATTTTTGGGCTCCTGAAGCCAACTCCAGTGTATATTTGGGCTCCTGCTGCTGCCAACTCCAGGGTGTGATTCATCCAATTTTTGGGCTCCTGAGGCCAACCCCAGGGTCTCTTTAATGTAATATTTGGGCTCCTGCTGCTGCTACTGTCAACTCCTGCCAACTCCAGGGTGTGATTCATCCAATTTTTGGGCTCCTGAAGCCAACTCCAGTGTATATTTGGGCTCCTGCTGCTGCTGCTGCCAACTTCTGCCAACTCCAGGGTGTGATTCATCCAATTTTTGGGCTCCTGAAGCCAACTCCAGTGTATATTTGGGCTCCTGCTGCTGCTGCTGCCAACTCCAGGGTGTGATTCATCCAATTTTTGGGCTCCTGAGGCCAACCCCAGGGTCTCTTTAATGTAATATTTGGGCTCCTGCTGCTGCTACTGTCAACTCCTGCCAACTCCAGGGTGTGATTCATCCAATTTTTGGGCTCCTGAAGCCAACTCCAGTGTATATTTGGGCTCCTGCTGCTGCTGCTGCCAACTTCTGCCAACTCCAGGGTGTGATTCATCCAATTTTTGGGCTCCTGAAGCCAACTCCAGTGTATATTTGGGCTCCTGCTGCTGCTGCTGCCAACTCCAGGGTGTGATTCATCCAATTTTTGGGCTCCTGAGTCCAACCCCAGGGTCTTTTTAATGTAATATTTGGGCTCCTGCTGCTGCTGCTGCTGTCAACTCCTGCCAACTCCAGGGTGTGATTCATCCAATTTTTGGGCTCCTGAAGCCAACTCCAGTGTATATTTGGGCTCCTGCTGCTGCTACTGTCAACTCCTGCCAACTCCAGGGTGTGATTCATCCAATTTTTGGGCTCCTGAAGCCAACTCCAGTGTATATTTGGGCTCCTGCTGCTGCTGTCAACTCCTGCCAACTCCAGGGTGTGATTCATCCAATTTTTGGGCTCCTGAAGCCAACTCCAGTGTATATTTGGGCTCCTGCTGCTGCTACTGTCAACTCCTGCCAACTCCAGGGTGTGATTCATCCAATTTTTGGGCTCCTGAAGCCAACTCCAGTGTATATTTGGGCTCCTGCTGCTGCTGCTGCCAACTCCAGGGTGTGATTCATCCAATTTTTGGGCTCCTGAGGCCAACCCCAGGGTCTCTTTAATGTAATATTTGGGCTCCTGCTGCTGCTGCTGCTGTCAACTCCTGCCAACTCCAGGGTGTGATTCATCCAATTTTTGGGCTCCTGAAGCCAACTCCAGTGTATATTTGGGCTCCTGCTGCTGCTACTGTCAACTCCTGCCAACTCCAGGGTGTGATTCATCCAATTTTTGGGCTCCTGAAGCCAACTCCAGTGTATATTTGGGCTCCTGCTGCTGCTGTCAACTCCTGCCAACTCCAGGGTGTGATTCATCCAATTTTTGGGCTCCTGAAGCCAACTCCAGTGTATATTTGGGCTCCTGCTGCTGCTACTGTCAACTCCTGCCAACTCCAGGGTGTGATTCATCCAATTTTTGGGCTCCTGAAGCCAACTCCAGTGTATATTTGGGCTCCTGCTGCTGCTGCTGCCAACTTCTGCCAACTCCAGGGTGTGATTCATCCAATTTTTGGGCTCCTGAAGCCAACTCCAGTGTATATTTGGGCTCCTGCTGCTGCTGCTGCCAACTCCAGGGTGTGATTCATCCAATTTTTGGGCTCCTGAGGCCAACCCCAGGGTCTCTTTAATGCAATATTTGGGCTCCTGCTGCTGCTACTGTCAACTCCTTTGAACTCCAGGGTGTGATTCATCCAATTTTTGGGCTCCTGAAGCCAACTCCAGTGTATATTTGGGCTCCTGCTGCTGCTGCTGCCAACTTCTGCCAACTCCAGGGTGTGATTCATCCAATTGTTGGGCTCCTGAAGCCAACTCCAGTGTATATTTGGGCTCCTGCTGCTGCTGCTGCCAACTCCAGGGTGTGATTCATCCAATTTTTGGGCTCCTGAGGCCAACCCCAGGGTCTCTTTAATGTAATATTTGGGCTCCTGCTGCTGCTGCTGCTGTCAACTCCTGCCAACTCCAGGGTGTGATTCATCCAATTTTTGGGCTCCTGAAGCCAACTCCAGTGTATATTTGGGCTCCTGCTGCTGCTACTGTCAACTCCTGCCAACTCCAGGGTGTGATTCATCCAATTTTTGGGCTCCTGAAGCCAACTCCAGTGTATATTTGGGCTCCTGCTGCTGCTGTCAACTCCTGCCAACTCCAGGGTGTGATTCATCCAATTTTTGGGCTCCTGAAGCCAACTCCAGTGTATATTTGGGCTCCTGCTGCTGCTACTGTCAACTCCTGCCAACTCCAGGGTGTGATTCATCCAATTTTTGGGCTCCTGAAGCCAACTCCAGTGTATATTTGGGCTCCTGCTGCTGCTGCTGCCAACTCCAGGGTGTGATTCATCCAATTTTTGGGCTCCTGAGGCCAACCCCAGGGTCTCTTTAATGTAATATTTGGGCTCCTGCTGCTGCTGCTGCTGTCAACTCCTGCCAACTCCAGGGTGTGATTCATCCAATTTTTGGGCTCCTGAAGCCAACTCCAGTGTATATTTGGGCTCCTGCTGCTGCTACTGTCAACTCCTGCCAACTCCAGGGTGTGATTCATCCAATTTTTGGGCTCCTGAAGCCAACTCCAGTGTATATTTGGGCTCCTGCTGCTGCTGTCAACTCCTGCCAACTCCAGGGTGTGATTCATCCAATTTTTGGGCTCCTGAAGCCAACTCCAGTGTATATTTGGGCTCCTGCTGCTGCTACTGTCAACTCCTGCCAACTCCAGGGTGTTATTCATCCAATTTTTGGGCTCCTGAAGCCAACTCCAGTGTATATTTGGGCTCCTGCTGCTGCTGCTGCCAACTCCAGGGTGTGATTCATCCAATTTTTGGGCTCCTGAGGCCAACCCCAGGGTCTCTTTAAAGTAATATTTGGGCTCCTGCTGCTGCTGTCAACTCCTGCCAACTCCAGGGTGTGATTCATCCAATTTTTGGGCTCCTGCTGCTGCCAACTCCAGTGTCTCTTTAAAGCAATGTTTGGGCTCCTTCTGCCCCTCATAGTGATGCCACTTCAACTCTCTGCAATTGTGCCGCTCTGCGATTCTATTAGCGATGCCTCTGATCTGCATGTGATATTTCTTCAAAGTATTATTTAACTAACCCAGCACGCATCCTGTGCGTGTTACAGCAAGGCAGAATGGTTTACAACCCTATTGAGGCTCTAGGAGGCTCAGAAATAGCCGTTTTTAATAGCGATTCGTCGCAAATTTATTCGGGTCGAAACGATTTTTGTCGGAAAATTCGGCGAATCAGTCGAATCGAATTTTTCAAAAGTTCGCTCATCTCTAATAAATATATATATTTGTATTCTCTGATTTCAGTTACCCCTTTTTTTTTTTTGTAACAATAAATCTTTATTGAGGTGAACAGGGCAATCAGACACACCAAATACAGTATGCAAGGACATCATCTTTGTTTACATGCCAACACAAACATTTACATTACGACTCCCTTTTTTTTTTTTCCCTTCCCTGAAATTACCTCCATCACAACAGGTCTGTCTGTCTGCCCCGTGGGTGTGTCCCACTGTCCCCGCCCACCCATTTATCAATTTATTAAACAGGGGGGGAAGTAGGCGGAAGAAAGGAGCAAAAAAAGGGAGGGGGGAAAGGGGGTAGAAAGGGGGAAAGGGGAAGGGAGGCAGGATTGGAGAATCAAGAGAAGCTGGACCTAGGAGAGAATGGGAGGAGATAGAGTCCCCCCGGCTGTCCAACCACCCCTCGGGGGCCCCTCACAAAACACGGGGGGCGGGGATCCTAAGAACCGCAGCCCCCGACCCCGAACAGGCCGGGCCTGGCCGCAGCGGAGTGGCGAACCACAGCGCCCGGGGGGGGGGGGAAGAGCGGCAAGTGACCGGTCAGAAAAACCCGCATCACCCCCCAACAGGGGAGGGGGGAGGGACACAAGAAGCCGGCCACACGGCCCGGGTCGGGCACTCGCACCGATGCAACCCTCCAGGTTTCTTCCGGGCAGTCAGTTCTCCCCAAGCAGATTCTTGTACTCAGCCGATTCTGTGAACATGTTCCAGCGCATCCACAGGTGTCTATGCCTCTCTTCTGAACGCCTAAGGAGCGCTGTCAGGTCCTCCATCCGCCTGATGTCCTCCACTCTTCGGATCCACAAGCTAATGGAGGGAGGTATGTTTTCAGTTACCCCTTTAAAGCAGACCAAAGCCTGGGATTTCCACCCCTCCAGGGGACCGGATGTAAGTTATCTTACCGCCACTCCCGTACAAAAAGTGATGCTTTCAGGTTCTGGCTGGCAGATGGGCATATTCTGTATGTGGCTGGCTCCCATTGAAAATAATAGGTGCCTCTGTATACCAGGAAATTTTGTGTATAAAGGCATCAATTGTTTTCAGTGGGAGCAAGGCGTATACAGTCCATGCCCACCCCCCCAGCTGGGACCAGGAAGCATCACTTCACAAACAAGCGCTGTGGTAGTGGCGGTAAGGTAAGGACGTCCACCCACAAAACTGAGCCAGGAAATGCGGCTTCACAAACCAGGTCTGTGGAAGACCGACCAGTGGGCACGGCAGCAGCAGTAAGGTAAGTGGGTCATCTAATGCCCTCTGTGCCCAGCCCTGAAGGCAGGGTGCACAATAATGCTAAGATGCACTCTGCTGAGCTAAGCACCCATCACGAGCATGGATTGTAGGCAAGAGGGTCGATTCAGAGCCAGATGAGAAGTCTCACTTCGTTTTTAGGAGAGAAAACTACCATTGACTTTCATTGTCTACCTTGGGGCTGATTCATAGCCAGGTGAAAATTTACACCTGGTAGACAATGAAAGTCACTGGTAGTTTCCTAAAAAAAGGAGTGAGAATTACCACCTGGTTCTGAATCAACCCCAAGGTAAATAAATGTCAACCTGTGGAATTTCACACAACGGGGCATTCCAAATGTGAACGCATGAGGAAGGGGTTCTTCCCTGAAACATAGAAAAGGATAGACAACCCTTTTTCCTGATCAATTATCGTGTTATGGGTGGATTTTAACGTGATGCAATAAAGAGGATGTTTTATGGAAGGAGGCTGGAACATGTACTTTATTTACATCCCAAATGTAAACTTTGGAAAAGTGACCCACTCATTTCAATTAGTTTTGGTCCTCTTTATGCTGCAGCAGTAACCTGCGTGTTCAGTGTTACAATAGGATAAAGGAGCTGCCAGATCAGATGTATATCAGAAGCTGTACAGTATTGATGATCGAATTATATTAGGCAGCTCATTCAATCTGACAGCGCAAATATGCCACCAGCAAGGCAAAGAATCCAAGCACAAAGCTCACAGTCTTCCGTCCAGGAGATGAAGGATCCATAGTCCAGGAAAAGAAGCCTTCATCATATATGTGCTGTTACATTAAAGAGCACCTGTCACTATCAGTTCAGGTACATGGACACAGCAGAACGATGGACTATACATTCAATCGGAATTCCAGTCACAACCCCTATCCCCACTATCCCCACTCCCCCACCCTCGCATTGAGGCAGGACGAGGGGAGTTACAAAGCAAAAAACTCTATACCTTGTCCTCGGGCCAGCGCCGCTCCTCTGGTCTCTGTGCGGCCACCACTGAGAATGACACAGAACTGCATTCTCTAGCTCCGTGCACGCTCCTGCACATTCAAGGGGAATGGCCAGGTGGGAGCGTACATGGAACCGGGGGCTGCGGCTCTGTTTATTTGAGACAAGATGGCGGCACCCAGGATCCCGAGGATCAGGTAAGGGTTTTTTCTTTGTAACCCCCCCCATCCTGCCAGTGGAACTTAAGCCCTGGGCACTCCAACTTCTTCACCTACCTCCAAGAGGCCGGTATTGGGGGGGCCTGTTCCTCCTTTTTCTCCAGGCAATGGATGAGCCATCAAGGAAATTACCAAGTGGGGCAAAACCTTACCCTCTAACAGGGAGCATTAACAAATGCATGGCACTGCACTAAAGGAATAGCAGGGATGCGGCCGCTGCTCTCACATGCGCTGTTGGACTGGGAAAAAGGGTATGTTTCCGGGCGACCTGGCCAGTTTCACACAGTGGGGCATCCCAATTCTGGATGCCCTGGAGGCAAGGAATCTAGCGGCCCTAGAGATTTCAGGGCCGCCGGTGCGTGGGTTTTGGTCCCCTTCAAAAATCACATGCTCAAAAAATGTCATTTCATTTCCTTTGTTTTTCCTGATAATTTTAGCTTGTGCTTCCCCGTAGTGGTCAAAATCAGACCACAGCTTGCACCTCTCCTAGATTTTTTTAGGTTTTGTACCTCTTCTCCTGGGGAATTTTGCACACTGGAGCATCTGCTGAGTGAAATCCCCCAGCTTGCTTTTTAAATGCAGGATTTTCATTTTTGTCTAAAAATGTTGTACCTTTCATGTGTATCTATTCCTCCACTCTAATCGACAATAAACAGTAGGTATATTGATCCTCCATCCCCATAACCCACAATGCAGTGAGACAAACACAAGCAGTAAGTGCACACATGTCCGGAACAATTGGTTAGGTTCCTTGCAGTGGCGTAACTAAATGTTATGGGCCTGGTGCGAACATTAAATGGGGCCCTTTTTCTCTCTTTTAACTCAATTGGATTGCACCCCTTCAAGTTACACCCCTGGTGCCTTGCTCAAGAGCACTTCAGCCATGCCCCAGCCAGAGGGTGCAGCATTCCTCCACCTCAAGACCCCACAATAGGCAGAGGGTCCAACATTACTCCCCCCAGACCCCACAATTGACAGAGGGTGCAACATTCCCCCACCCGAAGACCCCACAATAGGCAGAGTGTGCAGCATTATCCAACAGACCCAACAATGGGCAGGGGGTCCAGCGTTCCTCCAACCCCAGACCCAACAATGGGCAGGGGGTCCAGCGTTCCTCCAACCCCAGACCCAACAATGGGCAGGGGGTCCAGCGTTCCTCCAACCCCAGACCCAACAATTGGCAGGTGGTCCAGCGTTCCTCCAACCCCAGACCCAACAATGGGCAGGGGGTCCAGCGTTCCTCCAACCCCAGACCCAGCAATGGGCAGGGGGTCCAGCTTTCCTCCAACCCCAGACCCAACAATGGGCAGGGGGTCCAGTGTTCCTCCAACCCCAGACCCAACAATGGGCAGGGGGTCCAGCGTTCCTCCAACCCCAGACCCAACAATTGGCAGGGGGTCCAGCGTTCCTCCAACCCCAGACCCAACAATGGGCAGGGGGTCCAGCGTTCCTCCAACCCCAGACCCAACAATGGGCAGGGGGTCCAGTGTTCCTCCAACCCCAGACCCAACAATGGGCAGGGGATCCAGCGTTCCTCCAACCCCAGACCCAACAATGGGCAGGGGATCCAGCGTTCCTCCAACCCCAGACCCAACAATGGGCAGGGGGTACAGCGTTTCTTCACCCCAGACCCAACAGTTGAAAGAGGGTGCATCGTTTCTCCACCCCAAGACCCCACAACGTGGCAGAGGGTACAGAGTTAGTCCACCTCAGAGCCACATTTATACCTTTCTGCTCTACTCTTTATGCACATTTAAGTGTTCTTTGTGCACTTTTAACACAGCCTAACTGATCTAGATTAGTACAAAAGCACGTGTCAGGGCGTCTAAATCAGGTTTATCATGGCTGTAAGGTGGAATAAGAGTGGAAGCAAGGAAGAGTAAATGGGTCCTTCTAGTGCTGAAATGGATTGCTGGGCATTGTGGTGCTTAGCTGGGGAAGTGCCTTTAAGTGCTTGGTTTTATGTGAAATACATGCACGCACTCACACACACTGGTTTCTATGTGTATTTTTTTATATTCAAAGTGTACAGATCAGTCTTATCAAAAATTGTCATGTCCCCCTCCTTAATGGCAATTACATTTCATTAGTATAGGTCGATATGATCTTCTGAGATATAAAATGTCAATTACATCCCAAGGGGAGAGGGTTCCCATTCCCAGCTCAGAGCGAGACATTCCACATCCGTATATCGGCGCATGGCGAGGTGACCCCTGAATAAACAAAATGCCAATTAGGAAAATGTCTCCACCACTCCAAATCCTACATCCCGCTGTCTACTCTGTGCTGATGCAGGATGCTGAATTTTTAACATGGCTATAATTAGGGTTGTAAAAGCTATGGGTGTCATCAGGAGCAAAGTCAGGCTGCACAGAAAAGCCTTGCGTGTCGCCAGAAGAAAACGCAGGCTACACAGAAAAGTCATAGGTGTCACCAGAAGCAAAGCCAGGCTGCACAGAAAAGCCATAGGTGTCACCAGAAGACAACGCAGGCTGCACAGAAAAGCCATAGGTGTCACCAGAAGCAAAGCCAGGCTGCACAGAAAAGTCCTAGGTGTCCCAAGAAGCAAAGCCAGGCTGCACAGAAAAGCCATAGGAGTCACCAGAAGCAAAGCCAGGCTGCACAGAAAAGCCATAGGAGTCACCAGAAGCAAAGCCAGGCTGCACAGAAAAGTCATAGGTGTCACCAGAAGAAAACGCAGGCTACACAGAAAAGTCCTAGGTGTCACCAGAAGCAAAGCCGGGCTGCACAGAAAAGCCATAGGTGTCACCAGAAGCAAAGCCAGGCTACACAGAAAAGTCCTAGGTGTCACCAGAAGCAAAGCCAGGCTGCACAGAAAAGCCATGGGCGTCACCAGAAGCAAAGCCAGGCTGCACAGAAAAGCCATAGGCGTCACCAGAAGCAAAGGAAGGCTGCACAGAAAAGTCATAGGTGTCACCAGAAGCAAAGCCAGGCTGCACAGAAAAGCCATAGGTGTCACCAGAAGCAAAGCCAGGCTGCACAGAAAAGCCATAGGTGTCACCAGAAGCAAAGCCAGGCTGCACAGAAAAGTCATAGGTGTCACCAGAAGCAAAGCCAGGCTGCACAGAAAAGCCATAGGTGTCACCAGAAGCAAAGCCAGGCTACACAGAAAAGCCATAGGTGACACCAGAAGCAAAGCCAGGCTACACAGAAAAGCCATAGGTGTCACCAGAAGCAAAGGCAGGCTGCACAGAAAAGCCATAGGTGTCACCAGAAGCAAAGCCAGGCTGCACAGAAAAGCCATAGGTGTCACCAGAAGCAAAGCCAGGCTGCACAGAAAAGCCATTGGTGTCACCAGAAGCAAAGGCAGGCTGCACAGAAAAGTCATAGGTGTCACCAGAAGCAAAGCCAGGCTGCACAGAAAAGTCATAGGTGTCACCAGAAGCAAAGCCAGGCTGCACAGAAAAGCCATAGGTGTCACCAGAAGCAAAGGCAGGCTGCACAGAAAAGCCATAGGTGTCACCAGAAGCAAAGCCAGGCTGCACAGAAAAGCCATAGGTGACACCAGAAGCAAAGCCAGGCTACACAGAAAAGCCATAGGTGTCACCAGAAGCAAAGCCAGGCTGCACAGAAAAGCCATAGGTGTCACCAGAAGCAAAGCCAGGCTGCACAGAAAAGTCATTGGTGTCACCAGAAGCAAAGCCAGGCTACACAGAAAAGTCATAGGTGTCACCAGAAGCAAAGCCAGGCTGCACAGAAAAGTCATAGGTGTCACCAGAAGCAAAGCCAGGCTGCACAGAAAAGCCATAGGTGTCACCAGAAGCAAAGCCAGGCTACACAGAAAAGCCATAGGTGACACCAGAAGCAAAGCCAGGCTACACAGAAAAGCCATAGGTGTCACCAGAAGCAAAGGCAGGCTGCACAGAAAAGCCATAGGTGTCACCAGAAGCAAAGCCAGGCTGCACAGAAAAGCCATAGGTGTCACCAGAAGCAAAGCCAGGCTGCACAGAAAAGCCATAGGCGTCACCAGAAGCAAAGCCAGGCTGCACAGAAAAGCCATTGGTGTCACCAGAAGCAAAGGCAGGCTGCACAGAAAAGTCATAGGTGTCACCAGAAGCAAAGCCAGGCTGCACAGAAAAGTCATAGGTGTCACCAGAAGCAAAGCCAGGCTGCACAGAAAAGCCATAGGTGTCACCAGAAGCAAAGGCAGGCTGCACAGAAAAGCCATAGGTGTCACCAGAAGCAAAGCCAGGCTGCACAGAAAAGTCATTGGTGTCACCAGAAGCAAAGCCAGGCTGCACAGAAAAGTCATAGGTGTCACCAGAAGCAAAGCCAGGCTGCACAGAAAAGCCATAGGTGTCACCAGAAGCAAAGCCAGGCTGCACAGAAAAGTCATTGGTGTCACCAGAAGCAAAGCCAGGCTGCACAGAAAAGCCATAGGTGTCACCAGAAGCAAAGCCAGGCTACACAGAAAAGTCATAGGTGTCACCAGAAGCAAAGCCAGGCTGCACAGAAAAGTCATTGGTGTCACCAGAAGCAAAGCCAGGCTACACAGAAAAGTCATAGGTGTCACCAGAAGCAAAGCCAGGCTGCACAGAAAAGTCATAGGTGTCACCAGAAGCAAAGCCAGGCTGCACAGAAAAGTCATTGGTGTCACCAGAAGCAAAGCCAGGCTACACAGAAAAGTCATAGGTGTCACCAGAAGCAAAGCCAGGCTGCACAGAAAAGTCATAGGTGTCACCAGAAGCAAAGCCAGGCTGCACAGAAAAGTCCTAGGTGACACCAGAAGCAAAGCCAGGCTACACAGAAAAGCCATAGGCGTCACCAGAAGCAAAGCCAGGCTGCACAGAAAAGCCATAGGTGTCACCAGAAGCAAAGCCAGGCTACACAGAAAAGCCATAGGTGACACCAGAAGCAAAGCCAGGCTGCACAGAAAAGCCATAGGTGTCACCAGAAGCAAAGCCAGGCTACACAGAAAAGCAATAGGTGACACCAGAAGCAAAGCCAGGCTACACAGAAAAGCCATAGGTGACACCAGAAGCAAAGCCAGGCTGCACAGAAAAGCCATAGGTGTCACCAGAAGCAAAGCCTGGCTGCACAGAAAAGCCATAGGTGTCACCAGAAGCAAAGTCAGGCTGCACAGAAAAGTCCTAGGTGTCACCAGAAGCAAAGCCAGGCTACACAGAAAAGCCATAGGTGTCACCAGAAGCAAAGGCAGGCAGCACAGAAAAGCCATAGGTGTCACCAGAAGCAAAGGCAGGCAGCACAGAAAAGCCATAGGTGTCACCAGAAGCAAAGCCAGGCTGCACAGAAAAGTCATAGGTGACACCAGAAGCAAAGCCAGGCTGCACAGAAAAGTCCTAGGTGACACCAGAAGCAAAGCCAGGCTGCACAGAAAAGCCATAGGCGTCACCAGAAGCAAAGCCAGGCTGCACAGAAAAGTCCTAGGTGACACCAGAAGCAAAGCCAGGCTGCACAGAAAAGCCATAGGCGTCACCAGAAGCAAAGCCAGGCTGCACAGAAAAGCCATAGGTGTCACCAGAAGCAAAGCCAGGCTGCACAGAAAAGTCATAGGTGTCACCAGAAGCAAAGCCAGGCTGCACAGAAAAGTCATAGGTGTCACCAGAAGCAAAGCCAGGCTACACAGAAAAGCCATAGGTGACACCAGACGCAAAGCCAGGCTGCACAGAAAAGCCATAGGTGTCACCAGAAGCAAAGCCAGGCTGCACAGAAAAGCCATAGGTGACACCAGACGCAAAGCCAGGCTGCACAGAAAAGCCATAGGTGTCACCAGAAGCAAAGCCAGGCTACACAGAAAAGCCATAGGTGTCACCAGAAGCAAAGCCAGGCTACACAGAAAAGCCATAGGTGTCACCAGAAGCAAAGCCAGGCTGCACAGAAAAGCCATAGGTGTCACCAGAAGCAAAGCCAGGCTACACAGAAAAGCCATAGGTGTCACCAGAAGCAAAGCCAGGCTGCACAGAAAAGCCATAGGTGTCACCAGAAGCAAAGCCAGGCTGCCCAGAAAAGCCATAGGTGACACCAGAAGCAAAGCCAGGCTGCACAGAAAAGCCATAGGTGTCACCAGAAGCAAAGCCAGGCTACACAGAAAAGCCATAGGTGTCACCAGAAGCAAAGCCAGGCTACACAGAAAAGCCATAGGTGTCACCAGAAGCAAAGCCAGGCTGCCCAGAAAAGCCATAGGTGACACCAGAAGCAAAGCCAGGCTGCACAGAAAAGTCATAGGTGTCACCAGAAGCAAAGCCAGGCTACACAGAAAAGCCATAGGTGTCACCAGAAGCAAAGCCAGGCTGCACAGAAAAGCCATAGGTGTCACCAGAAGCAAAGCCAGGCTACACAGAAAAGCCATAGGTGTCACCAGAAGCAAAGCCAGGCTGCCCAGAAAAGCCATAGGTGACACCAGAAGCAAAGCCAGGCTGCACAGAAAAGCCATAGGTGTCACCAGAAGCAAAGGCAGGCTGCACAGAAAAGCCATAGGTGTCACCAGAAGCAAAGCCAGGCTGCACAGAAAAGTCCTAGGTGACACCAGAAGCAAAGCCAGGCTACACAGAAAAGCAATAGGTGACACCAGAAGCAAAGCCAGGCTACACAGAAAAGCCATAGGTGTCACCAGAAGCAAAGCCAGGCTGCCCAGAAAAGCCATAGGTGACACCAGAAGCAAAGCCAGGCTGCACAGAAAAGCCATAGGTGTCACCAGAAGCAAAGCCAGGCTGCACAGAAAAGTCATAGGTGTCACCAGAAGCAAAGCCAGGCTGCACAGAAAAGTCCTAGGTGACACCAGAAGCAAAGCCAGGCTACACAGAAAAGCAATAGGTGACACCAGAAGCAAAGCCAGGCTACACAGAAAAGCCATAGGTGTCACCAGAAGCAAAGCCAGGCTGCACAGAAAAGCCATAGGTGTCACCAGAAGCAAAGCCAGGCTGCACAGAAAAGTCCTAGGTGTCACCAGAAGCAAAGCCAGGCTACACAGAAAAGCCATAGGTGTCACCAGAAGCAAAGGCAGGCAGCACAGAAAAGCCATAGGTGTCACCAGAAGCAAAGGCAGGCAGCACAGAAAAGCCATAGGTGTCACCAGAAGCAAAGCCAGGCTGCACAGAAAAGCCATAGGCGTCACCAGAAGCAAAGGAAGGCTGCACAGAAAAGCCATAGGTGTCACCAGAAGCAAAGGCAGGCTGCACAGAAAAGCCATAGGTGTCACCAGAAGCAAAGCCAGGCTGCACAGAAAAGTCATAGGTGTCACCAGAAGCAAAGCCAGGCTGCACAGAAAAGCCATAGGTGTCACCAGAAGCAAAGCCAGGCTGCACAGAAAAGCCATAGGCGTCACCAGAAGCAAAGCCAGGCTGCACAGAAAAGCCATAGGTGTCACCAGAAGCAAAGGCAGGCTGCACAGAAAAGCCATAGGTGTCACCAGAAGCAAAGCCAGGCTGCACAGAAAAGCCATAGGTGTCACCAGAAGCAAAGCCAGGCTACACAGAAAAGCCATAGGTGTCACCAGAAGCAAAGGCAGGCTGCACAGAAAAGCCATAGGTGTCACCAGAAGCAAAGGAAGGCTGCACAGAAAAGCCATAGGTGTCACCAGAAGCAAAGGCAGGCTGCACAGAAAAGCCATAGGTGTCACCAGAAGCAAAGCCAGGCTGCACAGAAAAGTCCTAGGTGTCACCAGAAGCAAAGCCAGGCTACACAGAAAAGCAATAGGTGACACCAGAAGCAAAGCCAGGCTACACAGAAAAGCCATAGGTGACACCAGAAGCAAAGACAGGCTGCACAGAAAAGCCATAGGTGTCACCAGAAGCAAAGCCAGGCTGCACAGAAAAGCCATAGGCGTCACCAGAAGCAAAGCCAGGCTGCACAGAAAAGCCATAGGTGTCACCAGAAGCAAAGCCAGGCTGCACAGAAAAGCCATAGGTGTCACCAGAAGCAAAGCCAGGCTGCACAGAAAAGCCATAGGTGTCACCAGAAGCAAAGCCAGGCTGCACAGAAAAGCCATAGGTGTCACCAGAAGCAAAGCCAGGCTACACAGAAAAGCCATAGGTGTCACCAGAAGCAAAGGCAGGCTGCACAGAAAAGCCATAGGTGTCACCAGAAGCAAAGGCAGGCAGCACAGAAAAGCCATAGGTGTCACCAGAAGCAAAGGCAGGCAGCACAGAAAAGCCATAGGTGTCACCAGAAGCAAAGGCAGGCAGCACAGAAAAGCCATAGGTGTCACCAGAAGCAAAGCCAGGCTGCACAGAAAAGCCATAGGTGTCACCAGAAGCAAAGCCAGGCTGCACAGAAAAGTCCTAGGTGTCACCAGAAGCAAAGCCAGGCTGCACAGAAAAGCCATAGGTGTCACCAGAAGCAAAGCCAGGCTACACAGAAAAGCCATAGGTGTCACCAGAAGCAAAGGCAGGCTGCACAGAAAAGTCATAGGTGTCACCAGAAGCAAAGCCAGGCTGCAAAGAAAAGTCATAGGTGTCACCAGAAGAAAAGCCAGGCTGCACAGAAAAGCCATAGGTGACACCAGAAGCAAAGCCAGGCTGCACAGAAAAGCCATAGGTGTCACCAGAAGCAAAGCCAGGCTGCACAGAAAAGCCATAGGTGCCACCAGAAGCAATGCCAGGCAGCACAGAAAAGCCATAGGTGTCACCAGAAGCAAAGGCAGGCTGCACAGAAAAGTCATAGGTGTCACCAGAAGCAAAGCCAGGCTGCACAGAAAAGCCATGGGCGTCACCAGAAGCAAAGCCAGGCTGCACAGAAAAGCCATAGGCGTCACCAGAAGCAAAGGAAGGCTGCACAGAAAAGTCATAGGTGTCACCAGAAGCAAAGCCAGGCTGCACAGAAAAGCCATAGGTGTCACCAGAAGCAAAGCCAGGCTGCACAGAAAAGCCATAGGTGTCACCAGAAGCAAAGCCAGGCTGCACAGAAAAGTCATAGGTGTCACCAGAAGCAAAGCCAGGCTGCACAGAAAAGCCATAGGTGTCACCAGAAGCAAAGCCAGGCTACACAGAAAAGCCATAGGTGACACCAGAAGCAAAGCCAGGCTACACAGAAAAGCCATAGGTGTCACCAGAAGCAAAGGCAGGCTGCACAGAAAAGCCATAGGTGTCACCAGAAGCAAAGCCAGGCTGCACAGAAAAGCCATAGGTGTCACCAGAAGCAAAGCCAGGCTGCACAGAAAAGCCATTGGTGTCACCAGAAGCAAAGGCAGGCTGCACAGAAAAGTCATAGGTGTCACCAGAAGCAAAGCCAGGCTGCACAGAAAAGTCATAGGTGTCACCAGAAGCAAAGGCAGGCTGCACAGAAAAGCCATAGGTGTCACCAGAAGCAAAGGCAGGCTGCACAGAAAAGCCATAGGTGTCACCAGAAGCAAAGCCAGGCTGCACAGAAAAGCCATAGGTGACACCAGAAGCAAAGCCAGGCTACACAGAAAAGCCATAGGTGTCACCAGAAGCAAAGCCAGGCTGCACAGAAAAGCCATAGGTGTCACCAGAAGCAAAGCCAGGCTGCACAGAAAAGTCATTGGTGTCACCAGAAGCAAAGCCAGGCTACACAGAAAAGTCATAGGTGTCACCAGAAGCAAAGCCAGGCTGCACAGAAAAGTCATAGGTGTCACCAGAAGCAAAGCCAGGCTGCACAGAAAAGCCATAGGTGTCACCAGAAGCAAAGCCAGGCTACACAGAAAAGCCATAGGTGACACCAGAAGCAAAGCCAGGCTACACAGAAAAGCCATAGGTGTCACCAGAAGCAAAGGCAGGCTGCACAGAAAAGCCATAGGTGTCACCAGAAGCAAAGCCAGGCTGCACAGAAAAGCCATAGGTGTCACCAGAAGCAAAGCCAGGCTGCACAGAAAAGCCATAGGCGTCACCAGAAGCAAAGCCAGGCTGCACAGAAAAGCCATTGGTGTCACCAGAAGCAAAGGCAGGCTGCACAGAAAAGTCATAGGTGTCACCAGAAGCAAAGCCAGGCTGCACAGAAAAGTCATAGGTGTCACCAGAAGCAAAGCCAGGCTGCACAGAAAAGCCATAGGTGTCACCAGAAGCAAAGGCAGGCTGCACAGAAAAGCCATAGGTGTCACCAGAAGCAAAGCCAGGCTGCACAGAAAAGTCATTGGTGTCACCAGAAGCAAAGCCAGGCTGCACAGAAAAGTCATAGGTGTCACCAGAAGCAAAGCCAGGCTGCACAGAAAAGCCATAGGTGTCACCAGAAGCAAAGCCAGGCTGCACAGAAAAGTCATTGGTGTCACCAGAAGCAAAGCCAGGCTGCACAGAAAAGCCATAGGTGTCACCAGAAGCAAAGCCAGGCTACACAGAAAAGTCATAGGTGTCACCAGAAGCAAAGCCAGGCTGCACAGAAAAGTCATTGGTGTCACCAGAAGCAAAGCCAGGCTACACAGAAAAGTCATAGGTGTCACCAGAAGCAAAGCCAGGCTGCACAGAAAAGTCATAGGTGTCACCAGAAGCAAAGCCAGGCTGCACAGAAAAGTCATTGGTGTCACCAGAAGCAAAGCCAGGCTACACAGAAAAGTCATAGGTGTCACCAGAAGCAAAGCCAGGCTGCACAGAAAAGTCATAGGTGTCACCAGAAGCAAAGCCAGGCTGCACAGAAAAGTCCTAGGTGACACCAGAAGCAAAGCCAGGCTACACAGAAAAGCCATAGGCGTCACCAGAAGCAAAGCCAGGCTGCACAGAAAAGCCATAGGTGTCACCAGAAGCAAAGCCAGGCTACACAGAAAAGCCATAGGTGACACCAGAAGCAAAGCCAGGCTGCACAGAAAAGCCATAGGTGTCACCAGAAGCAAAGCCAGGCTACACAGAAAAGCAATAGGTGACACCAGAAGCAAAGCCAGGCTACACAGAAAAGCCATAGGTGACACCAGAAGCAAAGCCAGGCTGCACAGAAAAGCCATAGGTGTCACCAGAAGCAAAGCCAGGCTGCACAGAAAAGCCATAGGTGTCACCAGAAGCAAAGCCAGGCTGCACAGAAAAGTCCTAGGTGTCACCAGAAGCAAAGCCAGGCTACACAGAAAAGCCATAGGTGTCACCAGAAGCAAAGGCAGGCAGCACAGAAAAGCCATAGGTGTCACCAGAAGCAAAGGCAGGCAGCACAGAAAAGCCATAGGTGTCACCAGAAGCAAAGCCAGGCTGCACAGAAAAGTCCTAGGTGACACCAGAAGCAAAGCCAGGCTGCACAGAAAAGCCATAGGCGTCACCAGAAGCAAAGCCAGGCTGCACAGAAAAGCCATAGGTGTCACCAGAAGCAAAGCCAGGCTGCACAGAAAAGTCATAGGTGTCACCAGAAGCAAAGCCAGGCTGCACAGAAAAGTCATAGGTGTCACCAGAAGCAAAGCCAGGCTACACAGAAAAGCCATAGGTGACACCAGACGCAAAGCCAGGCTGCACAGAAAAGCCATAGGTGTCACCAGAAGCAAAGCCAGGCTGCACAGAAAAGCCATAGGTGACACCAGACGCAAAGCCAGGCTGCACAGAAAAGCCATAGGTGTCACCAGAAGCAAAGCCAGGCTACACAGAAAAGCCATAGGTGTCACCAGAAGCAAAGCCAGGCTACACAGAAAAGCCATAGGTGTCACCAGAAGCAAAGCCAGGCTGCACAGAAAAGCCATAGGTGTCACCAGAAGCAAAGCCAGGCTACACAGAAAAGCCATAGGTGTCACCAGAAGCAAAGCCAGGCTGCACAGAAAAGCCATAGGTGTCACCAGAAGCAAAGCCAGGCTGCCCAGAAAAGCCATAGGTGACACCAGAAGCAAAGCCAGGCTGCACAGAAAAGCCATAGGTGTCACCAGAAGCAAAGCCAGGCTACACAGAAAAGCCATAGGTGTCACCAGAAGCAAAGCCAGGCTACACAGAAAAGCCATAGGTGTCACCAGAAGCAAAGCCAGGCTGCCCAGAAAAGCCATAGGTGACACCAGAAGCAAAGCCAGGCTGCACAGAAAAGTCATAGGTGTCACCAGAAGCAAAGCCAGGCTACACAGAAAAGCCATAGGTGTCACCAGAAGCAAAGCCAGGCTGCACAGAAAAGCCATAGGTGTCACCAGAAGCAAAGCCAGGCTGCCCAGAAAAGCCATAGGTGACACCAGAAGCAAAGCCAGGCTGCACAGAAAAGCCATAGGTGTCACCAGAAGCAAAGCCAGGCTGCACAGAAAAGTCATAGGTGTCACCAGAAGCAAAGCCAGGCTGCACAGAAAAGTCCTAGGTGACACCAGAAGCAAAGCCAGGCTACACAGAAAAGCAATAGGTGACACCAGAAGCAAAGCCAGGCTACACAGAAAAGCCATAGGTGTCACCAGAAGCAAAGCCAGGCTGCACAGAAAAGCCATAGGTGTCACCAGAAGCAAAGCCAGGCTGCACAGAAAAGTCCTAGGTGTCACCAGAAGCAAAGCCAGGCTACACAGAAAAGCCATAGGTGTCACCAGAAGCAAAGGCAGGCAGCACAGAAAAGCCATAGGTGTCACCAGAAGCAAAGGCAGGCAGCACAGAAAAGCCATAGGTGTCACCAGAAGCAAAGCCAGGCTGCACAGAAAAGCCATAGGCGTCACCAGAAGCAAAGGAAGGCTGCACAGAAAAGCCATAGGTGTCACCAGAAGCAAAGGCAGGCTGCACAGAAAAGCCATAGGTGTCACCAGAAGCAAAGCCAGGCTGCACAGAAAAGTCATAGGTGTCACCAGAAGCAAAGCCAGGCTGCACAGAAAAGCCATAGGTGTCACCAGAAGCAAAGCCAGGCTGCACAGAAAAGCCATAGGCGTCACCAGAAGCAAAGCCAGGCTGCACAGAAAAGCCATAGGTGTCACCAGAAGCAAAGGCAGGCTGCACAGAAAAGCCATAGGTGTCACCAGAAGCAAAGCCAGGCTGCACAGAAAAGCCATAGGTGTCACCAGAAGCAAAGCCAGGCTACACAGAAAAGCCATAGGTGTCACCAGAAGCAAAGGCAGGCTGCACAGAAAAGCCATAGGTGTCACCAGAAGCAAAGGAAGGCTGCACAGAAAAGCCATAGGTGTCACCAGAAGCAAAGGCAGGCTGCACAGAAAAGCCATAGGTGTCACCAGAAGCAAAGCCAGGCTGCACAGAAAAGTCCTAGGTGTCACCAGAAGCAAAGCCAGGCTACACAGAAAAGCAATAGGTGACACCAGAAGCAAAGCCAGGCTACACAGAAAAGCCATAGGTGACACCAGAAGCAAAGACAGGCTGCACAGAAAAGCCATAGGTGTCACCAGAAGCAAAGCCAGGCTGCACAGAAAAGCCATAGGCGTCACCAGAAGCAAAGCCAGGCTGCACAGAAAAGCCATAGGTGTCACCAGAAGCAAAGCCAGGCTGCACAGAAAAGCCATAGGTGTCACCAGAAGCAAAGCCAGGCTGCACAGAAAAGCCATAGGTGTCACCAGAAGCAAAGCCAGGCTGCACAGAAAAGCCATAGGTGTCACCAGAAGCAAAGCCAGGCTACACAGAAAAGCCATAGGTGTCACCAGAAGCAAAGGCAGGCTGCACAGAAAAGCCATAGGTGTCACCAGAAGCAAAGGCAGGCAGCACAGAAAAGCCATAGGTGTCACCAGAAGCAAAGGCAGGCAGCACAGAAAAGCCATAGGTGTCACCAGAAGCAAAGGCAGGCAGCACAGAAAAGCCATAGGTGTCACCAGAAGCAAAGCCAGGCTGCACAGAAAAGCCATAGGTGTCACCAGAAGCAAAGCCAGGCTGCACAGAAAAGTCCTAGGTGTCACCAGAAGCAAAGCCAGGCTGCACAGAAAAGCCATAGGTGTCACCAGAAGCAAAGCCAGGCTACACAGAAAAGCCATAGGTGTCACCAGAAGCAAAGCCAGGCTGCACAGAAAAGTCATAGGTGTCACCAGAAGCAAAGCCTGGCTGCACAGAAAAGCCATAGGTGTCACCAGAAGCAAAGCCAGGCTGCACAGAAAAGCCATAGGTGTCACCAGAAGCAAAGCCAGGCTGCACAGAAAAGTCATAGGTGTCACCAGAAGCAAAGGCAGGCTGCACAGAAAAGCCATAGGTGTCACCAGAAGCAAAGCCAGGCTGCACAGAAAAGTCATAGGTGTCACCAGAAGCAAAGCCAGGCTGCACAGAAAAGTCATAGGTGTCACCAGAAGCAAAGCCAGGCTGCACAGAAAAGCCATAGGTGTCACCAGAAGCAAAGGCAGGCTGCACAGAAAAGTCATAGGTGTCACCAGAAGCAAAGCCAGGCTGCACAGAAAAGCCATAGGTGTCACCAGAAGCAAAGGCAGGCTGCACAGAAAAGTCATAGGTGTCACCAGAAGCAAAGCCAGGCTGCAAAGAAAAGTCATAGGTGTCACCAGAAGAAAAGCCAGGCTGCACAGAAAAGCCATAGGTGACACCAGAAGCAAAGCCAGGCTGCACAGAAAAGCCATAGGTGTCACCAGAAGCAAAGCCAGGCTGCACAGAAAAGCCATAGGTGCCACCAGAAGCAATGCCAGGCAGCACAGAAAAGCCATAGGTGTCACCAGAAGCAAAGGCAGGCTGCACAGAAAAGTCATAGGTGTCACCAGAAGCAAAGCCAGGCTGCAAAGAAAAGTCATAGGTGTCACCAGAAGCAAAGCCAGGCTGCACAGAAAAGCCATAGGCGTCACCAGAAGCAAAGCCAGGCTGCACAGAAAAGCCATAGGTGTCACCAGAAGCAAAGCCAGGCTGCACAGAAAAGCCATAGGTGCCACCAGAAGCAAAGCCAGGCAGCACAGAAAAGCCATAGGTGTCACCAGAAGCAAAGGCAGGCTGCACAGAAAAGTCATAGGTGTCACCAGAAGCAAAGCCAGGCTGCAAAGAAAAGTCATAGGTGTCACCAGAAGCAAAGGCAGGCTGCACAGAAAAGCCATAGGTGTCACCAGAAGCAAAGCCAGGCTGCACAGAAAAGCCATAGGTGTCACCAGAAGCAAAGCCAGGCTGCACAGAAAAGCCATAGGCGTCACCAGAAGGAAAGCCAGGCTGCACAGAAAAGCCATAGGTGTCACCAGAAGCAAAGCCAGGCTGCACAGAAAAGCCATAGGTGTCACCAGAAGCAAAGCCAGGCTGCACAGAAAAGCCATAGGCGTCACCAGAAGGAAAGCCAGGCTGCACAGAAAAGCCATAGGTGTCACCAGAAGCAAAGCCAGGCTGCACAGAAAAGCCATAGGTGTCACCAGAAGCAAAATCAGGCTACACAGAAAAGTCATAGGTGTCACCAGAAGCAAAGCCAGGCTGCACAGAAAAGTCATAGGTGTCACCAGAAGCAAAGCCAGGCTGCACAGAAAAGCCATAGGTGTCACCAGAAGCAAAGCCAGGCTGCACAGAAAAGTCATAGGTGTCACCAGAAGCAAAGCCAGGCTGCACAGAAAAGTCATTGGTGTCACCAGAAGCAAAGCCAGGCTGCACAGAAAAGTCATAGGTGTCACCAGAAGCAAAGCCAGGCTGCACAGAAAAGTCATAGGTGTCACCAGAAGCAAAGCCAGGCTGCACAGAAAAGTCATAGGTGTCACCAGAAGCAAAGCCAGGCTGCACAGAAAAGCCATAGGTGTCACCAGAAGCAAAGCCAGGCTGCACAGAAAAGTCATAGGTGTCACCAGAAGCAAAGCCAGGCTACACAGAAAAGCCATAGGTGTCACCAGAAGCAAAGCCAGGCTGCACAGAAAAGCCATAGGTGTCACCAGAAGCAAAGCCAGGCTGCACAGAAAAGTCATAGGTGTCACCAGAAGCAAAGCCAGGCTACACAGAAAAGCCATAGGTGTCACCAGAAGCAAAGCCAGGCTGCACAGAAAAGCCATAGGTGACACCAGAAGCAAAGCCAGGCTGCACAGAAAAGCCATAAGTGTCACCAGAAGCAAAGGCAGGCTGCACAGAAAAGCCATAGGTGACACCAGAAGCAAAGCCAGGCTACACAGAAAAGCCATAGGTGTCACCAGAAGCAAAGCCAGGCTGCCCAGAAAAGCCATAGGTGTCACCAGAAGCAAAGCCAGGCTGCACAGAAAAGCCATAGGTGTCACCAGAAGCAAAGCCAGGCTGCACAGAAAAGCCATAGGTGTCACCAGAAGCAAAGCCAGGCTACACAGAAAAGTCATAGGTGTCACCAGAAGCAAAGCCAGGCTGCACAGAAAAGCCATAGGTGTCACCAGAAGCAAAGCCAGGCTGCACAGAAAAGCCATAGGTGTCACCAGAAGCAAAGGCAGGCTGCACAGAAAAGCCATAGGTGTCACCAGAAGCAAAGCCAGGCTGCACAGAAAAGCCATAGGTGTCACCAGAAGCAAAGCCAGGCTGCACAGAAAAGTCATAGGTGTCACCAGAAGCAAAGCCAGGCTGCACAGAAAAGTCATAGTTGTCACCAGAAGCAAAGCCAGGCTGCACAGAAAAGTCATAGGTGTCACCAGAAGCAAAGGCAGGCTGCACAGAAAAGCCATAGGTGTCACCAGAAGCAAAGCCAGGCTGCACAGAAAAGCCATAGGTGCCATCAGAAGCAAAGCCAGGCTGCACAGAAAAGCCATAGGTGTCACCAGAAGCAAAGGCAGGCTTCACAGAAAAGTCATAGGTGTCACCAGAAGCAAAGCCAGGCTACACAGAGAAGTCATAGGTGTCACCAGAAGCAAAGGCAGGCTGCACAGAAAAGCCATAGGTGTCACCAGAAGCAAAGGCAGGCTGCACAGAAAAGTCATAGGTGTCACCAGAAGCAAAGCCAGGCTACACAGAAAAGCCATAGGTGACACCAGAAGCAAAGCCAGGCTACACAGAAAAGCCATAGGTGTCACCAGAAGCAAAGCCAGGCTACACAGAAAAGCCATAGGTGACACCAGAAGCAAAGCCAGGCTGCACAGAAAAGTCATAGGTGTCACCAGAAGCAAAGCCAGGCTGCCCAGAAAAGCCATAGGTGTCACCAGAAGCAAAGCCAGGCTGCACAGAAAAGCCATAGGTGTCACCAGAAGCAAAGCCAGGCTGCACAGAAAAGCCATAGGTGTCACCAGAAGCAAAGCCAGGCTGCACAGAAAAGCCATAGGTGTCACCAGAAGCAAAGGCAGGCTGCACAGAAAAGCCATAGGTGTCACCAGAAGCAAAGCCAGGCTGCACAGAAAAGCCATAGGTGTCACCAGAAGCAAAGCCAGGCTGCACAGAAAAGTCATAGGTGTCACCAGAAGCAAAGCCAGGCTGCACAGAAAAGCCATAGGTGTCACCAGAAGCAAACGCAGGCTGCACAGAAAAGCCATAGGTGTCACCAGAAGCAAAGGCAGGCTGCACAGAAAAGCCATAGGTGTCACCAGAAGCAAAGGCAGGCTGCACAGAAAAGCCATAGGTGTCACCAGAAGCAAAGCCAGGCTGCACAGAAAAGCCATAGGTGCCATCAGAAGCAAAGCCAGGCTGCACAGAAAAGCCATAGGTGTCACCAGAAGCAAAGGCAGGCTTCACAGAAAAGCCATAGGTGTCACCAGAAGCAAAGCCAGGCTACACAGAGAAGTCATAGGTGTCACCAGAAGCAAAGGCAGGCTGCACAGAAAAGCCATAGGTGTCACCAGAAGCAAAGGCAGGCTGCACAGAAAAGTCATAGGTGTCACCAGAAGCAAAGCCAGGCTACACAGAAAAGCCATAGGTGACACCAGAAGCAAAGCCAGGCTACACAGAAAAGCCATAGGTGTCACCAGAAGCAAAGCCAGGCTACACAGAAAAGCCATAGGTGTCACCAGAAGCAAAGCCAGGCTACACAGAAAAGCCATAGGTGTCACCAGAAGCAAAGCCAGGCTGCCCAGAAAAGCCATAGGTGTCACCAGAAGCAAAGCCAGGCTGCACAGAAAAGCCATAGGTGACACCAGAAGCAAAGCCAGGCTACACAGAAAAGCCATAGGTGTCACCAGAAGCAAAGCCAGGCTACACAGAAAAGCCATAGGTGTCACCAGAAGCAAAGCCAGGCTGCCCAGAAAAGCCATAGGTGTCACCAGAAGCAAAGCCAGGCTGCACAGAAAAGCCATAGGTGTCACCAGAAGCAAAGCCATGCTGCACAGAAAAGCCATAGGTGTCACCAGAAGCAAAGCCAGGCTGCACAGAAAAGCCATAGGTGTCACCAGAAGCAAAGCCAGGCTGCACAGAAAAGCCATAGGTGTCACCAGAAGCAAAGCCAGGCTGCACAGAAAAGTCATAGGTGTCACCAGAAGCAAAGCCAGGCTGCACAGAAAAGTCATAGGTGACACCAGAAGCAAAGCCAGGCTTCACAGAAAAGTCATAGGTGTCACCAGAAGCAAAGCCAGGCTGCACAGAAAAGCCATAGGTGTCACCAGAAGCAAAGCCAGGCTACACAGAAAAGCCATAGGTGTCACCAGAAGCAAAGCCAGGCTCCACAGGAAAGCCATAGGTGTCACCAGAAGCAAAGGCAGGCTGCACAGGAAAGCCATAGGTGTCACCAGAAGCAAAGGCAGGCTGCACAGAAAAGTCATAGGTGTCACCAGAAGCAAAGGCAGGCTGCACAGAAAAGTCATAGGTGTCACCAGAAGCAAAGCCAGGCTGCACAGAAAAGTCATAGTTGTCACCAGAAGCAAAGCCAGGCTGCACAGAAAAGTCATAGTTGTCACCAGAAGCAAAGCCAGGCTGCACAGAAAAGCCATAGGTGTCACCAGAAGCAAAGCCAGGCTGCACAGAAAAGTCATAGGTGTCACCAGAAGCAAAGCCAGGCTGCACAGAAAAGCCATAGGTGTCACCAGAAGCAAAGCCAGGCTACACAGAAAAGCCATAGGTGTCACCAGAAGCAAAGCCAGGCTCCACAGGAAAGCCATAGGTGTCACCAGAAGCAAAGGCAGGCTGCACAGGAAAGCCATAGGTGTCACCAGAAGCAAAGGCAGGCTGCACAGAAAAGTCATAGGTGTCACCAGAAGCAAAGGCAGGCTGCACAGAAAAGTCATAGGTGTCACCAGAAGCAAAGCCAGGCTGCACAGAAAAGTCATAGTTGTCACCAGAAGCAAAGCCAGGCTGCACAGAAAAGTCATAGTTGTCACCAGAAGCAAAGCCAGGCTGCACAGAAAAGCCATAGGTGTCACCAGAAGCAAAGCCAGGCTGCACAGAAAAGCCATAGGTGTCACCAGAAGCAAAGCCAGGCTGCACAGAAAAGTCATAGGTGTCACCAGAAGCAAAGGCAGGCTGCACAGAAAAGCCATAGGTGTCACCAGAAGCAAAGCCAGGCTGCACAGAAAAGCCATAGGTGTCACCAGAAGCAAAGCCAGGCTTCACAGAAAAGCCATAGGTGTCACCAGAAGCAAAGCCTGGCTGCACAGAAAAGTCATAGGTGCCATCAGAAGCAAAGCCAGGCTGCACAGAAAAGCCATAGGTGTCACCAGAAGCAAAGGCAGGCTGCACAGAAAAGCCATAGGTGTCACCAGAAGCAAAGGCAGGCTGCACAGAAAAGTCATAGGTGCCATCAGAAGCAAAGCCAGGCTGCACAGAAAAGCCATAGGTGTCACCAGAAGCAAAGGCAGGCTGCACAGAAAAGCCATAGGTGCCATCAGAAGCAAAGCCAGGCTGCACAGAAAAGCCATAGGTGTCACCAGAAGCAAAGGCAGGCTTCACAGAAAAGTCATAGGTGTCACCAGAAGCAAAGCCAGGCTGCACAGAAAAGCCATAGGTGACACCAGAAGCAAAGCCAGGCTGCACAGAAAAGCCATAGGTGTCACCAGAAGCAAAGCCAGGCTGCACAGAAAAGCCATAGGCGTCACCAGAAGCAAAGCCAGGCTGCACAGAAAAGCCATAGGTGTCACCAGAAGCAAAGCCAGGCTGCACAGAAAAGCCATAGGTGCCACCAGAAGCAAAGCCAGGCAGCACAGAAAAGCCATAGGTGTCACCAGAAGCAAAGGCAGGCTGCACAGAAAAGTCATAGGTGTCACCAGAAGCAAAGCCAGGCTGCAAAGAAAAGTCATAGGTGTCACCAGAAGCAAAGGCAGGCTGCACAGAAAAGCCATAGGTGTCACCAGAAGCAAAGCCAGGCTGCACAGAAAAGCCATAGGTGTCACCAGAAGCAAAGCCAGGCTGCACAGAAAAGCCATAGGCGTCACCAGAAGGAAAGCCAGGCTGCACAGAAAAGCCATAGGTGTCACCAGAAGCAAAGCCAGGCTGCACAGAAAAGCCATAGGTGTCACCAGAAGCAAAGCCAGGCTGCACAGAAAAGCCATAGGCGTCACCAGAAGGAAAGCCAGGCTGCACAGAAAAGCCATAGGTGTCACCAGAAGCAAAGCCAGGCTGCACAGAAAAGCCATAGGTGTCACCAGAAGCAAAATCAGGCTACACAGAAAAGTCATAGGTGTCACCAGAAGCAAAGCCAGGCTGCACAGAAAAGTCATAGGTGTCACCAGAAGCAAAGCCAGGCTGCACAGAAAAGCCATAGGTGTCACCAGAAGCAAAGCCAGGCTGCACAGAAAAGTCATAGGTGTCACCAGAAGCAAAGCCAGGCTGCACAGAAAAGTCATTGGTGTCACCAGAAGCAAAGCCAGGCTGCACAGAAAAGTCATAGGTGTCACCAGAAGCAAAGCCAGGCTGCACAGAAAAGTCATAGGTGTCACCAGAAGCAAAGCCAGGCTGCACAGAAAAGTCATAGGTGTCACCAGAAGCAAAGCCAGGCTGCACAGAAAAGCCATAGGTGTCACCAGAAGCAAAGCCAGGCTGCACAGAAAAGTCATAGGTGTCACCAGAAGCAAAGCCAGGCTACACAGAAAAGCCATAGGTGTCACCAGAAGCAAAGCCAGGCTGCACAGAAAAGCCATAGGTGTCACCAGAAGCAAAGCCAGGCTGCACAGAAAAGTCATAGGTGTCACCAGAAGCAAAGCCAGGCTACACAGAAAAGCCATAGGTGTCACCAGAAGCAAAGCCAGGCTGCACAGAAAAGCCATAGGTGACACCAGAAGCAAAGCCAGGCTGCACAGAAAAGCCATAAGTGTCACCAGAAGCAAAGGCAGGCTGCACAGAAAAGCCATAGGTGACACCAGAAGCAAAGCCAGGCTACACAGAAAAGCCATAGGTGTCACCAGAAGCAAAGCCAGGCTGCCCAGAAAAGCCATAGGTGTCACCAGAAGCAAAGCCAGGCTGCACAGAAAAGCCATAGGTGTCACCAGAAGCAAAGCCAGGCTGCACAGAAAAGCCATAGGTGTCACCAGAAGCAAAGCCAGGCTACACAGAAAAGTCATAGGTGTCACCAGAAGCAAAGCCAGGCTGCACAGAAAAGCCATAGGTGTCACCAGAAGCAAAGCCAGGCTGCACAGAAAAGCCATAGGTGTCACCAGAAGCAAAGGCAGGCTGCACAGAAAAGCCATAGGTGTCACCAGAAGCAAAGCCAGGCTGCACAGAAAAGCCATAGGTGTCACCAGAAGCAAAGCCAGGCTGCACAGAAAAGTCATAGGTGTCACCAGAAGCAAAGCCAGGCTGCACAGAAAAGTCATAGTTGTCACCAGAAGCAAAGCCAGGCTGCACAGAAAAGTCATAGGTGTCACCAGAAGCAAAGGCAGGCTGCACAGAAAAGCCATAGGTGTCACCAGAAGCAAAGCCAGGCTGCACAGAAAAGCCATAGGTGCCATCAGAAGCAAAGCCAGGCTGCACAGAAAAGCCATAGGTGTCACCAGAAGCAAAGGCAGGCTTCACAGAAAAGTCATAGGTGTCACCAGAAGCAAAGCCAGGCTACACAGAGAAGTCATAGGTGTCACCAGAAGCAAAGGCAGGCTGCACAGAAAAGCCATAGGTGTCACCAGAAGCAAAGGCAGGCTGCACAGAAAAGTCATAGGTGTCACCAGAAGCAAAGCCAGGCTACACAGAAAAGCCATAGGTGACACCAGAAGCAAAGCCAGGCTACACAGAAAAGCCATAGGTGTCACCAGAAGCAAAGCCAGGCTACACAGAAAAGCCATAGGTGACACCAGAAGCAAAGCCAGGCTGCACAGAAAAGTCATAGGTGTCACCAGAAGCAAAGCCAGGCTGCCCAGAAAAGCCATAGGTGTCACCAGAAGCAAAGCCAGGCTGCACAGAAAAGCCATAGGTGTCACCAGAAGCAAAGCCAGGCTGCACAGAAAAGCCATAGGTGTCACCAGAAGCAAAGCCAGGCTGCACAGAAAAGCCATAGGTGTCACCAGAAGCAAAGGCAGGCTGCACAGAAAAGCCATAGGTGTCACCAGAAGCAAAGCCAGGCTGCACAGAAAAGCCATAGGTGTCACCAGAAGCAAAGCCAGGCTGCACAGAAAAGTCATAGGTGTCACCAGAAGCAAAGCCAGGCTGCACAGAAAAGCCATAGGTGTCACCAGAAGCAAAGCCAGGCTGCACAGAAAAGCCATAGGTGTCACCAGAAGCAAACGCAGGCTGCACAGAAAAGCCATAGGTGTCACCAGAAGCAAAGGCAGGCTGCACAGAAAAGCCATAGGTGTCACCAGAAGCAAAGCCAGGCTGCACAGAAAAGCCATAGGTGCCATCAGAAGCAAAGCCAGGCTGCACAGAAAAGCCATAGGTGTCACCAGAAGCAAAGGCAGGCTTCACAGAAAAGCCATAGGTGTCACCAGAAGCAAAGCCAGGCTACACAGAGAAGTCATAGGTGTCA
Organism: Gastrophryne carolinensis; assembly: GCA_027917425.1. Taxonomy (NCBI): domain Eukaryota; kingdom Metazoa; phylum Chordata; class Amphibia; order Anura; family Microhylidae; genus Gastrophryne; species Gastrophryne carolinensis. The sequence goes on from CM051235.1 coordinate 411,746,611, forward strand.
CCAGAAGCAAAGGCAGGCTGCACAGAAAAGCCATAGGTGTCACCAGAAGCAAAGGCAGGCTGCACAGAAAAGTCATAGGTGTCACCAGAAGCAAAGCCAGGCTACACAGAAAAGCCATAGGTGACACCAGAAGCAAAGCCAGGCTACACAGAAAAGCCATAGGTGTCACCAGAAGCAAAGCCAGGCTACACAGAAAAGCCATAGGTGTCACCAGAAGCAAAGCCAGGCTACACAGAAAAGCCATAGGTGTCACCAGAAGCAAAGCCAGGCTGCCCAGAAAAGCCATAGGTGTCACCAGAAGCAAAGCCAGGCTGCACAGAAAAGCCATAGGTGACACCAGAAGCAAAGCCAGGCTACACAGAAAAGCCATAGGTGTCACCAGAAGCAAAGCCAGGCTACACAGAAAAGCCATAGGTGTCACCAGAAGCAAAGCCAGGCTGCCCAGAAAAGCCATAGGTGTCACCAGAAGCAAAGCCAGGCTGCACAGAAAAGCCATAGGTGTCACCAGAAGCAAAGCCATGCTGCACAGAAAAGCCATAGGTGTCACCAGAAGCAAAGCCAGGCTGCACAGAAAAGCCATAGGTGTCACCAGAAGCAAAGCCAGGCTGCACAGAAAAGCCATAGGTGTCACCAGAAGCAAAGCCAGGCTGCACAGAAAAGTCATAGGTGTCACCAGAAGCAAAGCCAGGCTGCACAGAAAAGTCATAGGTGACACCAGAAGCAAAGCCAGGCTTCACAGAAAAGTCATAGGTGTCACCAGAAGCAAAGCCAGGCTGCACAGAAAAGCCATAGGTGTCACCAGAAGCAAAGCCAGGCTACACAGAAAAGCCATAGGTGTCACCAGAAGCAAAGCCAGGCTCCACAGGAAAGCCATAGGTGTCACCAGAAGCAAAGCCAGGCTACACAGAAAAGTCATAGTTGTCACCAGAAGCAAAGCCAGGCTGCACAGAAAAGTCATAGTTGTCACCAGAAGCAAAGCCAGGCTGCACAGAAAAGTCATAGTTGTCACCAGAAGCAAAGCCAGGCTGCACAGAAAAGCCATAGGTGTCACCAGAAGCAAAGCCAGGCTGCACAGAAAAGTCATAGGTGTCACCAGAAGCAAAGCCAGGCTGCACAGAAAAGCCATAGGTGTCACCAGAAGCAAAGCCAGGCTACACAGAAAAGCCATAGGTGTCACCAGAAGCAAAGCCAGGCTCCACAGGAAAGCCATAGGTGTCACCAGAAGCAAAGGCAGGCTGCACAGGAAAGCCATAGGTGTCACCAGAAGCAAAGGCAGGCTGCACAGAAAAGTCATAGGTGTCACCAGAAGCAAAGGCAGGCTGCACAGAAAAGTCATAGGTGTCACCAGAAGCAGAGCCAGGCTGCACAGAAAAGTCATAGTTGTCACCAGAAGCAAAGCCAGGCTGCACAGAAAAGTCATAGTTGTCACCAGAAGCAAAGCCAGGCTGCACAGAAAAGCCATAGGTGTCACCAGAAGCAAAGCCAGGCTGCACAGAAAAGCCATAGGTGTCACCAGAAGCAAAGCCAGGCTGCACAGAAAAGTCATAGGTGTCACCAGAAGCAAAGGCAGGCTGCACAGAAAAGCCATAGGTGTCACCAGAAGCAAAGCCAGGCTGCACAGAAAAGCCATAGGTGTCACCAGAAGCAAAGCCAGGCTTCACAGAAAAGCCATAGGTGTCACCAGAAGCAAAGCCTGGCTGCACAGAAAAGTCATAGGTGCCATCAGAAGCAAAGCCAGGCTGCACAGAAAAGCCATAGGTGTCACCAGAAGCAAAGGCAGGCTGCACAGAAAAGCCATAGGTGTCACCAGAAGCAAAGGCAGGCTGCACAGAAAAGTCATAGGTGCCATCAGAAGCAAAGCCAGGCTGCACAGAAAAGCTATAGGTGTCACCAGAAGCAAAGGCAGGCTGCACAGAAAAGCCATAGGTGCCATCAGAAGCAAAGCCAGGCTGCACAGAAAAGCCATAGGTGTCACCAGAAGCAAAGGCAGGCTTCACAGAAAAGTCATAGGTGTCACCAGAAGCAAAGCCAGGCTACACAGAGAAGTCATAGGTGTCACCAGAAGCAAAGGCAGGCTACACAGAAAAGCCATAGGTGTCACCAGAAGCAAAGCCAGGCTGCACAGAAAAGTCATAGGTGTCACCAGAAGCAAAGCCAGGCTGCACAGAAAAGCCATAGGCGTCACCAGAAGCAAAGCCAGGCTGCACAGAAAAGCCATAGGTGTCACCAGAAGCAAAGCCTGGCTGCACAGAAAAGTCATAGGTGCCATCAGAAGCAAAGCCAGGCTGCACAGAAAAGCCATAGGTGTCACCAGAAGCAAAGGCAGGCTGCACAGAAAAGCCATAGGTGCCATCAGAAGCAAAGCCAGGCTGCACAGAAAAGCCATAGGTGTCACCAGAAGCAAAGGCAGGCTTCACAGAAAAGTCATAGGTGTCACCAGAAGCAAAGCCAGGCTACACAGAGAAGTCATAGGTGTCACCAGAAGCAAAGGCAGGCTTCACAGAAAAGTCATAGGTGTCACCAGAAGCAAAGCCAGGCTACACAGAGAAGCCATAGGTGTCACCAGAAGCAAAGGCAGGCTGCACAGAAAAGTCATAGGTGTCACCAGAAGCAAAGCCAGGCTGCACAGAAAAGTCATAGGTGTCACCAGAAGCAAAGCCAGGCTGCACAGAAAAGCCATAGGCGTCACCAGAAGCAAAGCCAGGCTGCACAGAAAAGCCATAGGTGTCACCAGAAGCAAAGCCAGGCTGCCCAGAAAAGTCATAGGTGTCACCAGAAGCAAAACCAGGCTGCACAGAAAAGTCATAGGTGTCACCAGAAGCAAAACCAGGCTACACAGAAAAGCCATAGGTGACACCAGAAGCAAAGCCAGGCTGCACAGAAAAGTCATAGGTGTCACCAGAAGCAAAGCCAGGCTACACAGAAAAGCCATAGGTGACACCAGAAGCAAAGCCAGGCTACACAGAAAAGCCATAGGTGTCACCAGAAGCAAAGCCAGGCTACACAGAAAAGCCATAGGTGACACCAGAAGCAAAGCCAGGCTGCACAGAAAAGCCATAGGTGTCACCAGAAGCAAAGCCAGGCTGCACAGAAAAGTCATAGTTGTCACCAGAAGCAAAGCCAGGCTGCACAGAAAAGCCATAGGTGTCACGAGAAGCAAAGCCAGGCTGCACAGAAAAGCCATAGGTGTCACCAGAAGCAAAGCCAGGCTGCACAGAAAAGTCATAGGTGTCACCAGAAGCAAAGGCAGGCTGCACAGAAAAGCCATAGGTGTCACCAGAAGCAAAGCCAGGCTGCACAGAAAAGCCATAGGTGTCACCAGAAGCAAAGCCAGGCTTCACAGAAAAGCCATAGGTGTCACCAGAAGCAAAGCCTGGCTGCACAGAAAAGTCATAGGTGCCATCAGAAGCAAAGCCAGGCTGCACAGAAAAGCCATAGGTGCCATCAGAAGCAAAGCCAGGCTGCACAGAAAAGCCATAGGTGTCACCAGAAGCAAAGGCAGGCTGCACAGAAAAGCCATAGGTGTCACCAGAAGCAAAGGCAGGCTGCACAGAAAAGTCATAGGTGCCATCAGAAGCAAAGCCAGGCTGCACAGAAAAGCCATAGGTGTCACCAGAAGCAAAGGCAGGCTGCACAGAAAAGCCATAGGTGCCATCAGAAGCAAAGCCAGGCTGCACAGAAAAGCCATAGGTGTCACCAGAAGCAAAGGCAGGCTTCACAGAAAAGTCATAGGTGTCACCAGAAGCAAAGCCAGGCTACACAGAAAAGCCATAGGTGTCACCAGAAGCAAAGCCAGGCTGCACAGAAAAGTCATAGGTGTCACCAGAAGCAAAGGCAGGCTTCACAGAAAAGTCATAGGTGTCACCAGAAGCAAAGCCAGGCTACACAGAAAAGCCATAGGTGTCACCAGAAGCAAAGCCAGGCTGCACAGAAAAGCCATAGGTGTCACCAGAAGCAAAGCCAGGCTGCACAGAAAAGCCATAGGTGTCACCAGAAGCAAAGCCAGGCTGCACAGAAAAGTCATAGGTGTCACCAGAAGCAAAGCCAGGCTGCACAGAAAAGTCATAGGTGTCACCAGAAGCAAAGCCAGGCTGCACAGAAAAGCCATAGGTGTCACCAGAAGCAAAGCCAGGCTGCCCAGAAAAGTCATAGGTGTCACCAGAAGCAAAACCAGGCTGCACAGAAAAGTCATAGGTGTCACCAGAAGCAAAGCCAGGCTGCCCAGAAAAGTCATAGGTGTCACCAGAAGCAAAACCAGGCTGCACAGAAAAGCCATAGGCGTCACCAGAAGCAAAGCCAGGCTGCACAGAAAAGCCATAGGTGTCACCAGAAGCAAAGCCTGGCTGCACAGAAAAGTCATAGGTGCCATCAGAAGCAAAGCCAGGCTGCACAGAAAAGCCATAGGTGTCACCAGAAGCAAAGGCAGGCTGCACAGAAAAGCCATAGGTGCCATCAGAAGCAAAGCCAGGCTGCACAGAAAAGCCATAGGTGTCACCAGAAGCAAAGGCAGGCTTCACAGAAAAGTCATAGGTGTCACCAGAAGCAAAGCCAGGCTACACAGAGAAGTCATAGGTGTCACCAGAAGCAAAGGCAGGCTAAACAGAAAAGCCATAGGTGTCACCAGAAGCAAAGCCAGGCTGCACAGAAAAGTCATAGGTGTCACCAGAAGCAAAGCCAGGCTGCACAGAAAAGCCATAGGTGTCACCAGAAGCAAAGCCAGGCTGCCCAGAAAAGTCATAGGTGTCACCAGAAGCAAAACCAGGCTGCACAGAAAAGTCATAGGTGTCACCAGAAGCAAAACCAGGCTACACAGAAAAGCCATAGGTGACACCAGAAGCAAAGCCAGGCTGCACAGAAAAGTCATAGGTGTCACCAGAAGCAAAGCCAGGCTACACAGAAAAGCCATAGGTGACACCAGAAGCAAAGCCAGGCTACACAGAAAAGCCATAGGTGTCACCAGAAGCAAAGCCAGGCTACACAGAAAAGCCATAGGTGTCACCAGAAGCAAAGCCAGGCTACACAGAAAAGCCATAGGTGTCACCAGAAGCAAAGCCAGGCTGCCCAGAAAAGCCATAGGTGTCACCAGAAGCAAAGCCAGGCTGCACAGAAAAGCCATAGGTGTCACCAGAAGCAAAGCCAGGCTGCCCAGAAAAGTCATAGGTGTCACCAGAAGCAAAGCCAGGCTACACAGAAAAGCCATTGGTGACACCAGAAGCAAAGCCAGGCTGCATAGAAAAGCCATAGGTGTCACCAGAAGCAAAGCCAGGCTGCACAGAAAAGTCATAGGTTTCACCAGAAGCAAAGCCAGGCTGCACAGAAAAGCCATAGGTGTCACCAGAAGCAAAGCCAGGCTGCACAGAAAAGCCATAGGTGACACCAGAAGCAAAGCCAGGCTGCATAGAAAAGCCATAGGTGTCACCAGAAGCAAAGCCAGGCTGCACAGAAAAGTCATAGGTGTCACCAGAAGCAAAGCCAGGCTGCACAGAAAAGCCATAGGTGTCACCAGAAGCAAAGCCAGGCTGCACAGAAAAGTCATAGGTGTCACCAGAAGCAAAGCCAGGCTGCACAGAAAAGCCATAGGTGTCACCAGAAGCAAAGGCAGGCTGCACAGAAAAGTCATAGGTGTCACCAGAAGCAAAGCCAGGCTGCACAGAAAAGCCATAGGTGTCACCAGAAGCAAAGGCAGGCTGCACAGAAAAGTCATAGGTGTCACCAGAAGCAAAGCCAGGCTGCAAAGAAAAGTCATAGGTGTCACCAGAAGCAAAGGCAGGCTGCACAGAAAAGCCATAGGTGTCACCAGAAGCAAAGCCAGGCTGCACAGAAAACTCATAGGTGTCACCAGAAGAAAAGCCAGGCTGCACAGAAAAGCCATAGGTGACACCAGAAGCAAAGCCAGGCTGCACAGAAAAGCCATAGGTGTCACCAGAAGCAAAGCCAGGCTGCACAGAAAAGCCATAGGCGTCACCAGAAGCAAAGCCAGGCTGCACAGAAAAGCCATAGGTGTCACCAGAAGCAAAGCCAGGCTGCACAGAAAAGCCATAGGTGCCACCAGAAGCAAAGCCAGGCAGCACAGAAAAGCCATAGGTGTCACCAGAAGCAAAGGCAGGCTGCACAGAAAAGTCATAGGTGTCACCAGAAGCAAAGCCAGGCTGCAAAGAAAAGTCATAGGTGTCACCAGAAGCAAAGGCAGGCTGCACAGAAAAGCCATAGGTGTCACCAGAAGCAAAGCCAGGCTGCACAGAAAAGCCATAGGTGTCACCAGAAGCAAAGCCAGGCTGCACAGAAAAGCCATAGGCGTCACCAGAAGGAAAGCCAGGCTGCACAGAAAAGCCATAGGTGTCACCAGAAGCAAAGCCAGGCTGCACAGAAAAGCCATAGGTGTCACCAGAAGCAAAGCCAGGCTGCACAGAAAAGCCATAGGCGTCACCAGAAGGAAAGCCAGGCTGCACAGAAAAGCCATAGGTGTCACCAGAAGCAAAGCCAGGCTGCACAGAAAAGCCATAGGTGTCACCAGAAGCAAAATCAGGCTACACAGAAAAGTCATAGGTGTCACCAGAAGCAAAGCCAGGCTGCACAGAAAAGTCATAGGTGTCACCAGAAGCAAAGCCAGGCTGCACAGAAAAGCCATAGGTGTCACCAGAAGCAAAGCCAGGCTGCACAGAAAAGTCATAGGTGTCACCAGAAGCAAAGGCAGGCTTCACAGAAAAGTCATAGGTGTCACCAGAAGCAAAGCCAGGCTACACAGAAAAGCCATAGGTGTCACCAGAAGCAAAGCCAGGCTGCACAGAAAAGCCATAGGTGTCACCAGAAGCAAAGCCAGGCTGCACAGAAAAGCCATAGGTGTCACCAGAAGCAAAGCCAGGCTGCACAGAAAAGTCATAGGTGTCACCAGAAGCAAAGCCAGGCTGCACAGAAAAGCCATAGGCGTCACCAGAAGCAAAGCCAGGCTGCACAGAAAAGCCATAGGTGTCACCAGAAGCAAAGCCTGGCTGCACAGAAAAGTCATAGGTGCCATCAGAAGCAAAGCCAGGCTGCACAGAAAAGCCATAGGTGTCACCAGAAGCAAAGGCAGGCTGCACAGAAAAGCCATAGGTGCCATCAGAAGCAAAGCCAGGCTGCACAGAAAAGCCATAGGTGTCACCAGAAGCAAAGGCAGGCTTCACAGAAAAGTCATAGGTGTCACCAGAAGCAAAGCCAGGCTACACAGAGAAGTCATAGGTGTCACCAGAAGCAAAGGCAGGCTAAACAGAAAAGCCATAGGTGTCACCAGAAGCAAAGCCAGGCTGCACAGAAAAGTCATAGGTGTCACCAGAAGCAAAGCCAGGCTGCACAGAAAAGCCATAGGTGTCACCAGAAGCAAAGCCAGGCTGCCCAGAAAAGTCATAGGTGTCACCAGAAGCAAAGCCAGGCTGCCCAGAAAAGTCATAGGTGTCACCAGAAGCAAAGCCAGGCTGCACAGAAAAGTCATAGGTGTCACCAGAAGCAAAACCAGGCTACACAGAAAAGCCATAGGTGACACCAGAAGCAAAGCCAGGCTGCACAGAAAAGTCATAGGTGTCACCAGAAGCAAAGCCAGGCTACACAGAAAAGCCATAGGTGACACCAGAAGCAAAGCCAGGCTACACAGAAAAGCCATAGGTGTCACCAGAAGCAAAGCCAGGCTACACAGAAAAGCCATAGGTGTCACCAGAAGCAAAGCCAGGCTACACAGAAAAGCCATAGGTGTCACCAGAAGCAAAGCCAGGCTGCCCAGAAAAGCCATAGGTGTCACCAGAAGCAAAGCCAGGCTGCACAGAAAAGCCATAGGTGTCACCAGAAGCAAAGCCAGGCTGCCCAGAAAAGTCATAGGTGTCACCAGAAGCAAAGCCAGGCTACACAGAAAAGCCATTGGTGACACCAGAAGCAAAGCCAGGCTGCATAGAAAAGCCATAGGTGTCACCAGAAGCAAAGCCAGGCTGCACAGAAAAGTCATAGGTTTCACCAGAAGCAAAGCCAGGCTGCACAGAAAAGCCATAGGTGTCACCAGAAGCAAAGCCAGGCTGCACAGAAAAGCCATAGGTGACACCAGAAGCAAAGCCAGGCTGCATAGAAAAGCCATAGGTGTCACCAGAAGCAAAGCCAGGCTGCACAGAAAAGTCATAGGTGTCACCAGAAGCAAAGCCAGGCTGCACAGAAAAGCCATAGGTGTCACCAGAAGCAAAGCCAGGCTGCACAGAAAAGTCATAGGTGTCACCAGAAGCAAAGCCAGGCTGCACAGAAAAGCCATAGGTGTCACCAGAAGCAAAGGCAGGCTGCACAGAAAAGTCATAGGTGTCACCAGAAGCAAAGCCAGGCTGCACAGAAAAGCCATAGGTGTCACCAGAAGCAAAGGCAGGCTGCACAGAAAAGTCATAGGTGTCACCAGAAGCAAAGCCAGGCTGCAAAGAAAAGTCATAGGTGTCACCAGAAGCAAAGGCAGGCTGCACAGAAAAGCCATAGGTGTCACCAGAAGCAAAGCCAGGCTGCACAGAAAACTCATAGGTGTCACCAGAAGAAAAGCCAGGCTGCACAGAAAAGCCATAGGTGACACCAGAAGCAAAGCCAGGCTGCACAGAAAAGCCATAGGTGTCACCAGAAGCAAAGCCAGGCTGCACAGAAAAGCCATAGGCGTCACCAGAAGCAAAGCCAGGCTGCACAGAAAAGCCATAGGTGTCACCAGAAGCAAAGCCAGGCTGCACAGAAAAGCCATAGGTGCCACCAGAAGCAAAGCCAGGCAGCACAGAAAAGCCATAGGTGTCACCAGAAGCAAAGGCAGGCTGCACAGAAAAGTCATAGGTGTCACCAGAAGCAAAGCCAGGCTGCAAAGAAAAGTCATAGGTGTCACCAGAAGCAAAGGCAGGCTGCACAGAAAAGCCATAGGTGTCACCAGAAGCAAAGCCAGGCTGCACAGAAAAGCCATAGGTGTCACCAGAAGCAAAGCCAGGCTGCACAGAAAAGCCATAGGCGTCACCAGAAGGAAAGCCAGGCTGCACAGAAAAGCCATAGGTGTCACCAGAAGCAAAGCCAGGCTGCACAGAAAAGCCATAGGTGTCACCAGAAGCAAAGCCAGGCTGCACAGAAAAGCCATAGGCGTCACCAGAAGGAAAGCCAGGCTGCACAGAAAAGCCATAGGTGTCACCAGAAGCAAAGCCAGGCTGCACAGAAAAGCCATAGGTGTCACCAGAAGCAAAATCAGGCTACACAGAAAAGTCATAGGTGTCACCAGAAGCAAAGCCAGGCTGCACAGAAAAGTCATAGGTGTCACCAGAAGCAAAGCCAGGCTGCACAGAAAAGCCATAGGTGTCACCAGAAGCAAAGCCAGGCTGCACAGAAAAGTCATAGGTGTCACCAGAAGCAAAGCCAGGCTGCACAGAAAAGTCATTGGTGTCACCAGAAGCAAAGCCAGGCTGCACAGAAAAGTCATAGGTGTCACCAGAAGCAAAGCCAGGCTGCACAGAAAAGTCATAGGTGTCACCAGAAGCAAAGCCAGGCTGCACAGAAAAGTCATAGGTGTCACCAGAAGCAAAGCCAGGCTGCACAGAAAAGCCATAGGTGTCACCAGAAGCAAAGCCAGGCTGCACAGAAAAGTCATAGGTGTCACCAGAAGCAAAGCCAGGCTACACAGAAAAGCCATAGGTGTCACCAGAAGCAAAGCCAGGCTGCACAGAAAAGCCATAGGTGTCACCAGAAGCAAAGCCAGGCTGCACAGAAAAGTCATAGGTGTCACCAGAAGCAAAGCCAGGCTGCACAGAAAAGTCATAGGTGTCACCAGAAGCAAAGGCAGGCTGCACAGAAAAGCCATAGGTGTCACCAGAAGCAAAGCCAGGCTGCACAGAAAAGTCATAGGTGTCACCAGAAGCAAAGGCAGGCTGCACAGAAAAGCCATAGGTGTCACCAGAAGCAAAGCCAGGCTGCACAGAAAAGCCATAGGTGCCATCAGAAGCAAAGCCAGGCTGCACAGAAAAGCCATAGGTGTCACCAGAAGCAAAGGCAGGCTTCACAGAAAAGTCATAGGTGTCACCAGAAGCAAAGCCAGGCTACACAGAGAAGTCATAGGTGTCACCAGAAGCAAAGGCAGGCTGCACAGAAAAGCCATAGGTGTCACCAGAAGCAAAGGCAGGCTGCACAGAAAAGTCATAGGTGTCACCAGAAGCAAAGCCAGGCTACACAGAAAAGCCATAGGTGACACCAGAAGCAAAGCCAGGCTACACAGAAAAGCCATAGGTGTCACCAGAAGCAAAGCCAGGCTACACAGAAAAGCCATAGGTGACACCAGAAGCAAAGCCAGGCTGCACAGAAAAGTCATAGGTGTCACCAGAAGCAAAGCCAGGCTGCCCAGAAAAGCCATAGGTGTCACCAGAAGCAAAGCCAGGCTGCACAGAAAAGCCATAGGTGTCACCAGAAGCAAAGCCAGGCTGCACAGAAAAGCCATAGGTGTCACCAGAAGCAAAGCCAGGCTGCACAGAAAAGCCATAGGTGTCACCAGAAGCAAAGCCAGGCTGCACAGAAAAGTCATAGGTGTCACCAGAAGCAAAGCCAGGCTACACAGAAAAGCCATAGGTGTCACCAGAAGCAAAGCCAGGCTGCACAGAAAAGCCATAGGTGTCACCAGAAGCAAAGCCAGGCTGCACAGAAAAGTCATAGGTGTCACCAGAAGCAAAGCCAGGCTGCACAGAAAAGTCATAGGTGTCACCAGAAGCAAAGGCAGGCTGCACAGAAAAGCCATAGGTGTCACCAGAAGCAAAGCCAGGCTGCACAGAAAAGTCATAGGTGTCACCAGAAGCAAAGGCAGGCTGCACAGAAAAGCCATAGGTGTCACCAGAAGCAAAGCCAGGCTGCACAGAAAAGCCATAGGTGCCATCAGAAGCAAAGCCAGGCTGCACAGAAAAGCCATAGGTGTCACCAGAAGCAAAGGCAGGCTTCACAGAAAAGTCATAGGTGTCACCAGAAGCAAAGCCAGGCTACACAGAGAAGTCATAGGTGTCACCAGAAGCAAAGGCAGGCTGCACAGAAAAGCCATAGGTGTCACCAGAAGCAAAGGCAGGCTGCACAGAAAAGTCATAGGTGTCACCAGAAGCAAAGCCAGGCTACACAGAAAAGCCATAGGTGACACCAGAAGCAAAGCCAGGCTACACAGAAAAGCCATAGGTGTCACCAGAAGCAAAGCCAGGCTACACAGAAAAGCCATAGGTGACACCAGAAGCAAAGCCAGGCTGCACAGAAAAGTCATAGGTGTCACCAGAAGCAAAGCCAGGCTGCCCAGAAAAGCCATAGGTGTCACCAGAAGCAAAGCCAGGCTGCACAGAAAAGCCATAGGTGTCACCAGAAGCAAAGCCAGGCTGCACAGAAAAGCCATAGGTGTCACCAGAAGCAAAGCCAGGCTGCACAGAAAAGCCATAGGTGTCACCAGAAGCAAAGGCAGGCTGCACAGAAAAGCCATAGGTGTCACCAGAAGCAAAGCCAGGCTGCACAGAAAAGCCATAGGTGTCACCAGAAGCAAAGCCAGGCTGCACAGAAAAGTCATAGGTGTCACCAGAAGCAAAGCCAGGCTGCACAGAAAAGCCATAGGTGTCACCAGAAGCAAAGCCAGGCTGCACAGAAAAGCCATAGGTGTCACCAGAAGCAAACGCAGGCTGCACAGAAAAGCCATAGGTGTCACCAGAAGCAAAGGCAGGCTGCACAGAAAAGCCATAGGTGTCACCAGAAGCAAAGCCAGGCTGCACAGAAAAGCCATAGGTGCCATCAGAAGCAAAGCCAGGCTGCACAGAAAAGCCATAGGTGTCACCAGAAGCAAAGGCAGGCTTCACAGAAAAGCCATAGGTGTCACCAGAAGCAAAGCCAGGCTACACAGAGAAGTCATAGGTGTCACCAGAAGCAAAGGCAGGCTGCACAGAAAAGCCATAGGTGTCACCAGAAGCAAAGGCAGGCTGCACAGAAAAGTCATAGGTGTCACCAGAAGCAAAGCCAGGCTACACAGAAAAGCCATAGGTGACACCAGAAGCAAAGCCAGGCTACACAGAAAAGCCATAGGTGTCACCAGAAGCAAAGCCAGGCTACACAGAAAAGCCATAGGTGTCACCAGAAGCAAAGCCAGGCTACACAGAAAAGCCATAGGTGTCACCAGAAGCAAAGCCAGGCTGCCCAGAAAAGCCATAGGTGTCACCAGAAGCAAAGCCAGGCTGCACAGAAAAGCCATAGGTGACACCAGAAGCAAAGCCAGGCTGCCCAGAAAAGCCATAGGTGTCACCAGAAGCAAAGCCAGGCTGCACAGAAAAGCCATAGGTGTCACCAGAAGCAAAGCCATGCTGCACAGAAAAGCCATAGGTGTCACCAGAAGCAAAGCCAGGCTGCACAGAAAAGCCATAGGTGTCACCAGAAGCAAAGCCAGGCTGCACAGAAAAGCCATAGGTGTCACCAGAAGCAAAGCCAGGCTGCACAGAAAAGCCATAGGTGTCACCAGAAGCAAAGGCAGGCTGCACAGAAAAGTCATAGGTGTCACCAGAAGCAAAGGCAGGCTGCACAGAAAAGTCATAGGTGTCACCAGAAGCAAAGCCAGGCTGCACAGAAAAGTCATAGGTGTCACCAGAAGCAAAGGCAGGCTGCACAGAAAAGCCATAGGTGTCACCAGAAGCAAAGCCAGGCTGCACAGAAAAGCCATAGGTGTCACCAGAAGCAAAGCCAGGCTTCACAGAAAAGCCATAGGTGTCACCAGAAGCAAAGCCTGGCTGCACAGAAAAGTCATAGGTGCCATCAGAAGCAAAGCCAGGCTGCACAGAAAAGCCATAGGTGTCACCAGAAGCAAAGGCAGGCTGCACAGAAAAGCCATAGGTGTCACCAGAAGCAAAGGCAGGCTGCACAGAAAAGTCATAGGTGCCATCAGAAGCAAAGCCAGGCTGCACAGAAAAGCCATAGGTGTCACCAGAAGCAAAGGCAGGCTGCACAGAAAAGCCATAGGTGCCATCAGAAGCAAAGCCAGGCTGCACAGAAAAGCCATAGGTGTCACCAGAAGCAAAGGCAGGCTTCACAGAAAAGTCATAGGTGTCACCAGAAGCAAAGCCAGGCTACACAGAGAAGTCATAGGTGTCACCAGAAGCAAAGGCAGGCTACACAGAAAAGCCATAGGTGTCACCAGAAGCAAAGCCAGGCTGCACAGAAAAGTCATAGGTGTCACCAGAAGCAAAGCCAGGCTGCACAGAAAAGCCATAGGCGTCACCAGAAGCAAAGCCAGGCTGCACAGAAAAGCCATAGGTGTCACCAGAAGCAAAGCCTGGCTGCACAGAAAAGTCATAGGTGCCATCAGAAGCAAAGCCAGGCTGCACAGAAAAGCCATAGGTGTCACCAGAAGCAAAGGCAGGCTGCACAGAAAAGCCATAGGTGCCATCAGAAGCAAAGCCAGGCTGCACAGAAAAGCCATAGGTGTCACCAGAAGCAAAGGCAGGCTTCACAGAAAAGTCATAGGTGTCACCAGAAGCAAAGCCAGGCTACACAGAGAAGTCATAGGTGTCACCAGAAGCAAAGGCAGGCTTCACAGAAAAGTCATAGGTGTCACCAGAAGCAAAGCCAGGCTACACAGAGAAGCCATAGGTGTCACCAGAAGCAAAGGCAGGCTGCACAGAAAAGTCATAGGTGTCACCAGAAGCAAAGCCAGGCTGCACAGAAAAGTCATAGGTGTCACCAGAAGCAAAGCCAGGCTGCACAGAAAAGCCATAGGCGTCACCAGAAGCAAAGCCAGGCTGCACAGAAAAGCCATAGGTGTCACCAGAAGCAAAGCCAGGCTGCCCAGAAAAGTCATAGGTGTCACCAGAAGCAAAACCAGGCTGCACAGAAAAGTCATAGGTGTCACCAGAAGCAAAACCAGGCTACACAGAAAAGCCATAGGTGACACCAGAAGCAAAGCCAGGCTGCACAGAAAAGCCATAGGTGACACCAGAAGCAAAGCCAGGCTACACAGAAAAGCCATAGGTGTCACCAGAAGCAAAGCCAGGCTACACAGAAAAGCCATAGGTGACACCAGAAGCAAAGCCAGGCTGCACAGAAAAGCCATAGGTGTCACCAGAAGCAAAGCCAGGCTGCACAGAAAAGTCATAGTTGTCACCAGAAGCAAAGCCAGGCTGCACAGAAAAGCCATAGGTGTCACCAGAAGCAAAGCCAGGCTGCACAGAAAAGTCATAGGTGTCACCAGAAGCAAAGGCAGGCTGCACAGAAAAGCCATAGGTGTCACCAGAAGCAAAGCCAGGCTGCACAGAAAAGCCATAGGTGTCACCAGAAGCAAAGCCAGGCTTCACAGAAAAGCCATAGGTGTCACCAGAAGCAAAGCCTGGCTGCACAGAAAAGTCATAGGTGCCATCAGAAGCAAAGCCAGGCTGCACAGAAAAGCCATAGGTGTCACCAGAAGCAAAGGCAGGCTGCACAGAAAAGCCATAGGTATCACCAGAAGCAAAGGCAGGCTGCACAGAAAAGTCATAGGTGCCATCAGAAGCAAAGCCAGGCTGCACAGAAAAGCCATAGGTGTCACCAGAAGCAAAGGCAGGCTGCACAGAAAAGCCATAGGTGCCATCAGAAGCAAAGCCAGGCTGCACAGAAAAGCCATAGGTGTCACCAGAAGCAAAGGCAGGCTTCACAGAAAAGTCATAGGTGTCACCAGAAGCAAAGCCAGGCTACACAGAAAAGCCATAGGTGTCACCAGAAGCAAAGCCAGGCTGCACAGAAAAGTCATAGGTGTCACCAGAAGCAAAGGCAGGCTTCACAGAAAAGTCATAGGTGTCACCAGAAGCAAAGCCAGGCTACACAGAAAAGCCATAGGTGTCACCAGAAGCAAAGCCAGGCTGCACAGAAAAGTCATAGGTGTCACCAGAAGCAAAGCCAGGCTGCACAGAAAAGCCATAGGCGTCACCAGAAGCAAAGCCAGGCTGCACAGAAAAGCCATAGGTGTCACCAGAAGCAAAGCCTGGCTGCACAGAAAAGTCATAGGTGCCATCAGAAGCAAAGCCAGGCTGCACAGAAAAGCCATAGGTGTCACCAGAAGCAAAGGCAGGCTGCACAGAAAAGCCATAGGTGCCATCAGAAGCAAAGCCAGGCTGCACAGAAAAGTCATAGGTGTCACCAGAAGCAAAGGCAGGCTTCACAGAAAAGTCATAGGTGTCACCAGAAGCAAAGCCAGGCTACACAGAGAAGTCATAGGTGTCACCAGAAGCAAAGGCAGGCTAAACAGAAAAGCCATAGGTGTCACCAGAAGCAAAGCCAGGCTGCACAGAAAAGTCATAGGTGTCACCAGAAGCAAAGCCAGGCTGCACAGAAAAGCCATAGGTGTCACCAGAAGCAAAGCCAGGCTGCACAGAAAAGTCATAGGTGTCACCAGAAGCAAAGCCAGGCTGCACAGAAAAGTCATAGGTGTCACCAGAAGCAAAGCCAGGCTACACAGAAAAGCCATAGGTGACACCAGAAGCAAAGCCAGGCTACACAGAAAAGCCATAGGTGTCACCAGAAGCAAAGCCAGGCTGCCCAGAAAAGTCATAGGTGTCACCAGAAGCAAAACCAGGCTGCACAGAAAAGTCATAGGTGTCACCAGAAGCAAAACCAGGCTACACAGAAAAGCCATAGGTGACACCAGAAGCAAAGCCAGGCTGCACAGAAAAGTCATAGGTGTCACCAGAAGCAAAGCCAGGCTACACAGAAAAGCCATAGGTGACACCAGAAGCAAAGCCAGGCTACACAGAAAAGCCATAGGTGTCACCAGAAGCAAAGCCAGGCTACACAGAAAAGCCATAGGTGTCACCAGAAGCAAAGCCAGGCTACACAGAAAAGCCATAGGTGTCACCAGAAGCAAAGCCAGGCTGCCCAGAAAAGCCATAGGTGTCACCAGAAGCAAAGCCAGGCTGCACAGAAAAGCCATAGGTGTCACCAGAAGCAAAGCCAGGCTGCCCAGAAAAGTCATAGGTGTCACCAGAAGCAAAGCCAGGCTACACAGAAAAGCCATTGGTGACACCAGAAGCAAAGCCAGGCTGCATAGAAAAGCCATAGGTGTCACCAGAAGCAAAGCCAGGCTGCACAGAAAAGTCATAGGTTTCACCAGAAGCAAAGCCAGGCTGCACAGAAAAGCCATAGGTGTCACCAGAAGCAAAGCCAGGCTGCACAGAAAAGCCATAGGTGACACCAGAAGCAAAGCCAGGCTGCATAGAAAAGCCATAGGTGTCACCAGAAGCAAAGCCAGGCTGCACAGAAAAGTCATAGGTGTCACCAGAAGCAAAGCCAGGCTGCACAGAAAAGCCATAGGTGTCACCAGAAGCAAAGCCAGGCTGCACAGAAAAGTCATAGGTGTCACCAGAAGCAAAGCCAGGCTGCACAGAAAAGCCATAGGTGTCACCAGAAGCAAAGGCAGGCTGCACAGAAAAGTCATAGGTGTCACCAGAAGCAAAGCCAGGCTGCACAGAAAAGCCATAGGTGTCACCAGAAGCAAAGGCAGGCTGCACAGAAAAGTCATAGGTGTCACCAGAAGCAAAGCCAGGCTGCAAAGAAAAGTCATAGGTGTCACCAGAAGCAAAGGCAGGCTGCACAGAAAAGCCATAGGTGTCACCAGAAGCAAAGCCAGGCTGCACAGAAAACTCATAGGTGTCACCAGAAGCAAAGCCAGGCTGCACAGAAAAGCCATAGGTGTCACCAGAAGCAAAGCCAGGCTGCACAGAAAAGCCATAGGTGTCACCAGAAGCAAAGCCAGGCTACACAGAAAAGCCATAGGTGTCACCAGAAGCAAAGCCAGGCTGCACAGAAAAGCCATAGGTGCCACCAGAAGCAAAGCCAGGCAGCACAGAAAAGCCATAGGTGTCACCAGAAGCAAAGGCAGGCTGCACAGAAAAGTCATAGGTGTCACCAGAAGCAAAGCCAGGCTGCAAAGAAAAGTCATAGGTGTCACCAGAAGCAAAGGCAGGCTGCACAGAAAAGCCATAGGTGTCACCAGAAGCAAAGCCAGGCTGCACAGAAAAGCCATAGGTGTCACCAGAAGCAAAGCCAGGCTGCACAGAAAAGCCATAGGTGTCACCAGAAGCAAAGCCAGGCTGCACAGAAAAGCCATAGGTGTCACCAGAAGCAAAGCCAGGCTGCACAGAAAACTCATAGGTGTCACCAGAAGCAAAGCCAGGCTGCACAGAAAAGCCATAGGTGTCACCAGAAGCAAAGCCAGGCTGCACAGAAAAGTCATAGGTGTCACCAGAAGCAAAGCCAGGCTGCACAGAAAACTCATAGGTGTCACCAGAAGCAAAGCCAGGCTGCACAGAAAAGCCCTAGGTGTCACCAGAAGCAAAGCCAGGCTGCACAGAAAAGCCATAGGCGTCACCAGAAGCAAAGCCAGGCTGCACAGAAAAGTCATAGGTGACACCAGAAGCAAAGCCAGGCTACACAGAAAAGTCATAGGTGTCACCAGAAGCAAAGCCAGGCTGCAGAGAAAAGCCATAGGTGTCACCAGAAGCAAAATCAGGCTACACAGAAAAGTCATAGGTGTCACCAGAAGCAAAGCCAGGCTGCACAGAAAAGTCATAGGTGTCACCAGAAGCAAAGCCAGGCTGCACAGAAAAGCCATAGGTGTCACCAGAAGCAAAGCCAGGCTGCACAGAAAAGTCATAGGTGTCACCAGAAGCAAAGCCAGGCTGCACAGAAAAGTCATTGGTGTCACCAGAAGCAAAGCCAGGCTGCACAGAAAAGTCATAGGTGTCACCAGAAGCAAAGGCAGGCAGCACAGAAAAGCCATAGGCGTCACCAGAAGCAAAGCCAGGCTGCACAGAAAAGCCATAGGTGTCACCAGAAGCAAAGCCAGGCTGCACAGAAAAGTCATAGGTGTCACCAGAAGCAAAGCCAGGCTGCACAGAAAAGCCATAGGTGTCACCAGAAGCAAAGCCAGGCTGCACAGAAAAGTCATAGGTGTCACCAGAAGCAAAGCCAGGCTGCACAGAAAAGCCATAGGTGTCACCAGAAGCAAAGCCAGGCTGCACAGAAAAGTCATAGGTGTCACCAGAAGCAAAGCCAGGCTGCACAGAAAAGCCATAGGTGTCACCAGAAGCAAAGCCAGGCTGCACAGAAAAGTCATAGGTGTCACCAGAAGCAAAGCCAGGCTACACAGAAAAGCCATAGGTGACACCAGAAGCAAAGCCAGGCTACACAGAAAAGCCATAGGTGTCACCAGAAGCAAAGCCAGGCTGCACAGAAAAGCCATAGGTGACACCAGAAGCAAAGCCAGGCTGCACAGAAAAGCCATAAGTGTCACCAGAAGCAAAGGCAGGCTGCACAGAAAAGCCATAGGTGACACCAGAAGCAAAGCCAGGCTACACAGAAAAGCCATAGGTGTCACCAGAAGCAAAGCCAGGCTGCCCAGAAAAGCCATAGGTGTCACCAGAAGCAAAGCCAGGCTGCACAGAAAAGTCATAGGTGTCACCAGAAGCAAAGCCAGGCTGCACAGAAAAGTCATAGGTGTCACCAGAAGCAAAGCCAGGCTGCACAGAAAAGCCATAGGTGTCACCAGAAGCAAAGCCAGGCTGCACAGAAAAGCCATAGGTGTCACCAGAAGCAAAGCCAGGCTGCACAGAAAAGCCATAGGTGTCACCAGAAGCAAAGCCAGGCTGCACAGAAAAGTCATAGGTGTCACCAGAAGCAAAGCCAGGCTGCACAGAAAAGTCATAGGTGTCACCAGAAGCAAAGCCAGGCTACACAGAAAAGTCATAGGTGTCACCAGAAGCAAAGCCAGGCTGCACAGAAAAGTCATAGGTGTCACCAGAAGCAAAGCCAGGCTGCACAGAAAAGTCATAGGTGTCACCAGAAGCAAAGCCAGGCTGCACAGAAAAGTCATAGGTGTCACCAGAAGCAAAGCCAGGCTGCACAGAAAAGCCATAGGTGTCACCAGAAGCAAAGCCAGGCTACACAGAAAAGCCATAGGTGTCACCAGAAGCAAAGCCAGGCTACACAGAAAAGCCATAGGTGTCACCAGAAGCAAAGCCAGGCTACACAGAAAAGCCATAGGTGTCACCAGAAGCAAAGCCAGGCTACACAGAAAAGCCATAGGTGTCACCAGAAGCAAAGCCAGGCTACACAGAGAAGTCATAGGTGTCACCAGAAGCAAAGGCAGGCTGCACAGAAAAGCCATAGGTGTCACCAGAAGCAAAGGCAGGCTGCACAGAAAAGTCATAGGTGTCACCAGAAGCAAAGCCAGGCTGCACAGAAAAGTCATAGGTGTCACCAGAAGCAAAGCCAGGCTACACAGAAAAGCCATAGGTGTCACCAGAAGCAAAGCCAGGCTACACAGAGAAGTCATAGGTGTCACCAGAAGCAAAGGCAGGCTGCACAGAAAAGCCATAGGTGTCACCAGAAGCAAAGGCAGGCTGCACAGAAAAGTCATAGGTGTCACCAGAAGCAAAGCCAGGCTGCACAGAAAAGCCATAGGTGACACCAGAAGCAAAGCCAGGCTACACAGAAAAGCCATAGGTGTCACCAGAAGCAAAGCCAGGCTACACAGAAAAGCCATAGGTGACACCAGAAGCAAAGCCAGGCTGCACAGAAAAGTCATAGGTGTCACCAGAAGCAAAGCCAGGCTGCACAGAAAAGCCATAGGCGTCACCAGAAGCAAACGCAGGCTGCACAGAAAAGCCATAGGTGACACCAGAAGCAAAGCCAGGCTACACAGAAAAGCCATAGGTGTCACCATAAGCAAAGCCAGGCTACACAGAAAAGCCATAGGTGTCACCAGAAGCAAAGCCAGGCTGCCCAGAAAAGCCATAGGTGTCACCAGAAGCAAAGCCAGGCTGCACAGAAAAGCCATAGGTGTCACCAGAAGCAAAGCCATGCTGCACAGAAAAGCCATAGGTGTCACCAGAAGCAAAGCCAGGCTGCACAGAAAAGCCATAGGTGTCACCAGAAGCAAAGCCAGGCTGCACAGAAAAGCCATAGGTGTCACCAGAAGCAAAGCCAGGCTGCCCAGAAAAGTCATAGGTGTCACCAGAAGCAAAGCCAGGCTGCACAGAAAAGTCATAGGTGACACCAGAAGCAAAGCCAGGCTGCACAGAAAAGTCATAGGTGTCACCAGAAGCAAAGCCAGGCTGCACAGAAAAGTCATAGGTGTCACCAGAAGCAAAGCCAGGCTGCACAGAAAAGTCATAGGTGTCACCAGAAGCAAAGCCAGGCTGCACAGAAAAGTCATAGGTGACACCAGAAGCAAAGCCAGGCTTCACAGAAAAGTCATAGGTGTCACCAGAAGCAAAGCCAGGCTGCACAGAAAAGTCATAGGTGTCACCAGAAGCAAAGCCAGGCTGCCCAGAAAAGTCATAGGCGTCACCAGAAGCAAAGCCAGGCTGCACAGAAAAGCCATAGGTGTCACCAGAAGCAAAGCCAGGCTGCACAGAAAAGTCATAGGTGTCACCAGAAGCAAAGGCAGGCTGCACAGAAAAGTCATAGGTGTCACCAGAAGCAAAGCCAGGCTGCACAGAAAAGTCATAGTTGTCACCAGAAGCAAAGCCAGGCTGCACAGAAAAGTCATAGTTGTCACCAGAAGCAAAGCCAGGCTGCACAGAAAAGCCATAGGTGTCACCAGAAGCAAAGCCAGGCTGCACAGAAAAGTCATAGTTGTCACCAGAAGCAAAGCCAGGCTGCACAGAAAAGCCATAGGTGTCACCAGAAGCAAAGGCAGGCTCCACAGAAAAGCCATAGGTGTCACCAGAAGCAAAGCCAGGCTACACAGAAAAGTCATAGGTGTCACCAGAAGCAAAGCCAGGCTACACAGAAAAGCTATAGGTGTCACCAGAAGCAAAGCCAGGCTGCACAGAAAAGTCATAGGTGTCACCAGAAGCAAAGCCAGGCTGCACAGAAAAGCTATAGGTGTCACCAGAAGCAAAGGCAGGCTGCACAGAAAAGCCATAGGTGTCACCAGAAGCAAAGGCAGGCTGCACAGAAAAGCCATAGGTGTCACCAGAAGCAAAGGCAGGCTGCACAGAAAAGTCATAGGTGCCATCAGAAGCAAAGCCAGGCTGCACAGAAAAGCCATAGGTGTCACCAGAAGCAAAGGCAGGCTGCACAGAAAAGCCATAGGTGCCATCAGAAGCAAAGCCAGGCTTCACAGAAAAGTCATAGGTGTCACCAGAAGCAAAGCCAGGCTACACAGAGAAGTCATAGGTGTCACCAGAAGCAAAGGCAGGCTACACAGAAAAGCCATAGGTGTCACCAGAAGCAAAGCCAGGCTGCACAGAAAAGTCATAGGTGTCACCAGAAGCAAAGCCAGGCTGCACAGAAAAGCCATAGGCGTCACCAGAAGCAAAGCCAGGCTGCACAGAAAAGCCATAGGTGTCACCAGAAGCAAAGCCAGGCTGCCCAGAAAAGTCATAGGTGTCACCAGAAGCAAAACCAGGCTGCACAGAAAAGTCATAGGTGTCACCAGAAGCAAAACCAGGCTACACAGAAAAGCCATAGGTGACACCAGAAGCAAAGCCAGGCTGCACAGAAAAGTCATAGGTGTCACCAGAAGCAAAGCCAGGCTACACAGAAAAGCCATAGGTGACACCAGAAGCAAAGCCAGGCTACACAGAAAAGCCATAGGTGTCACCAGAAGCAAAGCCAGGCTACACAGAAAAGCCATAGGTGTCACCAGAAGCAAAGCCAGGCTACACAGAAAAGCCATAGGTGTCACCAGAAGCAAAGCCAGGCTGCCCAGAAAAGCCATAGGTGTCACCAGAAGCAAAGCCAGGCTGCACAGAAAAGCCATAGGTGTCACCAGAAGCAAAGCCAGGCTGCCCAGAAAAGTCATAGGTGTCACCAGAAGCAAAGCCAGGCTACACAGAAAAGCCATAGGTGACACCAGAAGCAAAGCCAGGCTGCATAGAAAAGCCATAGGTGTCACCAGAAGCAAAGCCAGGCTGCACAGAAAAGTCATAGGTTTCACCAGAAGCAAAGCCAGGCTGCACAGAAAAGCCATAGGTGTCACCAGAAGCAAAGCCAGGCTGCACAGAAAAGCCATAGGTGACACCAGAAGCAAAGCCAGGCTGCATAGAAAAGCCATAGGTGTCACCAGAAGCAAAGCCAGGCTGCACAGAAAAGTCATAGGTGTCACCAGAAGCAAAGCCAGGCTGCACAGAAAAGCCATAGGTGTCACCAGAAGCAAAGCCAGGCTACACAGAAAAGCCATAGGTGTTACCAGAAGCAAAGGCAGGCTACACAGAAAAGCCATAGGTGTCACCAAAAGCAAAGGCAGGCTACACAGAAAAGCCATAGGTGTCACCAGAAGCAAAGGCAGGCTACACAGAAAAGCCATAGGTGTCACCAGAAGCAAAGCCAGGCTGCACAGAAAAGTCATAGGTGTCACCAGAAGCAAAGGCAGGCAGCACAGAACAGCCATAGGCGTCACCAGAAGCAAAGGCAGGCTGCACAGAAAAGCCATAGGTGTCACCAGAAGCAAAGGCAGGCTGCACAGAAAAGCCATAGGTGTCACCAGAAGCAAAGCCAGGCTGCCCAGAAAAGTCATAGGTGCCATCAGGAGCAAAGCCAGGCTGCACAGAAAAGTCATAGGTGTCACCAGAAGCAAAGCCAGGCTGCACAGAAAAGCCATAGGTGTCACCAGAAGCAAAGCCAGGCTACACAGAAAAGCCATAGGTGTCACCAGAAGCAAAGCCAGGCTACACAGAAAAGCCATAGGTGACACCAGAAGCAAAGCCAGGCTACACAGAAAAGCCATAGGTGTCACCAGAAGCAAAGCCAGGCTACACAGAAAAGCCATAGGTGTCACCAGAAGCAAAGCCAGGCTACACAGAAAAGCCATAGGTGTCACCAGAAGCAAAGCCAGGCTGCACAGAAAAGTCATAGGTGTCACCAGAAGCAAAGCCAGGCTGCACAGAAAAGTCATAGATGTCACCAGAAGCAAAGCCAGGCTGCACAGAAAAGTCATAGATGTCACCAGAAGCAAAGCCAGGCTGCACAGAAAAGTCATAGTTGTCACCAGAAGCAAAGCCAGGCTGCACAGAAAAGCCATAGGTGTCACCAGAAGCAAACGCAGGCTGCACAGAAAAGCCATAGGTGTCACCAGAAGCAAAGCCAGGCTACACAGAAAAGCCATAGGTGTCACCAGAAGCAAAGCCAGGCTGCACAGAAAAGTCATGGGTGTCACCAGAAGCAAAGCCAGGCTACACAGAAAAGCCATAGGTGTCACCAGAAGCAAAGCCAGGCTGCCCAGAAAAGTCATAGGTGTCACCAGAAGCAAAGCCAGGCTGCACAGAAAAGCCATAGGTGTCACCAGAAGCAAAGCCAGGCTACACAGAAAAGCCATAGGTGTCACCAGAAGCAAAGCCAGGCTGCCCAGAAAAGTCATAGGTGTCACCAGAAGCAAAGCCAGGCTGCACAGAAAAGCCATAGGTGTCACCAGAAGCAAAGCCAGGCTACACAGAAAAGCCATAGGTGTCACCAGACGCAAAGCCAGGCTGCACAGAAAAGCCATAGGTGTCACCAGAAGCAAAGCCAGGCTGCCCAGAAAAGTCATAGGTGTCACCAGAAGCAAAGCCAGGCTGCACAGAAAAGTCATAGGTGTCACCAGAAGCAAAGCCAGGCTGCACAGAAAAGTCATAGATGTCACCAGAAGCAAAGCCAGGCTGCACAGAAAAGTCATAGTTGTCACCAGAAGCAAAGCCAGGCTGCACAGAAAAGCCATAGGTGTCACCAGAAGCAAACGCAGGCTGCACAGAAAAGCCATAGGTGTCACCAGAAGCAAAGCCAGGCTGCACAGAAAAGCCATAGGTGTCACCAGAAGCAAAGCCAGGCTGCACAGAAAAGCCATAGGTGTCACCAGAAGCAAAGCCAGGCTGCACAGAAAAGTCCTAGGTGTCCCAAGAAGCAAAGCCAGGCTGCACAGAAAAGCCATAGGAGTCACCAGAAGCAAAGCCAGGCTGCACAGAAAAGCCATAGGAGTCACCAGAAGCAAAGCCAGGCTGCACAGAAAAGTCATAGGTGTCACCAGAAGAAAACGCAGGCTACACAGAAAAGTCCTAGGTGTCACCAGAAGCAAAGCCGGGCTGCACAGAAAAGCCATAGGTGTCACCAGAAGCAAAGCCAGGCTACACAGAAAAGTCATAGGTGTCACCAGACGCAATGCCAGGCTGCACAGAAAAGTCCTAGGTGTCACCAGAAGCAAAGCCAGGCTGCACAGAAAAGCCATGGGCGTCACCAGAAGCAAAGCCAGGCTGCACAGAAAAGCCATAGGTGTCACCAGAAGCAAAGCCAGGCTGCACAGAAAAGCCATAGGCGTCACCAGAAGCAAAGCCAGGCTGCACAGAAAAGCCATAGGCGTCACCAGAAGCAAAGCCAGGCTACACAGAAAAGCCATAGGCGTCACCAGAAGCAAAGGAAGGCTGCACAGAAAAGTCATAGGTGTCACCAGAAGAAAAGCCAGGCTGCACAGAAAAGTCATAGGTGTCACCAGAAGCAAAGGCAGGCTGCACAGAAAAGCCATAGGCGTCACCAGAAGCAAAGCCAGGCTGCACAGAAAAGTCATTGGTGTCACCAGAAGCAAAGCCAGGCTGCACAGAAAAGCTATAGGTGCCATCAGAAGCAAAGCCAGGCTGCACAGAAAAGTCATAGGTGTCACCAGAAGCAAAGCCAGGCTGCACAGAAAAGTCATAGGTGTCACCAGAAGCAAAGCCAGGCTGCACAGAAAAGCCATAGGTGTCACCAGAAGCAAAGCCAGGCTGCACAGAAAAGCCATAGGCGTCACCAGAAGCAAAGCCAGGCTGCACAGAAAAGCCATAGGCGTCACCAGAAGCAAAGGAAGGCTGCACAGAAAAGTCATAGGTGTCACCAGAAGAAAAGCCAGGCTGCACAGAAAAGTCATAGGTGTCACCAGAAGCAAAGGCAGGCTGCACAGAAAAGCCATAGGCGTCACCAGAAGCAAAGCCAGGCTGCACAGAAAAGTCATTGGTGTCACCAGAAGCAAAGCCAGGCTGCACAGAAAAGTCATAGGTGTCACCAGAAGCAAAGCCAGGCTGCACAGAAAAGTCATAGGTGTCACCAGAAGCAAAGCCAGGCTGCACAGAAAAGCCATAGGTGTCACCAGAAGCAAAGCCAGGCTACACAGAAAAGTCATAGGTGTCACCAGAAGCAAAGCCAGGCTGCACAGAAAAGTCATAGGTGTCACCAGAAGCAAAGCCAGGCTGCACAGAAAAGTCATAGGTGACACCAGAAGCAAAACCAGGCTGCACAGAAAAGCCATAGGTGTCACCAGAAGCAAAGGCAGGCTACACAGAAAAGCCATAGGTGACACCAGAAGCAAAGCCAGGCTACACAGAAAAGCCATAGGTGTCACCAGAAGCAAAGCCAGGCAGCACAGAAAAGCCATAGGTGTCACCAGAAGCAAAGCCAGGCTGCACAGAAAACTCATAGGTGTCACCAGAAGCAAAGCCAGGCTACACAGAAAAGTCATAGGTGACACCAGAAGCAAAGCCAGGCTGCACAGAAAAGCCATAGGCGTCACCAGAAGCAAAGCCAGGCTGCACAGAAAAGCCATAGGTGTCACCAGAAGCAAAGCCAGGCTACACAGAAAAGCCATAGGTGACACCAGAAGCAAAGCCAGGCTGCACAGAAAAGTCCTAGGTGTCACCAGAAGCAAAGCCAGGCTACACATAAAAGCAATAGGTGACACTAGAAGCAAAGCCAGGCTACACAGAAAAGCCATAGGTGACACCAGAAGCAAAGCCTGGCTGCACAGAAAAGCCATAGGTGTCACCAGAAGCAAAGCCAGGCTGCACAGAAAAGCCATAGGTGTCACCAGAAGCAAAGCCAGGCTGCACAGAAAAGCCATAGGTGTCACCAGAAGCAAAGCCAGGCTGCACAGAAAAGTCCTAGGTGTCACCAGAAGCAAAGCCAGGCTACACAGAAAAGCCATAGGTGTCACCAGAAGCAAAGGCAGGCAGCACAGAAAAGCCATAGGTGTCACCAGAAGCAAAGGCAGGCAGCACAGAAAAGCCATAGGTGTCACCAGAAGCAAAGCCAGGCTGCACAGAAAAGCCATAGGCATCACCAGAAGCAAAGGAAGGCTGCACAGAAAAGCCATAGGTGTCACCAGAAGCAAAGCCAGGCTGCACAGAAAAGTCATAGGTGTCACCAGAAGCAAAGCCAGGCTACACAGAAAAGTCCTAGGTGACACCAGAAGCAAAGCCAGGCTGCACAGAAAAGCCATAGGTGTCACCAGAAGCAAAGCCAGGCTGCACAGAAAAGCCATAGGCGTCACCAGAAGCAAAGCCAGGCTGCACAGAAAAGCCATAGGTGTCACCAGAAGCAAAGCCAGGCTGCACAGAAAAGCCATAGGTGTCACCAGAAGCAAAGCCAGGCTGCACAGAAAAGTCATAGGTGTCACCAGAAGCAAAGCCAGGCTGCACAGAAAAGTCATAGGTGTCACCAGAAGCAAAGCCAGGCTGCACAGAAAAGTCATAGGTGTCACCAGAAGCAAAGCCAGGCTGCACAGAAAAGCCATAGGTGTCACCAGAAGCAAAGCCAGGCTGCACAGAAAAGCCATAGGTGTCACCAGAAGCAAAGCCAGGCTGCCCAGAAAAGCCATAGGTGTCACCAGAAGCAAAGCCAGGCTGCACAGAAAAGCCATAGGTGTCACCAGAAGCAAAGCCAGGCTGCACAGAAAAGTCCTAGGTGACACCAGAAGCAAAGCCAGGCTGCACAGAAAAGCCATAGGTGTCACCAGAAGCAAAGCCAGGCTGCACAGAAAAGCCATAGGCGTCACCAGAAGCAAAGCCAGGCTGCACAGAAAAGCCATAGGTGTCACCAGAAGCAAAGCCAGGCTGCACAGAAAAGCCATAGGTGTCACCAGAAGCAAAGCCAGGCTGCACAGAAAAGTCATAGTTGTCACCAGAAGCAAAGCCAGGCTGCACAGAAAAGCCATAGGTGTCACCAGAAGCAAACGCAGGCTGCACAGAAAAGCCATAGGTGTCACCAGAAGCAAAGCCAGGCTACACAGAAAAGCCATAGGTGTCACCAGAAGCAAAGCCAGGCTGCACAGAAAAGTCATAGGTGTCACCAGAAGCAAAGCCAGGCTGCACAGAAAAGTCATAGGTGTCACCAGAAGCAAAGGCAGGCTGCACAGAAAAGTCCTAGGTGTCACCAGAAGCAAAGCCAGGCTGCACAGAAAAGCCATAGGTGTCACCAGAAGCAAAGCCAGGCTGCCCAGAAAAGTCATAGGTGTCACCAGAAGCAAAGCCAGGCTGCACAGAAAAGTCATAGGTGTCACCAGAAGCAAAGCCAGGCTGCACAGAAAAGTCATAGATGTCACCAGAAGCAAAGCCAGGCTGCACAGAAAAGTCATAGTTGTCACCAGAAGCAAAGCCAGGCTGCACAGAAAAGCCATAGGTGTCACCAGAAGCAAACGCAGGCTGCACAGAAAAGCCATAGGTGTCACCAGAAGCAAAGCCAGGCTGCACAGAAAAGCCATAGGTGTCACCAGAAGCAAAGCCAGGCTGCACAGAAAAGCCATAGGTGTCACCAGAAGCAAAGCCAGGCTGCACAGAAAAGTCCTAGGTGTCCCAAGAAGCAAAGCCAGGCTGCACAGAAAAGCCATAGGAGTCACCAGAAGCAAAGCCAGGCTGCACAGAAAAGCCATAGGAGTCACCAGAAGCAAAGCCAGGCTGCACAGAAAAGTCATAGGTGTCACCAGAAGAAAACGCAGGCTACACAGAAAAGTCCTAGGTGTCACCAGAAGCAAAGCCGGGCTGCACAGAAAAGCCATAGGTGTCACCAGAAGCAAAGCCAGGCTACACAGAAAAGTCATAGGTGTCACCAGACGCAAAGCCAGGCTGCACAGAAAAGTCCTAGGTGTCACCAGAAGCAAAGCCAGGCTGCACAGAAAAGCCATGGGCGTCACCAGAAGCAAAGCCAGGCTGCACAGAAAAGCCATAGGTGTCACCAGAAGCAAAGCCAGGCTGCACAGAAAAGCCATAGGCGTCACCAGAAGCAAAGCCAGGCTGCACAGAAAAGCCATAGGCGTCACCAGAAGCAAAGCCAGGCTACACAGAAAAGCCATAGGCGTCACCAGAAGCAAAGGAAGGCTGCACAGAAAAGTCATAGGTGTCACCAGAAGAAAAGCCAGGCTGCACAGAAAAGCCATAGGCGTCACCAGAAGCAAAGCCAGGCTGCACAGAAAAGCCATAGGCGTCACCAGAAGCAAAGCCAGGCTGCACAGAAAAGCCATAGGCGTCACCAGAAGCAAAGCCAGGCTACACAGAAAAGCCATAGGTGTCATCAGAAGCAAAGCCAGGCTGCACAGAAAAGTCATAGGTGTCACCAGAAGCAAAGGCAGGCTGCACAGAAAAGCCATAGGCGTCACCAGAAGCAAAGCCAGGCTGCACAGAAAAGTCATTGGTGTCACCAGAAGCAAAGCCAGGCTGCACAGAAAAGCTATAGGTGCCATCAGAAGCAAAGCCAGGCTGCACAGAAAAGTCATAGGTGTCACCAGAAGCAAAGCCAGGCTGCACAGAAAAGTCATAGGTGTCACCAGAAGCAAAGCCAGGCTGCACAGAAAAGCCATAGGTGTCACCAGAAGCAAAGCCAGGCTGCACAGAAAAGCCATAGGCGTCACCAGAAGCAAAGCCAGGCTGCACAGAAAAGCCATAGGCGTCACCAGAAGCAAAGGAAGGCTGCACAGAAAAGTCATAGGTGTCACCAGAAGAAAAGCCAGGCTGCACAGAAAAGTCATAGGTGTCACCAGAAGCAAAGGCAGGCTGCACAGAAAAGCCATAGGCGTCACCAGAAGCAAAGCCAGGCTGCACAGAAAAGTCATTGGTGTCACCAGAAGCAAAGCCAGGCTGCACAGAAAAGTCATAGGTGTCACCAGAAGCAAAGCCAGGCTGCACAGAAAAGTCACAGGTGTCACCAGAAGCAAAGCCAGGCTGCACAGAAAAGTCATAGGTGTCACCAGAAGCAAAGCCAGGCTGCACAGAAAAGTCATAGGTGTCACCAGAAGCAAAGCCAGGCTGCACAGAAAAGTCATAGGTGTCACCAGAAGCAAAGCCAGGCTGCACAGAAAAGCCATAGGTGTCACCAGAAGCAAAGCCAGGCTACACAGAAAAGCCATAGGTGTCACCAGAAGCAAAGCCAGGCTACACAGAAAAGTCATAGGTGTCACCAGAAGCAAAGCCAGGCTGCACAGAAAAGTCATAGGTGTCACCAGAAGCAAAGCCAGGCTGCACAGAAAAGTCATAGGTGTCACCAGAAGCAAAGCCAGGCTACACAGAAAAGTCATAGGTGACACCAGAAGCAAAGCCAGGCTGCACAGAAAAGCCATAGGCGTCACCAGAAGCAAAGCCAGGCTGCACAGAAAAGCCATAGGTGTCACCAGAAGCAAAGCCAGGCTACACAGAAAAGCCATAGGTGACACCAGAAGCAAAGCCAGGCTGCACAGAAAAGTCCTAGGTGTCACCAGAAGCAAAGCCAGGCTACACATAAAAGCAATAGGTGACACCAGAAGCAAAGCCAGGCTACACAGAAAAGCCATAGGTGACACCAGAAGCAAAGCCTGGCTGCACAGAAAAGCCATAGGTGTCACCAGAAGCAAAGCCAGGCTGCACAGAAAAGCCATAGGTGTCACCAGAAGCAAAGCCAGGCTGCACAGAAAAGCCATAGGTGTCACCAGAAGCAAAGCCAGGCTGCACAGAAAAGTCCTAGGTGTCACCAGAAGCAAAGCCAGGCTACACAGAAAAGCCATAGGTGTCACCAGAAGCAAAGGCAGGCAGCACAGAAAAGCCATAGGTGTCACCAGAAGCAAAGGCAGGCAGCACAGAAAAGCCATAGGTGTCACCAGAAGCAAAGCCAGGCTGCACAGAAAAGCCATAGGCGTCACCAGAAGCAAAGGAAGGCTGCACAGAAAAGCCATAGGTGTCACCAGAAGCAAAGCCAGGCTGCACAGAAAAGTCATAGGTGTCACCAGAAGCAAAGCCAGGCTACACAGAAAAGTCCTAGGTGACACCAGAAGCAAAGCCAGGCTGCACAGAAAAGCCATAGGTGTCACCAGAAGCAAAGCCAGGCTGCACAGAAAAGCCATAGGCGTCACCAGAAGCAAAGCCAGGCTGCACAGAAAAGCCATAGGTGTCACCAGAAGCAAAGCCAGGCTACACAGAAAAGTCATAGGTGTCACCAGAAGCAAAGCCAGGCTGCACAGAAAAGCCATAGGTGTCACCAGAAGCAAAGCCAGGCTGCACAGAAAAGTCATAGGTGTCACCAGAAGCAAAGCCAGGCTGCACAGAAAAGCCATAGGTGTCACCAGAAGCAAAGCCAGGCTGCACAGAAAAGCCATAGGTGTCACCAGAAGCAAAGCCAGGCTGCACAGAAAAGTCATAGGTGTCACCAGAAGCAAAGCCAGGCTGCACAGAAAAGTCATAGGTGTCACCAGAAGCAAAGCCAGGCTGCACAGAAAAGTCATAGGTGTCACCAGAAGCAAAGCCAGGCTGCACAGAAAAGCCATAGGTGTCACCAGAAGCAAAGCCAGGCTGCACAGAAAAGCCATAGGTGTCACCAGAAGCAAAGCCAGGCTGCCCAGAAAAGCCATAGGTGTCACCAGAAGCAAAGCCAGGCTGCACAGAAAAGCCATAGGTGTCACCAGAAGCAAAGCCAGGCTGCACAGAAAAGCCATAGGTGTCACCAGAAGCAAAGCCAGGCTGCACAGAAAAGTCATAGGTGTCACCAGAAGCAAAGCCAGGCTACACAGAAAAGCCATAGGTGACACCAGAAGCAAAGCCAGGCTACACAGAAAAGCCATAGGTGTCACCAGAAGCAAAGCCAGGCTACACAGAAAAGCCATAGGTGTCACCAGAAGCAAAGCCAGGCTACACAGAAAAGCCATAGGTGACACCAGAAGCAAAGCCAGGCTGCACAGAAAAGTCATAGGTGTCACCAGAAGCAAAGCCAGGCTACACAGAAAAGCCATAGGTGACACCAGAAGCAAAGCCAGGCTGCACAGAAAAGTCATAGGTGTCACCAGAAGCAAAGCCAGGCTGCACAGAAAAGCCATAGGTGACACCAGAAGCAAAGCCAGGCTACACAGAAAAGCCATAGGTGTCACCAGAAGCAAAGCCAGGCTACACAGAAAAGCCATAGGTGTCACCAGAAGCAAAGCCAGGCTGCCCAGAAAAGCCATAGGTGTCACCAGAAGCAAAGCCAGGCTGCACAGAAAAGCCATAGGTGTCACCAGAAGCAAAGCCAGGCTACACAGAAAAGCCATAGGTGACACCAGAAGCAAAGCCAGGCTACACAGAAAAGCCATAGGTGTCACCAGAAGCAAAGCCAGGCTACACAGAAAAGCCATAGGTGACACCAGAAGCAAAGCCAGGCTGCACAGAAAAGTCATAGGTGTCACCAGAAGCAAAGCCAGGCTACACAGAAAAGCCATAGGTGTCACCAGAAGCAAAGCCAGGCTACACAGAAAAGCCATAGGTGACACCAGAAGCAAAGCCAGGCTGCACAGAAAAGCCATAAGTGTCACCAGAAGCAAAGGCAGGCTGCACAGAAAAGCCATAGGTGACACCAGAAGCAAAGCCAGGCTGCACAGAAAAGTCATAGGTGTCACCAGAAGCAAAGCCAGGCTGCACAGAAAAGCCATAGGTGACACCAGAAGCAAAGCCAGGCTACACAGAAAAGCCATAGGTGTCACCAGAAGCAAAGCCAGGCTACACAGAAAAGCCATAGGTGTCACCAGAAGCAAAGCCAGGCTGCCCAGAAAAGCCATAGGTGTCACCAGAAGCAAAGCCAGGCTGCACAGAAAAGCCATAGGTGTCACCAGAAGCAAAGCCAGGCTGCACAGAAAAGCCATAGGTGTCACCAGAAGCAAAGCCAGGCTGCACAGAAAAGCCATAGGTGTCACCAGAAGCAAATGCAGGCTGCACAGAAAAGCCATAGGTGTCACCAGAAGCAAAGCCAGGCTGCACAGAAAAGCCATAGGTGTCACCAGAAGCAAAGCCAGGCTGCACAGAAAAGTCATAGGTGTCACCAGAAGCAAAGCCAGGCTGCACAGAAAAGTCATAGTTGTCACCAGAAGCAAAGCCAGGCTGCACAGAAAAGTCATAGGTGTCACCAGAAGCAAAGGCAGGCTGCACAGAAAAGCCATAGGTGTCACCAGAAGCAAAGCCAGGCTGCACAGAAAAGCCATAGGTGCCATCAGAAGCAAAGCCAGGCTGCACAGAAAAGCCATAGGTGTCACCAGAAGCAAAGGCAGGCTTCACAGAAAAGTCATAGGTGTCACCAGAAGCAAAGCCAGGCTACACAGAGAAGTCATAGGTGTCACCAGAAGCAAAGGCAGGCTGCACAGAAAAGCCATAGGTGTCACCAGAAGCAAAGGCAGGCTGCACAGAAAAGTCATAGGTGTCACCAGAAGCAAAGCCAGGCTACACAGAAAAGCCATAGGTGACACCAGAAGCAAAGCCAGGCTACACAGAAAAGCCATAGGTGTCACCAGAAGCAAAGCCAGGCTACACAGAAAAGCCATAGGTGACACCAGAAGCAAAGCCAGGCTGCACAGAAAAGTCATAGGTGTCACCAGAAGCAAAGCCAGGCTGCACAGAAAAGCCATAGGTGACACCAGAAGCAAAGCCAGGCTACACAGAAAAGCCATAGGTGTCACCAGAAGCAAAGCCAGGCTACACAGAAAAGCCATAGGTGTCACCAGAAGCAAAGCCAGGCTGCCCAGAAAAGCCATAGGTGTCACCAGAAGCAAAGCCAGGCTGCACAGAAAAGCCATAGGTGTCACCAGAAGCAAAGCCATGCTGCACAGAAAAGCCATAGGTGTCACCAGAAGCAAAGCCAGGCTGCACAGAAAAGCCATAGGTGTCACCAGAAGCAAAGCCAGGCTGCACAGAAAAGCCATAGGTGTCACCAGAAGCAAAGCCAGGCTGCACAGAAAAGTCATAGGTGTCACCAGAAGCAAAGCCAGGCTGCACAGAAAAGTCATAGGTGACACCAGAAGCAAAGCCAGGCTTCACAGAAAAGTCATAGGTGTCACCAGAAGCAAAGCCAGGCTGCACAGAAAAGTCATAGGTGTCACCAGAAGCAAAGCCAGGCTACACAGAAAAGCCATAGGTGTCACCAGAAGCAAAGCCAGGCTGCACAGAAAAGCCATAGGTGTCACCAGAAGCAAAGCCAGGCTGCACAGAAAAGCCATAGGTGTCACCAGAAGCAAAGCCAGGCTACACAGAAAAGCCATAGGTGTCCCCAGAAGCAAAGCCAGGCTCCACAGGAAAGCCATAGGTGTCACCAGAAGCAAAGCCAGGCTGCACAGAAAAGCTATAGGTGTCACCAGAAGCAAAGCCAGGCAGCACAGAAAAGCCATAGGTGTCACCAGAAGCAAAGGCAGGCTGCACAGAAAAGTCATAGGTGTCACCAGAAGCAAAGGCAGGCTGCACAGAAAAGTCATAGTTGTCACCAGAAGCAAAGCCAGGCTGCACAGAAAAGTCATAGTTGTCACCAGAAGCAAAGCCAGGCTGCACAGAAAAGCCATAGGTGTCACCAGAAGCAAAGCCAGGCTGCACAGAAAAGTCATAGTTGTCACCAGAAGCAAAGCCAGGCTGCACAGAAAAGCCATAGGTGTCACCAGAAGCAAAGCCAGGCTGCACAGAAAAGTCATAGGTGTCACCAGAAGCAAAGGCAGGCTGCACAGAAAAGCCATAGGTGTCACCAGAAGCAAAGCCAGGCTGCACAGAAAAGCCATAGGTGCCATCAGAAGCAAAGCCAGGCTGCACAGAAAAGCCATAGGTGTCACCAGAAGCAAAGGCAGGCTTCACAGAAAAGTCATAGGTGTCACCAGAAGCAAAGGCAGGCTGCACAGAAAAGCCATAGGTGTCACCAGAAGCAAAGCCAGGCTGCACAGAAAAGTCATAGGTGTCACCAGAAGCAAAGCCAGGCTACACAGAAAAGCCATAGGTGTCACCAGAAGCAAAGCCAGGCTGCACAGAAAAGTCATAGGTGTCACCAGAAGCAAAGCCAGGCTACACAGAAAAGCCATAGGTGTCACCAGAAGCAAAGCCAGGCTGCACAGAAAAGCCATAGGTGTCACCAGAAGCAAAGCCAGGCTGCACAGAAAAGCCATAGGTGTCACCAGAAGCAAAGCCAGGCTACACAGAAAAGCCATAGGTGTCCCCAGAAGCAAAGCCAGGCTCCACAGGAAAGCCATAGGTGTCACCAGAAGCAAAGCCAGGCTGCACAGAAAAGCTATAGGTGTCACCAGAAGCAAAGCCAGGCAGCACAGAAAAGCCATAGGTGTCACCAGAAGCAAAGGCAGGCTGCACAGAAAAGTCATAGGTGTCACCAGAAGCAAAGGCAGGCTGCACAGAAAAGTCATAGGTGTCACCAGAAGCAAAGCCAGGCTGCACAGAAAAGTCATAGTTGTCACCAGAAGCAAAGCCAGGCTGCACAGAAAAGTCATAGTTGTCACCAGAAGCAAAGCCAGGCTGCACAGAAAAGCCATAGGTGTCACCAGAAGCAAAGCCAGGCTGCACAGAAAAGTCATAGGTGTCACCAGAAGCAAAGGCAGGCTGCACAGAAAAGCCATAGGTGTCACCAGAAGCAAAGCCAGGCTGCACAGAAAAGCCATAGGTGCCATCAGAAGCAAAGCCAGGCTGCACAGAAAAGCCATAGGTGTCACCAGAAGCAAAGGCAGGCTTCACAGAAAAGTCATAGGTGTCACCAGAAGCAAAGGCAGGCTACACAGAAAAGCCATAGGTGTCACCAGAAGCAAAGCCAGGCTGCACAGAAAAGCCATAGGCGTCACCAGAAGCAAAGCCAGGCTGCACAGAAAAGCCATAGGTGTCACCAGAAGCAAAGCCAGGCTACACAGAAAAGCCATAGGTGACACCAGAAGCAAAGCCAGGCTGCACAGAAAAGTCCTAGGTGTCACCAGAAGCAAAGCCAGGCTGCACAGAAAAGCAATAGGTGACACCAGAAGCAAAGCCAGGCTACACAGAAAAGCCATAGGTGACACCAGAAGCAAAGCCAGGCTGCACAGAAAAGCCATAGGTGTCACCAGAAGCAAAGCCAGAAAAGCCATAGGTGTCACCAGAAGCAAAGCCAGGCTGCACAGAAAAGCCATAGGTGTCACCAGAAGCAAAGCCAGGCTGCACAGAAAAGTCCTAGGTGTCACCAGAAGCAAAGCCAGGCTACACAGAAAAGCCATAGGTGTCACCAGAAGCAAAGGCAGGCAGCACAGAAAAGCCATAGGTGTCACCAGAAGCAAAGCCAGGCTGCACAGAAAAGCCATAGGTGCCATCAGAAGCAAAGCCAGGCTGCACAGAAAAGCCATAGGTGTCACCAGAAGCAAAGGCAGGCTTCACAGAAAAGTCATAGGTGTCACCAGAAGCAAAGGCAGGCTACACAGAAAAGCCATAGGTGTCACCAGAAGCAAAGCCAGGCTGCACAGAAAAGTCATAGGTGCCATCAGAAGCAAAGCCAGGCTGCACAGAAAAGCCATAGGTGACACCAGAAGCAAAGCCAGGCTGCACAGAAAAGCCATAGGCGTCACCAGAAGCAAAGCCAGGCTGCACAGAAAAGCCATAGGTGTCACCAGAAGCAAAGCCAGGCTGCACAGAAAAGCCATAGGCGTCACCAGAAGCAAAGCCAGGCTGCACAGAAAAGCCATAGGTGTCACCAGAAGCAAAGCCAGGCTGCCCAGAAAAGTCATAGGTGTCACCAGAAGCAAAACCAGGCTGCACAGAAAAGTCATAGGTGTCACCAGAAGCAAAACCAGGCTGCACAGAAAAGCCATAGGTGACACCAGAAGCAAAGCCAGGCTGCACAGAAAAGTCATAGGTGTCACCAGAAGCAAAGCCAGGCTACACAGAAAAGCCATAGGTGACACCAGAAGCAAAGCCAGGCTACACAGAAAAGCCATAGGTGTCACCAGAAGCAAAGCCAGGCTACACAGAAAAGCCATAGGTGTCACCAGAAGCAAAGCCAGGCTACACAGAAAAGCCATAGGTGTCACCAGAAGCAAAGCCAGGCTGCCCAGAAAAGCCATAGGTGTCACCAGAAGCAAAGCCAGGCTGCACAGAAAAGCCATAGGTGTCACCAGAAGCAAAGCCAGGCTGCCCAGAAAAGTCATAGGTGTCACCAGAAGCAAAGCCAGGCTACACAGAAAAGCCATAGGTGACACCAGAAGCAAAGCCAGGCTGCATAGAAAAGCCATAGGTGTCACCAGAAGCAAAGCCAGGCTGCACAGAAAAGTCATAGGTTTCACCAGAAGCAAAGCCAGGCTGCACAGAAAAGCCATAGGTGTCACCAGAAGCAAAGCCAGGCTGCACAGAAAAGCCATAGGTGACACCAGAAGCAAAGCCAGGCTGCATAGAAAAGCCATAGGTGTCACCAGAAGCAAAGCCAGGCTACACAGAAAAGTCATAGGTGTCACCAGAAGCAAAGCCAGGCTACACAGAAAAGACATAGGTGCCATCAGAAGCAAAGCCAGGCTGCACAGAAAAGCCATAGGTGCCATCAGGAGCAAAGCCAGGCTGCACAGAAAAGTCATAGATGTCACCAGAAGCAAAGCCAGGCTACACAGAAAAGTCATAGGTGTCACCAGAAGCAAAGCCAGGCTGCACAGAAAAGCCATAGGTGTCACCAGAAGCAAAGCCAGGCTGCACAGAAAAGCCATAGGTGTCACCAGAAGCAAAGCCAGGCTGCACAGAAAAGTCATAGATGTCACCAGAAGCAAAGCCAGGCTACACAGAAAAGTCATAGGTGTCACCAGAAGCAAAGCCAGGCTACACAGAAAAGACATAGGTGCCATCAGAAGCAAAGCCAGGCTGCACAGAAAAGCCATAGGTGCCATCAGAAGCAAAGGCAGGCAGCACAGAAAAGCCATAGGTGTCACCAGAAGCAAAGCCAGGCTGCACAGAAAAGCCATAGGTGTCACCAGAAGCAAAGCCAGGCTGCACAGAAAAGTCATAGATGTCACCAGAAGCAAAGCCAGGCTACACAGAAAAGTCATAGGTGTCACCAGAAGCAAAGCCAGGCTGCACAGAAAAGCCATAGGTGTCACCAGAAGCAAAGCCAGGCTGCACAGAAAAGTCATAGATGTCACCAGAAGCAAAGCCAGGCTACACAGAAAAGTCATAGGTGTCACCAGAAGCAAAGCCAGGCTACACAGAAAAGACATAGGTGCCATCAGAAGCAAAGCCAGGCTGCACAGAAAAGCCATAGGTGCCATCAGAAGCAAAGGCAGGCAGCACAGAAAAGCCATAGGTGCCATCAGAAGCAAAGGCAAGCAGCACAGAAAAGCCATAGGTGCCATCAGGAGCAAAGCCAGACTGCACAGAAAAGTCATAGGTGTCACCAGAAGCAAAGCCAGGCTGCACAGAAAAGCTTTAGGTGTCACCAGAAGCAAAGCCAGGCTGCACAGAAAAGCCATAGGTGTCACCAGAAGCAAAGCCAGGCTGCACAGAAAAGTCATAGGTGTCACCAGAAGCAAAGCCAGGCTACACAGAGAAGTCATAGGTGTCACCAGAAGCAAAGGCAGGCTACACAGAAAAGCCATAGGTGTCACCAGAAGCAAAGCCAGGCTGCACAGAAAAGCCATAGGTGTCACCAGAAGCAAAGCCAGGCTGCACAGAAAAGCCATAGGTGACACCAGAAGCAAAGCCAGGCTGCACAGAAAAGCCATAGGTGACACCAGAAGCAAAGCCAGGCTGCACAGAAAAGTCACAGGTGTCACCAGAAGCAAAGCCAGGCTGCACAGAAAAGTCACAGGTGTCACCAGAAGCAAAGCCAGGCTACACAGAAAAGCCATAGGTGTCACCAGAAGCAAAACCAGGCTACAAAGAAAAGCCATAGGTGACACCAGAAGCAAAGCCAGGCTGCACAGAAAAGTCATAGGTGTCACCAGAAGCAAAGCCAGGCTACACAGAAAAGCCATAGGTGACACCAGAAGCAAAGCCAGGCTACACAGAAAAGCCATAGGTGTCACCAGAAGCAAAGCCAGGCTACACAGAAAAGCCATAGGTGTCACCAGAAGCAAAGCCAGGCTACACAGAAAAGCCATAGGTGTCACCAGAAGCAAAGCCAGGCTGCCCAGAAAAGCCATAGGTGACAGCAGAAGCAAAGCCAGGCTGCACAGAAAAGTCATAGGTGTCACCAGAAGCAAAGCCAGGCTGCCCAGAAAAGTCATAGGTGTCACCAGAAGCAAAGCCAGGCTACACAGAAAAGCCATAGGTGACACCAGAAGCAAAGCCAGGCTACACAGAAAAGCCATAGGTGTCACCAGAAGCAAAGCCAGGCTACACAGAAAAGCCATAGGTGTCACCAGAAGCAAAGCCAGGCTGCACAGAAAAGCCATAGGTGTCACCAGAAGCAAAGCCAGGCTGCACAGAAAAGTCATAGGTGTCACCAGAAGCAAAGGCAGGCTACACAGAAAAGCCATAGGTGACACCAGAAGCAAAGCCAGGCTGCATAGAAAAGCCATAGGTGTCACCAGAAGCAAAGCCAGGCTGCACAGAAAAGCCATAGGTGTCACCAGAAGCAAAGCCAGGCTGCCCAGAAACGTCATAGGTGTCACCAGAAGCAAAACCAGGCTACACAGAAAAGTCATAGGTGTCACCAGAAGCAAAACCAGGCTACACAGAAAAGTCATAGGTGTCACCAGAAGCAAAACCAGGCTGCACAGAAAAGTCATAGGTGTCACCAGAAGCAAAGCCAGGCTGCACAGAAAAGCCATAGGTGTCACCAGAAGCAAAGCCAGGCTTCACAGAAAAGTCATAGGTGTCACCAGAAGCAAAGCCAGGCTTCACAGAAAAGCCATAGGTGTCACCAGAAGCAAAGGCAGGCTGCACAGAAAACTCATAGGTGTCACCAAAAGCAAAGCCAGGCTACACAGAAAACTCATAGGTGTCACCAGAAGCAAAGGCAGGCTACACAGAAAAGCCATAGGTGACACCAGAAGCAAAGCCAGGCTGCACAGAAAAGTCATAGGTGTCACCAGAAGCAAAGCCAGGCTACACAGAAAAGCCATAGGTGACACCAGAAGCAAAGCCAGGCTGCACAGAAAAGTCATAGGTGTCACCAGAAGCAAAGCCAGGCTACACAGAAAAGCCATAGGTGACACCAGAAGCAAAGCCAGGCTGCACAGAAAAGTCATAGGTGTCACCAGAAGCAAAGCCAGGCTGCACAGAAAAGCCATAGGTGTCACCAGAAGCAAAGCCAGGCTGCACAGAAAAGCCATAGGTGTCACCAGAAGCAAAGCCAGGCTGCACAGAAAAGTCATAGGTGTCGCCAGAAGCAAAACCAGGCTGCACAGAAAAGCCATAGGTGACACCAGAAGCAAAGCCAGGCTGCACAGAAAAGTCATAGGTGTCACCAGAAGCAAAACCAGGCTACACAGAAAAGTCATAGGTGTCACCAGAAGCAAAACCAGGCTGCACAGAAAAGTCATAGGTGTCACCAGAAGCAAAGCCAGGCTGCACAGAAAAGTCATAGGTGTCTCCAGAAGCAAAGCCAGGCTACACAGAAAAGCCATAGGTGTCACCAGAAGCAAAGCCAGGCTACACAGAAAAGCCATAGGTGTCACCAGAAGCAAAGCCAGGCTACACAGAAAAGCCATAGGTGTCACCAGAAGCAAAGCCAGGCTACACAGAAAAGCCATAGGTGTCACCAGAAGCAAAGCCAGGCTACACAGAAAAGCCATAGGTGACACCAGAAGCAAAGCCAGGCTACACAGAAAAGCCATAGGTGTCACCAGAAGCAAAGCCAGGCTGCACAGAAAAGTCATAGGTGTCACCAGAAGCAAAGCCAGGCTACACAGAAAAGCCATAGGTGTCACCAGAAGCAAAGCCAGGCTGCCCAGAAAAGCCATAGGTGACACCAGAAGCAAAGCCAGGCTGCACAGAAAAGCCATAGGTGTCACCAGAAGCAAAGCCAGGCTGCACAGAAAAGTCATAGGTGTCACCAGAAGCAAAGCCAGGCTGCACAGAAAAGTCATAGGTGTCACCAGAAGCAAAGCCAGGCTGCACAGAAAAGCCATAGGTGTCACCAGAAGCAAAGCCGGGCTGCACAGAAAAGTCATAGGTGTCACCAGAAGCAAAGCCAGGCTGCACAGAAAAGCCATAGGTGTCACCAGAAGCAAAGCCGGGCTGCACAGAAAAGTCATAGGTGTCACCAGAAGCAAAGCCAGGCTGCACAGAAAAGTCATAGGTGTCACCAGAAGCAAAGCCAGGCTGCACAGAAAAGCCATAGGTGTCACCAGAAGCAAAGGCAGGCAGCACAGAAAAGCCATAGGTGTCACCAGAAGCAAAGGCAGGCTGCACAGAAAAGCCATAGGTGTCACCAGAAGCAAAGCCAGGCTGCACAGAAAAGTCATAGGTGTCACCAGAAGCAAAGGCAGGCAGCACAGAAAAGCCATAGGCGTCACCAGAAGCAAAGGCAGGCTGCACAGAAAAGTCATAGGTGTCACCAGAAGCAAAGGCAGGCAGCACAGAAAAGCCATAGGTGTCACCAGAAGCAAAGCCAGGCTGCACAGAAAAGTCATAGGTGTCACCAGAAGCAAAGGCAGGCAGCACAGAAAAGCCATAGGTGCCATCAGGAGCAAAGCCAGGCTACACAGAAAAGTCATAGGTGTCACCAGAAGCAAAGGCAGGCAGCACAGAAAAGCCATAGGTGCCATCAGGAGCAAAGCCAGGCTACACAGAAAAGTCATAGGTGTCACCAGAAGCAAAGCCAGGCTGCACAGAAAAGCCATAGGTGTCACCAGAAGCAAAGCCTGGCTGCACAGAAAAGTCATAGATGTCACCAGAAGCAAAGCCAGGCTACACAGAAAAGTCATAGTTGTCACCAGAAGCAAAGCCAGGCTGCACAGAAAAGCCATAGGTGTCACCAGAAGCAAAGCCAGGCTGCACAGAAAAGTCATAGTTGTCACCAGAAGCAAAGCCAGGCTACACAGAAAAGCCATAGGTGTCACCAGAAGCAAAGCCAGGCTGCACAGAAAAGTCATAGGTGTCACCAGAAGCAAAGGCAGGCTGCACAGAAAAGCCATAGGTGTCACCAGAAGCAAAGCCAGGCTTCACAGAAAAGTCATAGGTGTCACCAGAAGCAAAGGCAGGCTACACAGAAAAGCCATAGGTGCCATCAGAAGCAAAGCCAGGCTGCACAGAAAAGCCATAGGTGTCACCAGAAGCAAAGCCAGGCTACACAGAAAAGCCATAGGTGACACCAGAAGCAAAGCCAGGCTGCACAGAAAAGTCCTAGGTGTCACCAGAAGCAAAGCCAGGCTACACAGAAAAGCAATAGGTGACACCAGAAGCAAAGCCAGGCTACACAGAAAAGCCATAGGTGACACCAGAAGCAAAGCCTGGCTGCACAGAAAAGCCATAGGTGTCACCAGAAGCAAAGCCAGAAAAGCCATAGGTGTCACCAGAAGCAAAGCCAGGCTACACAGAAAAGCCATAGGTGTCACCAGAAGCAAAGCCAGGCTGCACAGAAAAGTCATAGGTGTCACCAGAAGCAAAGCCAGGCTGCACAGAAAAGCCATAGGTGTCACCAGAAGCAAAGCCAGGCTGCACAGAAAAGCCATAGGTGTCACCAGAAGCAAAGCCAGGCTGCACAGAAAAGTCATAGTTGTCACCAGAAGCAAAGCCAGGCTGCACAGAAAAGCCATAGGTGTCACCAGAAGCAAAGCCAGGCTGCACAGAAAAGCCATAGGTGTCACCAGAAGCAAAGCCAGGCTGCACAGAAAAGCCATAGGTGTCACCAGAAGCAAAGCCAGGCTGCACAGAAAAGTCATAGTTGTCACCAGAAGCAAAGCCAGGCTGCACAGAAAAGCCATAGGTGTCACCAGAAGCAAAGCCAGGCTGCACAGAAAAGCCATAGGTGTCACCAGAAGCAAAGCCAGGCTGCACAGAAAAGTCCTAGGTGTCACCAGAAGCAAAGCCAGGCTACACAGAAAAGCCATAGGTGTCACCAGAAGCAAAGGCAGGCAGCACAGAAAAGCCATAGGTGTCACCAGAAGCAAAGCCAGGCTGCACAGAAAAGCCATAGGTGCCATCAGAAGCAAAGCCAGGCTGCACAGAAAAGCCATAGGTGTCACCAGAAGCAAAGCCAGGCTGCACAGAAAAGCCATAGGTGTCACCAGAAGCAAAGCCAGGCTGCACAGAAAAGCCATAGGTGTCACCAGAAGCAAAGGCAGGCTTCACAGAAAAGTCATAGGTGTCACCAGAAGCAAAGGCAGGCTACACAGAAAAGCCATAGGTGTCACCAGAAGCAAAGCCAGGCTGCACAGAAAAGTCATAGGTGCCATCAGAAGCAAAGCCAGGCTGCACAGAAAAGCCATAGGTGTCACCAGAAGCAAAGCCAGGCTGCACAGAAAAGCCATAGGCGTCACCAGAAGCAAAGCCAGGCTGCACAGAAAAGCCATAGGTGTCACCAGAAGCAAAGCCAGGCTGCCCAGAAAAGTCATAGGTGTCACCAGAAGCAAAACCAGGCTGCACAGAAAAGTCATAGGTGTCACCAGAAGCAAAACCAGGCTGCACAGAAAAGCCATAGGTGACACCAGAAGCAAAGCCAGGCTGCACAGAAAAGTCATAGGTGTCACCAGAAGCAAAGCCAGGCTACACAGAAAAGCCATAGGTGACACCAGAAGCAAAGCCAGGCTACACAGAAAAGCCATAGGTGTCACCAGAAGCAAAGCCAGGCTACACAGAAAAGCCATAGGTGTCACCAGAAGCAAAGCCAGGCTACACAGAAAAGCCATAGGTGTCACCAGAAGCAAAGCCAGGCTGCCCAGAAAAGCCATAGGTGTCACCAGAAGCAAAGCCAGGCTGCACAGAAAAGCCATAGGTGTCACCAGAAGCAAAGCCAGGCTGCCCAGAAAAGTCATAGGTGTCACCAGAAGCAAAGCCAGGCTACACAGAAAAGCCATAGGTGACACCAGAAGCAAAGCCAGGCTGCATAGAAAAGCCATAGGTGTCACCAGAAGCAAAGCCAGGCTGCACAGAAAAGTCATAGGTTTCACCAGAAGCAAAGCCAGGCTGCACAGAAAA
Organism: Gastrophryne carolinensis; assembly: GCA_027917425.1. Taxonomy (NCBI): domain Eukaryota; kingdom Metazoa; phylum Chordata; class Amphibia; order Anura; family Microhylidae; genus Gastrophryne; species Gastrophryne carolinensis. The sequence goes on from CM051235.1 coordinate 411,789,630, forward strand.
GCCATAGGTGTCACCAGAAGCAAAGCCAGGCTGCACAGAAAAGCCATAGGTGACACCAGAAGCAAAGCCAGGCTGCATAGAAAAGCCATAGGTGTCACCAGAAGCAAAGCCAGGCTGCACAGAAAAGTCATAGGTGTCACCAGAAGCAAAGCCAGGCTGCACAGAAAAGTCATAGGTGTCACCAGAAGCAAAGCCAGGCTGCACAGAAAAGCCATAGGTGTCACCAGAAGCAAAGCCAGGCTACACAGAAAAGCCATAGGTGTCACCAGAAGCAAAGGCAGGCTACACAGAAAAGACATAGGTGCCATCAGAAGCAAAGGCAGGCAGCACAGAAAAGCCATAGGTGTCACCAGAAGCAAAGCCAGGCTGCACAGAAAAGTCATAGGTGTCACCAGAAGCAAAGCCAGGCTGCACAGAAAAGTCATAGGTGTCACCAGAAGCAAAGCCAGGCTGCACAGAAAAGTCATAGGTGTCACCAGAAGCAAAGCCAGGCTGCACAGAAAAGCCATAGGTGTCACCAGAAGCAAAGCCAGGCTGCACAGAAAAGTCATAGATGTCACCAGAAGCAAAGCCAGGCTACACAGAAAAGTCATAGATGTCACCAGAAGCAAAGCCAGGCTACACAGAAAAGTCATAGGTGTCACCAGAAGCAAAGCCAGGCTGCACAGAAAAGCCATAGGTGTCACCAGAAGCAAAGCCAGGCTGCACAGAAAAGTCATAGATGTCACCAGAAGCAAAGCCAGGCTACACAGAAAAGTCATAGGTGTCACCAGAAGCAAAGCCAGGCTACACAGAAAAGACATAGGTGCCATCAGAAGCAAAGCCAGGCTGCACAGAAAAGCCATAGGTGCCATCAGAAGCAAAGGCAGGCAGCACAGAAAAGCCATAGGTGTCACCAGAAGCAAAGCCAGGCAGCACAGAAAAGCCATAGGTGCCATCAGAAGCAAAGGCAAGCAGCACAGAAAAGCCATAGGTGCCATCAGGAGCAAAGCCAGACTGCACAGAAAAGTCATAGGTGTCACCAGAAGCAAAGCCAGGCTGCACAGAAAAGCTTTAGGTGTCACCAGAAGCAAAGCCAGGCTGCACAGAAAAGCCATAGGTGTCACCAGAAGCAAAGCCAGGCTGCACAGAAAAGCCATAGGTGTCACCAGAAGCAAAGCCAGGCTGCACAGAAAAGTCATAGGTGTCACCAGAAGCAAAGCCAGGCTGCACAGAAAAGCCATAGGTGTCACCAGAAGCAAAGCCAGGCTACACAGAGAAGTCATAGGTGTCACCAGAAGCAAAGGCAGGCTACACAGAAAAGCCATAGGTGTCACCAGAAGCAAAGCCAGGCTGCACAGAAAAGTCATAGGTGTCACCAGAAGCAAAGCCAGGCTACACAGAGAAGTCATAGGTGTCACCAGAAGCAAAGGCAGGCTACACAGAAAAGCCATAGGTGTCACCAGAAGCAAAGCCAGGCTGCACAGAAAAGCCATAGGTGTCACCAGAAGCAAAGCCAGGCTGCACAGAAAAGCCATAGGTGTCACCAGAAGCAAAGCCAGGCTGCACAGAAAAGCCATAGGTGACACCAGAAGCAAAGCCAGGCTGCACAGAAAAGTCACAGGTGTCACCAGAAGCAAAGCCAGGCTGCACAGAAAAGTCACAGGTGTCACCAGAAGCAAAGCCAGGCTACACAGAAAAGTCCTAGGTGTCACCAGAAGCAAAACCAGGCTACAAAGAAAAGCCATAGGTGACACCAGAAGCAAAGCCAGGCTGCACAGAAAAGTCATAGGTGTCACCAGAAGCAAAGCCAGGCTACACAGAAAAGCCATAGGTGACACCAGAAGCAAAGCCAGGCTACACAGAAAAGCCATAGGTGTCACCAGAAGCAAAGCCAGGCTACACAGAAAAGCCATAGGTGTCACCAGAAGCAAAGCCAGGCTACACAGAAAAGCCATAGGTGTCACCAGAAGCAAAGCCAGGCTGCCCAGAAAAGCCATAGGTGACACCAGAAGCAAAGCCAGGCTGCACAGAAAAGTCATAGGTGTCACCAGAAGCAAAGCCAGGCTACACAGAAAAGCCATAGGTGTCACCAGAAGCAAAGCCAGGCTACACAGAAAAGCCATAGGTGACACCAGAAGCAAAGCCAGGCTACACAGAAAAGCCATAGGTGTCACCAGAAGCAAAGCCAGGCTACACAGAAAAGTCATAGGTGTCACCAGAAGCAAAGCCAGGCTACACAGAAAAGCCATAGGTGACACCAGAAGCAAAGCCAGGCTACACAGAAAAGCCATAGGTGTCACCAGAAGCAAAGCCAGGCTACACAGAAAAGCCATAGGTGTCACCAGAAGCAAAGCCAGGCTGCACAGAAAAGCCATAGGTGTCACCAGAAGCAAAGCCAGGCTGCACAGAAAAGTCATAGGTGTCACCAGAAGCAAAGGCAGGCTACACAGAAAAGCCATAGGTGACACCAGAAGCAAAGCCAGGCTGCATAGAAAAGCCATAGGTGTCACCAGAAGCAAAGGCAGGCTGCACAGAAAACTCATAGGTGTCACCAGAAGCAAAGGCAGGCTGCACAGAAAAGCCATAGGTGTCACCAGAAGCAAAGCCAGGCTTCACAGAAAAGTCATAGGTGTCACCAGAAGCAAAGCCAGGCTTCACAGAAAAGCCATAGGTGTCACCAGAAGCAAAGGCAGGCTGCACAGAAAACTCATAGGTGTCACCAAAAGCAAAGCCAGGCTACACAGAAAACTCATAGGTGTCACCAGAAGCAAAGGCAGGCTACACAGAAAAGCCATAGGTGACACCAGAAGCAAAGCCAGGCTGCACAGAAAAGTCATAGGTGTCACCAGAAGCAAAGCCAGGCTACACAGAAAAGCCATAGGTGACACCAGAAGCAAAGCCAGGCTGCACAGAAAAGTCATAGGTGTCACCAGAAGCAAAGCCAGGCTACACAGAAAAGCCATAGGTGACACCAGAAGCAAAGCCAGGCTGCACAGAAAAGTCATAGGTGTCACCAGAAGCAAAGCCAGGCTGCACAGAAAAGCCATAGGTGTCACCAGAAGCAAAGCCAGGCTGCACAGAAAAGCCATAGGTGTCACCAGAAGCAAAGCCAGGCTACACAGAAAAGTCATAGGTGTCACCAGAAGCAAAACCAGGCTACACAGAAAAGTCATAGGTGTCACCAGAAGCAAAACCAGGCTGCACAGAAAAGTCATAGGTGTCACCAGAAGCAAAGCCAGGCTGCACAGAAAAGTCATAGGTGTCTCCAGAAGCAAAGCCAGGCTACACAGAAAAGCCATAGGTGTCACCAGAAGCAAAGCCAGGCTACACAGAAAAGCCATAGGTGTCACCAGAAGCAAAGCCAGGCTACACAGAAAAGCCATAGGTGTCACCAGAAGCAAAGCCAGGCTACACAGAAAAGCCATAGGTGTCACCAGAAGCAAAGCCAGGCTACACAGAAAAGCCATAGGTGACACCAGAAGCAAAGCCAGGCTACACAGAAAAGCCATAGGTGTCACCAGAAGCAAAGCCAGGCTGCACAGAAAAGTCATAGGTGTCACCAGAAGCAAAGCCAGGCTACACAGAAAAGCCATAGGTGTCACCAGAAGCAAAGCCAGGCTGCCCAGAAAAGCCATAGGTGACACCAGAAGCAAAGCCAGGCTGCACAGAAAAGCCATAGGTGTCACCAGAAGCAAAGCCAGGCTGCACAGAAAAGTCATAGGTGTCACCAGAAGCAAAGCCAGGCTGCACAGAAAAGTCATAGGTGTCACCAGAAGCAAAGCCAGGCTGCACAGAAAAGCCATAGGTGTCACCAGAAGCAAAGGCAGGCTACACAGAAAAGCCATAGGTGTCACCAGAAGCAAAGGCAGGCTACACAGAAAAGCCATAGGTGTCACCAGAAGCAAAGGCAGACTACACAGAAAAGCCATAGGTGTCACCAGAAGCAAAGCCAGGCTGCACAGAAAAGTCATAGGTGTCACAAGAAGCAAAGCCAGGCTACACAGAAAAGCCATAGGTGTCACCAGAAGCAAAACCAGGCTGCACAGAAAAGTCATAGGTGTCACCAGAAGCAAAGCCGGGCTGCACAGAAAAGTCATAGGTGTCACCAGAAGCAAAGCCGGGCTGCACAGAAAAGTCATAGGTGTCACCAGAAGCAAAGCCAGGCTGCACAGAAAAGCCATAGGTGTCACCAGAAGCAAAGCCGGGCTGCACAGAAAAGTCATAGGTGTCACCAGAAGCAAAGCCAGGCTGCACAGAAAAGTCATAGGTGTCACCAGAAGCAAAGCCAGGCTGCACAGAAAAGCCATAGGTGTCACCAGAAGCAAAGGCAGGCAGCACAGAAAAGCCATAGGTGTCACCAGAAGCAAAGGCAGGCTGCACAGAAAAGCCATAGGTGTCACCAGAAGCAAAGCCAGGCTGCACAGAAAAGTCATAGGTGTCACCAGAAGCAAAGGCAGGCAGCACAGAAAAGCCATAGGCGTCACCAGAAGCAAAGGCAGGCTGCACAGAAAAGTCATAGGTGTCACCAGAAGCAAAGGCAGGCAGCACAGAAAAGCCATAGGTGTCACCAGAAGCAAAGCCAGGCTGCACAGAAAAGTCATAGGTGTCACCAGAAGCAAAGGCAGGCAGCACAGAAAAGCCATAGGTGCCATCAGGAGCAAAGCCAGGCTACACAGAAAAGTCATAGGTGTCACCAGAAGCAAAGGCAGGCAGCACAGAAAAGCCATAGGTGCCATCAGGAGCAAAGCCAGGCTACACAGAAAAGTCATAGGTGTCACCAGAAGCAAAGCCAGGCTGCACAGAAAAGCCATAGGTGTCACCAGAAGCAAAGCCTGGCTGCACAGAAAAGTCATAGATGTCACCAGAAGCAAAGCCAGGCTACACAGAAAAGTCATAGGTGTCACCAGAAGCAAAGCCAGGCTACACAGAAAAGACATAGGTGCCATCAGAAGCTAAGGCAGGCAGCACAGAAAAGCCATAGGTGCCACCAGAAGCAAAGGCAGGAAGCACAGAAAAGCCATAGGTGCCATCAGAAGCAAAGGCAGGCAGCACAGAAAAGCCATAGGTGTCACCAGAAGCAAAGCCAGGCTGCACAGAAAAGCCATAGGTGTCACCAGAAGCAAAGCCAGGCTGCACAGAAAAGCCATAGGTGTCACCAGAAGCAAAGCCAGGCTGCACAGAAAAGCCATAGGCGTCACCAGAAGCAAAGCCAGGCAGCACAGAAAAGCCATAGGTGCCATCAGAAGCAAAGGCAGGCAGCACAGAAAAGCCATAGGTGCCACCAGAAGCAAAGCCAGGCTGCACAGAAAAGCCATAGGTGTCACCAGAAGCAAAGCCAGGCTGCACAGAAAAGCCATAGGTGTCACCAGAAGCAAAGCCAGGCTGCACAGAAAAGCCATAGGTGTCACCAGAAGCAAAGGCAGGCTGCACAGAAAAGCCATAGGTGTCACCAGAAGCAAAGCCAGGCTGCACAGAAAAGCCATAGGCGTCACCAGAAGCAAAGGCAGGCAGCACAGAAAAGCCATAGGTGTCACCAGAAGCAAAGGCAGGCAGCACAGAAAAGCCATAGGTGTCACCAGAAGCAAAGCCAGGCTGCACAGAAAAGCCATAGGTGTCACCAGAAGCAAAGCCAGGCTGCACAGAAAAGCCATAGGCGTCACCAGAAGCAAAGCCAGGCAGCACAGAAAAGCCATAGGTGCCATCAGAAGCAAAGGCAGGCAGCACAGAAAAGCCATAGGTGCCACCAGAAGCAAAGGCAGGCAGCACAGAAAAGCCATAGGTGTCACCAGAAGCAAAGCCAGGCTGCACAGAAAAGCCATAGGTGTCACCAGAAGCAAAGCCAGGCTGCACAGAAAAGCCATAGGCGTCACCAGAAGCAAAGCCAGGCAGCACAGAAAAGCCATAGGTGCCATCAGAAGCAAAGGCAGGCAGCACAGAAAAGCCATAGGTGCCACCAGAAGCAAAGGCAGGCTGCACAGAAAAACCATAGGTGCCATCAAGAGCAAAGCCAGACTGCACAGAAAAGCCATAGGTGCCATCAGGAGCAAAGCCAGACTGCACAGAAAAGCCATAGGTGTCACCAGAAGCAAAGGCAGGCTGCACAGAAAAACCATAGGTGCCATCAAGAGCAAAGCCAGACTGCACAGAAAAGCCATAGGTGCCATCAGGAGCAAAGCCAGACTGCACAGAAAAGCCATAGGCGTCACCAGAAGCAAAGCCAGGCTGCACAGAAAAGCCATAGGTGTCACCAGAAGCAAAGCCAGGCTACACAGAAAAGCCATAGGTGTCACCAGAAGCAAAGCCAGGCTACACAGAAAAGCCATAGGTGTCACCAGAAGCAAAGGCAGGCAGCACAGAAAAGCCATAGTTTTCATCAGAAGCAAAGGCAGGCAGCACAGAAAAGCCATAGGTGCCATCAGAAGCAAAGGCAAGCAGCACAGAAAAGCCATAGGTGCCATCAGGAGCAAAGACAGGCTGCACAGAAAAGCCATAGGTGTCACCAGAAGCAAAGCCAGGCTGCACAGAAAAGCCATAGGTGTCACCAGAAGCAAAGGCAGGCAGCACAGAAAAGCCATAGGTTTCATCAGAAGCAAAGGCAGGCAGCACAGAAAAGCCATAGGTGTCACCAGAAGCAAAGCCAGGCTGCACAGAAATGTCATAGGTGTCACCAGAAGCAAAGGCAGGCAGCACAGAAAAGCCATAGGTGTCACCAGAAGCAAAGCCAGGCTGCACAGAAATGTCATAGGTGTCACCAGAAGCAAAGGCAGGCAGCACAGAAAAGCCATAGGTTTCATCAGAAGCTAAGGCAGGCAGCAGAGAAAAGCCATAGGTGTCACCAGAAGCAAAGGCAGGCAGCACAGAAAAGCCATAGGTGCCATCAGGAGCAAAGGCAGGCTGCACAGAAAAGCCATAGGTGTCACCAGAAGCAAAGCCAGGCTGCACAGAAAAGCCATAGGTGTCACCAGAAGCAAAGCCAGGCTACACAGAAAAGCCATAGGTGTCACCAGAAGCAAAGCCAGGCTGCACAGAAAAGCCATAGGTGTCACCAGAAGCAAAGGCAGGCTGCACAGAAAAGCCATAGGTGTCACCAGAAGCAAAGGCAGGCAGCACAGAAAAGCCATAGGTTTCATCAGAAGCAAAGGCAGGCTGCACAGAAAAGCCATAGGCGTCACCAGAAGCAAAGGCAAGCAGCACAGAAAAGCCATAGGTGCCATCAGGAGCAAAGGCAGGCAGCACAGAAAAGCCATAGGTTTCATCAGAAGCAAAGGCAGGCAGCACAGAAAAGCCATAGGTGCCGTCAGAAGCAAAGGCAAGCAGCACAGAAAAGCCATAGGTGCCATCAGGAGCAAAGACAGGCTGCACAGAAAAGCCATAGATTCCATCAGGAGCAAATGCAGGCAGCACAGAAAAGCCATAGGTGCCATCAGGAGCAAAGGCAAGCAGCACAGAAAAGCCATAGGTGCCATCAGGAGCAAAGACAGGCAGCACAGAAAAGCCATAGGTGCCATCAGGAGCAAAGGCAGGCAGCACAGAAAAGCCATAGTTTTCATCAGAAGCAAAGGCAGGCAGCACAGAAAAGCCATAGGTGCCATCAGGAGCAAATGCAGGCAGCACAGAAAAGCCATAGGTGCCATCAGGAGCAAAGACAGGCTGCACAGAAAAGCCATAGATTCCATCAGGAGCAAAGGCAGGCAGCACAGAAAAGCCATAGTTTTCATCAGAAGCAAAGGCAGGCAGCACAGAAAAGCCATAGGTGCCATCAGGAGCAAATGCAGGCAGCACAGAAAAGCCATAGGTGCCATCAGAAGCAAAGGCAGGTAGCACAGAAAAGCCATAGGTGCCATCAGAAGCAAAGGCAGGTAGCACAGAAAAGCCATAGGTGCCATCAGAAGCAAAGGCAGGTAGCACAGAAAAGCCATAGGTGCCATCAGAAGCAAAGGCAGGCAGCACAAAAAAGCCATAGGTGCCAGGAAGGGGCAAAATTAGGCAGCACAGAAAAGCCATAGGTGTCATCAGGAGCAATGACAGGCTGTACAGAAAAGCCATAGGTGCCATCAGGAGCAAAGACAGGCTGTACAGAAAAGCCATAGGTGCCATCAGGAGCAAAGACGCGGGGAGGCAGCAGGTGGCGGGTAAACTTCTGCTTCCAAAGCTAGTGAGGGGCTACAGAATTGTCGATATGTGGGGAGGCGAAGGCAGATACGGCGCTGCAGTGGGCAGCAAGGCAGAGATGTGGTGCACAGAAAGTAAGAGATGGTGGAGCAGTGGGTGCAGCAGGCAGAGGGGCAGAGATAGGTGCAGTGGGGTGTAGGGCAAAGATGTGGTTCAGCGAATGTGGGGTAGAGATGGGGTGGGCAGCAAGTAGGCAGCGAGACAGAGATGGGTGTAGTGGAGTGTGGGGCAGAGATGAGGAGTGCTGTGCAGTGTGGGGCAGAGATGGAGGCAGCAAGGATAGGGGTGCAGTGGACAGAGGGGCAGAGATAAGGGTGCAGAAGGCATTGGGGAAGAGATGGGTCTAGCTGGGTGTGGGGCAGAGATTGGGGGCAGAAAATAACAGATGGCAGTGTGGGGCAGAGATGGAGTGCAGCAAATACCCCCTAGGCTTGGGCAGGGGAATCCGGAGGATAGTGACCTTGTGACAGTGACATTTTTGGGCATACTGAAGTCTGTAGGCAAGTTTGTAGAGTCACCCCATTGGATGAGCCTGTGTCACTTGTTGTTGCCAGCAAGTGGGACGTTGCACCTATACGTAGAGATTCTTCAAGGATTTGTTTCAGGATCTAATTTATCCAAATTGATCATAAGATTATTTTTTAATCCAAAGCAAATTGTGAATCATTCATAAACAAATGTTTAAAAAATGGGCTAAAATGTAATAGACTTGTCAACAATGTAAACAATATATATACAGTATTTTTGTCATTTAAAAAAAAAAATTAATCTACCTTCATCCTCATAAATGTGTTTATCCAAAATGGTGTTTAGACTATTCTAGAGCTTGGCTGGAACACGACTCGATTAAACGATTAAACGTGACATATAAAAATACCTTTAACTCATTAAAAGTAAATAAGATTCCACTCAGTGGTAAATGGTGAGATGACTTTCATATTCCGGCACTCATTTTACAGAGCATAAACCGGGAATTAAAGAAATCAATAAACATGATCGATAGCCCGAGTGAAGTAGTCTGCGCCACCTGCCTGTGATTGGTCCAGATAGCGGTTATCGAATATCACAATTCGCAAGAGGTATGATCAAGATGTAAACACTTGTGTGTTCTAAGAACGGCTCAATATTTTAAGGAGAACATTTTGCAATTTAGTTAAAATCAATGTCCGGTCTTTTTGTAACCCATCTTAGAAACTCTCTTTTGTTTACAACAAAAATAGTTACCTTTCCCGGTATATAGCCACAGGTGCAAATTATGAGGGGCGTGCCCTGGGGCCTCCACCACTTGCCCTGCAAAGAGGGTCTCCACCAACCTTTGGGTTATGGTCTGGTCCAGGAGGCTTTTCAGTCTTTGGTCTGACGGGCCAAAGCTATCGGTGGCAGTGGGGGCCACCACAGGGCAGGGGGAAGAGTCTAGAACAGCAAAACCACAGTCGGCAACGCTACAGTGATGGGTGCATCACTGCACATAAGCCACCAAGCACAGCCACTGGCAGCTCAATGCTGGGACTACACTACCCCCCGCCCAGAATGGCAAAGCAGGAGTTCCTGAACAGTACGCACCTGCACAATGCATTCAATCTGAAGTTCCAGTAGGTGTGCGGGTGCCAGACAACCACCAGTCAGTTACTTGGCTGGACTATTATTTTAAAAAATACTGTATCTGGGGCCTCCATCAGATTTTGTGCCCAGTGGCCTCCACCACACTTAATTAGGCCCTGTATAGCGATGTTACTAGTGCACGTGCAACAGCCTCACAGAGAGTGTATAGAGCTGCACCTCCATCTGTGCGCGCTCCTGCCTATTGAAGTGAATGGCATAGAGCGGGGAAAGCTGCTCCATGCAGCTTCTGCAAGATGCCTGCTCCCAGCAATGGAATTGCCAGGAGAATGGCGCTGGATTCCCAGCCAGGTACATTTTTTTTTGTAACTTCCCCCAATCCTGCATCAGTGCCAGAGGAGGGAGACAGGGCTTGGAGGCAGGGGGTAACTATACGAGATGCAGGGGCCAAAAAGGTCAGGAGGCCCCCACCATTGTTGTGCTTTCACCTTACTTATCATATTTGTAATCACTTAGCATAATTTAGGCAAAGGAAGGACCAGTTGTCTTGTCTGTTATGCCCACCTGTCAAGAAGCAGAATCGCCACCGGGACTGTAAAAAAATTGTAGTGGGGGGTGCTTTAACCTATTGCAGAGTGTGCAGCAAGAAGCAGCTGGACACTTACGTGAGCTGGTGATCCGGTCCGCTGGCTGCTGCTCCTATGGGTGAGGACACTGACAGCAGCTATCAGCAGTAATAGTTAAAACGGGAGAATGTGGAAACAATTGGAAACAAGAGAGAGATAAAGACAATATGGAAAAAAGACAGAACACAGTAAACAAGAAGACATAGTGACATACATGGAGCGAGAAAAAGAAGGACATACATCCTCGTGTTTTAAGGGAGTTATGTACAGTAATAGACAAGCCATTATTTCTAATATTTGTGGACTCAATAACTACAGGGTCTGTTCCGAGGGATTGGCGCTTGGCAAATTTGGTGCCAATATTCAAAAAGGGATCAAGGGGGGAACCTGGGAACTACAGACCGGTAAGCTTAACATCTGTGGTGGGCAAGCTGTTTGAAGGTTTCTTAAGGGATACTATCCTGGAGCACCTTGGCGAAAATGACCTTATTTCTCCATACCAGCATAGATTTATGAGGAATCGCTCCTGCCAGACAAACCTAATCAGCTTTTATGAGGAGGTAAGTTCAAGATTGGATCAGGGGGAGTCATTGGATATCATATATCTTGACTTTTCTAAAGCATTTGATACTGTGCCACATAAAAGGCTGGTACAAAAGATGAGAATGCTTGGACTAGGGGAAAACGTGTGCAGATGGGTGAGAAATTGGCTTAATGATCGGAAGCAGAGGGTGGTTATCAATGGTACACACTCAGATTGGGTCACTGTTATTAGTGGAGTACCACGAGGGTCAGTTTTTCTTTGCAGATGATACTAAGCTGTGTAAAGTAATTAAAACAAGGACAGCAGGCAGCTACAAACAGATTTAGATCAATTGGAAGCATGGACAGTTAAATGGCAAATGAAGTTTAACACAGATAAATGTAAGGTTATGCACATGAGAAGGAGAAATCTGTATCATGATTACACAATAATAATAATCTTCTTATCCTTACATGTGCATACTACTTCAAAATACTAGAGATGTGTCAATATTCCTGGCTCTGTTTGTTTCAACCACATAGTGATGTTAATTAATTGTGTTGTTTATTAGGATTTAATGTTATTCTCATATTTTGACACATATCACGTGTAATCTCGTATGTTCTGACAGACCTCATCCATTGTTGTTCTGTAGTGGTTCCCCCCCTTGTGTTCTGTGTTGTCAGGGCCAATGGGGTATTTTCCTGTCCTTATTTTCCCTTCCGCCTCCTGCTTGAGCTGGACTAGGTAGTTGGAAGGTATCTTGGATGTCAGTGCTCTCCTCCTGCTGATTGGCAGAGGGAGCACCTGGATGGAAGCTGCATTAGAGGAACACACTGACGCCATTGGATGTGAGGTAAAGTGTTTTTATTTAAATGTGAGTTTGTTTGTTTCACTTGTTATATGAGGAAGGGCACAGGATGTTGCCTGAAACGCGTAATATGTGAACTATTCTTGGAATGGAAACCATGTAACTTTTAACTTGACCAATAAACGGAGAAATTTTAAGGAACACTTGAGTGCTGGACAATGGAAATTTTTCATGTATATGGACCTTGCTGGTGAGTCCTCAGTGCATCTGTGGAAGCTGCAGTGGGATTGAGCTGGCCGTCTACACTTTCCGAGTTGTCTGGGGGTTGGCTCCACTTTTCATCCAATTTCTAGCCAGCAATGACCCTTCTCAGATTGATTTTGCTGTGAATTCAGTGCTACATGCAACATGTTGCCCCAAAACCCCATGTACATGAAACTATAAACCCCCCTTTAATGATTCATGTAAAAGTGCAGTGAATGGCTGCAAATATAATGTTTTATTAGCATCCTACATGCCATCAGCGGCAGCACGCTTGGAAGCTGATGGTTCTCCATGGCAACCTTTGTGTTTTCCAAACATATAATGAAGACATTCTGCTGATTGTTCATCACGGAACACGGAACAATAGGCGCGGATTGTGGACTCCCTGAGCATATGTTATGGATGGAATCAGACGATGGCTGGGGTTGCCAGCCTGCTGGTAATGTCCATGTTATCATCGCTGCCAGCTGTCTCTGGATTTAGAGATCCATCCCTCTTTTAGAGTTTTTACTACTGATATGCAAGACAAATAAATTGGAACCGGTCACAGAATGTATTTATCAGCTAAGTTCATAGCATTGCACATACATACATGCAATACTAAGGGCATGCTTGTCTCATTTAGGGGTGCCTACAGAAGTACGGTATAACCCATCAATGGTATGTTACAGCTGAGAGGCTGCCCACCAAGGGCCCCTCAGGGGAAGGGAGATTGTGCTCTCCCCCACAGGCCACCCACATAACTGCACTCTTGACCTCCACTTGCACCAAAGTCTAGTTAAAAATTACCTACAACACATGCTACAAGGCAAAGAGCACCTACCCACACTATACTCCCCTTTTAAAACAGCCAGTCACTCATCTCCGGGCCACCTCATAACATGTATGAAACCTGTAACAAGATAGTCCCCTGGCTAGGGGTGCACCTTGGAGGGGAGTCCCGGAGAATGGGGGGATGCTCTGGGATACCCTGAGTGGGGTGGATTAGATTAAGCTATAGGTTTAATGTTTAGAGTACAGTGCACACAGAGGTTAACTGGAGTACAGCCCACTCCCCTGACTTACTTTCAGAAGGGGATATGAGGAACAGAGGGGGTGGAGCTAGAGAGTTCTAAAGGAGTTCTAGTCAGAGTTGAGAGATGTGAGAGGAAGGATCCCTGATGTCCGGGCCCCAGGGAAAGCGCAGATTACTGCACATAAATATTCATTTAGCTTTTTGTAACTCCAGTCGCAGTCAATTTTAACCTCAAAATGGTGTCCTATGGAGCTGCAGACAGCCTGCAAAGAGGAAGTGCTGCTGGGTTTTACCTGCTGCTATACATTGTGGGTTATGTCAGTTAAAACTAGGCAGCGCCACAGCTGGGAAATGAAGCCCCAGGGGTGCTTCAAGATGGCCGCTACCAGGAGAAAATCAGTGAGGGGGCATTTCAGCTTCAAGTGGATGCAGGAACAAATGTAAGTGCTGACTTAGGGATTGATTCTGAGCCAGCTGAGAATTCTCACTCCATTTTAGGAGGGAAAACTGCATTTGACTTTCATTGTCTATTGGGTGTAAATGTCACCTGGCTCTCAATTAGTCCCAAGGTAGACAATGAAAGTCAATGGCAGTTTTCTCTCCTATAAAAGGAGTCAGAATTCTCACCTGGCCCTGAATCGAGCCCAATGAGTCAGTATCATGCATGCAGATGGAGCAAGTGAGTCTTGGGGAGTTTTTTTTTCTTCAACTGTGCAAGGCTGTTGGTCCGGTTTAAAGTATGCTCCTCTGCAGTATATCCTAATACCAACTGTTCATTTCATATCACACTAAGGTTACAACAGTTGTATATCTATACAGGATCTATGAGTGCAGAAAACACCTCTGTATGGCGAAACACGTATACTCAAGAGAACCTAAAAACCCTATGCTTCGGAGGTCTTTTTAACAATATCACTGTCTGTTATGACAAGCTATCCATAGATAAACGCATATTACTGCACAATGTCTTCACCAATGACCAAAGTAACTATAATCATTCCTCACTACTAGAACATTGAGCAAATACCACAAGGTCACCTACCCTATATCTGACCCACAGATTAACTCAGGGAATAGGGTGAACTCAGAGGGGTGGAGGGCTTCCAGGGAATGGGTCTCCCAGAACTCCGCCCCCTCTTTTGTTGCCATAAAATACTAATTATTTAAGCATAATTGAATCCTAAGCCTGAGAACAGTTTACAGGGTGATGGGCGTGGCATGGGGTGGGAGTTGGGGATGTGACTTATTCACAGGCTTCTTAGAAATACATTTATCGTATCCCATTGGAAATCATACATGGTGCAGGGCAGATATATAAAGGTATAAAACAAACACTTACATAAGTAATTCTGGCATAAATCACACTTCCAACTTTTCAAGGTGGCAAAAAGGGACATTTGTTAAATTAGGCCACACCCCCTCATTGAAGGATGGATAGGAGATATGGTGTTACAAACCGTTACAATCATAGAAACACTTTGAATAGGCAAATGGATCAATTATTGATGCAGACGTGCATGATAAACCTCAAAGAAGTACACATGAGAACAACTAGGGACAGGGGGACATGGACTCAAAAGTGGGACAGTCCCTCAAAATCAGGGACACTTGGGAGGTATGCTTCACTGTTACAGTAACACAACAATAAGACAAAACACAAGTCTCCCCCTATCATGAGTGGATAAACTGTGCTCATCTGTAGTGCTGCAATACCCAGCATTATCCATTGCTGCCATTATTGCAAAATATGGGCAAATGAGAGGGCAAGAATAAGGAAAATAGAAGGTTAAAAAAGAGGAAATAAAATAGTTGGAGGATGGGTATTAAGAGGAAATGTGATGACAGGAATGAGGAAATAGAAAGTTAAAAAAGAGGAAAAAAAGATGGAGTATGGGGATTAAGAGGAAATGTGATGACAGGAATGAGGAAATAGAAAGTTAAAAAAGAGGAAATAAAATAGATGGAGTATGGGGATTAAGAGGAAATGTGATGACAGGAATGAGGAAATAGAAAGTTAAAAAAGAGGAAATAAAATAGATGGAGTATGGGGATTAAGAGGAAATGTGATGACAGGAATGAGGAAATAGAAAGTTAAAAAAGAGGAAATAAAATAGATGGAGTATGGGGATTAAGAGGAAATGTGATGACAGGAATGAGGAAATAGAAAGTTAAAAAAGAGGAAATAAAATAGATGGAGTATGGGGATTAAGAGGAAATGTGATGACAGGAATGAGGAAATAGAAAGTTAAAAAGAGGAAATAAAATAGATGGAGTATGGGGATTAAGAGGAAATGTGATGACAGGAATGAGGAAATAGAAAGTTAAAAAAGAGGAAATAAAATAGATGGAGTATGGGGATTAAGAGAAAATGAAATGGCAGAAATGAGGAAATAGAAGGTTAATAAAGAGGAAATAAAACAGATGGAGTATGGGGATTAAGAGGAAATGAAATGGCAGGAAAGAGGATGAAATAGAAGGTTAAAAAAGAGGAAATAAGAACGATGGATTATGAGGAAAAAGAGAAAATGAGTTGGAAGGAATAAAGAAATAGAAGGTTAAAAAAGAGGAAATAAGGGGGATTTTGGCCACACTAAGGGCAGTGCGGGATAACCTGTGCTCCCTCCGCCGTGCCCTCTCCGGGCTGCTGCGCCTCATGTTCAGGGCAACGGGAGAGCTGGCTGGGTGGGTGGCGACAACTGAGACCAGGCTATGTGGAAAGAGGTGGCTCGGTTGGGGCGTGGCCAGTGGGGGGGGGCGGTGGAGGAGAGATATTCGGGATGGTAGGGAGGCTGCGGTCTAAGGGTCAGAGAGTAATGGGGATTATGTCAGGAGTCGCTATTATATGCATGTACATGGGCCCGATGGGGGTGTGGCCAGGGGCCTCTGTCTGGGCCCCGCTCCCTCCCCCCCTCCTTGGGTTGGGGCGCCACCCGGTGCTCCTGGGGTAGCAAGCCGACTGCCACCTGGGCCCGGGGGAGACACCTGGGTGGATGGGATGGAGGACGTAGAAGAGCGGTAGGTGCCAGATGTGGCTTCGGGGGCCCGGCGGGGGTTTGCCCAGGAGTGGAGAGGTTTTATGGGTGGGCGATGCGCGGGGCCCGGTGCCCAGATATGCCTGAGGTGGATGAAGGGGGCCGCGGCCCCTTCCTTCAACCCTGCCCAGGCCGTCGCCCTAGATGGACGGAGTGCGGATCGATGGACCCGGAAGGTGCCACTGAAGTGAACGGGGTGGCGGCGGGGGCTGGGTGGGCTGTCCGGTGGTTGCATCTGCTTGTTCGGGGGACACCGGATGGCTTGAGGGTACCTGCAATTGGATAGGCCCATATGGATTTATGTTCCACCTGGGGGGTGCTGCCCACTGCCACCCCTGGGCCCCGGTGGGGATTGGCCCTCCCCGTGGTGACCGGGGAGGGGTTCTGAAGGTTCGTGCGGGAGGCCGGTGAGGGGTTGAGGGGCACGTTTGTCGCCCCGATAGGGTGAGGGTGAGAATAGTAGTGATTTGGACCAGAAATTGTCTAGAATGTTTAACAGATGGTTAATCATGTTTTTTTCCATGTTAAAGTTTATAACGTTTTCTCCCCTGTAGGGGGGCCTAGTTCGGGCCGGGGAGGTCGGAACCCTCTGCTGGTCGTGTCGCGCCACAGTTTCATTAATCCCCCACATAGGCCAGTCCACCGGGACAAATAGTGCCCGAAGGAGCGGACGGAATTGCATTTTTTTACGTATAGTTTCTTGCTGTTCTTGCTATCTGAACGCCCTCCCTTTCCTATTCTCGACCCCCCCGCTTAGCCTTGTTCATATCCCCTCCTCTTAACCCTTTCCCCACTAGCCTTGTCGGACCCCCCATGTCTTCCTCATCTCCCCCGCATCTGGTGCCAGTCCCCCGACGGGGCTCAAAATTGCCTCCATGAATGTTAAGGGCCTTAATACTCCTGAGAAGAGGCGAATGTGTCTGAACTTGTTCTGGAAATGCAGAATACAGGTGGTGTTTGTTCAGGAGACTCACTTCCAGAAGGGAAGAGCCCCAAGATTTTCGGACCGCTGATTCCCCATGGAGTGGCAATTGCACTCCTCGGACTCCAGGTCCAGAGGGGTGGGCATTCTGAGGTATTTATTCCTTAAAGGAAGAATTGGCTCCCACGTGTGCACATTTGCAAACATATATGCCCCAACTCAGATCAAGTGCTATTTATAGAAAGAGCCCTGACCACCCTGCAAACCTTCTCGAAAGGCCTGGTAATCTTAACCTTAATGTTGCCCTTGACCCTCTCCTAGATGTGTAGGGGAAGGCTTCTCACCTCTCGTACGCCACCCTCAAAAAACTAAAAAGGGCGCTCCAGTTATCCCAGCTGGTAGACCCATGGAGGATACAGAACCCTAGGATAAAGGATTACACTTTCTACTCCCCCCCCCCCCCCCCACGATTCTTACTTGAGAATTGATTACCTCTTTGTAGAACATAAACACCTCCACCTAGCAGGAAAAGCTGAGATTGATCCCATTACAATATCGGATCACACCCTGATCACATTGGTCCTGGATCTGCCGGAGGTACTGCCCCGACCAGGTACCTGGATTCTCAACGAATTCCACCTGCAGGACCCTGTCCTAAAGGAGGAGATCAGGGGTAAGCTGAAGACCTTTTTTGACCTGAAAGCTAGGCCAGAGATGACCCCCCTGACTCTCTGGGCAGCCCACAAATGCTATATCAGAGGGGACATCCTGAAAATGGCCTCCAGAAGACAGAAAGAGAAGGAAAGACACATCAGGGAACTACCTTGAGGCGGCGCACAAAAAGAAGCAGGCACTAAAGGTGAGGCTAAAACTGGCCTAGGCAAGGGATAAATTAAAGGACATCTTGATGGTCAGAGCCAAAGCTACCCTCTTGAAAGCCAGGCGGTCTTTCTACGAATATGGAAACAAGTGTTGCAAGGGCCCTAAGAGAACAGAGAGCTAGAAACTTTGTGCCGCAGATAAGGAGTCAAGATGACCAACAGGCCTCTACCCCAAAAGACAAAGCAAAAGCATTCAGGGAATTCTATCATAAACTTTACAATCTGGCGGGGAATGGGAATAGCCAGGCGGGGGAGCGCTTTCAGGGGCACGAAGATATGTCGCCGGCTCAGCCCTCCCAGTGCTGAAGCAGGAGATAGTGGAGGTGCAGGCGGTAAACTCCTCCCTATAATGGAGATCTCCGGGCCCAGATGGGTTCACCGTGTTCTACTATAAGTGGATGGGTGACGTCCTGACCCCCTTCGGGCGGTGGAAGCCTTCAACTCCCTGGCGGAGGGACAACTCATGCCGCCAGACATGCTGAGAGCCCAGATCACAGTAATCCACAAGGAAGGTAAGGACCCGCTGTTATGTTCCAGCTACAGGCCGATCTCGCTTCTAAATACAGACTTGAAGTTACTTGCGAAGATCCTGGCTGCTAGGCTTGCCCCGTATCTAAACAGCTTGATTCACAATAACCAAGTGGGATTCGCCCCTGGGAGAGAGGCCAGAGACAACATGACCAGGATAATTAACCTGATACATCAAATTCCCTCGGATGGGATCCTGGCTATGCTGCTTTCTACAGATGCAGAGAAGGCATTTGATAGGGTTGGCTGGGACTTCATTTGGGCCACAGTGGAGCAAATAGGGCTGCAGGAGACTATGCGGACATGGATCTTGTCCCTGTACTCCTCCCCCTCGGCTTTCATTAAAGTGAATGGAGTACTCTCGGACCCCTTCGCAATAACAAATGGGATGAGGCAGGGCTGCCCGCTTTCCCCGATTATTTCTATCTTAACGTTTGAACCCTTACTCAGGTAGGTAAGGGCAAACCCAGACATAAAAGGTCTGGAAGACGGGTCACGGAACACAAAGTGGCGGCCTTTGCTGACAATTTAATTTTCTGTATTACCCACCTGGTGACAACCTTACCCAACTTGATGCGGGAGCTTGAAGACTACGCCCTCCTCTCAAACTACAAAATCAACATTCAGAAATCACAGGCGCTAAATGTCTCCCTATCGCTGAAGAAATTGGGTGATATTAAGAACAGCTTTCCTTTCCTCTGGGCGTCAGACTCAATTAAATATCTAGGAGTCCAGATAACGCCCCGACTGAAAGATTTGTTTGTGATAAACCCCCCCCCCGTTGAGTAGCATAAAGAAAGATTTAGACAGATGGAAGGACAAAACACTCTTGGTTTGGCAGATGTACACTTCTGCACTAATTTTGCGTGTGATTGTTGTTGACAAATGAGGATTCTTTGGCTTGTCCACCTTAAATACTATTGGTCATTGAAGGAGTGGGGGGGCAGGTAAGCTGTGGTTGCCACATTAAAAGTTGAGTGAGTAATAAAGCCTGGTTTCTGGCTTCTGAAGGCTCGCTAATGAGCAGAAGGGGTTAGGTTACCCTAAAGCCATTACTATTGCTAGCAGGCATTCTTTTCAGATGGCTTATAACAGGGGTGCTAAACCTTTTTGATAAGTGAGGACCACTTAAGTTATTTGGGACCAGGTCGGGGGCTACAATGAATAGGTTTAGAATTTTTTCATTTGGAATAGCATATTTGATTTTCCAAAACAATCAGGATACCTTCAACTACATCCCTACATTCATACAATACCCACATGCTAGTAATGTACATGCTGATTGGCTTACCTATATCTTAACCGTGTTCCCACTACTCAACCTATCTAAGCTCCCAAGAATACTTAGTTTACAATTATCATAGAAAAACAATTTTACCAAATTATTGTGCCAAAGATCTCACCCAGGGACGCTGTCACCTCTATTTACAAATGTGCCTTCTATATCACTCTCCATGCAATCTCCCATCATTACTTTACCCCTACTGAACTAGCTTTACGTGTCAGTTCTATTAATCCTTTCCACTTTTCCCACAGCAGGTCAGGGGCCACATCAGATGGCGCTGAGAGCCACATGTGGCTTACAGGCTTTTAAGTACTGTATAAAAGCTTACAACCTTAAGATTGTAAGCTCATAACCCCCTACTCCTAGTGTATTTCAGTATCAATATGTATTTGTGCATTTCCCTCCCACTCGGCTCCCTGTGCATCATTATTTGTTTTATCCTGTCTGTAAATTCTACTTTTATACAACGCCACGAAAGATGATGGCGCTTTATATATAAACGATAATAATAATTGTATAAAAGGAAACCTTGAGCAGCAGGCAAATGTCAATATGTTTTCTGAATTTTTATTCTGACGTACTTTACAACCTTGGACGCCTATTGTCGACCAGTGTTTCCTCACTACATCAATAAGATAATGGACTGCCTGTTTATGACTTCTATCTGATGGCAAAAATGAAAGTTCTGCATTTAAAAACCATCCCCAACTCCCTGATCAATAATAAAATGTATTTTTATGTTTACCCATTTATTCTGCTGCTTCAGCTATTGTTCTCACTAGTGGACTTTTGTGCCCTGCAGCTGACTGATCCACCCCAGTAATAAGCAAATCATCCGATTGCTGGATCAAATCCTGCGCCACCCAGGCATGAAATCCAGTGACCAAGGCAGGTGCCAGCACAGGAAAAACCTGGGCGATTGCCAGGGGCCCCTGGTATCAATTGCCAGGGGCCCACTCAGGCTCACACTTGGCCATGGTATTATTTTACAGTGGACCCGAACCACCAAATGCCAGGTGTTGTGTGCAGACCTGCTTATGGCTGGCCTCAGCAACAGGGGACAAACAGCAACAGTGGAGAAGGTGGCATGGAATAAAGGGCAACTGATGGAAGCTCAGAAGGTGGCGAGAACAAGGTGACAGCTGACAGCAATGATGAAGTCTTTAGTGGCAGCGAAGCAAGCAGTAAGGGTGAAGGCTGCTTGCTGGCAATAGAGAATGCAAAGATTAGAGGGTGATTGGTGGCTATAGGGAAGGCAATAAGGACTGTAGGGCGATCAGCAGCAGAAGATGACCCATTTGTGGCGGCAGAGCTGAAAGGTTACATCATGTGACACACTACTTTGGGGCCCGCTAAGACTCTCCTGCTCAAGGCCCCCACAAACCTAGAGCCAGCCCTGCCAGTGACTGGCGCTTCTGTGTTGGGCTCACCCCACTGTTCCATCAGTCACAATGTCACTGTTATGTCCTCTTCATTCACTGCTATAGAGGGAACATGACTGGTCTGGGAACCCCCCCCCCCCATTGTATTAAATTAAAGGATGTGGTAGTGTTACTTCGGTTAACGGTGGGGGCCATGAGCCTGACACGGAAGTGCTGGTGACAGGGGTTCGAGTCCGGGTTTTGCAGGATTCAATCTAGCAATCGGGCAAGTTTTTGATTGCTGGAGCCTGACCATTCAGATGCAGGGGACCTTTTCTTTATGGTGGTCAATCCTTCAAACCTTTTGGATGTGTTTTGCTTTTAATAAAAGGAGCTTTTAGGTTTGGTTGAGCAGACTGCTGACCCTTACTGCCCCCTCGGTATCTTCTAATATTTACACAGCCATCACTTTCTACTTGTGGTGGGCAAGGCTAGAAGTGGTGGCTATAAGGAGATGGGGCAGGTAAGACTGGACTGGAATAACAGAGAACTATGCGCCTGATGCAGAGCCTCCCCCGGTCTGAGCTTAAAACCTTCCGATTGTCCGGGGCTCCCGTTTGAATCGTGGCTCAAATGTGATGCAGAGCCTCCGTCGGAATGGCTCCCTAACTGATCCGTCAATTTGTCTTTACTCGGGAAGTTTTTTTTGCTCTCTCGGGTGCCTTCAATTTGATCGGGGCTTCCGTTCCCGTTCACACGGGCGGCCCGTTTTTCCCTGCTATTTCCTTGGTTTTTGAACGTACCTGCTTGGTTTCCATCGTATTTGACCTTCCATTTTGGTGATTTTTCAAAGTATACTTACATCTCCATGGCTCTTCAGTTGCCAATCTGGCTACACGCAAGCGCACATCCCTAAACCTCCATTGGAATATGCACCAACTGCCAATTTGACACATATATATATTGTCAAATTTATTTTTGGGTGTTCCTTCTTTCTTGCCATTAATGCATACCTTAATCTCTTTGGTGTTCCTTCTTCCTTGCCTTTAATGTTTTCCGTAATTGGTTGTGAGTTTTTATGATTTTTTGTCCCATATCTAAACCTTTTGTGTCATGTAAATGTGTGATGATGTTGTGTGATTGTACATTTGCAGGAAAGACAACTCACAAAATCTGTTTATGTTTTTTTTAATCCAACTTTTTTTTTTTGGTTTTGTGGTTTTGTGATTTTTTTTTTGGAAAATACAAAAGTAAAAAACAATTTAAATTTGAATTAAACATGTTAAAAATTAGGCCTCGGGGTCTTGTGGCTGTGTTTTTCTTTGATCTGTGAATGAAAAACAACCTTAGTTTAGCATTGTTTTTATGGTTTGGTTGGCCGTTGTTTTATTGGGGCCCTTTTTAAACCGGACCTTCAGCGTGATTTAATGAAAAGCCCAAACTCTAAAAAAACGATTCCGCAGCATCATCTGTAAAAAAAAGATACAAGGACCCACCATTAATCCACAAAATACATTAACAAGTTTCCTGGCCTAACTAAAGTCACTTTATTAACCTTTTGCTGCCTCACATTGCCCTAGTTCTTCTATCTGCATGTAGCCTAGTTTGTAGCTGCGTACATGGGTTAAACTAAGGTGGGCTTGTATTTAACGTGACAAACTAAGTTGTTTCAGACTATTCTTGCGCTTTGTTTTTTTTTTATTATAAGGAATGTGTGCGCGCACATAAACGCACGCTCGCATACTCACATCCACGTGCAGGACATCCCAAATTGGAATGCCCCAGAGACATGATGCCTGTAACCCAATCCTGGATTTCTTCACACTCCAAAGGGCTGGGTTACATGGGTTTTGGCCTGCTTTAAAACATCATGACCAAATCAGGTTAGGATGGAATAACCCACCTCCTTTACATTATTATTAAAGTAACACAGGTTCCCTCACATAAAGCAGAACAAAACCCAGAGCGGCCACTGGTCTTCCCCCTGGAAATCCCAGATCGGGATGCCCCACTGTGTGAAACCCTTTTTAATGAGACTTTACTCAGAAATGGCAGACTCCCTCTCTTAAAGCGGAACAAGCCATGATTAGTTTAATGACATTTGCAGGCGTATATTGTAGTGCCCCCCCAGTCTGATCAAGACAACGGAACCTCATCTTCAAGAGACCAAAGGCTCGCTCCACCACAGAGAGAGTCCTCCTGGGGGCAGTATTGTAGGGCTCCTCTGCCTGTGAAGATGGGTGCAGGATTGGGATCAGCAGCCAGGGGAGCAAAGGATAGCCAGAGTCTCCTGCCCAAAAAAAACAAACAAAATAAAAAATAAAAAAGGTGTGCATTGCAACAATAGAAAAGAGGGACAAATAGGTGAGCGGGGTAGGGTTGGAGGAAAGGACATTTGTAATGAGACTACATGCACATCCAACCTGTACACTCATTAAAAAAGTCTGGGGAATACTACTTACATAAGAGGGCAAGAACATGACGCAATAGGGTTCTATCACTTAACCCATTTAATTTAAAGTTAAAAAATTAGGCTAAAAATATACTAACAAAAAAATTACCAAATAGTGTGTTAAGGGAAAAAACAAAGTCAGACAGGGTGGGCAAACAATTCAAGTTTCATACACATACCCAGTAAGGCGGGTGAGCTCAAATAGGTGCAGCCTGGTTTCTGCCATACTCAGCAGGACAAGACCGCGGAGCTGGCGCCGCTGATGTGCTCCAACAGAGGACTGCATATTATTGCCCGAGTGCAAATACGGCTGCTCTGACTTGCCGTAAGTGAAGGCTCGGCGGCCCCGTTTTATTAGGGTGATTTCAATCGGAACTCAAGGCTCTGCATCACTGAAAAAAACGGACCAATGAACGAGGCGTCCGTTTTCCTGGGAAACAGCCTCGTGCGAGCCGACAATCGGAAAGGCGGCTGAGCGCACACCTGAGCGCATAAGCACACACTAAAATCAACGTAGCACCCTTTCCTGACCCGATCAAAGGCCAAAACCAACGGGAAAACGCACGGGATAGCTGAACGGGGAGGCTCTGCATCAAGCCATATGTTAGGGTTATATCCTTGCAGTCACACTACAGTATAGGCCCTGATCTATCACCACTTGTCAGGTTAACAGTGGCTTGGACTTGTCTGAATGGTGAAGAGGACTGTCCCTTCTTCACTTACCGTGTGCCTGGCAGCCATCTGGGTGTATAGGCAAAGGTATCGAAGATAGCTGAAAGAGAGGTAAGAGAAGGTCACAAGATAGGCAATTATAGTCCAGCCCCACAGTCAAAAGTCAGGGGATCATGTCAGACTTAAACTGGACCTTCAGCATGATTTAATGAAAAGCCCAAACCCTTAAAAAACTATTCCTCAGCATCTAAAATTAATATATTTTAAGTTTTTAGTCACTTATTATTCTTTCCCCCACTGGGCTGCAACTCTGTTCAGGACTTTAGGATACGGGCGCCGCCATCTTGACTCAGAAGCATCACACTTACTGAGGAGAGGAGAGTGGGATAATGTACAGGGGGGCAGGTTATAGCTGTGCTTTGCTCAGACAGAGCAGAGCTGGGGTCAGGTAACGGTCAGCAGTCCCAGAATGCAGAGCAGCACAGTCAGAAGGCACTTCCTGTTTGCAGGCTGCCTGATGCTCCATGAGCCGCCATCTTGGATGTTTAAAGGCTCATAACATGCAGTAGATGCAGGTAGGATGATTTTTAATGTGAGCAATCTGTATGTACAGGGTGTGGGAAACATATAAGATAGGCTCTTGTTCAGAGTGAAGGACTGCTTTAAGAGTCAATGTAGAAGGAGTACTGTAGATGAAGTCACAGGATAAGCCAAGTGAACCAGGAAGTAAAATCTCAGAAGAAAGAGGTGAGATCCTGTAGTCCGGTTCCTAATTGAGTGGAAAAATCCACAGACGTGTCAATGGGAGCATAACTATGCATGACCTAGTTTAAGCTTTTGTGCAATTGTTTTTTGACTGTTCGTTACTACGCCTCTTTTCGTCAGAAACGCTAAGTATCTTCGCTCCCTCTCCCACTCAATCTCTCCCTACTTCTCCCAATCCTTCTTTCTTTCTCTCTATCTCTCAATAAGCTACCTTTACCTCCCCTCTCTCTCACTCTCTCTCTCTAAGCCTCTCACCACCTTAATTTCTTCCACAATTCCTTTTTAAACCATCCCTTATCTCTCTCTTTCCCTCTATACTTGTGTAACTCCCTCTCTGTAGAACCTAGTGACAGCTTAGTTTAGTAGATGGGTGTGGGGCAGTAAATGTATATGTTTATTAATGTTTTAATAACGAGTTGTATATTTTTATAGTTATTGGGGGCTGGTTTTGTTTGTATATTCAATCTGTATACTACATTATTGGGTTAAGGTTTTATCTAATAAATCTGTTGTAATTTTGCATACAACTGTGTATCTGTGACGTATATTACAGGACAAAGATTGATAATTATAACCAATAATCATATTTTCGGCTATGATTATGAAATATTGATAATTAATATTCATCTAATTATCATATTTCATAATCCCCTTTTACACTGGCGAGCCAGCCAGGAGTCGAACCTAGAATCTTCTGTCCCTTAAAGAGGAAGTAAAGTCTGCAAAAGCCTTACTATACCAGGGGTTCCCAATCAGTTGTATGTGAGATCCTCCCAGGCAATGCTGTAGACTAACCTGATCAACCAACCTGAACTGCTGCCATCTATGACTTACCCGAGCCTAATTTGCTCCATAAATAACAAAAATGTGATAAAAGTTTATTTCAGGCACTTTAAATTACTGTTTTATGTATTTTTAGGATGGGTTTGGGTGACTGACAGACCATTCATTCCACCCAAATTCTTGAGATAATCAGTTCTTTTTAGTGGTACGCAAAGAAAAAAGGTTGGGGCCCAGACAGTCTCTAACACTTGCAGCAAAGGGCATCCCAAATTGTAATGTCCTGCTGCTCAGCACGGCCTGGTGAGTCTGGTCTCTTTACATTCTAATACTTACCTTCTCCCCATTTCAGTGACCATGTGACATCCTGCAACCAATCAGATTCTTCACGTGGGCAGGCCAACGGCCCAGCGTATATGAATGGCCAGCAACAGCTGTTTGGCTCCCATTGTGGGCAGGGGTGCACTTTTAATGAGACCATGTGAGACAGACACCTCAGGTGACAAAGTAGGAGGGGGCAGTCCCTAGACCTGTTTTTCTCCTATTTTTTTTTTTAGTCAGTGGTTCAGAAGTTATCAGGGAGTCTCTGAAGCTCCCATCATAGGAAGGTGATGGGTAGGGTGACGCACCATGTTATTAAGGAGTGGAGTGGCATGTCCTGGGGGACACCTTTATGGTTTGCCTCAGGCAGCAGAGAGGCTAAGTTTGGGGGATCGTGGAAGTGGTGTGTATCAGAGTACATGGGTTGGTCTGCAAGCTAACAGGGTTGAGTGCTGTGGCTCCTTTAAGTCTTTAGTAACCTCATTGCCCTGCTGACTTGCACCTCCCAGGTTAGTTATAAAATGGTCTGAGCAGCTGCCACCCCCCCCCCCCCTTTGTTCATTTTGAATTTGTGCAAGCACATGGGGCGTGGGGTCTAGGCTGTATTGCAAGGTCTTGACCCTTCCACCCCATGGCTTGCACTTGAGGTTTAGGGCAACCTCAGGTAAGCTGCTCCCAATTTATCTATTGCACTGTATGTCCCAAATGGGGCTCTCATAGATTAGAGTTAGGACTGCACCCCACAGAGGCACCTTGGCGTGGTGGTGCAGCTTAGCATACTTCTGCAGATGTGTGTGACCGAGCCTCTGTTTTTACCAGATTTAGAGACAGATTATAGGTTGGTCTGCAAGCTAACAGGGTTGAGTGCTGCGGCTCCTTTAAGTCTTTTGTATCAGAGTACCCCTTATTGTACTTGTGGACCATGCAGATTTGGTATACCCTATGCTTCCATTATTGATCACTGTATAGAGATAATAAATGTGTTATTTTTCATCCTTAAACAATCTCTGTTTGTGGACACAACTAAACTGGGAAGCCCCAGGGTCTGTGCTGCAGGACTATCAGGCCTTGCCAAACTTGTGACACCCCTGTATTTCCATTATGGTAAATATGACAAATAGGCTCTCTGTATCTGCTTTGCATTGTACAACTATTCCTTGAGTTTGGTGTGAGCCTTTTTTTTCTACTCTGGTCTTTGTTTAGACGGCTCTCCATCCTGCCAGCGTGAGCCTCTGACCAAATGATTATTTGCGCATTGCTTTCTGCCACAATCGATAAAAACATTTGAACAATCGGCGAGGGAGAATTAAGAGCGACCTGGACGGCAGGTATTAATACTCTGGATTAAGGAATTTAATTAGAAGCCCGGAAAGGCCAGGCCGCTGTGAGGATGGAAAGCCTTTTGTTTGTTACAAGTGTTCCTACACACTGCGCCATAATGGAATAAAAGGAAAACATTAAAGGCCAACTTAAAATGAAAGGAAAATGAAAAAATATGCTGTGCCAGTTACCATATTGTAAGCCCTTGTCTATTTCATGACTATGTGCATCCATAGCTAAGTTTAACCCACAAACAAAACTCTGGGCTACAAAGTAATTTTGCAGTTTGTACCTATGACCATACCTAAAGCTCTTGTTTTTTTAAATTGAAGAAGAGATATTGAGGTTTACAGGATCAGCTTTCTCTTCTGAAAAAAGTGGCCATGGCCTTTGGCTCTGTGATGCTGCATAATAATCAGCTGTCTGTGCTGACAGCAATGTGATGAATCTGGAGGAGGAGAAGGAGGGAGGGGCAGGAGGAGGGAGGGACCAGCAATTCTGTCCCTCTCTGCTGAGCTGATTGGGGGACGAGTCATTTGCTGAACATGTAAACCCTGATATCTTGGACATTTCTACTTCAATTTAAAAATGGAAAACAGTTTAGGCCAGTGCCAAACATAGCCTGACGCAATGGTGTAGCAATTTCCTTTGCCTGCAGTAACACTTTAAAGCTCTTGCTGCTTCTTTATCCTCCCTGATACCATCATAGATTGTATGCTCTTCATTCTTCTGTTTTTCCCTCTATAACAGATACAGAACAGAATAATAGATGTAAGCTCTTTATCGTTCAGTATCCCCCCCTTATACTCCAATAGATTGTAAGCTCTTCCTCCTTTTGTATCCCTTCTTATACCCTTATAGATCGTAACCTAAAATGTCTGAAGGTTCATTTACACCTCCATCCATGGTATCTTGGTTTATGATGCCCCTAAAGAGTAACAGACAGCTTAAAAATTAGCAAGATGCTTATCATCCTATGTTTTATCACTGGGAATGTGTTTACTATCCTGTCAGGTTTGGGGGTGGCTTACACCTGCTGTGCACACACCTGTCTGGTGAACCCCACTGCCGGCCAGCAGTCACATGGGCAGCAAGAATGGCGCAGGAGCACAGACCTGGTGAGTAATTATGGTTTTCCTTTTATTTTCTAATGGGAGGAGTAAAACATTGGGATGGCTGGGGAGTAGGTGTAACTTTAGTCATTTTTGACTGGAGGTCTGCTTTAACCTATTAGTTTAGAGGTTCCTGACCTTTTTTCCACTACCACCTAATACAGATGCTGTCATATGCCATAATCTTCCTTTACCTAGTATACATCATTGTATACTGCTATGAGGCTTGGCAGTGGGATTTCTCAGAGGACTTTACAACAAGGTTCCTGCCTATTATCTGTCATATCCTCCCAGTCTAGTGCTAACCTTAATGAGGGGTGGTGGAAGATGCCTGTTATCCAATCACATATGCTCTAGGTCGCCACTGTAGCACATCCATTTATATTTCTGGAGAACAAATGATGGCTGAGGCTGCAGAAGTCAAACTACCGCCAGCCCACCTGCCAAATCTTCTTTGGTACAGAATGCAATGCCTGTTTCTGACATTGCTGGAATTCTCTAGTTCCATAATTGACAAGAGAATATAGGGAGCCTTATTTAAGAAGCGACAGTGCCAAACAGCACCATTTTTCTGGCCTCAGTGGCATTTAGCGTTCAATCTGTGGCTGCTAGCTAGCGTCCTAATTTAAACTAGCGTGCAAAAGGTCACAGTTCTGGATGCTCTGGCTGAAGCAGCTGTAAACAGTTAATACCAATATCTCCTTGCCTGGCTCCCAATATACTGTAAACAATTATGCTCCTGAATGGCTTGTCCAATATATGTAAACAATTTAATCTTCTAAACAATGTAATAACACAAATATTAATAATATATAACAAATATATAAATATTATTAATAACTGGCCAATGATAAGTTACGACTGTAGTTGGACATCCGGTAAATTCGAAGGACACTGAGACAAATGGAAAATATAGAATATATCATATACAATGATTAAGGCACACTTAAGAGCATTACCTGACCAGCAACTCATACAATTATCGTCCTGACAGGGGAACCCACAAACAGACCGTCAAGCTGGCAGCCTTCTTTCCTCCTTTCTCTGCTCCCTCTTTCTAAGGCTATCCTCCCTCCAATTTTACCCCGATATCACACTACACCCAACATGACCCACCACCAGACACCATCATAATACATGATGTCCAGTCTTGTCTTGACAGTTTTGCTAGCCTGAAACTTGTCACAACCTGATTTGCTGGACTCTAGATGGACAAGTATCAGAATTTCCGAGCCAGTGAAACTGGATTTGAACCTTCTCAGGATCTGCTCTCTCAAATCTGATTTAATTTATTAGGGTGGGACAAAAGAATGTGGGTGGACGGCCTCCGGGTCTGGTGAGGGATATCTTAACCTGCCTGAATGACCTGACTTATATATGACTGGTCAGATGCAACTAATTATACATACAGAAATATATTATATATTACACAATATTTTAACAATATTGATTTTCCATAAAGGCCCATTGTTTACACAGTGACAGTTGAAACCTGGTGCTGTAGGTCAAGATCCCATAGAGCACAATGGGCCTGGATTGAAAATTGTTATGCTTATAATTAATATTGCACACATTTATTTGTACAGAACTTACATTGTAGCTTGTCAATAATAGAAATTTCATATGATAAGCACAGAGCTGAAAAGAGATTTCAACTTAAGTCCTCTGTAAGATTTATCCAAATCTTCTCCAATTCAGTCAAGTGACTTTTCAATCATTCCTTGTGTGATCCCACCACCAATAGTGTACTCTTACCAGAGATGGTCTGATCAAACGCTAGATAAAGAGATCATAAGATTACTTTCCACTTATTTGCACAACAATAGATTTGATTCCACCATTAGATATACGCATATGAAAGGTATGCAGGCTCCATGATAAGGTCATGCAAAAAGAGAATATAAACCCGTAGTGCAATATTGCTAAAGCTGGTACTTTCTTTATTTATAAGCCAATAAAATGCTCACATTTAAAATTATATAAATCTCGCATAATACACTTTGGCCGTTGGCCAACTCATGCTGCTCAATTATCCTCTGACGTTGAAAAAGTAGACTACCGCCGGCTCCCCAACGCGTTTCGTCGCCTCCCTTGACTTTCGCTACTTTCAGCTCTGTGCTTATCATATGTGGTTTTATATTTGAACTTATTAGTGAGATATAAGTTGTGCACGTGGAGCTTGGATTTTATTAATCTATCACTGTAAATGAAAGTAGTTGTAGTAGTAATAGTATTTTTATCTATTAATAATAGAAATTTATAACAAAACTTTTTGTTATAAATGTGTTATTTTGACAACAATAAATAAAACGTAGTATTAACGCACAGTAAAGTTTGTCCCCATCTGCCCCAGTAGTGATTTCTTGTAACTGTAATGATAAAACACTGAATGTACCTGAAAAATACAGCACCAACCTTTTCAAGGAGGAAATTAATACACGCTGTGCGGCTCTGGAAAACCGGCGGTACAAATCAGCACTCACTGGCGCTGGGATAATCGGCAGTTGGGGCCAACAGGCACTGACACAGGCCATCCAATACCTAGTGCAACCCTTAAAGCAAGTTAGCATCACTGTGACTTCTAGCTCCATTGTAGTCCACAGCGCCGCGCCAGAAAGGACAAAAAGCTGGCGATCCACAAATGATGCTATAGCCACCAGAAAGATAAATAAGACCCTTATTAAAGCGGACCAATAGTCAAAAATCACCAGACCAACACGGCAAACAGAGCTCATATGCATCCCTTCCCAGAGCAATTTAGATTGCTGCACTTAAAATTTCATTTACCTTTTTCTAAATCTTATGGTGGGTAATTTTAAAAACAGAATGGTGGTTCATGGATGTGCAGGCCACCTGAAAACAGGAAGTGCTGCCGGGCTTCCTGTTACTGTGCATTGTCAGTTATGTCAGTTGAATCCAGGCAGCAGCATGGCTGAGATACTGGGAGAGGAAAATCCAAAAATAGCCGCTACCTTTCTTTTTCAACTGTGCCAGGCTGTTGTACCAGTTTAACCAGCATTGACACAAAGTGCCAGACAAAGTAACTGCGGTCCACAATGGCCACCGTGAGTAGCTTAGGTGCCATATTGCTATGACTAATTGAACTTAGAAGAGATCAGTTTAAATTAAACTGTCATGCATGGAGAGCTACCGCACACCGTGTTTCTATTGGTGAAATTCCGTGATTTAGAGCAATACACATACATATGTGTAACTATTACCATGACAGCCTCTTTGGTTGCTATGTAGCAAGGTAAGGGGATCTTGGTTCGAGTGCAGGGACAGGCAATAGGTTTTGTAAGCTCTTTTAGCCCCTCTAAGTACAATTGTAACTACTTTATTTACTCCCTATTTTACATGTCACCCTAATAGATTGCAAGAATTCTACAAGAATCAATCAATTTATTGTGCCCCAGGTACATTGCATACAAAGAATTACTTGTGACACATAAGGCAGCAGAGCATCGTACAGCCAGTTAACATGCTAAAATTAAGAATTAGCATACATTTATGCATACATTATATACATTATTAAACCTTTCCAAAGCGGAAGCATTCTTTCACTGACACTCTAATAGATAGTATAAGCTCTTGTCACAATCTGTATATCCTTTATTATACTCTATTCAATTGCAAGCTAGCCTTCTGCATCACTTCTTATTACTCTGCCTTGGGTATGAATGGTCTCTTGAAAAAAGCATGCTCTGAGGCACCATCATCTCTAGGTATTCCTCTATTTCCCCCTGTTCTATCTTCTCTTATCCTTCAATAGGTTGTAAGCTCTTCCCCTTTCTGTATCCTCCCTTACCCCACAATATATTGCAAGCCCCCCCCCCCTTCTGAATCCTTTTCTCACTTAATCGTTAATATGTTATAAGCTCCTCCACCTTTTCTGTTTTCCCGTATATGCATGGCTCCAGGCACAGCTTTGTACAGTTTTGTAGAGTCTATTCTGAGAGGCAGCGCAGTCCAGTCCTCAAATGTGTCAGCAGCACAATTGCCTAGTTTTCCCCATGGTCGTGTCAAGTCACATCAGACAAAAACCATTGGACCCAGCCCCGCTGTGTTATGGGACTATGCATATGCTTCCAGGAGTAGAAGACTGGCTATTGATTTATCCAGCATTGAATGGCAGACGTTAATATATATGACAATGAATGCTGACTGGAAGAGAATGCACAAACTGGAGTGGGGGGGGGGATGTGTGAGGGGCTTGCCAGTTTGTGTGTGGGGGGCTTGCGTGTATATGTGTGTGGGGGGCTTGCCTGAATGCATGTGTGCGGGGGCATACCTGTATGCATGTGTGTATGGGGGGCTTGCAAGTATGCATGTGTGTGTGGGGGGCTTGCTTGTATGCATGTGTGGGGAGCTTGCCTGTATGCATGTGTGTGGGGGCTTGCCTGTATGCGTGTGTGGGGTGCTTGCTTGTATGCATGTGTGTGGGGGGCTTGTCTGTATGCATGTGTGTGTGGGGGAGGCTTGCCTGTATGCATGTGTGGGGGGCTTGCCTGTATGCGTGTGTGTGTGGGGGGCTTGCCTGTATGCATGTGTGGGGGGGTTGCCTGTATGTGTGTGCGTGCGGGGGCTTGCCTGCATATGTGTGTGTGGGGCTTGCCTGCATGCATGCATATGTGGGGCTTGTGTGTGTGGGGTGCTTGCGTGTAACCATGTTTATGGGGGGGCTTGCCTGTATGTGTTTGTGAGGGCCTTGCCAGTTTGTGCTTGTGTGTAGGGGCTTGCATGTATGCATGTGTGTGGGGGGCTTGCCTATATGCATGTGTGTGTGGGGGGGGGCTTGCCTGTATGCATGTGTGGGGGGCTTGCCTGTATGCATGTGTGTGTGGGGGGCTTGCTTGTATGCATGTGTGGGGAGCTTGCCTGTATGCATGTGTGTGGGGGCTTGCCTGTGTGTATGTGTGGGGGGCTTGCCTGTATGCGTGTGTGGGGTGCTTGCTTGTATGCATGTGTGTGGGGGGCTTGTCTGTATGCATGTGTGTGTGGGGGAGGCTTGCCTGTATGCATGTGTGGGGGGCTTGCCTGTATGCGTGTGTGTGTGGGGGGCTTGCCTGTATGCATGTGTGTGGGGGGGTTGCCTGTATGTGTGTGTGTGCGGGGGCTTGCCTGCATATGTGTGTGTGGGGCTTGCCTGCATGCATGCATATGTGGGGCTTGTGTGTGTGGGGTGCTTGCGTTTAACCATGTTTATGGGGGGGCTTGCCTGTATGTGTTTGTGAGGGCCTTGCCAGTTTGTGCTTGTGTGTAGGGGCTTGCATGTATGCATGTGTGTGGGGGGCTTGCCTATATGCATGTGTGTGTGGGGGGGCTTGCCTGTATGCATGTGTGGGGGGCTTGCCTGTATGCATGTGTGTGGAAGCTTGCCATTATGTGTGTGTGGGCGGCTTGCCTGTATGCGTGTGTGTGTGTGGGGCCTTCCTGTATGTGTGTGTGTACGGGGGGGCTTGCCTGTATGTGTGTGTGGGGCTTGCCTGTATGCATGCATATGTGGGGCATGTGTGTGTGTGGGGTGCTTGCCTGTAAGCATGTTTATGGGGGGGCTTGCCCGTATGTGTATGTGAGGGGATTGCCAGTTTGTGCATGTGTGTGGGGGCTTGCCTGTATGCATGTGCATGTGGGGGGCTTGTCTGTATACTTGTGTGTGTGGGGGGCTTGCCTGTATGCATGTGTATGTGTGGGGGGGCTCGTCTGTATGCGTGTGTGGGGGGCTCATCTGTATGTGTGTGTGGGGGGGCTTGCCTGTATGCGTGTGTATGTGTGGGGGGCTTGCCTGTATGCATGTGTTTGGGGGGCTTGCCTGTATGCATGTGTGTGTGGGGAGGCCTGTCTGTATTATTATGTAATTCTTAGGTAGTGTTTCCCTTTACTGGTGTGGTTGGGGAAGTGGCTGGCCTTCTTTCCTGTCTATAAAAGTTGGGAGGTATGCTGTCACTCAAATTGCATTGTGGCACTCTGTGACATTTGCATCTAGTTCTTTGTCTGTGTGTGAGAGTGATTATTAATCCATGCGCAACCTGAAAAATATGATGGCTGGAGTAATTTGCTGGCAGACAAGGGGATGGTCTTGTATAGCTGTGTGATGAGCGATCAGTTCTCCAAGCATCAGAACAGTGTGAGCAGACAAAGATGAAGTCGAGATTATAGGGATTTTTCAGGCGCCCTCGCTACCTCCGCCTCCAGAGAGATCCAAGCCCTGTCAGCATGTGGGGTGGAGGAGGCTGCATGAACCTCCACTGGCTGCCCCTCGTGCTGAAGGTGCTCCGGCCAGGATGTGGGGGTGGGTTGCTGACAGCTGCCCAGTCCCTCTTGACTACCTGAACCCATTTACCCACCCACCTACATAACCACCCACCCAACCTACCTGCCCACAAACCTACCTGCCCACCAGCCTACCTAACCTTCATAACCACCTTCTCAAGATACTTACCTGCCCACCAACGCACCTACCCGTCCACACATCTTCCCACCCACCTACCAACACACCTGCCCACCTACCTACCCACCAACCTTGATAACCATCGACCTGCCTGCCTACCCACCCGCCCACCAACCTACTTGTCCACCTATCTAGCCACCCATCTACCTATCCACCCACCGACCTAACTACTCACCCACCTACCTGCCCACCCACCTACTTGGCCACCCATCTACCTACACACCTGCCCACCCACTCAACCTACCTACCTACACACCCACCTACCTGTCCACCAACCTACTTTGCCACCCATCCACTCAACTACCCACCCACCAACCTACTTGCCCACCCATCTACCCACCCTAAACCTACCTAACCATCCACCCACCTACCTCCCAGCCCACCTACCTAACCGCCCATCCACCTACCTGCCCACCCACCTATCTACTTGCCCATCTACCTGCCCACTGACCCAGCTACCCACCTGCCCACCTTTTGGTCCAGCCAGCAATAAAAATGTAGGTCAAGCAGGTAAATAGGTTACTTCTATACGCTAACACTAAATTCATGATCGCACAACCGACTCCATAAAACAATACAAAAGGGGACAGGAGCTACAGAAGGTCCAAATTTAATCAGTTCACACAAACTAATTATTATTAACATAATTAGTAAATAAACATGTGGAGAGCTCAATCTTCTCCTCACACACCACGCGTTGCATGGGTTACGCCCCCCCCCCCCTTCCTCAGGAGTGACCAATTGATTAATCTCAGAATCAAGAAATAGCACACCCAATTTGTCATGACTCAGGCAACATAAACAAATTAAGAGCTTCATGGCCCAATATATTACCTAAAGACTTAACTTCCCAATACACTGGCCCCTGGTGGCTTTGTCTACTGGGCATGCTAATTTGGGATAGTCACAGAAACTGGAAACAACCTTGATGGTCTTGGAACCATCCTATTCTTTTAGGATACAGGATCTCAGCAGCAACACGGGACCCAAAAGGCATACAGAAAGGCTCTTGATAGGAGAGGGGAGGGCCATTATAGACACAGAAGAAACAAGATGTCTGCATGGGGGCACTCACAGGAGGTAGCGAATGGCTGGTTAAAGAAACTTATTCGAAATAAGGCTCATCTGGATGAGGGAATTTATAAGAGGTAAGGCATGGTTGGATGAGGGAACGCACATGAGAGCATGGCTGGATAAGGAAACTCACAGGATATAGGGCATGGCTGGATGAAGGCACCCGGGGGAGATGAGGCATGACTTAATGAGGAAACTCACAGGAGAAAAGGCTAAATTTAATTAAGGAACTGATAAGAGATAAGCCATGGCTGAATGAGGTAGTTCATAGTGGACAATTCATGACTGGATAAGGGAATTCATAGCAGATAAGACTTAGCTACAATTGGAAGCTCATTAAAGACAATGCATGAGAGCCCATGGGAAATAAAGTGTAGAGCACTCACAAATAATTCTTTGATATTTGAGTTTAATTCTGTTACCAGAGCAGATTAGCCAGGGGCAAGGTGTTAATATTTTGTTTACATTAAGACCGAATCTGAAGTGTGTGTAGTTTTATGATTCAGGAAGACAGACTAGAGAGACTCCCATAAACCTTTGGAACAGAGAATAAAAGAAGGCTAGAGACAAGCCCAGGGGAGTTTTGCAAAGTTGTGGCGAAAGAGAGGAGGACAGTGCCTGCCTGTGTGGATTGGTTGCCTGCCCTGAAGTCTCATAAACTCCAGAGTGGGTTTTGGTCCACTTTAAAATCAGATCTGGCCTTTGGATTAGTGGAGTCCTGTGTTTTTTTTCTTTCTTTGCTGTATGTTTTCTGCATTTCTTTCATTTCATTTTACCGGTTACCAAATGTGATAACATTTACTGCATAGTGCCTAGAGAAGTTTCTTTTGATTAATGTTCCAGAATTGGGACAATAAATCCTCTGTTTAAATGCTAAAACGGTGTCAGGGTGTTTGGGAAACCAGCCAGGGTGTCATCGAGGTTAGGGTGGGGCCAGATCCTTAAAGTAATTAAGCTCCACCCACGGGTGTGCTACATAGGCATGGGTGAATAGGCAATAAGGCATGTCTGGACTCATTGGAGATAAACCTTGGCTTGATAGGAGATAGGGTGTGCCAGTGTGAGAACACTCCTAATTGAGAAGGCATGGCTATGCTAGCTATATAAAAATGATATGCTGCTCGACCGACAAACACGTTTTCATTGATTAATTGACTGCAGAATGCATTCCCGCTGATCAATAATCATCTGATTGCGTTCGCTTTAATGTTTTCATTCACAAATTGTTCCGTGGAAATGGGCCACTAGGCATAATTGGATACGAGAGCCTATAGGAGGTAAGGCATGGCTGGATGGGGGAACTCAGAAAATAAGGCATGGCGATAAGGCAAACTCATTAAAGGAAATTCATGGCTGGCATAGGATTTCAGATAAGCCAAAGTGGGATGGAGGAACTCATAGAAGATGATTCATGGCTGGAAGACAAGGCAAAGCTTCAGTAGGTGAAAGAACATGTCTTTGGTAGGACATGGCTGGACAATGAAACATAGGAGTACAAGCTGGATGCAGCAACAGGGCTTGACGTGACTTTGCAAGACACAATAGGTGCCAACAGGTATTAAAACCTGGAACTGTACAATAACAGAAGAAACACACAGCTGGTAGAATGCAGGGGCGCATGGCTGGAAGAAAGCCTCAGCATTAGAGTGTTGCTCAGATGACTACTGCACACAAGAGCCAATATTTGAGCCCCCTGTGTGTGACATTATCTTGGTAGTATCAGACATTGTTACTAACCCTGCCCCTTTCATTCTATCCAAAAAGTGTGACCCTAGGTGTACAATACAGCCCCCCCATGAGGTCAAAAAAACGAAACTGGTGCCACTAATCCAAAGCTAAGATAAGATCCTACTTCTTATAGGTCAATGAACTCAACTCTATGGCAATGTATTCATGCACAAACCTCCAGCAAGGACGTTTCCTAAATTACTGAAAAAAAACAGCTTTACAAAACGGATATTGTTTTCAGAATATTCATTGATTCCATTCGTCATCCCCTTTGCGGCGGTGGAAGTGAGCATGTGTTGCGAGGCGCGCGGGACACCGTGGGAATGAAAGTGCTAATGACGGCTCATTGTAACACTTTTTTTTTTCGATCTAGCCTTTGTAAGAGATGCCTCTTCAGCAAGTGTCCAAATTACAGAGGAAATGCTCCATTGTGAATCTGCCTCCTTTCTCTAGAGCGGAAAATGCGCAGGAAGGAAAAAAGGGAAAACTCACACAAACAGTTGAAATAAATACTTGTCATTTGTGTCGTCTCAATGATGTTTCAGCTCAAAACACGTGCACCCGATTACATTTGTCAAAGGAAAGAAAGCTGAAAGTGTTTTAATGCATAAAAAGTTGTTAGTCCAGTGATGCATGGGGACCTGCACTACCATATTAATTGGGCTCATTGCGACTAGGATAACAGAGATTTTTGGTAAACTTAGTATTAGACGGGATCTTCAATCCTGAGGTTGTCTTGTTGTTGTTGTTGTAGACATGCCTAACTTTTTGTTACCTCATGAAATTTAAGAGAAATGTTTGTTCCTCATATTTAGCTGGTGACAAAGAGAAGCATATAAAGTAGCCATTCACAACAAAAGCTTCACCATACAAGTGTTGCAAGATGAGGACACAGTTATGTCAGGAAATGAAGGTAGGCCTAAAGTGGGTCTATAGTCAAAACTTTAACACCCTTCCCTGGGCTATCCTGATTTTTGATGCCCCTCCACTTAACATGCATTAGGCCCAAAAACAGGTTAAAAAACCCAGTCAAAGTCTGTTTCTTTTTTGCATCCCAATCGACTGCCAGAGGCTGGTGGAGCACCCAGAAAATTGAGGACTGTGAAGCCCTTTGAGATTGTTGATGAACTCTAATATGGAATTGCATCGGCCAGAGACAGTCAACACAGAACCTGGTCTGTCTCTGACTCACAAATGAGGAACTCCCTTTATTCATACACTCAATACATATTGTCAATGCAAAGCTGATGTCCTACCCATATAGCTACAAATTTGGGTATAAACTTTCTAGCAGTGTACATACAGTAAATACAGTAATAATCCAATGTATACTAGAATTAAACTTTTAGTTGAGATAGTTTGTATTCACTTTGGTAAATAACTAAGAAAGGGGAGAGTAGGCTGTCTGATAACAACAAATGCTTTTTAATGTCACAGTAACATGGCCAATGGGGTTCAGTGGCTGTGTGTGTGCAGTGTTGTGTAACGCATGTGCAAGCCCACCCTGTAAACCTAATAGGCTGTATGATGCTATGATGGCAACCTTGTCCCTATTACTGATGAACTGACATCTGCAAGCAATCATAGCAGCTAAAATTATTTTTTTGGGCACCTTTAGGTCACCAACCTATTAGCTAACCACATATCCTAATGCATTTAGAGACCATCTCCCTATTAGATCCCTGATTGACACATAGGCAACTTTTTGGTTGCTTTCCAGATATCTCTTATCCATCCACAATATATATCATTTAGGAGCCTAGCTATTTACTTTACATGTAACCACCCCATCATCCAGATTTTACTTTTAGAATTCAGGTCCCCCTCCCATTCAGCTTATTATAGCTCTACCGGCCCCAGGATGGAGGATGGATAATATAGCTGTGTAAAAAGGGAGGGAAACCAATGGAAGGTGCAATAAATTGCCTAAATGTGGGACATAACAATACATTGAAAATACAGACATGGACTAGGTAAAGGAGGGTATGAGAATATAAGCGAGAGGAAAGCAAGAATATGAAAGTGCTTAAAAGATGGGCATCAGCACTTGAAGGGTTGTAGCAGTGGTTAGGTAGAAATGTAAGATAAAGTGTCGTCGTCATAGGGACATAGAGGAAGCCTCAAGGAGTATCAAACTGGCTAAAAGGTAGTATGAAAATTAAGAATATAGGTAAAATAGGGCATGGAAGTGTCTAAAGGGGTTATGAAAGCAGCTATAAGAAGAATGGGCGTGTCTAGGGGGAGTGACAGGTTCATGGGACATGACTAAAGGCACCTAACCCCCTAACTGCACCCTTTACCAGGGTCAAACCTACCCCTGCTGCTGTCCTCTACTCGCCTAACCTCTCCACCCCAGCCCTCTACCACTCACCTAATCCATACAGCCCCTGCCATTGTCTTCTACTGCTCACTTAACTGCTCCACCCTGCTATTGCACTCTACCACTCACCTAGCCCCTACACCCCCTGCCACGTCCTCTACTACTCACCTACCCACTAGACATCCAGCCTTCTACCAAACATCTAGCCCCTCCACCCCCTGCAACTGTCCTCTACTGCTCACCTAACCTCTCCACCCCCTGCCAAAGTCCTCTACCCTTCACTTAACCCCTCCAACCCCTGCTGCTGTATTCCACTGCTCACCTAACCACATTTCCTGCTGCTTACCTAACCCCTCCACCCCCTGTCACTATCCTCTACCACTCACATAATCTTTCCCTCCCCTTCTGGTGTCCTGTGTTACTCACCTAACCCATCTCTGTGGCCCCTAACCCGCACCTCTGACCTAACCTAGCAGAAGGCTCAGCAGCAGCAGAAGGGAGACTGTCAAGGATAAGGAAGTGGGGGAGAGTACTAAGAGGCTTTACTGTGCATCAGCCAGAGGGAAGCCAGAGATGGCAGGACAGCCGGCACATGCTCCATGGGAACCTTGGTCAGGTTAGTATACTAGGCAATTTTGAGCATTTCACACAAAGGGACATCACGATTTTGAAAAGGAAATCAGTGGGCCCTGGAGTCTTTAAGCTTCCTAAGGACCCCGTCCTCACACAAAGATCTTGGCCTATAGGAACCTAAAATGCACCAAACTTGCCCCCCTACTGTCTTTTGTGATCCTGACATTAAATAGATATCTTTTCATTTTTGATGCTCTGACTATGAAATGCATAGTGTGCAGCCATTTCCAGGTCATCTTAGCATTAAGGAAGTGGCAAGGGCATGACCAGGGGCGTGGCTTAATTGTAAAATAATTTTGGCTCTGGAGGATCTGTGGATAGAGAGGTGCAGACAGGTGAACCCCATCCTATGTTGCATGTTCTAGAAGTTGTTCTACAGGGGAATAAGTAATTGAAACGAAGGAGTTTCCAGGATTGCAGCAGGGGGGAGGAGTCAGTAGTACAGAGAGCAAACCAGTGATTGTATTTGATATTTGTAATATTTTATATTTTATGTTGTGTTTAGTATTTATATGATATTTATGATGATATGGAAGTGTATAATATCTAAAGAACTGTTGTTTTCTTCATTTCAAGTGCGCCATTCTTGGAGCCCAGATTCATTAACAGTAAGTGGACCTAACGCTACACTACACCTAACCTTGTGATCCCCATGTGATCCTTGCTATAGGTCACACTCACAGGACATCCTTGCAATGTCGCTGCTGCAAATTTAAGCTTTTTCAAGATGGCCAACATCAGGCCAGGCCATGCTAGTTAAGGGTCACCAAAACTCGGTGGTCATCAGAGGTGCACAAAATACATGAACCAGTCAAGTCTTTATCCTGATATTAAGACAATTGGGAAGACTTATTAATGCAAGCTTCTCAACTTCGCTGTGCCTGTCCCTGGGACAGGTTTCTGTTCTGGAGAAGTGAGAGAGACGGGGATTCTCCTTTGAAAATATATCTTCAGGTTTCTAGATCAAAGGAAGTAAGTGCACCCTTGGAGTACATGAGTCACCGCATTTACCAAAGAGACAGCCAGCACTTTGCTTCCTTCTATAATTACTTTAGTTGTATTTGTGCCATGGCGAGACGCCTGACAGACTTTAGGTTAATGCCTGTTTTTTCTTCACTTCTGCTTTTTCATCACGCAGGTTCTGCACTAAATGATGGATGTTCAGGCTCACATGCAGCAAGTGATTCGTTATTCATAAAGGATGAGCGGAAAAGTCTTCGCCACGCTTGACCTCAATATGGTTCAGTGTGATAACCAATAATGACAAGGGAAATTACATCTTTGAAGTAGAACTACAAGATGTTTAAAATAGATAAGACACAGATTCTTTGCACCACTTACCTCTGTGCTTCCATTTTTCAAAAAAAACCCTTGTCATTGCAAGCACTGACCTTACCTGCTGATATTCAGTCCAATTCTCATTCAGTCTTAGTGTCTCCTGTCTGTCTGTTGACTCCCAGCCATGGCAGGCCGTTTGGGTGTGTGAGCTGTATAGGGCACCATCTCAAGCCCTCTGTAGCAGGCTGGCAGGTGGCCTCATTCAGGCAGCCTTTAGGAGACAATTCTCAGATGGATTCAGCAGGTCTGCCAAAAATCTCTTCTCAATATCTTCAGCACTGCTGAAAAACATACACGTTTTCCTCCCCATCACATTCCTTTCCCACTCCTTCCATTTTTCTCTCTGTTCCATTTTCCTCCGGCCCCCTTCTTTTTACATTATCTTCCACATTTCTTTCTATCTTTTCTTTATCTCTCCCTATTTCTATATTTTAATAATTCCCTACCTTTCTTTATATTTTCCTCATTCCCTCCCGCTTTCTCTCTTTTCCTCATTCCTTTCTGTTCTCCCTCTTTTTCTAATTTTCTCCCTCAGTCTCTCATTTTTCTCATTCCTGTCCTTTTCTCTAGTTTTTCCACATTCTCACCATCCTTCATTCATTTTTACATTCCATTCTCCTTCCTTTATTTTTGTTTTTCCACATGTCCTCCATCGCCCTCTTTTCCACATTACCTCTTACCTTTTCCTTTACAATCCACAAATCGCCTGGGTAATCGCAATAAGTTAGAGTTCTCTTGTTGAGAATCCCAGGCAGTGTGAACCTCCACTCCGTAGTTGAACTCCCCACCCTGACTAATTAAAGGGCTAGTCCAGTCTAACTAACTCTTGTTGTTCATGGGAGCAGCCAGGGTGGAATTACTGCATGCAGCACCATTGTCTTCTATTGGGAGAAGAAGGGATGGGTAGTGCTTTATCTCAAACATTTCAATAGAAGAATAGAAATGGTGCGGCATTATGCAGTAATTCCATCATGGCTGCTCCCATGAACAATACGAGTGAGTTAGACTGGACTGGCACTTTAAAGCAGCCCACCTTTTGCCTACCAAAAACTTGTGTTTCTAGTGTTTCAGGAATCCTGATTTGTGATGCCCATACAGTTTAAGGTAATTAGGAAGCCTAAATCCTGCACAGAACACTGCATGATGGGGGACAGGAAATAACTGCGGTACTGCAATGAAGCATGTCCACTGTTAGAGGAGGTACAGCTGCCGCATGGGCGCACAGATGCTTCCTGTCACCCATCAGATGGAGTTCTGATGGTAAAAAAAAAATATTTCTAATGCAGGGCTCACTAATGGCGTGAGAGGTAGGTGAGGTTAGTTTATTGAACCAGGGCCCTACCTGGCACAGTTCCTAGCCTGACATCCAACTCTCTTTTTCAATTCAGAATGAATTATACAGAAACCTAGCAACAATGAGTTGTAACTCAAGTTTACATAATTCGTTTTCCATGAATAGCATGGAGTGAAGTTGTTACAATCAGCATGGTCCTATGAAGTGTTTTTATTCTGTCTAGGGAGAAGTGCTAACATAACACTGTATGTTGCAGTCAATAGATGATAAAGGCCCCCACCATCTCAAACATAAACGCCCCTTTAGAACTCTGATTGAAGATCCTCCGTATTGGAGATGTGAAATAACCAGTAATAAGCATCCGTTTGGGCTACGGATAAGAAATGTGGGCAGCACCAGTAAATATTTCTATAGGTGCACTGCTCTGTGGGTTAATACCCAAAAACCAAATGTATTAGTTTGGGGTGACCTCTACACCCCCTGCCAAAAAGCCCAACAGAGACTCACTATTGCACTCAAACAATCAATTTATAAATCCATTTTATTGTAGCATATTGTTTAAAACCAATTTAAAAACAATTTTACTGAACCATATGCATGGTAAGCCACCAGGGGGCGCACTCCCTCATTAACAATACAATCTCATATACATATAAGTAATTTCAAAGTGATTCTGTGCTAATCTATCAATAAATTCATATATATACAACTATTCTAAAACTTAATATACAATTCACAATTAATATCCTCACCCTAATAAAGTGCCAGTGCTTCCATCACAAATAATCCCTCGTGCAAAATATTTAAGCC
Source organism: Gastrophryne carolinensis (assembly GCA_027917425.1). Lineage (NCBI taxonomy): Eukaryota > Metazoa > Chordata > Amphibia > Anura > Microhylidae > Gastrophryne > Gastrophryne carolinensis. Next base: position 411,833,662 of record CM051235.1, read on the forward strand.
CATTCACAAAGAGCAAGGGCACACAGACAACACACAACAAACAAGTGCTTACTGTTAGTATGGTGACAGGCAGGCCCCCCTCAGGCGCAGACCAACGCGTTTCGAGCCCCCAATGGGCTCTTGCTCACGGTCAGTATGTGTGTGGGGACAGAGGGCCACAGCCCTCCTTAAATACATACCCTCCCGACCACTCCCACGCCTGGCCCCAGCTGAATGTGGTGATTGCATACTCCGGCCGGAAGTACACAAATCACCACAACTGCACACACTGGTACTGGCCCCATCCCCCACGCTGATAGGTGGGAGGTGGATGGTAATGGGCCAGATACAGCCAGGCGGGGGAGCCATCGTTCAGGAACACATTTAACCCCTTCCTCACTTATCTTTATACATTTCCTGCTACTTGCTTAATCCAAAGTCTTGTTTGCACATAATCTATATTTATACTTAACGGCATCTAATATATACATCACATTTTATAGGTAAATACACTTTACAACTACCAGTCACAGTACAGCTGGATTTCCTCTGCATCTATTTATACAATTTCAATAACAGGAGCAGAGAGGGACAAAGATCCAGAGAAAGTTTTTTGAATCCACAGAATTTTTATCAGTTGGCTTCTTTCTTAATAAGGTTCTAATATTAAACATCTGTATATATGTTTGTACATCTCCAAGCACAGGGGGGAGAGAGGGATAAAGTTCCCAGGTGAACCACCCCGGTCAGTCAGAGATATGCAGGCACAATTGCCATCTAATGGCAACTATCCCTCACATTATTGATGTCTATTTATAGATTGTATAAGCCCCCTGACCGTGACAGGGGGAGAGCGGGATAAAAAACCGAAGTGCAAATGCTCAAAAACAACAGAGGCAGATGCTAGCTATTAATGTCTATATTGCACCATATTTGGCCTCTATATACAAGAGTACCACTCTCAAAGAAAAGGGGAAGGGGGAAAGGGACAAGGGGGGACAGGGGGAAAAGGGAGCCAAGTCTAAAGTAAATACATTCAGATATGCATCCCAGGAGTTAGGCAGCCAATCAGTGTGGCAGAGGGGCTCTGGAGGATGTTATTGACTATTTGTCATTCAAATTCCTCATGCTCCACATAGATTTACTCAGGAGAGGAGGAGGGGTTTGACTACAGGATATAAGGTTCAATCATCAACATTGATGTAAGTCCTTTGTTTTACTACGGGTGAAGCTTTAAGGAAGGCCGGGGGTCCGGTCCTCTATATAGGGTGGCAATGTATCAATAACATCAGCATATATTTACAGTAATTACTCCATGTGATTAATTACATCCAGTCAAAAATAGAGGTCCACAGTGCACTTTGTTCTCCGTGTGTGTAGGTTCTTTTCTGCTTCAATCTCCAATTTGCTCCTTGCCACCAACACATCTTAATGGAGGCCCGGCTTCTTCCTCTTGCCAGTATCATATAATACCCTTGATAATAAACTTCCCCATCATCTCCCGGGCATCCCAACAAGAAGAGTCGCCAGTTGCTACTACACCAATAAAAAAGGAAAGGTGACACATTATATATCTACACACCTAATAAGTGTACATAAGCCGTGAAACACCCCCCCATCCCCACTGCACACTCCCTACCCACCCCCCCAAACCCCCCCACCCACACTCCAATACAATGCTATTACGTGATTCTTAAACAGGGACAATCTATGTCCTAATTTGGACCAATTGAGATCCCCAAAACTATACATAAAACTAAAAATAGTGATCAAAACAATGTAAAATATATTACTTTCATCCCACTTAGTGACTAACTAGACAATATGTGATATCATACTAATATGTGTCACCCTAAATATGGTGTGAAGGCTACATCTTCGTTTAGGCCCCATGGGGCTTGGGTATCTAAATCATAGATCCAGCGTAGTTCTTTTTGCTGAAGCCGCTTCTTCAGATCACCTCCTCTCAACCCCAGAGTCACCCTCTCCAATCCCACCACCTGTAGTTGGTCAACATTACTCTCATGTTTCTCAAGGAAATGTCTTGCCACTGGAGATAGAATTCTGCCCAAGTCCCTATTTCTTTCGGCCAATCGAATAGAGGATAGATGTGCCTGTAGGCGCGCCTTCAATGCATTCTTTGTCTCGCCAACATAGCTCAGAGGGCAACCACAGGTTAAGAGATATATCACTCCCACCGAGCGGCAGTTCAAAAATTGCCTGATCACAAATCTCTTGCCAGTGCGCCCATTCCTGACCTCCCTTGTAGCACTCATGTGTCGGCACACAGAGCAACCCCCACATGGATGGCTGCCTGTGCCCATAGTTCTGGACCCCAACCAAGTATTAGGCCTGGTGTAGTGGCTCCTACAGACCTTGTCACGCAATTTCGGTGCACGCTGTGCCACCATCAAAGGACCCCGTCTGGTCCATCTGGCCAGGGATGGGTCACTCCTTAATATACCCCAATGTTTATTGAGTAAAGATCTAAGTTGGTTCCAATTAGTATTATACTTGGAGATAAATCTTACCTCTTCCATGGTTCTTTTTTTCTCCCTTGGGACTAGTAAGGCTTCCCGTGGCGTGTCACCTGCTCTTACCACGGCCTTCTTAATCGTTCTCTCGGGGTAACCCCTGTGTTGGAATCTCTTCTTGAGCCCCCTGGATTGGACTTCAAATTCCTGCGTAGTAGAGCAATTCCGTTTGAGCCGCAAGAATTGCCCAACCGGGATGGCTTCCCTGGTCCCTGATGGCCCATATGACATGCAAATATTTTCTGAGAATGGGAACAGATAGTGAACAAGAGAAACAGGATTTTGTACTACAGATGCTGACCTTCATTTTGACACATAATTACTTCCTGTTCGATGGAGTTTTCTATCGACAGGTCTGTGGCGTGGCAATGGGGGCACGCTGTGCCCCGTCTATAGCCAACCTCTTCCTTGGCTGGTGGGAGAGGGAGGTTGTTTTTGGGGCCGACATGAATCTGTACCAGCCCCACATTCTGGGCTGGTACAGATTCATTGATGATGTGCTGCTCATCTGGCAGGGACCAGAAGAACTATGCGTGGAGTTCCTCAATGTTTTGAATGAGAACACGTTTAACATTTTCCTCACCTCCCATATTTCGGCTGCACAGGTGGATTTCTTGGACCTTACGATCAACCTTACCAATGATGGCTCCCTCCAGACTACATTGTTTAGGAAGGAGACGGCGACCAACAGCCTATTACATTATACAAGTTTTCACCAGAAAAAGACCAGGGAAGCCATCCCGGTTGGGCAATTCTTGCGGCTCAAACGGAATTGCTCTACTACGCAGGAATTTGAAGTCCAATCCAGGGGGCTCAAGAAGAGATTCCAACACAGGGGTTACCCCGAGAGAACGATTAAGAAGGCCGTGGTAAGAGCAGGTGACACGCCACGGGAAGCCTTACTAGTCCCAAGGGAGAAAAAAAGAACCATGGAAGAGGTAAGATTTATCTCCAAGTATAATACTAATTGGAACCAACTTAGATCTTTACTCAATAAACATTGGGGTATATTAAGGAGTGACCCATCCCTGGCCAGATGGACCAGACGGGGTCCTTTGATGGTGGCACAGCGTGCACCGAAATTGCGTGACAAGGTCTGTAGGAGCCACTACACCAGGCCTAATACTTGGTTGGGGTCCAGAACTATGGGCACAGGCAGCCATCCATGTGGGGGTTGCTCTGTGTGCCGACACATGAGTGCTACAAGGGAGGTCAGGAATGGGCGCACTGGCAAGAGATTTGTGATCAGGCAATTTTTGAACTGCCGCTCGGTGGGAGTGATATATCTCTTAACCTGTGGTTGCCCTCTGAGCTATGTTGGCGAGACAAAGAATGCATTGAAGGCGCGCCTACAGGCACATCTATCCTCTATTCGATTGGCCGAAAGAAATAGGGACTTGGGCAGAATTCTATCTCCAGTGGCAAGACATTTCCTTGAGAAACATGAGAGTAATGTTGACCAACTACAGGTGGTGGGATTGGAGAGGGTGACTCTGGGGTTGAGAGGAGGTGATCTGAAGAAGCGGCTTCAGCAAAAAGAACTACGCTGGATCTATGATTTAGATACCCAAGCCCCATGGGGCCTAAACGAAGATGTAGCCTTCACACCATATTTAGGGTGACACATATTAGTATGATATCACATATTGTCTAGTTAGTCACTAAGTGGGATGAAAGTAATATATTTTACATTGTTTTGATCACTATTTTTAGTTTTATGTATAGTTTTGGGGATCTCAATTGGTCCAAATTAGGACATAGATTGTCCCTGTTTAAGAATCACGTAATAGCATTGTATTGGAGTGTGGGTGGGGGGGTTTGGGGGGGTGGGTAGGGAGTGTGCAGTGGGGATGGGGGGGTGTTTCACGGCTTATGTACACTTATTAGGTGTGTAGATATATAATGTGTCACCTTTCCTTTTTTATTGGTGTAGTAGCAACTGGCGACTCTTCTTGTTGGGATGCCCGGGAGATGATGGGGAAGTTTATTATCAAGGGTATTATATGATACTGGCAAGAGGAAGAAGCCGGGCCTCCATTAAGATGTGTTGGTGGCAAGGAGCAAATTGGAGATTGAAGCAGAAAAGAACCTACACACACGGAGAACAAAGTGCACTGTGGACCTCTATTTTTGACTGGATGTAATTAATCACATGGAGTAATTACTGTAAATATATGCTGATGTTATTGATACATTGCCACCCTATATAGAGGACCGGACCCCCGGCCTTCCTTAAAGCTTCACCCGTAGTAAAACAAAGGACTTACATCAATGTTGATGATTGAACCTTATATCCTGTAGTCAAACCCCTCCTCCTCTCCTGAGTAAATCTATGTGGAGCATGAGGAATTTGAATGACAAATAGTCAATAACATCCTCCAGAGCCCCTCTGCCACACTGATTGGCTGCTTAACTCCTGGGATGCATATCTGAATGTATTTACTTTAGACTTGGCTCCCTTTTCCCCTGTCCCCCCTTGTCCCTTCCCCCCTTCCCCTTTTCTTTGAGAGTGGTACTCTTGTATATAGAGGCCAAATATGGTGCAATATAGACATTAATAGCCAGCATCTGCCTCTGTTGTTTTTGAGCATTTGCACTTCGGTTTTTTATCCCGCTCTCCCCCTGTCACGGTCAGGGGGCTTATACAATCTATAAATAGACATCAATAATGTGAGGGATAGTTGCCATTAGATGGCAATTGTGCCTGCATATCTCTGACTGACCGGGGTGGTTCACCTGGGAACTTTATCCCTCTCTCCCCCCTGTGCTTGGAGATGTACAAACATATATACAGATGTTTAATATTAGAACCTTATTAAGAAAGAAGCCAACTGATAAAAATTCTGTGGATTCAAAAAACTTTCTCTGGATCTTTGTCCCTCTCTGCTCCTGTTATTGAAATTGTATAAATAGATGCAGAGGAAATCCAGCTGTACTGTGACTGGTAGTTGTAAAGTGTATTTACCTATAAAATGTGATGTATATATTAGATGCCGTTAAGTATAAATATAGATTATGTGCAAACAAGACTTTGGATTAAGCAAGTAGCAGGAAATGTATAAAGATAAGTGAGGAAGGGGTTAAATGTGTTCCTGAACGATGGCTCCCCCGCCTGGCTGTATCTGGCCCATTACCATCCACCCCCCACCTATCAGCGTGGGGGATGGGGCCAGTACCAGTGTGTGCAGTTGTGGTGATTTGTGTACTTCCGGCCGGAGTATGCAACCACCACATTCAGCTGGGGCCAGGCGTGGGAGTGGTCGGGAGGGTATGTATTTAAGGAGGGCTGTGGCCCTCTGTCCCCACACACATACTGACCGTGAGCAAGAGCCCATAGGGGGCTCGAAACGCGTTGGTCTGCGCCTGAGGGGGGCCTGCCTGTCACCATACTAACAGTAAGCACTTGTTTGTTGTGTGTTGTCTGTGTGCCCTTGCTCTCTGTGAATGGGTTTAAATATTTTGCACGAGGGATTATTTGTGATGGAAGCACTGGCACTTTATTAGGGTGAGGATATTAATTGTGAATTGTATATTGTTTTAGAATAGTTGTATATATATGAATTTATTGATAGATTAGCACAGAATCACTTTGAAATTACTTATATGTATATGAGATTGTATTGTTAATGAGGGAGTGCGCCCCCTGGTGGCTTACCATGCATATGGTTCAGTAAAATTGTTTTTAAATTGGTTTTAAACAATATGCTACAATAAAATGGATTTATAAATTGATTGTTTGAGTGCAATAGTGAGTCTCTGTTGGGCTTTTTGGCAGGGGGTGTAGAGGTCACCCCAAACTAATACATTTGAGATGTGAAATAAGACTGCTGTGTTCTTCTGATGAAGGTACATAAAGTCCCATTCCACTGAAATGGCAGCAGGTGCTTTATTTTTATCGAAACACGGCACTGATCATAATAAAACTCAGTGAATAGTATTTTTATATCAATATATGCTAATCAGCAAGGAGATTTTTTTTAGATGAAAATTCGACCATAATTCTAGTATTAGGTAATCCCCAATGTGCTTTGCTTCTCTGCTGCTGTGGCCTTGTGTCCCAGCCCATTACTGTGTGTGACTGTTCCCTGCTGCTTTCTATTATCCTTGTGTCAGGAACACATGGGCAGGGTCTGGGGGAAAATCACTCAAGCGTCACATGCTCGCCCCAGTGCGGCTGCTCCAACCTTCCGGAGATGCCAAGCGGGCCATGGTGAGCACCCTTTTGTTGTGATCCCTGGAGGCCTATGCCCCCCTTGCTATCCTCCCTTGGCTGGATTATCAGGGCACAACCCAGCAAGGGGGGTGGTTGTGGGGATGTCATGGCATATCTCCTGGGGCCTGGTGACCTGCTTTCCCATCCCAGGCCTTGCACTGACGCAGCTGGCCCTCAGGGGTAAACGTCTCCCGCCCAGCCTGTGCAGCATCCTTTCGCTCCGCTGCCTATCCACCGATCCCATAGGGGAATGCAAGGCTGCTACACACCTCTCAAGAAGAAACGGGGGACCAGACATCAATCTTCTCACATTCTGAGTTCTGCATCTTCTTCCCCTACCCCATCCACCATGGCATCCTCCCCCTTGTTAACCAGCTCCCCGTCACTCTCTCAGGACTTTCCTGGCCTGCTCGAAAAATCACCAGGGTCTGTTAGGACCTCATCGCCTCCCGCTCAGTAGGACTCGGGCATTAGAGATGTGCAGCTACTGAAACTCCTAAAATCCATCTGCAGCGCAAATTGGAGGCTGCAAATGGTCTGCAGACGAGAAACCTCACTAAAGAAATCAGAGAGATGGGTATGTGCACTGAAGCTCTTGAATCTAAAATGGATGACCCAGCTGCAATTCTGAGCTCCCATGAGTAGGAAATGGAATATTTGAAGGCTGACCAGAACACATCCTCTAATAAGATCAAGGAACAGATTGAGAAGAGAGAATCTCCACATCCGGGGGCCTACCAGAGTCCATTACCAACCTTACCTTCACCTGTACTGCTATGTTTTAAGAGCTTTAACTGGCAATTCCCATTGATCGCCTTGAATTTAATCAGATTCACCGCTCCCTGGGCCCCTAATGCCAGGATGGGCCCCCCAGAAATATAATCATTAAATTCACCTACAGGGTTGCTGCGTTTGGATCCCTTCCCCAATATTTTAACCCCTTACCCGAAGCTCTCTGTATCTCGACTAGCTCTGTCGGATTATTTTTTCCATAGGGCCACATGAGAAACTAAAATTATTGTGAAGGGCGGGCCCAAAAGGCTGAACTCAATTATGCATAATATTATTGTATTTCTTTATAAAAAGCAGTAAAGAGCATTGTTTTGACAAGCTGCTACAAGTATATGTTATAGTTAAACAATGAAAAAGTGAATCCCGGTCCAACGGCGCATGAGCGGGCCGCGGCTGCATCTCACGTTTCTCTCTAGCATTCACAAATGACCTCCCTGTTAGAGGGAAGCGCGAGATGCGACGGCCAACACGCCCGGAGCCGCTGAGCTAAGACGCCGCTAAGATGTGCATAGCTCAGCAGCTCCAAGTGCACTGATTGGACGTGCAGGCGCGCATGCACCATAGGACAGCAGTGAGTTGAACCAGGCGATCTGGGGGGTTTCACATAGAGGGGCACCCCGATCGGGGAAGTGGACCAAAACCCAGGATAGTCAAAATCCTGGGTTTTGGTTCACTTTAAGCTTAGCTGCAGCCCGAGGATGGCTTCCAGTCAGGGCACTTATGAGTCCTGCCCCTCCACCCAGGCAAGATGGCGCCGGAGCCTACCTCCTTCTCCTCCCCTGGTTGGGCTCTTCTTCACTGTTGGGCGCCCACCCGTCCCTCTTCGCAGCGGGTCAGCGCCTCCCGCACTGTACACAGGCGATCAATTAAGCAGCAGCCGATCAGCCGCTCGGCTCGTTGGGACTGGCGCGTTCTCCGAACGAGCGGAGGGACTCCGCCAGCCAGCTCAGCCCGGGCCGGTCAGAGCCAATCAAAGGGCCGTATACCAGCGGGTGCCCCGCTGTGTGAAACCCCCCAGGGTGCCGCAGCCAACTCACCTCTTCCCGGACCCACAACGCATCTGAGAGCAGCGTCTCTGGTGGCCGCATCCTCCTCCTCCCTCTAACAGGGAGCGTGCCCGTGCCAGCCATTCACAAATGCCTGGAGCAGGCACACGCACTGCTGACCAAAACGCAGGATAGTCAAAATCCTGGGTTTTGGTCTACTTTAAAGAGATTCTGGTTCCCCATCTTACTAAAATGCTCAATAGCCTCAAGTCTGGTTCCAGTTTAAATGTACCCTCACTTCTAGCCCACAAAAACTATAGACGTATCTTGCATATTGATGTAAAAATCTCTTCCCTCTTGAATATTGATGTAAAAATCTTAACGGGGACCTTGGTGGCTAGGGCCAACCCCCACCTGGGCTCCTTGATTCATCGAGACCATCAGAGCTTCATTCCAGCTAGACAGTGCTCCGACAATATTAGAAAGGCAATTCATCTTATATCATGAGGCAGAAATGGAAGCAGGGACATGCTTTTGATTCCCTTTTAAGGGATTATATGTATTTGACGCTGTCCCAATCTGGATTTGGTCAGGATTTTGATTTCCTGGATAAAAACCCTGTAGCTCAACCCCTCTGCAGGGGTCTAGTGTTCCAATTTTTTCTCAGTATCGTTCTTGATCAAGAGGGGAACTAAGCAGGGGCACCCCATCTCACCCCTCCTCTTTGTCCTTGCGATCGCACCTCTGGCTATTGCTGTCAGGGAGAATGTAAATATCAAGGATTCTCCATCTTCCTCCCCCTACAATTTTTGAGAACATTTGTCTCAGCGATCCCTTAGGCGGGGGGATGTTATTCACAATATATTATCTTGAGGCCTGGAGGAGAACCAGGGCCACTATCAGAAGCTGTATATATTGCTGTTGCTATTAATGTCACTACTCTTGAAACAGCCTATAAAGTGCTTATGCGTTGTTACCTAGTGCCTGCTCTGATAGCTAGAGCACTGCCCTCTTACCCCACAGATGTTTTCGGGGCTGCGGTGCCGAAGGGACCCTGCATCATATCTGGTGGACCTGCCCGAGGGTGGAATGCTTCTGGTCACGTGCATTTGGCCTTATCAACACCCTTTGTGGAGTCTGGGTGACCAGAGGGTGAGTGATTTGCACAATTTTTAGACCTGCTAGCAGGATTCAAGTGAACAGACATTCTAAACTGGGAAACACAAGGTGGGGGGTAAGAAATTCCAATGAGCCATTCGATAGCCCTTAATAATGTCTTGAGACCGAGAACGAGTAATATAAACCAGCCACATTAAAATGAGTGTTAGAGCCGCAGGGCAACGTAACCCCCGGGCTGGTTAAATTTTAATGACTCAGGGAGCTCTTAATTAATCACAGTTGTATGTGGGAATATGGTGGCTCCGCTCATTAAATGGCATCTACAAAACAACTTAAAAAGTCTGCACTGGTTTCAGGGAAGGGGTCTGAGTGGAGCAATTCTGGAGCAGATAATTAGAGGGACTTCTACAACCCTGGAGACACAGTGACAGGAGTGAGCGTTTATTCCCGAGACCAATGCTGGCCAATGTGCAGACCTCAGCACTGCAGCTGGATGGATAGCTAGGGATTGTTTTATTTCTGACTTGAGCTAGAAACACATTTTCATTCTTTATAAGGTGCACACGGTGTCTTTATTTGAATCATGGGCATTATTAAAACAGTCTGCTTGGTAACTCCTCGATCCCTGCCCCCATGGTACATGTGTAAGCCTCCTCCAATCAGCATGTATTGCGGTACCTTTTAACCTTACCTGAAGCAATGAATGAACAGTTAAGTCTTTGCAGTGAGCCTTCTGCTGGGTGCTCCATCCGCCTGCACCCACAAGTCACCAGATTTGCCTATCGAGGATACATAGCATACACGGGATACAATCATATCATATACATTTTTTTAAATCAAAAGGAAAAAAGCATACAGTATCAACAGAATTAATATGCCAGACCCATTGAGCAATTAAAAAATGGTCAGAATTTGCGCTACACTGAGGAAAGCGTAAACAGCCCTGAAACATTGGTAACAAATAGCAATCGCCCCATTGGCATCTTGCGTTTTACTCTGTTGGCATTATAGGGGTAATTCTGATAATCTTTTACTTGTGCTCAGTGATTACTGATAGCTGCAAGATGAGTGGACAGTGTAGCCAGGCAGTGGGAAAAGCAAGCAGGATGCTCGGCTGCATAGCTTGGGGCATCACCAGTAGGAAGAGGGAGGTTGTGATGCCGCTGTATAGAGCCCTGGTAAGGCCACAGCTAGAATACTGTGTGCAGTTCTGGGGACCTTACCTGCAAAAATACATTATTCAAATAGAACGTGTCCAAAGGCGGGCAACAAAAATGGTAGAAGGACATAAACTTAAAACTTATCAGGAGAGACTTAAAGAACTTAATTTGTACAATCTGGAGGAAAGAAGGGAGAGGGGGGACATGATTGAGACATTTAAATATGTGAAAGGATTGAATAAGGTTCAGGAGGAAAGTGTTTTCAAGAAGAAACTTAATGATAGAACAAGGGGGCCCAACCTGAAGCTAGTCGGGGGGAAGATCAGGAGCAATGTTAGAAAATATTATTTTACAGAAAGAGTAGTAGATGCTTGGAACAAACTTCCAGCAGAGGTAGTTGAAAAATCAACTGTCACTGAATTTAAACATGTCTGGGATAAGCACACATCTATCCTAAGATAAAGAGTACATACAGTATACACATAAGGGCAGACTAGATGGACCGTATGGTCTCCTTCTGCCGTCAACCTTCTATGTCTCTATGTACTTTTGCAATCAGTTCATGTAATTGTACTTGATGTAGCGACATGATGTTGTACATTAGATTCACATGTGATTCACTTCTCCATATGATAATGAGACAGTAATAGTAAGCTGCATTTCTTATAGTCTGTCTGCTTTTACAGTAGTGTTAATGATATGGATAATTTCTTTTTTCATGCAGATTCAAACAAATGTATATGATATATTATATCCCATGTATGCTGGTACATATTCTGTGCTATGAAAATACACTTTTTACACTCTTTTGATGTGCATATCGTGAGGATTGGCACTTACCCACTATGATTCTGACTTACCCAACATTGCCCTGTCTTGTGCAACAAGTGCAGGCCATGGCTCCTGCCATAAACCAGCTGGCTCAATGTGTGGCTACTCAGGAGAACCATCAGCTGTCTGCACCACAAGTGTCCTCATCTCCTGTTGAGCCGAAGGTTTCCCTTCCTGAGAAGTGTTTTGGGGATCATGCAAAATTTCTAACTTCAAGAATTCTTGTGAGCTATAGTTTAGATTTCCGCCCAACTCTTCAGGCACAGAGATGCAGAGAGTGGGCCAAGTCATCTCTCTGTTGCAGGGAGACCCGCAGCCTTGGGCATTCTGACTAGCGCCCACTGATGAGGTCCTCCAGACTGTCTCTACATTCTACTCTGCCATGGAGGTCCTGTATGCGGACCCTGACAGGGCTTCGACCGCAGACCCTAAGCTGCAAAGCTTAAAACAAGGGAAACGTTTCTAACGCTATTGAAGCCATGTGAAGCCTACCATACAAAGGTTCAAGGGCTCTCTAAACCAGGCAAGAAATGAAAGTGTCCTGTTATACTTGCCAAGGGAATGTGAGTGGACATAAGGTAACTTGAGTACTGATAGGAATTCCAGACATGCAGGGAGTGCAGAATAGGGAGTCAAGAGATGAAGTGGGTGATTTGCCTAGGGAAGCCATATTAAAGTACCTAGGTAATATGGATTAGCTTCAATAATGTCCAATGTCCAGTGGGAAGACCCAAACTGGACCAGATTTGTGATAGAGGAGGAACACGTGATGAACTTCAAGGGACATGTGTTGTTTTTAAACCACTAATGCTTGGGGTCACTGTCATTCAAGAAGTAAAATGTTGCTGTTTGGAAAGTCTTTCTATACAATACAAAACTAATAAGAAATTATCGATGCATAGCACAATTTTATATAAGTTATTTGTGCGGGAAGAACGTTGGTTATAATAGGACTTTAAAAGGATTCAGGCAAAAACATAAAATACATTATACTCACATTTGTCTCCTGCCTACCTCCTACTCCGGTGTCATAAAAGTTACCTGGAGCTGAGATCAAGTCTCGCAGCATACAAACCTATCCTCTATTCACTGGCATCTGCGGAGGGGAGTAGGGGATACTGTGTGGTTAGGCTTAGTGCACTCTACTTTGCCACACACTCCACAGCATCCCCTGCTACCCTAGCCATGTACAACCACACTCACAGGCATTCAATCTTCAAGCCCTGGGGGAGTCTAAAAGATTTTTGGTCCACTATAAAGGATTTCCATAATAATAAAAAAAAAAAAAAAAAACCCTTGTGCCAAGTGATCCTCCACAATAAAGACAAAACAAGATTAGTTGTCTGTGGCTCCCCTTGACCAACAACACTGAAATACAAACCTTCAGCGTTGCCAGCCACGTGAGCCAACCCACCTGATCAGCAACAGAGCACTGTAGATTAGGTCTACAATTCTTCATCTTGCTTGGAGTTCTCCTTTACACCATGTGCCCTGTAATTAATCCCACACTATCATTATTTCTTCTGAAAGCTTAAAAGAAAGCAGTACTGTCAATCTGTCATGCCAGCGACTATTGTCTAAGGTTACTGCAGCTCTTTTTCTGGGTTACCTTTTTCTTTTTTTTTTCGATGAAGCAAAATTGCAACACAGTTTAACAGTCCTCACTAAATTTTCACTCTGTTGCCATAGAAACTAGAATCTGCTATCAGTGCGGACGGTAAAGAGTGAATCTGTTAAGCTTTGTGATAAGGATGATCCGAGTACTCTGCTCATCACCAGCAAACCTTAGAAAACCCTCATTGCTTATTCATTTCCTCTACCTGGGAGTCTGTGCCCGACCAGCCCGATAAACCTGCTAATTTACCCCGAGAGGCCAGGGATCCAAGGGAACAAAAGCATCCCAGAGAATGGAAGCATGTAGATATGGAACACTCGGGTTGGTGGGGGATTGATATGCAGATAGAAGGTGCAGAATGCTGAGCTGATGAGACTTTAAGCAGAAATCACTTGGAAAGAAAAAGCACATTAAAAATAATTGATCGCGGTGGTACCATGGCAGATGCCATTGGTCCTAGTCAGGTGACTTCTAACCAGTGTCAGACTGGCCCACCAAAGAACCAGAGTATCCGCTGGTGGGTCCCAAACACCAGCGCAAGCCACCATTAGGACAGTACAGGAGGTCCAAGAATAACATAGGGTTTTTGGCATGCCTGAATTTTTCTAAGAGTTTTTATTTATTCTTTAAGGTACATTTGTTTATTTAATTATTAAACATTAATTGATTAAACATTACACTTTAACACCCTTTTCACAGCTTCCCGATTGCATTATTTATTCCTTCAAATCTTTGCCTCACAATGCAGTGTATTTTGTGAAACAATGCATGCATCGTTTCCCTGTGTCAGACTCACTCTTGGTGAGTCCACAATCCCCAATCTTCACTGCTAGCTTTACCTATAACCAAGCTCCATTTGCCAGGACACTTTATACGCCTCTCCAGGTACGGTTTCCCCCAGGACTTAATAATACAAAGGTTGTGGACTCACTAGTGGCCGGTCGAGGACACCGGGGAGAAGGTAAGTGCATTGTGACACTACCCTCCCTTCACGAAGAGCCTCAGGGCTCTTACTTGCCGTATCACGATTGTTTCAGAAGTTTCAGAAGAGCAGCAAAAATGTTGTCGACTCAATAGGCGCATTATTAAAGGCGAATGCAGCAAACTTAATAAATTTGGATCAATGCTCCTGGCAATCGGACACAAAGCAGCACATGTATTGCTCCAGAGACTGGTTCACCCTGTCAATCTGACCGTTTGATAGTCCGTAGTCCGACGATAAAGACACGCTAATTCCCAATCGCACACAGAACTCCCTCAAAAAGTGAAAAACGAATTGAACCCCCCAATCAGAGATGATAATTTGAGGTATGCCGTGAATATGAAAGACATGTTTTATGAATAGTTTGGCCAGTCAGAAGCCAACTGGAGTTTCGCCAGGGGAACGAAATGCACCATGTTACTGAATCGGTCGATCACCACTTAGATTACAGTATTATTCTGAGATCATGGCAGGTCGACAACAAAATTCATAGAGATTTGGGTCCATGGTGCCCCAGGAACTTCCAGGGGTACCAGTATCCTCACTGGAGATCCATGGTTCCCCTTCTTAGGGGCACATACAAACAGGCTTCGACAAAGGCGGTAACATCGTGCCTGATAGTTGGACACCATACATGGCGCTTGGTGAGAGCCAGAGTCTTACAGCGGCCAAAATGATCTGAGTTTTTAGCATCATCAAATTCCTGCAATACAGAGAGATGTAGATGTGGCAGAACAAACTGCCAAGCAGGGGGTTTACCCGGAGGGTAGTCTGCCTGAAAGGATGCTAGGGAACTGGACAAATCTGGTAATAGGATACCAACTACACAACCAAAGGGCAAAATGAGTTCTTCTTGTTGAACCTACCCTTACATTTTCCATAGTTGCGTGACAAGGCATCCGCTTTTGTGTTCTTTTGCTGGTCTCTGCACTCCCACCTTTGCTCTCTTTCATTATAAGCTGTTTTATCAGTATTTTAGGTTTTTGGTCCAGGAGTAAATGTTTAGCGGAAACATACTCCTTTCATATCCTGTTTGTAGGTTTTTTGTTTATGTGCTGTGTAGAGTATCAGTGTATTTCCATTAGGCACTCTCTTACTTACGTGATAATGGCCCCTCAGCACCAAAGGTTTACCCATAGGTGTATGTTAGAAATGCATGCATAACATGGGAATGTCATGGTTAAATGTTACCATTTATGTCATATTGTATGGTTGCCGATTGTCCCAAAACAGAAATGTCGATTTACAGCCATATGCTTATTCATTCAGTTCCAGGGTAAACTGCCACATAATGACAGTTGAGCTTATATTGCGTTCAGATTTATTACAGTTATTATAACTGATAAGACTGACCCCCAATGCTAAGCTGTGTTTAACTGAATTTATTGTCACCGGAAAAGCACCAGGGAGCAGTATGGCAACCATTGAACAGCAGATTGCATCTGGATTGTGTTTTTATGAATATTGGGCAAAAGGATTTAGTAAAAATAAAGAAATGCAGGCTGTTTGGGAACACTGGTCTGGAGTCAGAAGGTGATGAAATAAACTTTCTAGATATAGGATCACTTTAGGAATAGGCATACATTTGTCATGGGACCTGATCTCCCAGATGGGTAACTTTTAAAGCGTCAGAAAGAAAAAGTGAATATAGTTTTTTTTTAATGTTTGCCCATTTGGAGTTTTGAAATCCACAGCTATTTAATGTTCTATGACCACAAAAGCTTAGGAGGACTGGAGAATGATCCTGTTATAGGACTCGATCTCATAGATGGGTAACTTTTAAAGTGCTGGACTATGAGGATGCTGCTGTCAAGGAGAAAAGGTGAATATAGGCTTTAAAAAAAAAAAAATGGCAGGATGGTCCTTTTAAAGCCACAGCTATTTAATGTTCTATGGCCATAAAGCATGAAAGGGGTGAAGATTTATTATAGACACTGTTGTTGCATTTTGTTTGGTTGGTTTGATTTAATGTGAAGTGAACCCAGCCATGGTAATTAATTCAGAAGCACAGAGAACATTGAAGGTCCCAGTTCAAATCGGCTATTCACCCTCTCATGAGCAATCATGAATATTTAAACCCACCAAAAAGGTGACAGACTATAAGCACACATCTCAGAAAGGATGCAGATGGCGGAGAGCACGTAGGAGTGTAGTATATGGTGATGATGATGACTGTGGTGTGATTATCAAACTGATATAAATTGATACTGTTGGTGTGAAGACCTGGAGATCACAAATACCATTGCGGCACAGTATTGTATATCCCTAGTGGGAACTATCCTGGGTTTTGGTCCTGTGTGAAACCCCCCAGATCGCAAATGCCAACTCACCTCTTCCCGGTCCTACGGCACATGCACGGCTGCTCGTCCAATGAGCGCGCTTGGAGCCACTGATGTCACATTGTCTAAGCTTCGTCTAAGGCCAGTGGCTCAAAATACGCTGGCGGCCGCATCCCTCTAACAGGGACTGTGCCCGCTGCAGCCGATCACAAATGCCCGGTGCGGGCACGCACCCTGCTAGAGGGATAGCGGGGATGTGGCCGCGGCTCGCGCATGTGTCATTGGACCGGGAAACAAGGTAAGTGTATGGGGCGACCTGGGGGGTTTCACACAGCGGGGATGCCTCGTGAGCAGGGAATCTTAAAGATACCTGGGCTGATTGGCGTGGGTTTTGACCCACTAAGAATCAGGGCCTTTTTTGCAAACACTGTGAGCAAATTTTACACTTGAGTCACATTACTATGAGCAGCATCTATTACAAGAGTAACCACCACATGCTGTATGGACATCAGCTAGAAAGTATAAGAGTGACTGAATAAGGTGCTGGTAGGTGGTTACATAGCTGGTTACAGGTATCTGGAGCCATGCTGACTGCAGTGCATCCCACAGCTGCAAGAAGGTGGGGGGAGGAGGATCCATAGAGCAAATATGATAATTAAGGTGGTCCCATGGATGCTCATTTGTGTTCAAGTCAGGAGAATTTGGCCATGGTACCACCTGGACATGCTCTTCAACCTATTTCAGACATTTCAGAGTGCCTACCAGATGACTGAGTGGCCCACAGAATGCTAGGAGAACAGATCATAAAACTGCCACCACCAGTACAAGTAGAAAATGTGACCCATCGCAGAAGGAAATCCTCTATGACTCAGTGAAGGTCCAATTCTGATACTGTCCAGAGGGATAATTGTAAGTAAACCCAAGCGTTACAATTAGCGTTCAGTCCAAACTATTCCAATTTGATTCTGTTTGAGTAGACCTGAATTTTGGCGAAAAACAGATAGAATGAAGCCATTATTTGACTGTGAAAGTAGATCTGCCTACCTCTTCTAAGACTAATAGACAGTGCATCAGGCATAATGGCTGATATTTGTCATGAACTTCAGTCTGATGCCAGCCGGGGGTAATTAGGCTGCCATGCCCCCTCATCAACTCCTGGTGCAGCCCTATAAAAAAGGGCAGGGCCACTGCTCAGGGCAGCGAGATTTTGTTTGTATGTTCCCGAGATGCTTGTTTGTAAGCCTGCTACTTTGTTCCTGCTCTGCCAAGACTGTGATTCACTGTGTTCCACCCTGATGTCCCCCATCTTGTTCCTTCTGCATTCTAAGACTCTGACTGTGCCTGAAGTTTAGTTTTGTTTGTTATCTAGTTTATTTGTTTGATTTGGTTTTGTACCTGATCCTAAGATTTCTGCATTTAGTTCATCATTAAAATCCACTTCAGCCTTGACAATGTATCACACCCTACTGTATGTTCTTAAAGTGGACCAGATTTTGACTATCCTGAGTTTTGGTCCTTGCCCCCGGGCCTGTGTGAAACCCCCCAGGTTGCTGAAACCAACTAACCTCTTCCCGGTGCTACGGTGCATACGTGCACTTCCAATCAGCGTGCTCGGATCCGCTGACGTCACGTCCTCTAAGCCTTCATCTAAGATGAGCAGCTCCAAGCGTGCTGCCAGCCGCATCCCCCTTTACCCTCTAACAGGGAGCGTGACCGTGTCAGACATGCACAAATGCCTGGCGAGGGCACGTGAGCTGCTAGAGGGATAGCGGGGATGCAGTGCTGTTGGACTGGAAAAAAAGGTAAGTGTATAGGCCACCTGGGTGACTTCTTACAGCGGGGCATCCCGATTTTGGATGCCCCAGGGGGAGGGAATTGATCGGCCTGGGAATTTTATAGATTCCCGGGCCGATAGCCGTGGTTTTTTTTTTTTTCCACTTTTAGCATAGGATTGGTGCTCTTCTGCTGATGAGCTCTGGGCTCATCCATAGCGCCCCCCCCCCCCCCAGTTTGGCTCATCATGCCCCCTGCCCACATGCAACCCTCTACCATTTTAACTGGTAAAGGACTCCTAGGGAACCTTTACCAGTTCAGCAGCATTGCAATCTATGAAGGAAAAAAAATATCTTTGTGTTAAACTAAAACGATAAAAATATAAAGAAAAGTATTGCTGTGGATGATTTAGCACCAAAAACTGAAAAATAAAACACAAGTGTTTTTTTTTTAGAGCTGATGGTGAATTGCCTCATAGGTAAACAAATAAAATAAATAGCTTTTACTAAAAAAAATGTACTTTTTTATCTGGCACTAAATCAACCCCAATGTCCAGAACGTCTTCAAAGTCTTCCTGGTGATTCTTGATTACAGACCTCCCACTGTATTCTCTGGCTTATTGGCACATATATTGGGAGCTCTCCATGCTGCTGAATTAACTATTGCTGTTGATGAAGTTAGAGAAGACCAGAAGTCTAAAAAGAAAGTCTTTAATAGGATCACCAGTTCGAGATACAGTAAGTACAGGTGGACCCAAAGGTTTCACAATACAGGTGGCAGCCAAAATCGGAGTGAGCTTTTACCCTTTTCACAATACAGGTGGCAGCCAAAATCGGAGTGAGCTTTTACCCTGCACTAGAGTCTTTTTAAACTTTAAGGCTGGGTAAGGTTTTTGGCCACTTTAGGAAAGTGCTCTTAGCAGCTATTCCAGACCTTGAAGTTTTTCTAGCATGGAACATCTGAAACTAAAATAACATTTTGCCTTAGTTGAGCATTAAAGGGCATGTCTGATGCCTGCCTGCTCCTGAAATAATAGATCAGCACCGAGAGGCTCTTGCACAAGCAATCTAACTGTGAATTCAGAATTTTTTACAATGGCCACCTTGCTTCCATCTGACTAAAGGTTGTTTTTAACCCCACTAGCGGCTATTCATAATTCAGCACCATGGAGAGCTCACAATCTGCACCAAAGTCAAAGGATCCAGCTCAGCTCATACAATCCCCTCGATTCAAAGAGCAAAAGTTAATTGATTTCGTATCGAGAATCGTAAGTTTGGGTGGGTGTTTGTCATTTTTTCCTGTTTTTTTGGCCATTTACGACTCGCACGAGCCTACGTTCGAATGCGTATATGCTCTTACGATCATCGCAAGTTCGTTCCTAAATTTTAGGATGAAAACGTAAAACTTAGGATCAAATCCTAAAACTTAGGATGAAAACGTAAAACTTAGGATAATTGGATGTGTTTCGGTGTGATTCAGAGAACAGTTTGCAAACCTCTAAATACGTTTTAAAAGAAAGCCACTGCCGACACCTTTTAGCAGTCGGATTGCTGTTCTTGAACAGGTTTTTTGGCTATGTGGAGGAGTCTGCGCGTCTTGAGCTCCAATGAACTGCATGTATCAGCATGGCCGAGGCCATAAATTGTATGGCAATGCATACCTGATTCATGTATGCCTTATAAAAGCATTTTAATGTGGACCTTAATTAGTCCTTTGCATGTAAACCTTTATTTTGCAATATATTTGCGTTAATTAAAGAAACTTATGTCCTTTGTTATTTATTTTTAAATTGATGTACTAGAATAATATTTTTAGATTGCATTTATTGGTGTAGTTGTTTACCTTTGCTTTGTTTAATTATTTAAGCACATCTTTGGTCAGATGCATCACACTTACTGAGGAGAGGAGAGCGGGATAAAGTGCAGGATGTGGGTTACTGCTGTATTTTGCACAGACACAGCAGAGCTGGGGGCACGGAAAGGTCAGAAATCAAAGAATCCAGAGCAACACAGTCACAAGGCCCTTTCTGTTTGCAGGCTGCCCGAGAATACCTGAGCCTCCATCTTGGCTGTTTCTAGGCTCATAACATGCAGAAGTTGCTGGGTGTTTTTTAATATTTGAGAGCAATCTGTATGTAGAGGGTGTGGGTAACCACACTAAAAATTTAAAGTTGTACCATTTGAAGCATAAATATTAAAATTAAATCCACAAGTAAAAAATGCAAGTTAACTAAAAATTAAACAAAGTAAGATTTACTTATGCAAATGCATTCATTAATGGTTGGTTACTACAAAATGAATGAAATAAAGAAAAATAAAAGACCAAATATTTAGAATGCACTTTAATGAGGTAAGTTTGTAGTGCGGAGCCGCAAGATCAGAAGGATTTACGTCCAGACAAAAAAGGAAAAAGGGCAAAACCAATGTTGCAACCTGAGAAATGAAACGGAAAATTCAGGATGGAAACTGACATAGGTCTGATTCCCGAACTGCCATACGAACGGACGTATATTTTAGGATAGAAACGTATTAGCTTATAAGAATCACTCGCAAGTTCATACGAACGCACGAGCGTACGGGAAAAATAGGATGATCGGCACCAAAATCAAAGCTGTTACATGTTTCTTTGAATCAACCCAAATGTCTTGTTTTGCTAAGCAACACGCTTGGAGCTATTGGTGCTGTGTGCATAAGGAGTGTCATTATGGGCTGCGTTGATTATTGTGAGTACTCATATATGTGAAAGTCTTACCCACGCGCTCGCTTTCGTATAAGATACTCTTTATAAGAGAGTGAGGTACGCATCAATGGCCCAATGGAATCTATGTAATCAGCTAAAAGGTAAAACGCCCTCGGGCATGTGTATGGCATCATCTGACACAATGCAGCACACATAAACAGACCTGTTATATTCCAACAGCTTTTATAAAAATGAGGTCTAACCTCCGGGTGAGCTGCTACCTTATAGTATCGAGATGCGGGGTTGTATGAATTTATTTCTAGTATGATGTAAAGGAATTATTTGCCACCCTCCCTCTGACAACCCATACTATACAGCAAGTGGGGAAAAAAGACACCAACAAATTAAATGCTCTTCTGTTAGTGACTTTGGTTTACATTATTAAAAAAATAAAATATACATATTGTGGTAACTGGTATAAAACAGGCAGGCACTGGCAGATTTCTTGTGCAAGAGTTTTTATTTTCAGGAACGGTCACCAGTTTAGCATTGCATCAAAAGGCCATCAAACAAATCATGCTTTCTTCAGCAAAAATAAAAGTCAAACACATAATTCTAGAGCTCACCCAATAACAGGCTTTCAGGCAGACGCTGGCTCTCTCCAGCTTCCAGCAGAGCAGCGGGGTTAGCTCCCTCCTGCTGCTCAGTCCACATCTCTTTTGTCTCTCTGACATCCAGCAGCTTTTCCCTAATATCTACTCAGGTGCATACACAAGTGTTTGTGAATTCTGGCCTCGAGTAGGCAGGTGCTATCCTATCCAGACTCTACAGCCACCCCTAAATCCAGGACCTAGAAGTCCAATTTAAACAAAATGCTTGACTGTTGCCAGTCAGTAGCTTTACCTGGGACTTACGCCACTGAAAGCCTCAGCCTCAGTGGCACATATCTCCCATCCAGGACCAATATATATATGTGTATATAGTAGACATTTCTAACTCAGGAGCTTGCAAAGAACCCATTGAAAAACATTGAAGATTTCTAAATAGCCTACTGTGTCAGTGTTTTAATGTTGAATTTATGGAATTCTGCATTGTACACACAAATATATATATATATATATATATATATATATATATATATATATAGTGCACAAATATGCGCCACAAAATCATCCCTGATATAGATTAAAGTGCACTTTGCTCACCTACTGCCGCTGCCTTGCATATCTGCTTTTAAGGGGTGCCTGCCAGGGCCTGTTCGGAACAAGACTTAACCAAAGGGCCATTATTGTCTATGAGCACCAAGGACTTTTCCCGTAGGAGACCTGTGGTCCTCTGATGATGCAAGTAGAACCAGTCTTCAAGCAAGTACCAAGAAGCTGGAGGAAGACCCCGATCAAGAACCAGAGAAAAGAACTTTAGCATAACAGCAAGAGTGCACTTATTGAATGTATTTGTTTTTTTATTAATGAAGCTGTCGAATGATAGGAGAATTGTGCTTCATCTTACTTTTACAGAGTGGTGGGTATCTAAAGCCCCCTCCTGATTGTGTAAATTGGGAAATCTACTTTTACTACTTACTACTACTTAATACTGTATTTTAAACCTCTAACTGACACATTAAAAATGAAGAAGTGGACCCAAAAATGTATTTTTTTTATTGCAGATCTGGAAACTATTGGGTTGATTCAAAGAAACATGTAACAGCTTGGATTTGGGTCACGATCATCCTATTTTTCACGTCCGCTCGTGCGTTCGTATGAACTTGCGAGTGATTCTATAAGCAAATACGTTTCTATCCTCAAATTTACGTCCGTTCGTATGGCAGGTCGGGAATCAGACCTATGTCAGTTTCCATCCTGAATTTTCCGTTTCATTTCTCAGGTTGCAACATTGGTTTTGCCCTTTTTCCTTTTTTGTCTGGACGTAAATCCTTCTGATCTTGTGGCTGCGCACTACAAACTTACCTCATTAAAGTGCATTCTAAATATTTGGTCTTATTTTTCTTTATTTCATTCATTTTGTAGAAACCAACCATTAATGAATGCATTTGCATAATAAAATCTTACTTTGTTTAATTTTTAGTTAACTTGCATTTTTTACTTGTTGATTTAATTTTAATATTTTGGCTTCAAATGGTACAACTTAAATTTTTTGTGTGTGGTTACCCACACCCTCTACATACAGATTGCTCACAAATATAAAAAAACACCCAGCAACTTCTGCATGTTATGAGTCTAGAAACAGCCAAGATGGCGACTCAGGTATTCTCGGGCAGCCTGCAAACAGAAAGGGCCTTGTGACTGTCCGTGCCCCCAGCTCTGGGGGCAAAATACAGCAGTAACCCACATCCTGCACTTTATCCCGCTCTCCTCTCCTCAGTAAGTGTGATGCATCTGACCAAAGATGTGCTTAAATAATTAAACAAAGCAAAGGTAAACAACTACACCAATAAATGCTATCTAAAAATATTATTCTAGTACATCAATTTTAAAATAAATAACAAAGGACATAAGTTTCTTTAATTAACGCAAATATATTGCAAAATAAAGGTTTACATGCAAAGGACTAATTAAGGTCCACATTAAAATGATTTTATAAGGCATACATGAAATGTATTAAATCAGGCATGCATTGCCATACAATTAATGGCCTCGGCCATGCTGATACATGCAGTTCATTGGAGCACAAGACGCGCAGACTCCTCCACATAGCCAAAAAACCTGTTCACGAACAGCAATCCGGCTGCTAAAAGGTGTCGGCTGTGGCTTTCTTTTAAAACGCGTTTAGAGGTTTCTCTGAATCACACCTAAACACATCCAATTATCCTAAGTTTTACGTTTTGATCGTAAGTTTTAGGATTTGATCCTAAGTATTACGTTTTGATCCTAAAATTTAGGAACGAACTTGCGATGATCGTAAGGGCATATACGCATTCGTACGTAGGCTCGTGCGAGTCGGAAATGGCCAAAAAAACAGGAAAAAATGACTAACACCCACCCAAACTTACGATTTTCGATACGAAATCAATTAACTTTTCCTCTTTGAATCGAGGGGTATGTCTCATGTGCATAGCATTGGCACATATCTCGAGTTTCTGAAATGGCTTTTTAGACCCTTAATGTCCCACTTAAACTCAGCCTGGAGCATTAGTACATTTTTGTCCCTCTTTGTGTTCCAGCGGTCAGGCAGGCAGGTAGGTAGAATGAGGTCAGGTGGATGAGCAGAAGGGTAGACGGGCAGAAGAGTCAGGTAGGTAGGTATGTGGTCAGCAGGTAGTTAGATGAACAGACAGGTAGGTGGCTGATCAGTCAGACAGATATGTGGGCGTACAGACAGGTAGGTGTGTGGGTGGCCAGGCAGGCATGCTGGTAGGTGGGTGTGTAGGTAGGTAAGTGGGCAGTAGCTGGGTGGACGAATGGGTTGGTGGCTGGGCAGTCAGACAGGTAAGGTAGATGGGTGGCAGGTGGGTAGTTATGTGCTTGCCTGGCCACGTAAGTTGGTGGGTGAGTGTTCAGTTAAGCAGGTGGGTAGGGTGGACAGGCAGGTGGATGGGCCAGGGGAGCAGGAAATTAGGTGGGTTAGTGGGTAGGTTGGTGGGTAGCAGGTGGGTGGATAGGGCCTGAGCGGCAGATTTTACAGGTCAGGGCAGTGGCGACGGGACCGGCAGCTCATTTTGGTGACAGAAGTGGCTGGGGATATCTCTACGCAACCGGTCGTGGACATCTCAGCACCGAAGGACAGCTCTGTGGCGACCCGGCCAGGACATATCAGCCGTGGCAGCAAAGGACAGTTTAGTGACTCAAGGTGCGCATAGCAGTTGTATTTTATCTCCTAAAGCGCTGTTTCAGTTTGGGGGAGTCTCCTGGGCTGGAAAGGGTATCTACCAATGTGGTACCTTTGTGAATGTAAGAAATGGGGCTTTTAAATGCAATATAATTTTATTGAACAACTTAAATTTTGTTATTACAAAATGAAAATTACAAATTGTAAAAAATGTTTGCACATATTTCACCCAAAATATTGAAAATACACTAAAATAAGGCCAAACAAGACATTTTGTGTTAAAGCGGATAAAACCCACATTTGTAACTAGGATCTCCTAAATTGTTCCCCCCATGAAGAAACCCTTTTGCCAATTTAATGCTCCTGTATCACTCTAATCCCAGATAATGGTGCCTGTTTTATCTGTAATGCTCTGCCTCCCTCATTCATTGCCACTGTTGTGTGTGGCAATGATGTAATTGCTACACTTATGCAATGACTGATCCCCTGCCATCTCACACTAACAGACAGCAAATAAACCAATGTTCCAGGACAATTTGAAAAACGGAAATATCCATTTCTAGTTCTAAATCCCAATAGGGAAGTATTGGCAGGGGCTTTGGCTAAATGTATTTCACAAGTTCATTAGGTTTTGGTCCACCTAGACTGAAAAAAAACAATATAGATTTTTGTGAAGCTATGATAGTTTTTATATATATTTTGTTCCCATAGAAATTGTAAAAAAAAATCTTATACATGCAATAACTGTATATAGGACAATCCCTTTTGTTTGGTGCAGAATGGTGGGTAACCCCCTTTGTTCTTTGAAGACTGGTTTGACTGTAGCTCCAGTTTCAGGTGTGCATTTGTATGCAAATTAAGCTGGCTACCTGTGATAGACTAAGTGGGGCCAGGGTATCATTTGTGAGTTTTGCCTGGGCCAATCACAGACGACCTGTAGATTTCAAAATGGACCAAATGGTCCACCTGATAAAAAAACAGTAGGCTGGAGAGAGAGAGGAGAGATTTGTTTTGGAGGGCAGCTGGAGAAAAGATGTGCTGGAGAGACTGACCAGACGGACGATGATGGGACTTTGCCTTGGGTAGAGAGACCTGCATTGTCAAGCCAAGTACAGCAGCCATCTTGTTTGGACGTGGTCTGCTGATTTTCTGCATGGAGCAATTAAAACAGATGAGTAATCCGTTTTAATATATATATATGCTTTTGCCCTGTTAGGCTTTCTATGTTGTAACACAGATTGCAGTATTTTTGTGTTGTACATTTTGCAAGGTATATAAAATAACTTTAAAGTGCATCATCTTCCTTGGAGATTACTGGCAAATGAACTTATTAGACAAACAAGGCGTAATTTTTTGGAGATATACATGTATTTGAGCTCTTAAGTTTCCTTATATATTTGAGGGCTAAATTTTAGATAAATTATGCCCAAGCAAGACAATTTTTCCTGGGAAATCCCTAGAAATCCCTTCAAAAGTCACAGTTAAACATGTATAGCCGAGAAAAATGAGAAATGGTCTGGCAGCAGAAAGTGACAAAATCTTCAGGTAGGATGGCTTAATAGGGTGATGCCCCGTGTCTGTCATTTTTAGTCAATAAATAAGTCATTTTTTAAGACTTATTGGCAGCCCGACCTTTCTTTCTGATCAGGAATGAGACGAAGCAAACGCTACTACAACCCCCATCCATTCTCTGACTCCCTAGTCTACCCCAATCCTCCCTGTATATATCCCTATTGTTTCCACATAGCCAAGAAATCCCAACTTCAATGCTATAGCCTCAGCATCATGGCTATGAGAGCCATATCCACCCCTGACACATTATCTGCCCCTACCATACTAAAGTTTCAGTGCCACTGATTTAAAAGTAGCTATATCCACCCTGTCCATGCTTTGTCCCTGCAAAGCTATAGTTCTATCATTTACTGGCTTGGGGGCTAGTCCGGGATGTCATAGACTGGTCATGATGAGCTGGCAGTAAAACCCTGGACTGGCCCCAGTCTGCTAATGCCTCTGCCATTATCTGCAGACACACTACTAATGTTCGTTTGATTATTTTAAATAAAAAAATAGAGCTAGGTGAATGTCACAATCTTTTTGTCAAAATTAGCTCCAGTTCA
This sequence comes from Gastrophryne carolinensis, assembly GCA_027917425.1. Lineage (NCBI taxonomy): Eukaryota > Metazoa > Chordata > Amphibia > Anura > Microhylidae > Gastrophryne > Gastrophryne carolinensis. The sequence continues at coordinate 411,860,507 of CM051235.1, forward strand.
CTATATGAAACGTGTAGGGATTATCAACAACATCAACCATCTCAAGAAATCTGTGATTGATGTATGATGTTAGAATAACAAAGTTACAATTTGTACAGGAATGTGATTATCAATAGAGGATTAACCCTCACTCACAGGGGTAGAAGTTTAACAGCTTTTAACACATTTAAATGGAATGATTTATGTATAACTAGGCTATCAAGGAGTGTGGATATCTAACAAGATGGCTGTCATTATCACCCACTCTGGGGATTCAAATGTATATATATATATATATATATATATATTCTAGTATAGGTTCCTCCTTTTCCGACATTTTAAATAGTGGCATTTCCCCTAATCAGGGAACATAAAAAATCAATCTAAACTTGTGTTGAACATCCGAACAGCAACAATATTGACTGCATCAGGTGACAATTCTCTGATGTCTGATATGGTGATACATCAGCCCCTGTGTGATCATCCAAAGTTTAAATGATGCATCCAGAAAAAATACATGATACCGTTCATTTAATTCACTAATTCAAGTTGTCTTTTCAAAGAAAGGTGCTGATTTCAGGTGATAATAATCTATGGTGTTTTTTTCATGTATTATACTTTCAATGAGCACTGAAAATTTATCGCAGGAAAACTTTCATAAATCATGGCACCCGTTCCGGAGAAAGCTTTATTGTCTCCACTGAATGGGATGTCGGATACCCTGGAGGCTTATTTGCCAACGTGGCTGGCTGTCAATGCCGGATAACATCTTTTTTAATGTCGAATGAAAATAATAAAAAGATTATGTACCATGCAAATCCCAAGGATTCCTTATTGGCTGCAGATTTATACAGAACATTTCAAACTTTCACTATACCTCTACAAGAATCCCACTTCCTCCTTAAATTCTTTATTTTAATTTGTAGGTTTTAAAACATTTCTTTGCTCGGATATTGTTAGAAAGAGACTGCAGACCAATGCACTGGGAATCCAGGATCATCACAGGGCAGAAACTGATTGGCAGCTCTCGCCTGTCGATTTCCAGATGCAGGATGTAGCTATTTATTTCCTTTAGTACAGTCTTAAGTTGGCTACCAGGCCTCAGAAAAAATGGTGTGTACAATACATGTGTGTTTCAGTATTATTATGCAATAACTTCCAACAAAACAACTAATACACCCATAATATGTAAATTAATGTCACATAATTACATGTTATTCTTAAAGTGTTTCTTCTCTCAAACCCTTTCCCAAGCTGAATGCACTTATCTTCTCCCTGTGGTCACAGCGCTAGCATTTAGCTTCTGAAAGTCACTGTAGTTTAGCAATTGGAAGCAATATCCTGGGTAAACTGCCCCTCCCCTCTAATTCCGTCCCCAATGAGGTTGTCACAGTAGGCTGGAATCACTGGGCCCCCTGTGTGCACATGTACATTTTGGAGTGCGCACATGGGCTTTGGGAGTGCACGCGTGTACGTCTGGGAGTGCATGCTTGCGCTTTGGGAGTGTGCACATGTAGGTTTGGGAGTGCGCACATGCACTTTGGGAGCGCACAGTATACTTGCCCTATCCTGGGATGCCACAGGGTCACACTGTCACGCAGCTATTGAATTCTGGATCAAGGGGAGTGTAAGGTCAGGTCAGGAGAGGGAGTTTAAGCTAAGGGTCATCCTGAATCAGGGTGCACCTGACCATTTAGACTTCTTGGGTGCATGTTGCCCTTCCTAGCTCAGTTGTGAAACTAAAGTGAAAAATAAAATAAAATAAAATGTATTTACATATCATTAGAGATTTTGAGAAGCTTTGAAATGGCTTATTTTACAGTGTTTCCTAGGGAGATAAGGTTGAAGGAAGTAAGGGTGTATCTAGACAGGGACTTTAATGTTCAAATAGACCAACATCCAGCCCTAAAGTCTAAATGGCCTAAAGTCTCCCTAGGTGTACCCTGATTCGGGATGACCCTTAGCGTAAACTCCTTTTCCTGACCTCACCTTACACTCCGCTCAATCCAGAATTCAATAGCTGACTGAACTGCTGCAACACTTTCCTCTGCAGTCCACCAACAAACAGACTGGCACCCCTCAAATCTATTCTCAGCTCTGCTGCTCACCATATCCACCCTTCCTACCATTTCTCCAGTGCTGCTCCTCTCTGCCAGTCCCTCCACTGGCCCCAATATCTGAGGAAACTCAGTTTTAAATTCTAACCTTAAAGCACTACATTTTTTTACTAATCAAATTACAAACCCAGGTGCAGTCTCCCCTGCCCAGTACCTCCTCCTGTCCGTAACCCTGATTACTTTCTCCCACTCTAGTTTTCAGAAACTGACACATGCTGCTCCAATCCTCTGGAATGCCCTCCCCCATACAATTCTCCACCCTCCAACCTTTCAATCTTCCAAGATTTTGCTAAAAACTCACCTATTTACCTATTCAGACAAGGCCATCAACTGGCCTCAGCAATCAACTTCACAGTCCTGACAACCTTACAGCACTGACCACGTGACCCATCTTTCATCTCTACCACTTATACATTAGATCGGAAGCTTGTAAAGACAAGGGGCCTGATGCAGAGCCTCCTCTGAACTGCCCTTAAAACCTTCCGATTGTCCAGGGCTCCCGTTTGAATCGTGGCTCAAATGTGATGCAAAGCCTCCGTCGGAATGGCTCCCTAACTGATCCGTCAATTTGACTTCACTCGGAAAGCTTTTTTTGCTCTCTCGGGTGCCTTCAATTTGATCGGGGCTCCCGTTCCCGTTCACACGGGCGGCCCGTTTTTCCCTGATTTTTCCTGCCTTTTTGAACGTACCTGCTTGCCTTCCGTCGTATTTGACCTTCCATTTTGGTGGTTTTTTCAAGTATACTTACATCTCCATGGCTATTCAGTTGGCAATCTGGCTACACGCAAGCGCACATCCCTCAACCTCCATTGGAATATACATATGGCAACAACTGCCAATTTCACACATATGTATATATTTTAAGAATTTTTTTGTTGTTCCTTCTTCCTTGTCCTTAATGCATACCTTAATCTCCTTGGTTGTTCCTTCTTCCTTGTCCTTAATGCATACCTTAATCTCCTTGGTTGTTCCTTCTTCCTTGTCCTTAATGCATACCTTAATCTCCTTGGTTGTTCCTTCTCTTGTTCCTCCAGGCACAACACACATGCAGAACATGCACCAACTAAAACGGTGGGTACTCCACAGACACAGGCACATTCCCCAAAACGCAGGAGCAAGGAGACATTAACCCATTCACCCCCGCCAGAAAAAAAAAACAAACACACCAGGGTGCTAAATCTAGTAAGACCCTGCAGCATACTCAACCTCAACACACCAAGCATACCCACAAAACCTAAGCACAAAGCATGGCTGTTGCCAATGCTGTTTGGGTACATTATGGGGTTCTGTCCGTCGAGATACTAAACAAATCAAGCGGACAGTTGTGGACCTGAAATCATATAGTTGTCCAAAAATGGACATGCGCCGGCAGCAGAGGTAAAGCCCAAATGCATTTAGAGTCGCTTTTGGACCAGCATGTAACACTTCTTAGGTGTGATTTAATCTTCCCCAGCCTGCAGACAGGGGGTGGTTTCAAGAAAATACATTGGCCACAAGGTCGGCACGGATTGTGTGTGCTGGCCCACTTTGTGTACCAGTGTAAGGAGGGGTCTGCTCGTCAGAAATAGGTAAAGGTTCTGCACCCAGGTCAGTATATCGAGCAATCCTGCTTCTAATGGCAAGGTTGTGCAGGACACCACAAGCAATAATTATTTTGATAACCTTGCCAGGCTGATACTGAAGAGAACCCCCACTCTGATCCAGACATCGGAAACGCATCTTCCACAACCCAAAGGCACGTTCCACCACAGAGCGAGACCTCCTATGGGCTGTGTTGTAGCGCTCCTGTGCCTGGGAAGATGGGTGCAGGATGGGTGTGAGCAGCCATGGTAACAAGGGATAGCCTGAGTCACCTGCAAAAATCCAAAAGACAAACATAAGGTGGATGGCTAAAAAAAGGTTTAGGTGTGCATAGAAACATTAGTACACAGGGACAAATCGGTGAGCTAGGTATGGTGGGAGTAATTGACATTTTTAATGAGCCTACAAACACATGCAACCTGTACACTCATTAAAAATGTCTGTGTAATGCTACTTAGATAAGAGTGCCAAAACATAAACCAATAGTGGTGAATACTTTCACCCATTAATTTTTAAACAAACGAAATAAAAAACATTTTCAAGTTTCAAGGAAAGGTCTCACAGATTAGTGGGGTAGTGGCAAATCCACATTCAAACCTGGGGGCCAACAAATACAACTTTAATACACATACCCAGTAACCATCCTCCAGAACTATCTCCAGATTGAAACCGTTGATAGAGGCTGGAGTTCCTCAAAATGTGCGCATCATGCGTGGACCCAGGAAAGCCAGCAAACAGACTGAAAAATTGAAGATCAGGGCCCGCCACTGCCTGAACATTGATGGAATGGCCCATCTTCCTGTTCCTGCACCAAGCAAAACAACAGTGGAATTAGTGTGAGCCTTAAAAAATGTTTGTTAACCAGAAAAAAAGCAGAACCAAACCCCATACCTGAACAGATATTCCTGGTCCGCAGGGGGGATGAGCGAGACATGTGTGCAATCGATTGCACCAAGGACGTTGGGCATGTCGGCTATGTTATAAAAGCCCAACTTAACCGCATTCCAGGCTTCCCCTGTTTGAGGAAAAAAAATGTTATTCTGTGCCAGGGTAGCCATGCCATCCAAAAACTTGGTTAGGCTGCGGCTCAGCGTAGACTGGGACATCCCCAGTCCCCAGTCTCTGGAACGAGCCGTTCGCCAAAAATTGCAGGCAGCCAACCAATTTGGTCATACCTGCAATTGCATGCCCCTTTCTTGTGGTGGGGGCTAACCATGGCCGCAGGTCGCTATACAAGGCATGGAGAGAAACACGGTTAAGGAGGGTGAGCTCGAATAGGTCAACGTCACTCATGCCATCGATGTCCAAAGGCGTGCGCTGCAGCCTGGTTTCTGCCATACTTAGAACTATCAGACGGCGTAACTGGCGCCTTTGATGTTGGCCCACAGAGGAATGCATTCCCAAAAAGCACGGAGCTCCAATACGGCTGGTCAGACTGGCCGTAAGTGAAGGCTCGGCGGCCCCGTTTTATTAGGCTGATTTCAATCGGAAATCAAGGCTCTGCATCACTGGAAAAAACGGGCCAATGAACGAGGCGTCCGTTTTCACGGGAAACAGCCTCGTGCGAGCCGACAATCGGAAAGGTGGCTGAGCGCACACCTGAGCGCATAAGCGCACACTAAAATCAACGTAGCACCCTTTCCTGACCCGATCAAAGCCCAAAACCAACAGAAAAACGCACGGGGGAGCTGAACGGGGAGGCTCTGCATCAAGCCAAAGGTCCTCACCCCTGTATATTATAGTATCCATAAGTATTAGTGAATTCTGTCACATCTGACTCATGCTTACCCTATCTGTAATGTCTGTATTGTACAGCTTCACAGAAGATAAAGGCACTCTTTAAATAAATAAACCATAATAACAACAGCATACCTGGATAGGCCTAAGAGCATAGAGATCTAATCACCCCTGGATAATGACTAGAAGGTCTGCACAACACTTTGGTATCAATGCCACACAGGTCTCATCAGTAGTTATCTGACATTGTTTAACTGGCCTTTGCCCCAGGAATCTGGGTTACTTGCACAGTTTGCTCTTGTGGAGGTCAAATTAGCCTCTGTGAGTTAGCAAAACAGGGTTGGTTATATAGGCCTTTGGGCCTAAAGGGGAGCATCACAGTTTAAAAGAAAATGCTTTTTTTTGCTGATCTCAAATGTACCAGCTGACGTGACAAGCCCACAGCCTCCCTGGCTTCTTTCTAGTCTGAGGTACTCATCCCCAGCCTGGGTGCTGGAGGGTGCCTTAACCAAAGGGAACCCGGAGAAGCTCAGCCCTACTCTCTCCAAGGTCCACTAGGTGAGCAGTCATAGGGTGTCACATTTCAGCACCCCACAATGACATCTAACAGACTCACAGCTCTGGTCTCCAGCCTTCCAGTCTGCTCACATCTAATTGTAGATGCAGGAAGACATGAGTTGAGTCCTTCTCTATTTTGTGCCTAGCTTCTTAACCATGCACCGAAGGCCACACCTAGTGTCTTTACACCTCTACTGCAAGCCTTACAGTAAAATGAACTAAAACTGTCCTACAATTTGCTTACTATTTGAACAGGGATGATAACTAATTCATCATCCTGTTACACTTGAAGCATAAAATGGTGTATGAGACTCACTGATTTATGCTTATTTGTTCTATAAACTAGTGTGTAAAAAAGGGGGTGAGAGATGCTGCAGGCCAAGAGTGTCTCCAGTCTGCCAGCACAGTGTGACCAAAGAGGAAGGAGGAGGGTGGAGTTTCATAGCTGCAGAGAGAGGCCGCCATCCAGGACATCTGGGGAGGGAGTGGGGGGTGTTTCCGTTCTCAGTCCACTGAAGGTTGATTGAAGGACCAGGTCAGCAGAATAGAGACTGAAAGATGAATGATGAAGTGATTTCCTCACTAAGTAGACAGAGGAGGAAGAGCACTGGAGGCTCAATGGAAGGCAAGCTATTGATATTTATTTTTTTAACTTTTGACTTCAATTCCTTTAATCACTGAACTGGAATGACTGCTAATAGTAATAAAGACAACTCATCTATCATTTTGCTGCACTGCAATATAATCTACAAAATAAACGGCACATATCTTATTCTGGCAATGACATCACAATGACATTGCAATGACCCAGATGGGATTCCCAGGTTCTCAGCAACTCTTTAACAGTTTCTGTAATGTATTTCTTATGAAAATAATGAAGCTAGTATATCTGAATGAGCTGGATTATCTGTCCAGTGACTGGGAACACTGATTGCAGGATGAGCATGTGACACGCATTGAGAGCTATTCCCTTTGGAAATATTATTTACAAGTGCTTAATAGATTTTGCAAACAAGATGACAAAGAAATAAATCTCTCCTGTTTAACATCCTCTGAGAGCTTTTAATGCGTGACACAATACTCTAGTACTTTGTACTGTCTGACCGCAATCATGAGCAATCCACAAGAATAAATCTTTTCCGAATGTTATTTGATGGTCATGGGGCTCTGCCAGATGCCAACAAATGTTTTATGTAGAATGCTAATGGTGGATATATATACATACACCTGTGTTTTAGGGGAGCCGTTTCTATTCACATGATGGCACTTGCAGTAATAACTAGAGGCACAACAATGCACTTATCTTTTTACTATGATATATGTAAAGCACATAGTGTGCTTACATCACCCACTGTTTCTCTGCATCTGCAATGATCTAACACTTGTACAAATAACTTAGGGTCTACAGGGTCTTATTGAAAGCAGATTAAAGTTTGGGACAGTGCAACGCGTAGCCCAAGACAATGGGACAACAATCGGGCTTGCCGTCAGTATAACTTTAAGGCTTGTAATTTTTTAAAGGTCAGGTGTAATTTGGGTGATTTTATTATTGTTTTAAATACCTCAAAGATAATCTGTATTAATGAACATCTGATACAAAAAGTAAAAAAGAACAAGCAGACGCCCTGTTGCTCTTCTGACATGCAGCAAGATAAGAGGACTTTCCACCATTGTTTACAATCCTGTTATGTGGATTTATCTGCGTTCCCAAGTCTACCAGATTTAACACATTTATATGAAGGTCCTAGCAAATTTTTATAGCAAACTGATGATGAGTTCACTAAATATTTCCAAAAAGTGCAATGAGAGAAACTATTATTTTCTTTTTTAAACAATTGACTATCCGGCATAGAAAAGCATGATCAAAGTGTTCTCTCAGGTCAAGTTTGCATGTCTATACAGTGGTGAAAAGGGGGGTCTGGGGCTCACCAGTAGAGTTTACGTGAGGGTCCACCCCTCACGTAAATGCAAGTATCACTGTTTTTTATTCAGGGCCCATGCACAGAAACAATATGTCAGACTGTATTGCCTTGATGTGTGCACTTGGGATGCCGCAATTAAGCTATACATATTTCAAGTTTTGGTGATGCAGGCCATCAAGGGGGACAGGGACAAACCAGGGATTTCTTGATAATGCTGTGGGCCATTCTGAGCTGTAGTCATCCAAATCCATACTTTGTCATTTATTAGACTCTAGCGCTAATGGTCACCTTCTTACTCCTATATCTCAATTTGGAATGAAACTCATCTCTCTGTCGATCCCACGATGCATGCATAGCCCTGAATGTAGTATGTGCTGGGTATGCCATGGGATCACAAAGGTCAAAGGTGAGTTTAGTGATCTAGGGGATCTGGGGCATTCCATATCAGTGAATATCTGGGTTTTGATCCTCTTTAACCCTTTAAATGCCATAGATTCTACGGGCTTAACATTTCCCTCCAGTGTGCAGCCAAAAAAAATGCTCACCTCTATCCTGAATGCAGTGTCAGGGGTTTCTTCTTCCCCCAAGGGGCCTCAGATCCCCCCTCAGAGTCTTCAGCAGGGCAGAGAATGTCCCCTCCCCACCCCATGTGCTGGCTTTTGACACCAATTCTCCACTGCAGGGAGGAGCCTTTTATACTGATGTGTAAGATGATGTCATCTCACTCAGATCACCCAGTATAAAAGGCCCCTCCCTGCAGAAGGAGGGGGCACAGAAGCTGGAGTGATTGTTGGAAGCCGGGTGCAAGGGCAGACAGAAGTGGTGGACAGCGCGTGACATCAGGGATCGGTGATGGGAAGAGGTAAGTATAAAAAATAAAGGACTTTGCGTCTGTGTGGTTTTTTTTACATTTAGCCCTTTGTCAACTTGTAAGGGGTCCTTGAAACCCCTATAGCAGTTCACAGGGCAGGACAGGCTAGCAAGTCACCTGCCAGCAAGTGAGTGACTTGCCATTATCCCCCCATTACTTGTATCCCCAAAGCCCGGTGAGGCGCAGAAGAGCCCGTGGCCCATACCATTTTTTAAGGGTTTAACCCTTGATAGTGCGCATAGTATTTGGATTTTGTTTGAAAATGTCATAGAATGCTCTTTTCAGTTTTGGTTCTTTCCTGAGCAGGAACAGGTGTCTAACGATACATATGTGGTATTGCTGTAATCAGGAGGAATAAATATTTTAAATAATTTATGAATTTCTTGAAAAACCTAAATTTCTTAAAGTGGACCAAAACCCAGGATAGTCAAAAGTTTTGACTATCCTGGGTTTTGGTTCCTTCCCCGGGGGCACCCCGATCAGGGGTGCCCCGCTGTGTAAAACCCCCCAGGACGCCCGAACGGACTCACCTCTTCCTGGTCGCACGGCGCGTCTAAGAGCAGCGGCTCTGACAGCCGCATCCTCCGCCTCCGTCTAACAGGGAGCATGCCCGCGCCGGCCTTTCACAAAAGCCTGGCGCGGGCATGCGTACTGCTAGAGAGAAGCGAAGGATGCGGCCGCCAGAGCCGCTGCTCTTAGACGCGCCGTGCGACCAGGAAGAGGTGAGTTGTCTGCGGCGATCTGGGAGGGTTTCACATAGTTGGGCACCACGGATCGGGGTGCCCGCGGGGAAAGGACCAAAACCTAGGATAGTCAAAATCCTGGGTTTTGGTCCACTTTAATAAAAAACTGACAACATTTAAAAAAAATATTATTTTTTATTTTATTTTCACATATTTCACCCAAAAATATTGAGAAAGCACTGACAAAAAGGACAAACAAGACATTTCATGTAAAAGTCCATATATAATATAATTTTCCTGATAATCCCTAGAAATTCCTAAAAAAATCACTGGCAATGATGGACTGGCAACTGAAAATGGACTGGCAACAGAGGGTGACAAGATCTCTATATAGGCTGGCAGTTAAAGGCTAAGGGCTCCTTATTAGCCATCTTTTTTCATTGAGGGTATTCATCCTGGATCCTAGACAGGGCTCATGCCTGTACTCATCGGGGTCATGGGTCTGACGTGAGACTAGCGTCAGTTATTGACTGTTGGGGTTAGAAAGTATAGAATCTTCTCAAGGACATTAGATGGCAGCAGTGAGAGTCATAGCCAGTATAGGATTTTGCTCTTGGTCAGGAGATGAATGAGCAGAAGTAAGGGATTAAAGAGAAACAACGGCCTTCTAAATGACCAGGTCCTATTACACCCCTCACCTAGTTCTGCATACCTTTTGGAAGTCTGCATCCTCTGGATCGCCTACATTCTGCTGCTTTTTGAAGGCCCTATTGTCTTAGCTGTTTAGGATTGACACCACAGGGCTTAGCCAGCTTCACTGGGTTCCCTGCCCCAGTCCTTACAAGCTGCTATTCGAATCTCGTGGCTTTTTCGCTACAGCTGCCCTGGGCCGAGATAAACAGCGCAGACAATTCACTGTGCAGGCACAAGATCCCAGGGGTGGCACGATGCATCTTGGAAAGGCAATTTGCCGCTACCCTAAGATGTCACCCGGAGAAGAACGGACGAGCGCAGAAGGAAGGACAGAAGACCGGTAAGTATTATTATCCATTTGTGCAATCGGAACTCTAAAGGGAACGGATGGTGAAGTTTGGGAAGTTTTTGAGAACTCCCTAGACTGTCCAATGTTCCTCTTTAACAAGAAGCAGTTAGACCTGGATGGATCTGATTTAGGCAAGACTAGGTCATGACACATGGGGTGCATGTTAAATACATTTGAACCATGTGGCAGGACAGGCATGATATGTATAGCCTGGGTTGAATGAGAGCCTATTTAAAGAGGAACAAAGCACATGATTTTTACTATCACAGGTTTTTATCCCATGCCCCCGATTTTGGATGTCCCGCTGTCTGAAACCCAGTTTTCTAGGGCTGTTCATCCAATTAGCATTCTATTCCATGTATAATAATGAGCGGCATAACGCACTGAATTAATAACAGTGACATCTTTTTGCTCTTTGCAGATTCCCACACCAGCCATTCAGATAGGCTTGGCGCTGATGCACTAAGCAGCTTTAGGGATGCAATACTACTTTAAAGTGGACCAACACCCTGAGGTGATCGGCCCGGGAATCTATAAGATTCCCGGGCCGATCACCTTACACACCGCGGGACATCCAAGATCGGGATGTCCCGTGGGGTGTAAACCCCCCAAAACCCCCGAAAAACCTTACCTCTCCAGCCGCTGCTTCCGCCGCCGCCGCCTCACTCGCGCTCCTCTAGACGTGCGCGCGCATCTCTGAATGGCCGGCGCGGGCGCGCACACGTCAAGAGTGATGAGCGGTAGGCGCCGACGGGCAAGCTGCTTGTCCGTCGCTGTCAATCAGCTTGTCCGTCGGCGCCGATTGGACGGCGCGGCCACGTGGGAGCGTGGAGAGGTGAGTTTTCGGGGTGTTTGGGGGGGTTTCAGGCAGCGGGGCACCCCAAATCGGGGTGCCCCGGGGAAGTGGACCAATACCCAGGATAGTCAAAATCCTGGGTGTTGGTCCACTTTAAGGAGATCTCAGAGCTATCATTCCAGCACAGCTAACCCCTCCCTCCCTACTCCCAGCCTTCATCCTCCTCCTAGCAAGCCCTTTTGCTCCCAGCACCAACAGCTGCCCACCTTGAAAAGTGAAAGAGGATTTCCAGCTCAGCATGGATGGAGTATTTCAGCAGGGGAGACCATTGATCCTGGAGGTGCAAGGATTGGATAACTAATAATCCAGGGAGATAACTGTCAGAGGGTACAGCAAAGCTCAAATAAAACATAACTTTTACTGTTTAAAATTAAAACCCCAGCTAGGTTCCTGGTAGACCTGTGGTGCAGGCTATGCATTTCGAGCAGAGCCCTTTCTCAGCTGCCCACTCTGGACCAAGGGCCACTCCCACATGCTACAGAAAATACATAAGGTAAAAATATAAACCTTGTTGTCTCAGCCATTTCTGCTTTAAAAAAAGGAAAACAGTGCCAAGTGTAGCCCAACACAATGATATAACAATTAGCTTTGCCTGTTCTATCACTTTAAGGGACTGTAAAACCAAAGGCAATAATTCGGCAGCAAGCAGCTCACCTGATGACTGTTCCATGTGCCTCTCCTCCAATTCATGCAGTGCAGGGTAAAAGCTGTAGCAGAGTTCCAAAGTTTTCCCTTTCCATTCTATTCCTCCCGAATAGAGATGAGCGAACTTTTGAAAAATTCGATTCGACTGATTCGCCGAATTTTCCGACAAAAATCGTTTCGACCCGAATAAATTCGCGACGAATCGCTATTAAAAACGGCTATTTCTGAGCCTCCTACAGCCTCAATAGGGTTGTAAACCATTCAGCCTTGCTGTAACACGCACAGGATGCGTGCTGGGTTAGTTAAATAATACTTTTAAGAAATATCACATGCAGATCAGAGGCATCGCTAATAGAATCGCAGAGCGGCACAATTGCAGAGAGTTGAAGTGGCATCACTATGAGGGGCAGAAGGAGCCCAAATATACACTGGAGTTGGCTTCAGGAGCCCAAAAATTGGATGAATCACACCCTGGAGTTGGCAGAAGTTGGCAGCAGCAGCAGCAGGAGCCCAAATATACACTGGAGTTGGCTTCAGGAGCCCAAAAATTGGATGAATCACACCCTGGAGTTGGCAGGAGTTGACAGCAGCAGCAGCAGGAGCCCAAATATACACTGGAGTTGGCTTCAGGAGCCCAAAAATTGGATGAATCACACCCTGGAGTTGGCAGGAGTTGACAGCAGCAGCAGCAGGAGCCCAAATATACACTGGAGTTGGCTTCAGGAGCCCAAAAATTGGATGAATCACACCCTGGAGTTGGCAGGAGTTGACAGCAGCAGCAGCAGGAGCCCAAATATACACTGGAGTTGGCTTCAGGAGCCCAAAAATTGGATGAATCACACCCTGGAGTTGGCAGAAGTTGGCAGCAGCAGCAGCAGGAGCCCAAATATACACTGGAGTTGGCTTCAGGAGCCCAAAAATTGGATGAATCACACCCTGGAGTTGGCAGAAGTTGGCAGCAGCAGCAGCAGGAGCCCAAATATACACTGGAGTTGGCTTCAGGAGCCCAAAAATTGGATGAATCACACCCTGGAGTTGGCAGGAGTTGACAGCAGCAGCAGCAGGAGCCCAAATATACACTGGAGTTGGCTTCAGGAGCCCAAAAATTGGATGAATCACACCCTGGAGTTGGCAGAAGTTGGCAGCAGCAGCAGCAGGAGCCCAAATATACACTGGAGTTGGCTTCAGGAGCCCAAAAATTGGATGAATCACACCCTGGAGTTGGCAGGAGTTGACAGTAGCAGCAGCAGGAGCCCAAATATACACTGGAGTTGGCTTCAGGAGCCCAAAAATTGGATGAATCACACCCTGGAGTTGGCAGAAGTTGGCAGCAGCAGCAGCAGGAGCCCAAATATACACTGGAGTTGGCTTCAGGAGCCCAAAAATTGGATGAATCACACCCTGGAGTTGGCAGGAGTTGACAGCAGCAGCAGCAGGAGCCCAAATATACACTGGAGTTGGCTTCAGGAGCCCAAAAATTGGATGAATCACACCCTGGAGTTGGCAGGAGTTGACAGCAGCAGCAGCAGGAGCCCAAATATACACTGGAGTTGGCTTCAGGAGCCCAAAAATTGGATGAATCACACCCTGGAGTTGGCAGAAGTTGGCAGCAGCAGCAGCAGGAGCCCAAATATACACTGGAGTTGGCTTCAGGAGCCCAAAAATTGGATGAATCACACCCTGGAGTTGGCAGGAGTTGACAGCAGCAGCAGCAGGAGCCCAAATATACACTGGAGTTGGCTTCAGGAGCCCAAAAATTGGATGAATCACACCCTGGAGTTGGCAGAAGTTGGCAGCAGCAGCAGCAGGAGCCCAAATATACACTGGAGTTGGCTTCAGGAGCCCAAAAATTGGATGAATCACACCCTGGAGTTGGCAGGAGTTGGCAGCAGCAGCAGCAGGAGCCCAAATATACACTGGAGTTGGCTTCAGGAGCCCAAAAATTGGATGAATCACACCCTGGAGTTGGCAGAAGTTGGCAGCAGCAGGAGCCCAAATATACACTGGAGTTGGCTTCAGGAGCCCAAAAATTGGATGAATCACACCCTGGAGTTGGCAGAAGTTGGCAGCAGCAGCAGCAGGAGCCCAAATATACACTGGAGTTGGCTTCAGGAGCCCAAAAATTGGATGAATCACACCCTGGAGTTGGCAGGAGTTGACAGCAGCAGCAGCAGGAGCCCAAATATACACTGGAGTTGGCTTCAGGAGCCCAAAAATTGGATGAATCACACCCTGGAGTTGGCAGAAGTTGGCAGCAGCAGCAGCAGGAGCCCAAATATACACTGGAGTTGGCTCCAGGAGCCCAAAAATTGGATGAATCACACCCTGGAGTTGGCAGGAGTTGACAGTAGCAGCAGCAGGAGCCCAAATATACACTGGAGTTGGCTTCAGGAGCCCAAAAATTGGATGAATCACACCCTGGAGTTGGCAGAAGTTGGCAGCAGCAGCAGCAGGAGCCCAAATATACACTGGAGTTGGCTTCAGGAGCCCAAAAATTGGATGAATCACACCCTGGAGTTGGCAGGAGTTGACAGCAGCAGCAGCAGGAGCCCAAATATACACTGGAGTTGGCTTCAGGAGCCCAAAAATTGGATGAATCACACCCTGGAGTTGGCAGGAGTTGACAGCAGCAGCAGCAGGAGCCCAAATATACACTGGAGTTGGCTTCAGGAGCCCAAAAATTGGATGAATCACACCCTGGAGTTGGCAGAAGTTGGCAGCAGCAGCAGCAGGAGCCCAAATATACACTGGAGTTGGCTTCAGGAGCCCAAAAATTGGATGAATCACACCCTGGAGTTGGCAGGAGTTGACAGCAGCAGCAGCAGGAGCCCAAATATACACTGGAGTTGGCTTCAGGAGCCCAAAAATTGGATGAATCACACCCTGGAGTTGGCAGAAGTTGGCAGCAGCAGCAGCAGGAGCCCAAATATACACTGGAGTTGGCTTCAGGAGCCCAAAAATTGGATGAATCACACCCTGGAGTTGGCAGAAGTTGGCAGCAGCAGCAGCAGGAGCCCAAATATACACTGGAGTTGGCTTCAGGAGCCCAAAAATTGGATGAATCACACCCTGGAGTTGGCAGGAGTTGACAGTAGCAGCAGCAGGAGCCCAAATATACACTGGAGTTGGCTTCAGGAGCCCAAAAATTGGATGAATCACACCCTGGAGTTGGCAGAAGTTGGCAGCAGCAGCAGCAGGAGCCCAAATATACACTGGAGTTGGCTTCAGGAGCCCAAAAATTGGATGAATCACACCCTGGAGTTGGCAGGAGTTGACAGTAGCAGCAGCAGGAGCCCAAATATACACTGGAGTTGGCTTCAGGAGCCCAAAAATTGGATGAATCACACCCTGGAGTTGGCAGAAGTTGGCAGCAGCAGCAGCAGGAGCCCAAATATACACTGGAGTTGGCTTCAGGAGCCCAAAAATTGGATGAATCACACCCTGGAGTTGGCAGAAGTTGGCAGCAGCAGCAGCAGGAGCCCAAATATACACTGGAGTTGGCTTCAGGAGCCCAAAAATTGGATGAATCACACCCTGGAGTTGGCAGAAGTTGGCAGCAGCAGCAGCAGGAGCCCAAATATACACTGGAGTTGGCTTCAGGAGCCCAAAAATTGGATGAATCACACCCTGGAGTTGGCAGGAGTTGACAGTAGCAGCAGCAGGAGCCCAAAAAATGGCCTAAAGACATAAATATGTTTTGCACCATTTGGAAAGTGTAAAACGTGGCACCATGCTGAATCTAGTCGCATGCATCAGGCATTGGTGGGTGGAAATCCTGGCTGATCCATCCCTGATTCATTTTGACAAAGGTGAGTCTCTCCACATTTTTAGTTGACAGACGAGTTCTCCTCGCCGTAACTATGGCCCCCGCCGCACTAAACACCCGCTCAGATGGCACGCTACTTGCCGGGCAGGACAGCTTTTCCAGGGCAAACTCTGCTAGTTGCGGCCACAAATCAAGTTTGGCTGCCCAGAAGTCCAGCGGATCCTCAAGGTGTGTTGGCATGGTCATGTCAAAGTATGACATGACCTGCTGGTTCAGGTCCTGCTCCAGGTCTTCCTGCTGCTCATGAGTAGCCTCACTATGCGGGTGTAGAAAGCTACTCATTAGCGACTGAAGACTGAGGCTGCTGCTGCTGATGGAGCTTCTGCTGCTGCTGCTGCCAACCCCCCCAGCGGCCATGGCAGTGGAAGGTGAGCGCAGAGGTCCCCTCGAGTCAGACCTGCGAGAGTATGGACCATGGCGCAGATAGGCATCGGCCAACTGCCTACGTAGAATGTCTTTGTAGTAGTTGAGTTTGTCCTCCCTCTCGGTGGGTTTAAAAAATGCCCCCATTTTGTGCCGGAAGCGAGGGTCCAATAAGGTGGACAGCCAGAAGTCATCCCGCCGACAGATGGAAACAATTCTGGGGTCACTACGCAAGCACGTGAGCATGCTTCGTGCCATTTGCGCAAGTGACTCGGATGGACTACCTGTCTCCATCTCCACTGCATACTGCCACGGTGTGCCCGGGTCCTCTGTCTCTCCTTCCTCAAAAACCTCTAGCTCCTCTGGCTGCTCCTGCTCCTCCTCTCCTGTCCGCTGACTAGATAAACCAGCCATTTCGCCAAGCCTAAACTGTGTTTCGCTGGGCAACTCCTCCTCCTCCTCTTCCTCCTCCTCCTCCTCCAGTTCAGCTCCAAGGGGGTTCATGTGGCCGTAAGATGTAAACGCCATGTCTCCAGTGCCCTGACCAGCCATGGTTTCCAACATGTGCTGCAGTACATGAAGCAGTGGAATCACGTCGTTCATCCCGTAATCCTGCCGACTGACAAATAAAGTGGCTTCCTCAAAGGGCCTGAGCAAACGGCAGGTGTCACGTATGAGCTGCCACTGGTTGACATTGAAGTTACACAGGGGAGTCCCCCTATCTGCTTGGATCATCAGGAAATCCGTGATGGCTTTTCTCTGTTCATATAATCGGTCCAACATGTGAAGGGTGGAATTCCAACGGGTGGAAACATCGCAAATCAGACTATGTTGGGGGATACCATTCTGACGCTGTAGCTCAAGAAGGGTGTGTTTGGCAGTGTAGGAGTGGCTGAAGTGCATGCAAAGTTTCCGTGAAGTTGTTAGGATGTCCTGCAGATGGGGGGAACACTTCAGAAACCGCTTGACAACCAGATTGAAGACGTGAGCCATGCAGGGGGCATGGGTCAGGCTTCCTTGGCGCAGCGCAGACAAAATGTTCTTCCCATTGTCGGTAACCATGATTCCCATTTTAAGTTTTCTCGGAGTAAGCCATGTTTGGATTTCCTGATGAATACATTTAAGCAGTTCCTCCCCTGTGTGACTCCGTTCGCCAAGACAAACCATGTGAAGCACTGCGTGACACCTCCGTGCCCTGCACACATGGTAGACTGGAGGGGCACTGAGACTTGAGCCTACAGTGGAGGGTGAGGAGATGGCGGAGGATGAGGAGGCCGAGTCGCACGGTGTCACAGGCCCAATGGGCAGAGAGCGCGGAGGCCGAAGCGGCGTGACCTGTCCAAGTTGCTGCTGCAAAGGGACCACATTCACCCAGTGGGCCGTAAACGACATGTACTGCCCCTGACCGTAGTTACAGCTCCAGATGTCGGCGCTGCCATGTATTTTGCTACACACCGACAGGCTCAAGGACTGGCCCACCTTCTGTTCAACAAAAGTGTGCAGCGCTGGTACTGCCTTCTTGGCAAAGAAATGACGGCTTGGGACTCTCCACCTCGGCTCGGCACAAGCCATCAGTTCTCTGAAAGGTGCAGATTCCACCACCTGAAAAGGGAGCGACTGCAGCACCAGCAACTTGGACAGGAGCACATTCAGCTTCTGCGCCGTAGGATGAGTGGGCGCATACTGCTGTCTCTTGGACATGGCTTCGCTGATGGATTGCTGGCGGGATGCATGACTTGGAGGAGGAGGAGGAGGAGCAGGAGCGACAGAGGATGGGTATGACGCACAGCTGCCTTCGGCTGAGGTGCTGGAGCCTTGGCTGGCAGAAATTGGGAGCTCACTTGGTGAGGAAGCAGACTGGACCACCCCTTGGGAGCCTCGGTTCTCCCAGGTCGTTTTATGGTGACGCATCATATGTTGACGCAGGGCCGTGGTGCCAACATTTGGACCCTGGCCACGCTTCACCTTTTGCCTACATATCTTGCATGTGGCCATGTTACCCTCCTGCGGATGCCTCAGGAAAAACTGCCACACTGCCGAGTAGCTACTTTTCCCACCCCCTGGCCTCACTGATTCACTGCTGCTGTTGCCAACTCCAGGAACCCCTGCTCCACTACCTCCCGATAAGGTAGACTGCCGCACAGCAGGTGCTCTACCCCGGCCCCGGCCCCGGCCGGCTCCAGCCTTTGGAATTGTGCCCCCATGCTGACTGCTACCACTTTGCTGCCTCAGCTGCTGACTCCGGGGCAACCTGCACCCCTCTTCTCCTGATGATGACGATGAAGCCCCTTCATCACCCGGCTCCCAAGTGCGATCGGCTTCATCGTCATCATCATCATCATCACCGGGTTGTGGCTGTACGTCACTGATGTTCGTGGATTCGTCAACAGTGTCTGGCGCAGGAGCTGGAACGCTCGCAGCACCCACGACACTGTCCACATCACTATTTGTCTGCCTAGCTAAAGAAGCCACCTCCATTTCTTGGCTGGGCAGTAGCTGCTGACTGTCCTCTATCTGATGGTCCTCCTCACTAAAGAGTGGAGCTGAACCCAAAGCATAGGATACGTCGCTGGGGGAGGGAACGGCGTAGGCCAGAGGCAATGGGAGGACAGGGACTGCTCTCGGGGCATGCCAACTCAGGGTTGTGTCAGAGGAACCTACCGACCCTAGACTGGGGGTCTCAGACGTAAGTTGTGATGATGTTGTTGATGAGCGCGTCAACCAATCTACCACGGCAGATGCGTTACTGGTGGAGACCCGACCGCTAGCAGATACTGGCAGATTAGGTCTCTCAGCGTGACTCCTGCTGCTACTGGCCCCCAGTCTGATGCGAGCTCTTCCTGCGGAATCTTGGCCTCTGCCACTCCTCTTTTCACTTCCAGGCACTTGTCTGCCCGACATAGTCTAACTGGCGTGGTAGTAGGTGATATTTAAAAAAACCCCGGGCAGCGGTGGGTCTATATGAAACAGAATATAATGCACACCAAAAGTGAGCAGTAACACTCAGCCTCCAACAGGCCTGCTTAGTGTAAATAAGAGAGCTGCTTAGTGTAAATAAAGAGGGGTATGCTATGTTACAGAATGGGATGCCTCAACAGAAGTGCACCTGGCAGGCAGCAGTAAGCCTATGCCCAGCAAAAGTGTCTTATAATATAAATATAATAAGAGCAAATGCTTATATGGTCTTAAACAGAGGCTGCTTTAGTCACAGAATGGGATGCCCCGGGCAGGAATCGAGCTGCCAGGGTACAGTAGTGCTTTGGCCAGCAAAAGTGTCTTTATCAGGCCTAATTTCAAATATGATAAGAGCAAATGCTTATATGGTCTTAAACAGAGGCTGCTTTAGTCACAGAATGGGATGCCCCGGGCAGGAATCGAGCTGCCAGGGTACAGTAGTGCTTTGGCCAGCAAAAGTGTCTTTATCAGGCCTAATTTCAAATATGATTAGAGCAAATGCTTATATGGTCTTAAACAGAGGCTGCTTTAGTCACAGAATGGGATGCCCCGGGCAGGAATCGAGCTGCCAGGGTACAGTAGTGCTTTGGCCAGCAAAAGTGTCTTTATCAGGCCTAATTTCAAATATGATTAGAGCAAATGCTTATATGGTCTTAAACAGAGGCTGCTTTAGTCACAGAATGGGATGCCCCGGGCAGGAATCGAGCTGCCAGGGTACAGTAGTGCTTTGGCCAGCAAAAGTGTCTTTATCAGGCCTAATTTCAAATATGATTAGAGCAAATGCTTATATGGTCTTAAACAGAGGCTGCTTTAGTCACAGAATGGGATGCCCCGGGCAGGAATCGAGCTGCCAGGGTACAGTAGTGCTTTGGCCAGCAAAAGTGTCTTTATCAGGCCTAATTTCAAATATGATTAGAGCAAATGCTTATATGGTCTTAAACAGAGGCTGCTTTAGTCACAGAATGGGATGCCCCGGGCAGGAATCGAGCTGCCAGGGTACAGTAGTGCTTTGGCCAGCAAAAGTGTCTTTATCAGGCCTAATTTCAAATATGATTAGAGCAAATGCTTATATGGTCTTAAACAGAGGCTGCTTTAGTCACAGAATGGGATGCCCCGGGCAGGAATCGAGCTGCCAGGGTACAGTAGTGCTTTGGCCAGCAAAAGTGTCTTTATCAGGCCTAATTTCAAATATGATTAGAGCAAATGCTTATATGGTCTTAAACAGAGGCTGCTTTAGTCACAGAATGGGATGCCCCGGGCAGGAATCGAGCTGCCAGGGTACAGTAGTGCTTTGGCCAGCAAAAGTGTCTTTATCAGGCCTAATTTCAAATATGATTAGAGCAAATGCTTATATGGTCTTAAACAGAGGCTGCTTTAGTCACAGAATGGGATGCCCCGGGCAGGAATCGAGCTGCCAGGGTACAGTAGTGCTTTGGCCAGCAAAAGTGTCTTTATCAGGCCTAATTTCAAATATGATTAGAGCAAATGCTTATATGGTCTTAAACAGAGGCTGCTTTAGTCACAGAATGGGATGCCCCGGGCAGGAATCGAGCTGCCAGGGTACAGTAGTGCTTTGGCCAGCAAAAGTGTCTTTATCAGGCCTAATTTCAAATATGATTAGAGCAAATGCTTATATGGTCTTAAACAGAGGCTGCTTTAGTCACAGAATGGGATGCCCCGGGCAGGAATCGAGCTGCCAGGGTACAGTAGTGCTTTGGCCAGCAAAAGTGTCTTTATCAGGCCTAATTTCAAATATGATTAGAGCAAATGCTTATATGGTCTTAAACAGAGGCTGCTTTAGTCACAGAATGGGATGCCCCGGGCAGGAATCGAGCTGCCAGGGTACAGTAGTGCTTTGGCCAGCAAAAGTGTCTTTATCAGGCCTAATTTCAAATATGATTAGAGCAAATGCTTATATGGTCTTAAACAGAGGCTGCTTTAGTCACAGAATGGGATGCCCCGGGCAGGAATCGAGCTGCCAGGGTACAGTAGTGCTTTGGCCAGCAAAAGTGTCTTTATCAGGCCTAATTTCAAATATGATTAGAGCAAATGCTTATATGGTCTTAAACAGAGGCTGCTTTAGTCACAGAATGGGATGCCCCGGGCAGGAATCGAGCTGCCAGGGTACAGTAGTGCTTTGGCCAGCAAAAGTGTCTTTATCAGGCCTAATTTCAAATATGATTAGAGCAAATGCTTATATGGTCTTAAACAGAGGCTGCTTTAGTCACAGAATGGGATGCCCCGGGCAGGAATCGAGCTGCCAGGGTACAGTAGTGCTTTGGCCAGCAAAAGTGTCTTTATCAGGCCTAATTTCAAATATGATTAGAGCAAATGCTTATATGGTCTTAAACAGAGGCTGCTTTAGTCACAGAATGGGATGCCCCGGGCAGGAATCGAGCTGCCAGGGTACAGTAGTGCTTTGGCCAGCAAAAGTGTCTTTATCAGGCCTAATTTCAAATATGATTAGAGCAAATGCTTATATGGTCTTAAACAGAGGCTGCTTTAGTCACAGAATGGGATGCCCCGGGCAGGAATCGAGCTGCCAGGGTACAGTAGTGCTTTGGCCAGCAAAAGTGTCTTTATCAGGCCTAATTTCAAATATGATTAGAGCAAATGCTTATATGGTCTTAAACAGAGGCTGCTTTAGTCACAGAATGGGATGCCCCGGGCAGGAATCGAGCTGCCAGGGTACAGTAGTGCTTTGGCCAGCAAAAGTGTCTTTATCAGGCCTAATTTCAAATATGATTAGAGCAAATGCTTATATGGTCTTAAACAGAGGCTGCTTTAGTCACAGAATGGGATGCCCCGGGCAGGAATCGAGCTGCCAGGGTACAGTAGTGCTTTGGCCAGCAAAAGTGTCTTTATCAGGCCTAATTTCAAATATGATTAGAGCAAATGCTTATATGGTCTTAAACAGAGGCTGCTTTAGTCACAGAATGGGATGCCCCGGGCAGGAATCGAGCTGCCAGGGTACAGTAGTGCTTTGGCCAGCAAAAGTGTCTTTATCAGGCCTAATTTCAAATATGATTAGAGCAAATGCTTATATGGTCTTAAACAGAGGCTGCTTTAGTCACAGAATGGGATGCCCCGGGCAGGAATCGAGCTGCCAGGGTACAGTAGTGCTTTGGCCAGCAAAAGTGTCTTTATCAGGCCTAATTTCAAATATGATTAGAGCAAATGCTTATATGGTCTTAAACAGAGGCTGCTTTAGTCACAGAATGGGATGCCCCGGGCAGGAATCGAGCTGCCAGGGTACAGTAGTGCTTTGGCCAGCAAAAGTGTCTTTATCAGGCCTAATTTCAAATATGATTAGAGCAAATGCTTATATGGTCTTAAACAGAGGCTGCTTTAGTCACAGAATGGGATGCCCCGGGCAGGAATCGAGCTGCCAGGGTACAGTAGTGCTTTGGCCAGCAAAAGTGTCTTTATCAGGCCTAATTTCAAATATGATTAGAGCAAATGCTTATATGGTCTTAAACAGAGGCTGCTTTAGTCACAGAATGGGATGCCCCGGGCAGGAATCGAGCTGCCAGGGTACAGTAGTGCTTTGGCCAGCAAAAGTGTCTTTATCAGGCCTAATTTCAAATATGATTAGAGCAAATGCTTATATGGTCTTAAACAGAGGCTGCTTTAGTCACAGAATGGGATGCCCCGGGCAGGAATCGAGCTGCCAGGGTACAGTAGTGCTTTGGCCAGCAAAAGTGTCTTTATCAGGCCTAATTTCAAATATGATTAGAGCAAATGCTTATATGGTCTTAAACAGAGGCTGCTTTAGTCACAGAATGGGATGCCCCGGGCAGGAATCGAGCTGCCAGGGTACAGTAGTGCTTTGGCCAGCAAAAGTGTCTTTATCAGGCCTAATTTCAAATATGATTAGAGCAAATGCTTATATGGTCTTAAACAGAGGCTGCTTTAGTCACAGAATGGGATGCCCCGGGCAGGAATCGAGCTGCCAGGGTACAGTAGTGCTTTGGCCAGCAAAAGTGTCTTTATCAGGCCTAATTTCAAATATGATTAGAGCAAATGCTTATATGGTCTTAAACAGAGGCTGCTTTAGTCACAGAATGGGATGCCCCGGGCAGGAATCGAGCTGCCAGGGTACAGTAGTGCTTTGGCCAGCAAAAGTGTCTTTATCAGGCCTAATTTCAAATATGATTAGAGCAAATGCTTATATGGTCTTAAACAGAGGCTGCTTTAGTCACAGAATGGGATGCCCCGGGCAGGAATCGAGCTGCCAGGGTACAGTAGTGCTTTGGCCAGCAAAAGTGTCTTTATCAGGCCTAATTTCAAATATGATTAGAGCAAATGCTTATATGGTCTTAAACAGAGGCTGCTTTAGTCACAGAATGGGATGCCCCGGGCAGGAATCGAGCTGCCAGGGTACAGTAGTGCTTTGGCCAGCAAAAGTGTCTTTATCAGGCCTAATTTCAAATATGATTAGAGCAAATGCTTATATGGTCTTAAACAGAGGCTGCTTTAGTCACAGAATGGGATGCCCCGGGCAGGAATCGAGCTGCCAGGGTACAGTAGTGCTTTGGCCAGCAAAAGTGTCTTTATCAGGCCTAATTTCAAATATGATTAGAGCAAATGCTTATATGGTCTTAAACAGAGGCTGCTTTAGTCACAGAATGGGATGCCCCGGGCAGGAATCGAGCTGCCAGGGTACAGTAGTGCTTTGGCCAGCAAAAGTGTCTTTATCAGGCCTAATTTCAAATATGATTAGAGCAAATGCTTATATGGTCTTAAACAGAGGCTGCTTTAGTCACAGAATGGGATGCCCCGGGCAGGAATCGAGCTGCCAGGGTACAGTAGTGCTTTGGCCAGCAAAAGTGTCTTTATCAGGCCTAATTTCAAATATGATTAGAGCAAATGCTTATATGGTCTTAAACAGAGGCTGCTTTAGTCACAGAATGGGATGCCCCGGGCAGGAATCGAGCTGCCAGGGTACAGTAGTGCTTTGGCCAGCAAAAGTGTCTTTATCAGGCCTAATTTCAAATATGATTAGAGCAAATGCTTATATGGTCTTAAACAGAGGCTGCTTTAGTCACAGAATGGGATGCCCCGGGCAGGAATCGAGCTGCCAGGGTACAGTAGTGCTTTGGCCAGCAAAAGTGTCTTTATCAGGCCTAATTTCAAATATGATTAGAGCAAATGCTTATATGGTCTTAAACAGAGGCTGCTTTAGTCACAGAATGGGATGCCCCGGGCAGGAATCGAGCTGCCAGGGTACAGTAGTGCTTTGGCCAGCAAAAGTGTCTTTATCAGGCCTAATTTCAAATATGATTAGAGCAAATGCTTATATGGTCTTAAACAGAGGCTGCTTTAGTCACAGAATGGGATGCCCCGGGCAGGAATCGAGCTGCCAGGGTACAGTAGTGCTTTGGCCAGCAAAAGTGTCTTTATCAGGCCTAATTTCAAATATGATTAGAGCAAATGCTTATATGGTCTTAAACAGAGGCTGCTTTAGTCACAGAATGGGATGCCCCGGGCAGGAATCGAGCTGCCAGGGTACAGTAGTGCTTTGGCCAGCAAAAGTGTCTTTATCAGGCCTAATTTCAAATATGATTAGAGCAAATGCTTATATGGTCTTAAACAGAGGCTGCTTTAGTCACAGAATGGGATGCCCCGGGCAGGAATCGAGCTGCCAGGGTACAGTAGTGCTTTGGCCAGCAAAAGTGTCTTTATCAGGCCTAATTTCAAATATGATTAGAGCAAATGCTTATATGGTCTTAAACAGAGGCTGCTTTAGTCACAGAATGGGATGCCCCGGGCAGGAATCGAGCTGCCAGGGTACAGTAGTGCTTTGGCCAGCAAAAGTGTCTTTATCAGGCCTAATTTCAAATATGATTAGAGCAAATGCTTATATGGTCTTAAACAGAGGCTGCTTTAGTCACAGAATGGGATGCCCCGGGCAGGAATCGAGCTGCCAGGGTACAGTAGTGCTTTGGCCAGCAAAAGTGTCTTTATCAGGCCTAATTTCAAATATGATTAGAGCAAATGCTTATATGGTCTTAAACAGAGGCTGCTTTAGTCACAGAATGGGATGCCCCGGGCAGGAATCGAGCTGCCAGGGTACAGTAGTGCTTTGGCCAGCAAAAGTGTCTTTATCAGGCCTAATTTCAAATATGATTAGAGCAAATGCTTATATGGTCTTAAACAGAGGCTGCTTTAGTCACAGAATGGGATGCCCCGGGCAGGAATCGAGCTGCCAGGGTACAGTAGTGCTTTGGCCAGCAAAAGTGTCTTTATCAGGCCTAATTTCAAATATGATTAGAGCAAATGCTTATATGGTCTTAAACAGAGGCTGCTTTAGTCACAGAATGGGATGCCCCGGGCAGGAATCGAGCTGCCAGGGTACAGTAGTGCTTTGGCCAGCAAAAGTGTCTTTATCAGGCCTAATTTCAAATATGATTAGAGCAAATGCTTATATGGTCTTAAACAGAGGCTGCTTTAGTCACAGAATGGGATGCCCCGGGCAGGAATCGAGCTGCCAGGGTACAGTAGTGCTTTGGCCAGCAAAAGTGTCTTTATCAGGCCTAATTTCAAATATGATTAGAGCAAATGCTTATATGGTCTTAAACAGAGGCTGCTTTAGTCACAGAATGGGATGCCCCGGGCAGGAATCGAGCTGCCAGGGTACAGTAGTGCTTTGGCCAGCAAAAGTGTCTTTATCAGGCCTAATTTCAAATATGATTAGAGCAAATGCTTATATGGTCTTAAACAGAGGCTGCTTTAGTCACAGAATGGGATGCCCCGGGCAGGAATCGAGCTGCCAGGGTACAGTAGTGCTTTGGCCAGCAAAAGTGTCTTTATCAGGCCTAATTTCAAATATGATTAGAGCAAATGCTTATATGGTCTTAAACAGAGGCTGCTTTAGTCACAGAATGGGATGCCCCGGGCAGGAATCGAGCTGCCAGGGTACAGTAGTGCTTTGGCCAGCAAAAGTGTCTTTATCAGGCCTAATTTCAAATATGATTAGAGCAAATGCTTATATGGTCTTAAACAGAGGCTGCTTTAGTCACAGAATGGGATGCCCCGGGCAGGAATCGAGCTGCCAGGGTACAGTAGTGCTTTGGCCAGCAAAAGTGTCTTTATCAGGCCTAATTTCAAATATGATTAGAGCAAATGCTTATATGGTCTTAAACAGAGGCTGCTTTAGTCACAGAATGGGATGCCCCGGGCAGGAATCGAGCTGCCAGGGTACAGTAGTGCTTTGGCCAGCAAAAGTGTCTTTATCAGGCCTAATTTCAAATATGATTAGAGCAAATGCTTATATGGTCTTAAACAGAGGCTGCTTTAGTCACAGAATGGGATGCCCCGGGCAGGAATCGAGCTGCCAGGGTACAGTAGTGCTTTGGCCAGCAAAAGTGTCTTTATCAGGCCTAATTTCAAATATGATTAGAGCAAATGCTTATATGGTCTTAAACAGAGGCTGCTTTAGTCACAGAATGGGATGCCCCGGGCAGGAATCGAGCTGCCAGGGTACAGTAGTGCTTTGGCCAGCAAAAGTGTCTTTATCAGGCCTAATTTCAAATATGATTAGAGCAAATGCTTATATGGTCTTAAACAGAGGCTGCTTTAGTCACAGAATGGGATGCCCCGGGCAGGAATCGAGCTGCCAGGGTACAGTAGTGCTTTGGCCAGCAAAAGTGTCTTTATCAGGCCTAATTTCAAATATGATTAGAGCAAATGCTTATATGGTCTTAAACAGAGGCTGCTTTAGTCACAGAATGGGATGCCCCGGGCAGGAATCGAGCTGCCAGGGTACAGTAGTGCTTTGGCCAGCAAAAGTGTCTTTATCAGGCCTAATTTCAAATATGATTAGAGCAAATGCTTATATGGTCTTAAACAGAGGCTGCTTTAGTCACAGAATGGGATGCCCCGGGCAGGAATCGAGCTGCCAGGGTACAGTAGTGCTTTGGCCAGCAAAAGTGTCTTTATCAGGCCTAATTTCAAATATGATTAGAGCAAATGCTTATATGGTCTTAAACAGAGGCTGCTTTAGTCACAGAATGGGATGCCCCGGGCAGGAATCGAGCTGCCAGGGTACAGTAGTGCTTTGGCCAGCAAAAGTGTCTTTATCAGGCCTAATTTCAAATATGATTAGAGCAAATGCTTATATGGTCTTAAACAGAGGCTGCTTTAGTCACAGAATGGGATGCCCCGGGCAGGAATCGAGCTGCCAGGGTACAGTAGTGCTTTGGCCAGCAAAAGTGTCTTTATCAGGCCTAATTTCAAATATGATTAGAGCAAATGCTTATATGGTCTTAAACAGAGGCTGCTTTAGTCACAGAATGGGATGCCCCGGGCAGGAATCGAGCTGCCAGGGTACAGTAGTGCTTTGGCCAGCAAAAGTGTCTTTATCAGGCCTAATTTCAAATATGATTAGAGCAAATGCTTATATGGTCTTAAACAGAGGCTGCTTTAGTCACAGAATGGGATGCCCCGGGCAGGAATCGAGCTGCCAGGGTACAGTAGTGCTTTGGCCAGCAAAAGTGTCTTTATCAGGCCTAATTTCAAATATGATTAGAGCAAATGCTTATATGGTCTTAAACAGAGGCTGCTTTAGTCACAGAATGGGATGCCCCGGGCAGGAATCGAGCTGCCAGGGTACAGTAGTGCTTTGGCCAGCAAAAGTGTCTTTATCAGGCCTAATTTCAAATATGATTAGAGCAAATGCTTATATGGTCTTAAACAGAGGCTGCTTTAGTCACAGAATGGGATGCCCCGGGCAGGAATCGAGCTGCCAGGGTACAGTAGTGCTTTGGCCAGCAAAAGTGTCTTTATCAGGCCTAATTTCAAATATGATTAGAGCAAATGCTTATATGGTCTTAAACAGAGGCTGCTTTAGTCACAGAATGGGATGCCCCGGGCAGGAATCGAGCTGCCAGGGTACAGTAGTGCTTTGGCCAGCAAAAGTGTCTTTATCAGGCCTAATTTCAAATATGATTAGAGCAAATGCTTATATGGTCTTAAACAGAGGCTGCTTTAGTCACAGAATGGGATGCCCCGGGCAGGAATCGAGCTGCCAGGGTACAGTAGTGCTTTGGCCAGCAAAAGTGTCTTTATCAGGCCTAATTTCAAATATGATTAGAGCAAATGCTTATATGGTCTTAAACAGAGGCTGCTTTAGTCACAGAATGGGATGCCCCGGGCAGGAATCGAGCTGCCAGGGTACAGTAGTGCTTTGGCCAGCAAAAGTGTCTTTATCAGGCCTAATTTCAAATATGATTAGAGCAAATGCTTATATGGTCTTAAACAGAGGCTGCTTTAGTCACAGAATGGGATGCCCCGGGCAGGAATCGAGCTGCCAGGGTACAGTAGTGCTTTGGCCAGCAAAAGTGTCTTTATCAGGCCTAATTTCAAATATGATTAGAGCAAATGCTTATATGGTCTTAAACAGAGGCTGCTTTAGTCACAGAATGGGATGCCCCGGGCAGGAATCGAGCTGCCAGGGTACAGTAGTGCTTTGGCCAGCAAAAGTGTCTTTATCAGGCCTAATTTCAAATATGATTAGAGCAAATGCTTATATGGTCTTAAACAGAGGCTGCTTTAGTCACAGAATGGGATGCCCCGGGCAGGAATCGAGCTGCCAGGGTACAGTAGTGCTTTGGCCAGCAAAAGTGTCTTTATCAGGCCTAATTTCAAATATGATTAGAGCAAATGCTTATATGGTCTTAAACAGAGGCTGCTTTAGTCACAGAATGGGATGCCCCGGGCAGGAATCGAGCTGCCAGGGTACAGTAGTGCTTTGGCCAGCAAAAGTGTCTTTATCAGGCCTAATTTCAAATATGATTAGAGCAAATGCTTATATGGTCTTAAACAGAGGCTGCTTTAGTCACAGAATGGGATGCCCCGGGCAGGAATCGAGCTGCCAGGGTACAGTAGTGCTTTGGCCAGCAAAAGTGTCTTTATCAGGCCTAATTTCAAATATGATTAGAGCAAATGCTTATATGGTCTTAAACAGAGGCTGCTTTAGTCACAGAATGGGATGCCCCGGGCAGGAATCGAGCTGCCAGGGTACAGTAGTGCTTTGGCCAGCAAAAGTGTCTTTATCAGGCCTAATTTCAAATATGATTAGAGCAAATGCTTATATGGTCTTAAACAGAGGCTGCTTTAGTCACAGAATGGGATGCCCCGGGCAGGAATCGAGCTGCCAGGGTACAGTAGTGCTTTGGCCAGCAAAAGTGTCTTTATCAGGCCTAATTTCAAATATGATTAGAGCAAATGCTTATATGGTCTTAAACAGAGGCTGCTTTAGTCACAGAATGGGATGCCCCGGGCAGGAATCGAGCTGCCAGGGTACAGTAGTGCTTTGGCCAGCAAAAGTGTCTTTATCAGGCCTAATTTCAAATATGATTAGAGCAAATGCTTATATGGTCTTAAACAGAGGCTGCTTTAGTCACAGAATGGGATGCCCCGGGCAGGAATCGAGCTGCCAGGGTACAGTAGTGCTTTGGCCAGCAAAAGTGTCTTTATCAGGCCTAATTTCAAATATGATTAGAGCAAATGCTTATATGGTCTTAAACAGAGGCTGCTTTAGTCACAGAATGGGATGCCCCGGGCAGGAATCGAGCTGCCAGGGTACAGTAGTGCTTTGGCCAGCAAAAGTGTCTTTATCAGGCCTAATTTCAAATATGATTAGAGCAAATGCTTATATGGTCTTAAACAGAGGCTGCTTTAGTCACAGAATGGGATGCCCCGGGCAGGAATCGAGCTGCCAGGGTACAGTAGTGCTTTGGCCAGCAAAAGTGTCTTTATCAGGCCTAATTTCAAATATGATTAGAGCAAATGCTTATATGGTCTTAAACAGAGGCTGCTTTAGTCACAGAATGGGATGCCCCGGGCAGGAATCGAGCTGCCAGGGTACAGTAGTGCTTTGGCCAGCAAAAGTGTCTTTATCAGGCCTAATTTCAAATATGATTAGAGCAAATGCTTATATGGTCTTAAACAGAGGCTGCTTTAGTCACAGAATGGGATGCCCCGGGCAGGAATCGAGCTGCCAGGGTACAGTAGTGCTTTGGCCAGCAAAAGTGTCTTTATCAGGCCTAATTTCAAATATGATTAGAGCAAATGCTTATATGGTCTTAAACAGAGGCTGCTTTAGTCACAGAATGGGATGCCCCGGGCAGGAATCGAGCTGCCAGGGTACAGTAGTGCTTTGGCCAGCAAAAGTGTCTTTATCAGGCCTAATTTCAAATATGATTAGAGCAAATGCTTATATGGTCTTAAACAGAGGCTGCTTTAGTCACAGAATGGGATGCCCCGGGCAGGAATCGAGCTGCCAGGGTACAGTAGTGCTTTGGCCAGCAAAAGTGGTCTTTATCAGGCCTAATTTCAAATATGATTAGAGCAAATGCTTATATGGTCTTAAACAGAGGCTGCTTTAGTTCA